>JAWDJE010000003.1:261156659-261756659 GCA_035047345.1 Bradypodion ventrale | reverse complement strand
GTCAAATGAAGGAGCAGGGGATCACTCAAAACCAAAATCTAATTCTGTGGATGAATAAGACAACTCAGGGTCCCTCCTGTGGGTACTAAGAGTGGAGGGTGACTCAAAACAAAATTGGTCATAATCAATAAAGGAATCCAGAGTGCTAGGCTGGGACAGTGTAGGGGTACACCTGGCTGGAATAGGGGAGCATTCCACAAATTCCCCTTGAGATCGGTTCCTAGAAGACACTTCTGGGTCAATGTTGGCTGGCTGCTGACTATTACCTCTGCCCCCTGTGTAGGGGCCAACCCTAGCACTGAGTGTCTGTATTCGTCTTGTGGGTCCAGTACTCTGGGTTTCAATTGATCCGCGTGCCTCCTCCAGATCAGACCAGTGGCTGTTTCGATTATGTAAGAAACAGGACCAGTTTGATTGATCACAAACCCAGGCACCCAAGTAGGGCCACCAGCTGCATAATTGCGGCAATGTACAGGGTCTCCGGATGAGAAACCCTTCTGGTGTTGGATTGCTATATTTGTGTCTTTGTCCTCCACCCTAGAGGGATCCAATCTGTCCAGCAAGGATGACAGTTCCCTTTGCTGGAGCAATTCAGGATTGGACAGCCCTGAGGCAAGGGGGGTGAGCCTATATGTGAAAAGAAACTGGCATAACTGGAGCACCAAATCCCCTTCACCCATACGCCGAAGCACATCTTTAGTTGTGCGCACCTGTCCATTGGTGGCTGGGTGGAATGGGGCGGCAGTGATGTGCCTAATTGCATTCCTTTCCATGAAGGATTGGAATTCTGCAGATGTGAACTTGGACGCGTTGTCTGACACCAGCACATCTGGAAGTCCAAATGCTGCAAACAGCCTTCTTAGGTGCATCATTGTGGTGGCTGAAGTGGTATTAGGCACCCTAATCACTTCCAGCCACTTAGAGAATGTATCCACAACCAACAAAAATAGGGTACCCCTAAATGGACCTACAAAATCTATGTGCACCTGGACCACGGTCCCCGAGCAGAATCAAATTCCAGAGATTGACAACTGGCACAAGTGCCGACCATTTGTTCTATGTCTTAGTCCAGTTGAGGCCAACAAAAGTAGCTACGGGCAAGGGCTTTGGAACGTACAATTCCCGGGTAACTTGTGTGAAGTAGATGTAAAACCTTTTACCTGAGAGTGACAGGAATGACCACCCGCTGGCCCCATAGAAGGCAACCTCGTTCCACTGACAGTTCCAAACGCTTGCGGTGGAATGTTCTGAATTCCTTGGCTAGAGGAGAGATAGGCCAGCCCTTTTGTACCCAAGACATTACTTTAGTCAATGTTACATCCTTGGCCGTAGCCTTGGCTATATCTGAGGGGACGACTGGGGGTGAGT
The DNA here is from genome assembly GCA_035047345.1 of Bradypodion ventrale. NCBI lineage: Eukaryota > Metazoa > Chordata > Lepidosauria > Squamata > Chamaeleonidae > Bradypodion > Bradypodion ventrale. The sequence goes on along the minus strand of JAWDJE010000003.1, from coordinate 261,755,291 downwards.
CGAAAGCCTCAATCATAAGGACCTGGCGGTTGCTTTCGATCTTGCAATCGGCTTCCCCGACCCCTGGCAGTGGAGAAAGTGACAGGGCATTAGTGTGGCTTATGTTCTTGCCGGGCCTGTGCACCAAAGTAAAATCGTATGTATTTAGGAAAATTGCCCAACACAACATCCTTGGGGACAGAATTTGAGGTGTGGGCTTCCCGTTCACAAAGATTCCAAGGAGGGGCTTGTGGTCAGTGGTCAGTTGCGATGGTAAAAAGCCTTCCGTAAAGGTAATTGTGGAATTTCTTAGTGCCTTGCACGATTGCCAAGGCCTCCCTGTCTGTCTGAGCATAATTTTTCTCAGGCTTTGAGAGTGAACGGGAATAGAATGCTATGGGGGCTTCCCTCCTGTCATTTAGTACATGACATAACACAGCTCTCACCCCCACAGGGGATGCATCACACACAAGTACAACTTCCTTGTTAGGATCAAAATGAGTTAATACAGCATCCGAAGATAGCAGCCTTTTAAGTTCTAGGAACGCTTTCTCCTGTCAATGGCCCCAGTGGAGAAAAGCATGATAGAAGTTTAACAATTCTAGAAATGACTGCTATTCGGCTTTACATTTTGGCCTGGGTGCATTTCGCACGGCCACCACCTTGGCGTCAGAGGGCATGATACCTTGGGATGTAATTCGGTACCCCAGGAACTCCACTTCCTGTGCCAAAAACACACATTTGTCTCTTCTGAGACGTAGACCGGCCCTCTTGAAACGTGAGAGGACTCGATCGAGTCTGGCCGCTAGTTCAACTGTGTCCTTAGCGGTGATCAGGACATCATCAAAATATAGCAGGACACCATGCAAACCTTTTAAAATACGTTCTACAAGAGATTAAAATATTCCAGGGGCTGCATTCACCCCGAATTGTAGTCTAGTTACCTTAAATGCCCCCCTATGGGTTACTATGGTCTGGGCTATGGCAGCAGCACGAGACACAGTTAATTGTTGGTATGCCTGGGTAAGGTCAAGTTTTGCAAAGCAATTTCCTCCATGCAAGGAGGCAAGAAGGTGGCTTACCACGGGGATGGGATATGCATTCAGGCGAATTGCTTTATTGATAGTACACTTGTAGTCAGCGCATATCCTGACCTCCCCGTTACTTTTCAAAGCAGTCACTATTGGTGTCTCCCACTCTGCAGAGTCCACTGGCACTAGGATGCCCTGGCCCACCAGTTTGTCCAGCTTGGCTTCTATCCTCTCCTTTAAAGCAAAGGGTACCCAGCATGGCTTCATCCGGATGGGCTGGACGGTTGGGTCAAGCTCAAAGTCAACAGGTGGTACTTTCTATAACCCTAAACCCTTTTTGAACACCTCAGGATGTGCAGCGTAAATGTCCCGGATTGGGTCAGCGTTTATTGCATGAATGCCAGAAAGCCAGATTCCCAGGGACCTAAACCATTGGATCCCAATAAGACAGTTAGTGCCCTGCTTAACTACAACCAATGGCAAGGGGGTGCAAATGTTTTTGAATTTGACCAAGAAATTTCCCACCTCCAGGACCGGAATCTGGTAACCTTGCACATCCCGGAGGGAAGTTTTAAAAGATTTGAGCTTAGACCGAGAGGCAGGGGGAATTCTCAAAAACTCCCACTGTGGGATTATGGAAAAGGTAGTACCCGAATCCACCTCCATCTTGAAGGGGACGTCCTGCAGGCTCAGGTCTGCGAAGAAACGCTTGCTGACGATGCCCACTTGGCATGGCTCAGGCTCGGGTGACACTTTGGTGATGGATGTTTTGTCGTGATGACTCTTCTTGGACTCAGGTGCTGGAGTTCTTTGCTTTTGCTGTCAGCATACTTTAGCAATGTGCCCTCGTCGCCCACAGTTGTGGCATTCTGCGGTGTGGAAGGGGCACTTCTTGCGGTCATGCCGGGCTCCGCAACCATCACACTTGCAAAGGAATTTGTTCTCCTGATCGTCACGGTCCTCTCGGTGCTTTCATCTGATCGCTCAGACTTCTCCCTCTGTGTCGCTGGACTCCGATGAAGAGGCGGAACAAGGCGATGCTGAGGAGGATGAAGATGAATTTTGCTGAGGTTGCACAGCTGAGTCGGTGGCACTGGTGGTGGAGTGGCGATGCTGGAAAAGCTTGATGCCGGACTGTGCGGCCTCAGATGCTACCACCTCTTCTAGGACAGCCTTGAAAGTTAGCGTCTTCCTGATCATGAGGCGACATTGAGCATTTTCATCCCTCATGCTAGACAGCAGATGGTCCCAGAGTGCTTCTTAGGTGTTGTCCCACTTGCACGGGGCGGCAGCAATGCGCAGAGTGGCGGCATAGTCTGCAATGGACTCCCCAGGTCGCTGCTCCCTTCTGAGGAAGGCCACCATGGCCGGGAAGATCGAGACAATTGGCTGCAGGTGTTTCCTCAGTGTGGACATAATTTCTGCGAGCGGCACCACATCCACGTCCCTTGGGAGAACGAGGTGGGTTGCCAGCTCAAGTGTCTCAGAACCGCACTGAGTGAGGAAACAGGAGCACTTCTGGTCTTCATCGGTGATCTTCTGCGAGGCCATTGCGTGGCGGAATTGGTGTTCGTATGTTGCCCATTTCTCTAGACACACTGGGTCAAATGGGCCGATGTTGTTGCCGTGTGGGGACGCCATCCCACCTTCGTCGCCAGTTTCGTGTTCAGGGAATGAAGAAACAGACGAGTGAAGTAGTGAAATTCAGCTTTTTATTAGTGGGGTTTGAAGACAGTTTGGATGAGGCAAAACGTATATACACTATAAACAGTAACAGTAACAATAATACAACAATCCCATTGGCTAACAGAGTGTGAACATTTTCGATCCACTTATTTGCATAAGAATAGATACATGAGAAAAGATACATTCAGCTCCTGTCAGAAAACACAGTTAACATACATAACAGTGACCTTTTCCTTTACCTAAGGGAGATGTAAACTGAGTTAATGACCTGTGCAACTTCAGAATCTGTGATCCATTTCAGAGCTTTAGTGGAACAGAATCTCATTTTACTTCCTGCCAAAATTTATAGGGGATGAAACTGAGGATTGTGGTAGCAGTTCACCAGCCCTGGTTTCCACATTCTCTTTAGCATATTAGCTATGGGACTAGAGTTGCCATATGCCATGGAAAACCGTGAAATTCACGTTTTGTAACTGCCCCACATGGTTCCATACAAATTCACGGTTTCCAAACCACTTGATTTGGAAGAATTTTTTTCCTGCACTTATATTGGAACAACCAGCAGGTGGCAGCAGCTTGCTGAACAAGGAGTCTGTGTGTGTGTGTGTGTGTGTGTGTGTGTGTGTGTGTGTGTGTGTGTGTGTGTGTGTGTGTGTGTGTGTGTGTGTGTAACACACTTGAGCTTTTTCTATCTTGTGGCGTTGACCGAATACTGCAGGACGGAATGAGCTACCGTCTTTGTCCCAGCTCCTGCAAACCTAGCAGTTCGAAAGCAAGAAATAGCAAGTAGATAAATAGGGGCCAAGTTCGGTGGGAAGGTAAGCAGCGTTCCATGCACTCCGGTGTCTAGTCATGCCAGCGGCTGGGTTTTTTTTCTCCTCCCTGTCTCCCCACATCCCTTTGCATCTGAGGCTCCTACTGCTGGGAGTGTGGGGGGATGGGGGATGGTGGTGCGGAGCGCGCCCCCCTCCCCCACTCCGTGTGTGTGCTCTCAAGTATGGATGCTGAACCAAAGAACCTGGTTTCCTCGCTCTCCTCCCTCCCCCGAGAAAGCAATCTTTGCTTGGCAATTAGCAATTACATTTCTCCAATGCTCCGGTATCTAGTCATGCCTGCCACATGACCCCAGAAACGTCTGCAGAAGCAGACAGTGCTGGCTCTTCGGTTTTGAAACAGAGATGAGCACTGAACCCTAGAGTCGGATACGACTGGCTTTTGAGCAAGGGCAAACTTTACTTCTGTCCCATTTTTGTGAGAGGGAATTATGGTAACCCTATATGGGACGAAGGTACAATTCAGTGCTCTAACAAATATCTATCAAATATAAACTATTACCCAGTACAGCCTGTTAAAACTTCTCTCTGTAGCTTAGTTCTTCTGTGCAGCTCCTTAATTTCCCATTAGGTAGAAGAGCCACAAAAATGGATTTCCTCTTTTTAGCATATTCTCTCCCCATTAGCATAGCAAATCAGAGTCAATTATTTCTGTATTAGGTTACTTTATGGAAAGTATATCTCTCAACAACAGGAAAATCTGATGGCTTCTAAGAGTCACAAGGGCATAATGAACGCTGCCAACAAAAATGTAAAGTAATACAGATTCATATGAACCATGAAAATATAATATTGGAACTTAAACAGTAACCTTTGAACCTTAGCATGAGAACAGCACAAACACCAACTAGGAATTTAAAATCTGTACTTATACACATTTTTGAGGCATCTGTGGCCTCAGACCTTAATTTTTTCATTATTGGTTGGAAAAAAGCCTAGACATTCTATCAGAAATCCGACTGAGGAGTCAAGGTATCATGAATTCAAATCACTGTTGTACTTTTTGGAATGGGGATTAGCTGAGATCAACTAGAGCATTTGTCGTTGATGACTCTAGGGGTCGGTGGTCATCTCCATTTACAGCCAAATGTGTCTGCAGACATTTCTGTAGTCAAGTGGCAGGCATGAATGCAGAAACATACAAAACACTGTTACCTTTCCCAAAGCAGTACTTTTTATCTACTTGCATTTTCTTGCTTTCTAACTGCTAGGCTGGCAGGACCTGGGACAGACAACAGGAGCTCACTCCATCATGCAGCACTCGGGTCTTGAACTGATGACCTGCCAACCTTCCAGTCATCAAGCTCAATGTCTTAAACACTAAGCTACCATTGCCCCTTATACCAGGAGTTCTCAATCTTTTAAAGCCGGAGGCCAGGTCATACTCACTCAGACAGCTTTGGGGGCCGGACAGCTATTTTGCCCTTCCTCCACCACATGGCACTTCCTGGTGTGGTGGAGGCAGTGGGAGAGCTACATAAAATGGTGTCACAAGCCACATCTGGCCCATGGGCCGCAGGTTGAGAATCCCCGCCTTACACCATTGATTATAGCTTGTGTTTGTAATGAGTTTGTTCATACTTGTTGTTGTTGTTGTTGTTGTTGTTGTTGTTCAGTCGCACAGTCGGTTCCAACCCTTTGCGACCCTATGGACCATTGTTCTCCAGGCGCCTCTGTCCTCCACCATCCCCCTCAGCCCTCCCAGCTCTGTGCCCATTGTGTCTACAATGCCATCTAGCCATCTCATCCTTGGCCTCCCCCTTCTTCTTTTGCCCTCCACCTTTCCCAGCATCAATGCCTTCTCAAGTGAATCCTCCCTTCTCATTTGATGTCCAAAGTATTTTAGCTTCATCTTTACTATTTGACCTTCCAATGAGCAGTCAGGGTTAATTTCTTCTAAGATTGACCTATTTGTTCTCCTCGCTGTCCAAGGGACTCTCAAAATCCTCCTCCAACACCACATTTCAAAGGCATCTATTCTTCTGCATTCAGCCTTCCTAATTGTCCAGGTCTCACATCCGTACATTACTACTGGGAAAACCATTGCCTTGACTATTCTAATTTTTGTTTTCAATGTGATGTCTCTGCTTTTCACTATGTTCCCCAGGTTTCTCATTGCTTGTCTCCCAAGAATCAGTCGCCTTTTTATTTCATGGCTACACTCCCCATCTGCAGTGATCTTTGATCCTAAGAAAGTAAAATCTGTCACTGCTTCTACTTCTTCCCCATCTATTTTCCAGGAACTGATGGGGCCTGTTGCCATTATCTTGGTTTTCTTGATATTGAGTCTCAAGCCAGCTTTTGCACTCTCCTCCTTCAGCCCAATCAAGAGATTCTTTAGGTCTTCCTCACTTTCTGCCATTAGGGTGGTATCGTCTGCATATCTCAGATTGTTGATGTTTCTCCCAGCGATTTTAATCCCATATTGTGATTCCTCCATCCCTGCACTGCGCATTATGTGCTCTGTGTATAGGTTTAATAGGCATGGTGACAAAATGCAGCCTTGTCTTACTCCTTTTCCTATTCCAAACCACTCTGTCATTCCGTGCTCTGTCCTAACTGTTGCTTCTTGGTTCATGTACAGATTTCTCAGGAGGCATATGAGGTGCTCTGGTATTCCCATCTCTTTAATTACTTGCCACATCTTGTTGTGGTCCACACAGTCAAATGCCTTAGTGTAGTCAATAAAACAAAAGTAAACTTGTTTCTGGTATTCCTTTGTTTTCTCCATGATCCAACGTATATTAGCAATGTGGTCTCTAGTCCCCCTGCCTCTTCTGAAACCACCCTGCACCTCTGGTAATTCTCTTTCCACATGCTGCTGAAGTCTGTCCTGTATTATCTTGAGCATCACCTTACTAGCGTGTGGGATGAGCGCGATTGTTCGATAATTTGAACATTCTTTGGCATTGCCCTTTTTTGGGATTGTGACGTATACTGATCTTTTCCAATCCTGTGGCCATTGTTTTGTTTTCCAAATCATACTGGTTCTTGTTAATTTATGTAGTGAGTTTGTTCATACTGTTAACGTTAATTTTGTATGAAGAGAACATGTATGAAATCATTAAACTGACCAAAAAGAAAAGAAACAAAGCAAAGTTGACCAAAAAGAAAAGAAAAATGGCCTGTGATAGGATACTGCCTAGATCTTTATTTGTAGACTGAGGTAACTTGAGAATGGGAGATCATTTTTTGGGTTGTGGAAGCACAGATGATTCACTGGAAAATAACTTTACACATTTTCTTTTAAATTAACCATGACATATTCTGGATAAAAGGCTTCATATTTTCAAAAGAGATGTTTATTATAAGGCAGAATACCACTTTTCCCCCCCACAAATGGGAAAAAAAGTCTGCCACATTTCCCCTCAGTTTGTTGTACCTTCTTTCAATCTTGGCTGGAGTCACTAACCTACCTCTCTAAACAAAAATAGTTCAAAGCAGGGGCATTCTGAAGGACGAAGAGAAAATTGTTTCCTTATTTCAATTTGAAATAAGAGATGGACTAACCCATTCAGAGCAGCAGGAGAGGAGGCTGAAGGAACAGAGCGGCAGGAGATGAAGGAGTGGTGGCTTCTGTGGTTTTAAAACCATCCGTGCTATAATAGAAATAAGTATGCATGTAATTTAAAGCATTTCCTGGTGTGCTGGCAAAGGGAAGAAATAATGAAATTATGTTCAAGTAACTTGTCCTCAGATCCTCTCAATAGGTTTCAAAGGGTCAATGTGATGGAGGCCATCTCTGTTAGACAAAGGAATGTGTCAGTGAGAAGGTGGTTCCAAAAATATTCAAAGCAGAAAAGCACTATACAATTGAAGAAAAGCTTATCTCTTCTACTTCTCAGAACTGGAAGAAATTTGCAGTTACTCAAATGCCACTGTGTGGGGATTGTTGTTGTTCAGTCGCACAGTCGATTCTGACCCTTTGCAACCCTATGGACCACCATATGCCAGGCATCCCTATACTCCACCATCCTCCTCAGCCCACCCAGCCTTGTGCCCATTGCGTCAACAATGTGTGGGGATTATGCCTGCTAAATTTCGGAAAATGGGAGACATATGCTATGGACCTGTACCTTTTGAATAGAGGGTGAGGGGAGATAAGGGATTAAGATAAAGTGAAGGAGCTAAGCTCTATTCACCCAAATTCTGGTCCTGCCTATTACTGATGGGCTGGATAGTAGTTCATTTCCATCCTATGCCTCCTATAAATAGAGCCAGACTGTGACAGTCTCACAGAGTCCCTAGAAGGTAATTGTAAATAATTTCTGTTTATTCTCTACCTGGAATACCATGAAAAGGGTCACCTTAAATTAGAACTGACTTGACAGCAAATGATTACTACCGTGTTTCCCCGAATATAAGACACTGTCTTATATTTTTAAAAACTCCAAAACAAGCACAAGGTCTTATTTTCAGGGGATGTCTTATTTTTCCATGAAGAAGAATACCAGTCTCGATCGCGCTTCTCCACTCGCAACCAAGGGAAGCGTCCCTTGGTTGCGAGTGGGGAAGCGCGATCGAGACTGGCCTCAGCTGTGAGGCGGCCGGCGTGGCCCATAAGAAGGCCTGCTGTGTCGGAGTCTCGATCCCACTCTCACCAGGGGAAACTTCCCTTGGTTGTGAGCGGGGAGGCAATCGAGACTCCAATGCGGCAGGCTTTCTTATGGGCCACGCTGGCCGCCTTACAGCCAGGAGGTAAGGAGGTCTTATTTTTGGATGGGGCCTTATATTTCAAAGGCAGGGAAAAAAAGGGGGGTGTCCTATTATGGGAGGAGGTCCTATATTCGGGGAAACAGGGTACTACGACAGTCCCTAAGAATTTAGCACTGAGGGAATGCAACCATCAATCTATGAAAAGTCCTGCCCTCTCTACTGAGCTCTAATGAGCAGGATGGAACTTATTGTCCTTTGAGTAAACATGTTTAGGATTGCTCTGTTTGTCAACTAATAATGTATCCATATTTCTAGTCTGTATTATATATATAGTTAATGCACTTGATTTGTCAATATTAAGATGTTTTATAGTGCTGGATGGGAGGGGGTGTCATCTGTAAATTGTCTTTATAATTGTTGCATGGGGTAAGTATTGAAACATTTTTGATTTTTTAAAGATAAGAACACAAGCACGTGTTGAAGTTGTGAAGTAGACTTTTAATATACCTGTCCAGACATGGTAAAAGTAAATTTTAACACAGGTTTTTCTGTTTGCAGAAGAAGACATATTTCTAGGATCCAGTGCCATGAAACTCTCAGTCACACTTTCTCTTAAATTGTGTTTGACATACAGTAATTGTTGTTAAGATAAAAGCAATAGAAGGAAAGTAATCTGTATCAAATCCAGACATGATGCAGGGCTTGCCAATGAGGAGTTTGTCTGCCCAATAGGGGTCTGGATTATATATTGGATTGAGTTGTCCTTCCCCTGAGGGGCATGGTTTGCAGTTTGGAGGACATTTTGGGTTTGGCACTCAAACTGGAACAATTGACCACTGTAAGAGATTACGTCACTATCCTGCCTTCTTTTAATTTACTTGCAGTTTTCTGATATTAGCCACCCAGAGTAGGAAAATCTCCTAGATGGGTGGGGTATAAATATAATAAATAAATAAAAATTGCAGTAGGGTTTGAATTTTGCCTTCATTGCAATGAAGCACTGCAAAACCCTTTTGCTATTATAAGTGGGACTTTCCCCCTCTTTCCTTGAGAATCCTCATGATAATCCCTTTTCAATCATGCCCCCAGTTTCAACAATCTAGGCATGGCTAAATCTCAGGTGGCTTTCAGGATCACATATTTTATAATTCATGCCGGCACCCTCCCTCCAGACTTTAGCCCTTGGCCGCCCGCCTTGGGGGGAGGGAAGACCCAGCTGTGCGGGTCTTCTCCCCTGTGTCCGATGACGCTCCCTCGGCCAGTTTGGCCTGAGGGAAATGGATTTAGTGGGTGGGGTTGAGTTCGAGAGATCTTTGTCTACTGTTATTTAGTGAATATTCTGAAATGTTTAAGTGATTTTATGATGAGATATTTTGTAATTTTGATATTTTGAAATTTTGATGTATTGCTGTTTTGTAATTCTGACACTTTGTAATTCTGATGCATTGTTTCTCTGTAAGCCGCCCAGAGTCGCTCTGTGCATGGGGTGGCATATAAATTGGAAATAATAATAATAATAATAATAATAATAATAATAATAATAATAATAATAATAATAATAATAATAATAATAATAATAATAATTATTATTATTATTATTATTATTATTATTATTATTATTATTATTATTATTATTATTATTATTATTATTTCCAATTTATATGCCACCCCATGCACATTATTATTATTATTATTATTATTATTATTATTATTATTATTATTATTATTATTATTATTATTATTATTATTATTATTATTATTATTATTTTGCTTTCCCAATAAATGGGTGATCCCACTTGTCATCCTTCTTCCAAAATATTTTGCATGTGTAACAATGAGGTGGAGGTGGAATCAGTGTGGGATGTTCTTCTGTTTTGCAATCTAGATGCAAGAGCTTGCCAGTCAGTGATTACCCCATCACTGAGCACTCTACTTGGCCAATCTGGCCAGTTCTTGTCTAAATTCTTGTCAGATAGATATCCAGCTGTGTTGGATCGGGGCCCGATGTGGGCCGGAGGGTCCTGGAGGAAACTGGTCAAGCAAGACACATGAGGCAAGATGGAGCGAAGACCAGCGTTTATTGATGACAAATCAGAACCTTTTATGCCTGCCTGATCTGGCTGCGTGCATACGTTGTGTATAGCAATACGGAGGAAGCCCTGAGTCTGCACATCATGTTTACACAAGTTAATTGGGGAAGTCTTCACCGGGGGAAGTTTCTTATCTAGCTAATTAACTATCAGGGACATGCATTGTTCCTCTCTAGCGGGAGCAAACAAGTGGCCGAAGTTGACTCTCGGGCTTTAGGGCTTCTGCGGATGCGAGATTACCCATTATGTGCATAGCGAGTTAACCATCTGCAATCTTTAGCTCTCTATGGTCCTAGCTGCCTGTCGGGTCAGCAATAGGTGAATCAAGCTATATCTAATATTCTACTCCCCAATTTCTGTCCCCTCGAAACCAACAGCTCGAAGGAGTTTTCTCCCATAACTGGGGTTCTGACAGGGACAGCTGAGCCAATTGTGTGCGCGGAACCCACACAGCTGGTTCTCAAATAGTTAGTGCTGAAATGTCACTTCAGGTAATGAAGGGAGCTGTACTAACTTGCATATTATTGTTCTGTGTCTGATTCCTATGTTTTCATAGCATATATCCGTGATGGTGAATCTTGGCACTCCAAATGTTCTTGGACTTTAATTCCCAGAAACCCAAGCACCCTGTGAATCTACACGAATGGATTTACTGCGATTCATCTGGCCCACACCGCCCTCGTCGCTCCTGGAAGAGGAAGGGTTAACCCAGAAGAGTATTAACCATACAGGCATGTTTTACTTCTGCTTCTAGGAGCGAGGAGGGCAGTGCAGGCTGGATGAATCACAGTAAATCCATTCATGTGGATTCACAGGGTGTTTGGGCTTCTGGGAATTGAAGTCCAAGAACATCTGGAGTGCCAAGGTTCGCCATCACGGGCATATATAATTGCTTGTTTGGTTTGGTTATCATAAATATTAAACCATCTATGTAATTAGAACTCACAGCTAACTTTTATACATTACATTTCCCATCTATGGACTGAATTCTTTGTCAGTGAACCATAGAGAAGTGAGAAGTTACAGATGCCCATATTACACTATAAAAATGAGGTTTGTTTGGCAGCATGTGGCTTGCTGATACAGCCTTATCACACACAACTGCTAAGAAACCAGGTTTTTTTAAAAAACAGACTTTCTTTTTTCACTGAGCAAGTGGGGACAAAATGCAAGGGGATAATGGAAAAATATATCTATCTCCTTCCTGCTGTTAAGAAAATTTAGTTTGCAAACCATGTTGTAAAGACTTGCAGATTTTTTGTTATCTTCCCATTCAAGTCAAAGCAATTTATCCAGTAGAAGTAGAGGGAATTTCAGACTATATTTACAAGGGAAAATGGAATGAATCCATGAAATGTGCCCCATTTTATATCAAATTAGTGGTACTTTCCCTGGCTTTTTCCTGCACAGAAACAAAAACAACTACTCCTGCTGCTATTTTCAGATGGTTATTTTGGTCCTTTTATTCCTTTCATTTTTGGTGTAAAGTCTGGTGCTAGCATCTGCAGCAAATGAACCATGGAGCCTAATGACCAAAATAGGTGTATTGATTTGTTTATCAAAGAAGGTTTAGGTGAATGGGATGGATGGTAGTGACTTTGGGCAGTAAAGCAAAATCAGTACTGGCCTCTTGGCACACTTTTCTATCCTAAATGCTGTGGCATTCAAACCTCATTAGAATATGGTAATAGTAGAGAAACATTGTTCTTTTGCAACAAGAGCACAAGATGCTGCTTTCATAAGAAACCCTTTTGTAGAAAATGTCTTTAAATCATCTGCCCGGCTATAGGTATAAATCGTGTTATTTCACTAGCTACTATTTCTGTTCTCTAAGAACCTTGGTTTTACTGGACAGGAAAAGGGTTTGTAGAATTTATGTATTATGCATATTTCCTCTGACATGCTCAAAGAAGCACACGTCCTCACATCAAACCTCTGTGGAAGGTTTCCCAAGTCCAACTATAATGGTTATACTACTTTGGCTTTTTCTGCACACGACTGGTTCTGCCACCGCTCTCCTTTCGTGTATTGCTTTTCTTTCCCATTTCATTGTTCTTCTTTTTAAAAAAAATCTCTTTTCACAGATGAATGGAAATCAGATAGGGATTTATTTTGCCACATTGTATAAGTCTTATAATCAGGTTCTTTGTTACGTATTTACTGTGCCGATAATGTAATTGGCTGTGTTCAAAATTTTAATGGTTGGGCCTCCCCTTGAAGCAGAGTCTTGAGAACTAAAAGAGTTTCCGTAACTGCTTCATTCATTTCTCTTTGGTAAAGGAAGCTCATATGATTTGTACTGAGCACATTTTTGGGTCATCCAGGTTGGCATTAAGTCTGCTCTTCAGGGTGTTTGGGGGTGGGCTGATTCACTCTTGCTCACGCCAACCTGATTCAATTTGCTTCACAAAGTTATACCTTGTAGTGTAAGTGCACAACATGATTTTGACCTGTTTTTGTTTTTGATGTCCTGGTGGAATTCTCCTCCTTCTCCTCTTCAAATGATCTGAAAATTAGAAGGGAAATAAAGCTGTTATTCACAGTGCTAATAATCTATATTTCTGAAAGCACTGGATACTTGAAATTCCTCAACACAAAACATTCTGCTGGAGATGAGATGCTGCAAGAAATGACTTGTTTTCTTCAGCTTAATCTACCTCAGTTGGCAGGATTTAATTTATCCTCACTGCGTCAGTAAAAGAAATGTGAATCTAAGGATGCATGCAGTTGCCAATGATGCTCAGGTAATTGCTCTTTGTCCTGGAAGTAGTCCAGTCTTCCTCTGTCATTACTTTGCCTGCACCCTGTAATTATACATAGAATGCTATAAATGTAAGGAATTTCTGCTAGACATAGATTGGATTTTCCAAGGCATTTGCTCTTTGACCTTTTTAAGTAGATGATTGAAAGCGCTTGTGTGTATTCATTTTATTTTTAACTCCACAGTAAAATATCATCCCTTTGTTTGAAGACCAGCTCACATGTCTGATTGTACTCTGAGTTAAATGTTGGGCCTGCATGATACTCAGCTTCCAGAGTAACTAAAATTTACTGATCTCAGGGGGGGGAATGGGGCAAACAACATTTAATCAAAATTAAATGGAGCAGATAGGAAATAACTTATGCATGCTGCAAGGTTTTTTTTTCCTCTTACTGTTTTTTTTATTTCCAGATTTTCTTTCTTTAAAAGCAAAATTCTACAGAACATTATAATGTGTACATTCACAAAGGAAAATGACCCAATGTTATTAAAATGTACAAAACCTAACAAAAAAAGGATGTGAATTAAATTAATTGAAAATAAAAGCAGGATGGAGCTTGCTCAGAATTCTTTTCTGTTCTTGCTGAATTGCCAGGATAATGGGGTGGGGTAGGGTGGGGTGGGGGGAGCCACATGTTCATCATTTAAACATGGTAAAACAGTATGATCTGGAAGCTGAAAACGCTGTGGGTTTGAACTAGAATTCTTTAGTATGAAATTGTAGGTTTTAAAAACCCTGTGTTTTTGGATCCAACTTTGTAACTTTGGGAATCTCTGCTTTTCTTTCATAATCTAGTTTACTGACTGAAGAGTTTTGCTTTTTCTGAGTTTTGCTTTTTCTGAGACATGTTAAAGTGAACGAATCATATCCGTCAAGTGCGGCTCAGGAAAATATGGGAAATTACTGCACATGCACGGTTGTGCATGCTCAGTAACCTGTTTGCGCATGCGCAGAACCCATTTACATATGCGCAGAACCCATTGCGCATGTGCAGAACCCCTTTGTGATGGGCATACATGTGCAGTAACCCCTTTCTCCACCGTTCAAAATACGGGACGGCAGCGGGAAAGGGGAGGAACGAGCACTAAAATACAGGAAATCCCGGCCAATATGGGATACTTGACAGGTATGGAAGGAATATGAAAAAGACATGACCTGCCTGGTTTTTAGAAAAAGTAAAAGTTTTGATTCTATTTATTTCTGAAACTAATGCTTCAAATTATTCTCAGTGCTACTTCTGTTTCTGAAAGGTGATTTTTTTTAAAAAAAACACCAACATATTCCTATAGAGAAGATAAGGGCTGGCTCACACATGCCACGGCACCGCTGAATTCCCTTAGACAAATCCCCTTGCTTGCTTTGCATAAACTACTGTACTTGATTTTGTTTTATAGCAAGCTAGAGTTCAGTGTGGTATAATGTAGACTAGGACACAGGAAGCTTGGGTTCAAATCCCAGCTATGGACACTTACTGAGGGTGTAGGACTGGTCCTAAACACTAACAAATCACCAGGACCAGATGGCATCCATCCACGAGTTCTCAGGGAACTTAAAGATGAAATTGCTGATCTCCTAGCCAAAATATATAATATTTCCCTCAAATCAGGCTTTGTGCCTGATGACTGGAAGGTAGCGAATGTAACACCAATTTTCAAAAAAGGATCCAGGGGTGATCCAGGAAATTACCAACCTGTCAGTTTGACATGTGTCCCAGGTAAAGTGATGGAAACCATCCTAAAAGATAGAATTAATAGGCACATAGAAGAGAAGGCGCTGCTAAAGGAGAGCCAACATGGCTTTTGCAAGGGCAAATCATGCCTCACTAATCTGTTGGAATTTTTTGAGAGTGTCAACAAGCATGTGGATAAGGGGGATCCAGTTGATATTGTTTATCTGGACTTTCAGAAGGTTTTTGACAAGGTCCCACACCAAAGGCTCTTGAATAAACTTACCAGTCATGGAATAAAGGGACAGGTCTTGTCCTGGATCAGCAACTGGCTAAGGGACAGGAAACAGAGGGTAGCACTAAAGGGACACTTCTCCAAGTGGAGGGAAGTAAAGAGTGGGGTCCCCCAAGGTTCAGTACTGGGACCCCTGCTTTTCAACCTCTTCATAACCTCCCTGGTTATTTCTATCTGGCTTAATTCTTCGGTTTCCCTCCCTACGAAGATAGGCTCTGTTTTGGGCATGTGGCCTCTGTCTTCTTCAGTGAATATTGAAGCAAAGAATTCATTCTCTCTGCAATCTCTGTTTCCTCTTTAATAACCCCTTGCCTTGGTTATTCCTAATATTTTAGTATAATAAGTTAGGCTGGGAAAGTTATTTTGCTGCTGCTCTTGTTAAATAGGTGGGAATCAGAAATCCTTTGTGTTCTAGTTGCCTAGAGACCCATCAATAGATCCAGATGTCTGGTACAGACCCAGATGAATTTATCATTACCTAAAATATATGCATACTCTGCTACACACAGTGGCTCTAAAACTTGCTTTTAAAAAAAAGGTCATATGTAGGAACTGAGATGAAGGACAGAATCAGGGGTCTTTGCTGAAAAGGACAAATGAAGACCAGAAGTTCTAGACATGGGAAATAAGGAAGGATTGTCAATTCAGGAAGTGGAGGTTCCTACTGCTACACAAGTGAGAAGAAAGGAAGTGACCTTACTAAACTTAAGGGCCAAGGGCAAAAGGCTGGGATTTGTGATGAGGATACAAACAGAGGCATTATCTTGCTGGGACTGCAGGTGGCAGAGAGCAAAGCAAAGACAGCTCTACTCAGAAAGAAGAGAGCAGCCATTACAGAAAGAGGGAGAAACTGAAGAACTCCTTTGCAAAAAGGATTTGAGAAAACAAACTGTATTCCAGAGAGAAGGCAGCTAGCAATCCCTACCCCATACCACTGAATGTAACAATTGCTGTACCCTTGGCATTTGTCTTGCAAACCTCAAACTTCTCCCAACCCCCCAGCCCCAATGACTACATTTATACGCGTGCTTTAAAAAATTACACCTAATCTTGGAATGGCGGTGTGGGTTAATAAATAAATAAACCATGGTTACTTGTGCCTCCTGTTTCATCTTGCTCCAGGCTGTTTCATTGGTGTTCCAAACATGCAGTTATTGCATTCTGCTGTGAGGTTTGTCTTTATATTTTCTTTTGCTAATCCCTCTGAAGAATGCTAGAGGTGAACAAAATCTTCTAAATTAGAAATGACTTCTCTATGAGGTTATGGTGGCTGATTTAAAAGGGGAAAAAATAAATCAAACCTTTTTTGTTAGTGCTTGTGGCTAGGTTTAATTAAGAGTAGAAAAACATTCTTATTGAAATGGCTTTATTGCTTATTTTATACATACAGTAATACCTCATACAAAGTCTGCTTCATACAACATCGAATTTATACAACATCACCTAATTTCTTGAAAAAAGTTACCTCATACAAAGTCTTTCAGTTTTTCCCAAGTTGCATTGTGCCTGGGCAGTATAAAAGACAGGACACATGCGTGCATTGCTCTTGTGGGTTTTGCACAAGGCAAAGAGTGTTTAGAAGTGGTTTTGAGCGTGATTTTTGGATTTTTTGAATTTTTCATCAGAATTTTTAGAAGCATTCCTGGGATTTTTGCAGCATTTTTCAGGTTCTTGGACAATCAGGGTTGTTTGACATGTTTTTGTAATGTATTTAGCCTTTAGACAATGTTTTCTTAAAGTTCTGTCATTTTCCTGTCTGTTTCCTTGACTTTGCCCTGAAGTCTGTGCTGTTACAGTACAATGTATCTCTATGGAAAAGACGTTGTACGAGGCATCGCAGCAAGGATTTGGATGTTGTATGAGGCATTGCAGCTAGGATTTTGCATGCCTCATACAAAGTCCAAATCCGTATAAAGTCCAAACTTGTGGAACCAAGTTTGTACATTGTATGAGGTATCACTGTATATTCTATCTGTTGATGTACATACTTTTTACAAAGGAAATTAATATTGTAGCATTTGCTTAATGTCACTCTGCTGCAGTAGCCTGGGTCAATTCACATCCAACTACTGTTATACTATTTGAAAACAACAGTAGCTAAACACAGTGGTCACAATTTAGTAAAACATAGGATGTTCTCAAATCTACCAGTGTAAGGCACAGGTTCCCAATCTAAGGCCTACAGGCCAGATCTGACCCACAGGACCATTTCGTGTCAGCCCCCATCACTCCAAGGGTATTCACAAAACAAAATAGTTACCACTTTGAAGCTGTTGGGACAAAATGGCCACCCCCATCAGGCAGGCAGGGCAAAATGGCTGTCCGGCCCACAAAGCTGACTGAGAGAGTGTGACCCTGGAAAAAGTTGGGAACCCCTGGTGTAATTGGTTGAAATACCTCTAATTCTCTGCTGGATTGTAGGCAGAGAAAATGTTCTTCTATCACTGGTAAATACTAAATGCTCTTTAATCTCTCTGTATATTTTAAAGTATATTAGGTCAAACATTTTATGACTACAGTTCAACTGCTGAATAAATAACACAAGAACATATATTATGGTACCATGAAAAACATCACAAATATGTTCTCTAATCAGTCATTACCTACTTGACTGTATAAGTGTGCGAATTCGTGCTTTGGGAACACAACTGGCAAAATTCCATAGGCAGCACAGGGAGATGTTCTCCCCACCCCCACCCAAAATCAAAAAAGAAGGAAAGAAATCTCCATACTTCTGACAGATTGTTATCCAGATACTGTATTTAGAAGAGCCACTATAACTTCCCCTCTCTGTCACCACTTTTTTCCACATGGAGAGTAGCATGTCTGAAGATTAGAAACTACTTGGAAAATCTGGATACATGGTCATGTACAGATCCCATAAATGAGCAGGAGTTAATGTCCTCTGATGTTACTCTCCAGAATCATGATGGAAAAAATCATTATTTATTTCCAAGAAATAATATTTGGTAGAAAACAACGAAACAGATTGTAGGGATATTCCCTTTGCCTTTCACATACAATAGCTGAAGGGATAGAACCCCCATGTCAAGGGATTAAGAAAATGGGGGAATGGAACACAGAAGACTTCCATTAAAAAGCTCTGGAGACTTCTGTGTACATGACTAGGAACAGCTGGTTTGCCCAGACGTGAGTCAAAAATCCAGCATGTGTTATGAACAAAAATAAGACCGTGTTACTATACGTGTCCCAGTATTAATGTCTCTCTGCATTAAAATGTGAGTATATATAAACTAGTTAGTTTTTTAAAATTTCCTGTGTTGTTTAAATCTAGGTCTTGACCAGGTACTGAATTTATTTATTTATTTATTTATTTATTAATTATTATTATTATTGTTATTATTATTGTTATTATTATTATTATTATTATTATTATTATTATTATTATTATTATTATTAGTATTAGTATTATTATTATTATTATTATTATTATTATTATTATTATTATGTGGTGGTGTGGTGGCAGCAATACCCGTGCAAGGTACGCACATTGCTTCCCAGTGCCTTCTGGTATTTTTGTCACTTTTGAACTTTGTGGAGCATTGCCAAGTCTAAGGTGGACTGGGGTGTTGGGATAATATGGGGCCAGGCAGGGACTCATAGTAACCATCACAATTGACCCTTTATTGTGGTAACTCACTCCATGAAAGGAGGGAGTGTGTTTGAGTGTCCATAGAAGGAAACCTTTGATGGTGGCTGTGTGAAACCCAGTAATCTTATAGATGTGGCCACTGTAAATATACAGTACTTCACACAACCAATACTATTACAGGTCTTCTGCATCTCAACAAGAAATGTTAAAGTCATTATATATTTGCAGTTCACATATTATTTTTATTGTGAAGTTCAACTACTCACTATAAATCTATGGTTATACATACTTTATATACATATATACACACACCATAAAATTAAACACTTGAATTTGTGGAGAAATGCCACAGACATATAAAATAACCATATTTTTGCATATGTTTCAGAAAGTTTTATTGAATTTCCACATACCTTTGTACATCCCTAATGCTCTGGATTTCAGCTCACAGAATAATATATCAACTTATTTTTCAGTAATAATGTGAAAATACTGACATAAACCCACATATTTTCTTCAAGCAGAGAAGTCAACGTTTAGTCATTTTTTGAGGTTTTTTTTAAAAATACTTTGTTTAGATAATACGATTTGGATGGAAATGGAATGCAAAATAATGCAGAGGATAACAGAAACACATAAAACATTCCTAAAAGGGGGTGGGGGTGGGAGAGAGGATATAAGACATACAAGGTATATCACTTTTTTGTCTTCTTCCATGTCTAGGCCAGAATTGAATCTGCCAAAATGAAGGCACCTCCTGGTGAGTTTATTCTGCAGTTCCTTTCACCTGACCTAGTGTGAGAAAGATTAGTTGGGAACACAAGGCTGACATTACCAGGGTACACCTGATTGTGGTTCAGAAATATCACAATCTATTATATGTTCCTTGAATGGCAAGTATTACATCTCTAGTCAGACTGATTCAAATATCTGTGTTGATTTTTTTAGAAGAATATATAAATGTCAATGACATAATTTCACTGACAGAATGAACAGGAAATACTTTTAAGAGAGAGAGAGAGAGATTATATTGCCTGCTAAGAGAACAAACCAGGCATGTTATGAGCAAGAAGCAAGTTAATTTGGTAACTGACCTTTTACTGTCAATGGTTTAGGTCAATGGTTAGAAAGTTTTCCTGCCAGGGGTTTGACCACACCCCCTCAAGCAGCTGAGTGGGTCGGTCATGTGGTTTCTCCCAGTGACGGTGGCGGCAGTGGCAGTGGTGGCAGCAGCACATGAAGTCATGTTGCATTTCAGGACATTTCCCCCTCCTCCACCACTTCCCATGGAGGAGGGAGCAAGGTAGGGAAAGTTTTGCGCCGTTTTTATTTTTATTTTTTCTGCCTCTTTTTCAGCACTTTTGCTGGCAACGACAGCAATCCAGCCCATGGGCCAGCCCAGCCCATGGGCTGTAGTTTGGGCACCCCTGGTTTAGGTTCTAATCTGCTGCTTAATCCATGGATGGAATTCCTGAGGAGAGAAAAACAGCTATACAGTAAAACCCCTATTTACGAGAAAAAGTCCGTCCCGTAGGCTTTTGCTTAAATTGATTTTTTTGTAACTTGAAACAAACCTATAGGAAAAAATATTTGTTACGTAACTTGAGGCAAACCCATAGGAAAATGAATTTTTATGTAAATCGAAGCAAACCCATAGGGAAATGAATTTTTACGTAACTCAAAGCGCCCACTCCTGGACCGGGACTCCTTGCTCATGGTCACTCACGCTCTGGTCACCTCCAGACAAGATTATTGCAATGCGCTCTACATGGGGCTGCCCTTGACAACCATTCGGAGGCTACAGCTGGTCCAGAATGCGGCAGCCAGGGTGGTGATGGGGTGTGGGCGTTATGCCCGTGCTTTGCCACTGCTCCGGGAGCTGCACTGGTTGCCAGTTTGTCTCCGGGTGCAATTCAAGGTGCTGGTTTTGACCTTTAAAGCCCTATATGGTAGTGGGCCGGGTTACCTAAGAGACCGCATCGCCCTGAGGACGTCTGTCCGTCCAACCAGAGCGGACCGGAGAGGCTCTCTAATTGTTCCATCAGCCAGAGGGGCTCGCCTCTCTGGCACAAGGAGGAGAGCCTTCTCCGTGTCTGCACCGGCCCTCTGGAACCTCCTGCCAACAGAGCTACGTCTTCGGACGGAATTGCTGCCTTTCAGAAAAGAACTTAAAACCTGGCTGGCGGGTCAAGTGTGGGGTGCAGGTGGAAGGGTAACCTCCATTGGGTGGTTGGTGTAGAAGAACTCTTCCCCATGGTGCCTTTGGATCCTGCAGCCCTTGTTTTTAGGGGGTGGGTAGTTTTAACTGTTTTTAACATGTGTTTTTTAATTTTTATTGTGAACCGCCCTGAGTTGGCTTTGGCCGAGTGAGCGGTATATAAATGTGACAATTAAATTAAATTAAATTAAATTTAAATTAAACCCATAGGAAAAAGAATCTTTATGTAACTTGAAGCAAACCCATAGGAAATCGTGTAAATCGGGACATGGTTTTAGCACAAAATCATTATGTAAGTCGAATTTTATGTAACTTGAGGCATTTATAAGTCGGGGTTTTACTGTACTAATGGAAAGATTTCCTTAGCTATGTTTTTGACTAGCAGCATGCAGAGGCTTTAGCATGGATTCCATTTCTTTCATATCTGTAGCATATGAATTAACATGGCCGTCATCCATAAGAACAGCCTTGCTGGAACAGGCCACAGTCCATCCAGTCCAGCATTCTGTCTCACACAGTGGCTCATCATTTGCCTCAGGGTATTCCCAAGCAGATGCCTTCACCTGTTTAGGATTCCCTGGAAATGGTATTGAGAGATATCCTGCCTCTCTCTCCAACCCGGAGGTTGTTCTTAGGTATCCATAATTATAGCCATTGATACCTTTGTCCTCCATGAACTTGTCTAATCCTTTCTTAAAGCTGTCAAGACTGACAGCTGTCACCACTTCTTCTGGCAGGGAGTTCCATAGACGAGTGATCCTCTGGGTGGAAAAGTACTTTCTCTTATTTGTTTGAGAACTAGCACCCAAAAGTTTCATGGAGTGCCCCCTAGTTCTAGTGTTGTGTGATAGGGAAAACAGTTTTTCCTTATCTACTTTGTCCACAACGTGCATGATTTTATAAACTTCAATTAGGTCACCTCTTAGATGCCGTCGTTCAAGAGTGAAGAGGTCCAACCGTTGCAGCCTCAGATGGTAAGGAAGGTGTTCTAGTCCCCTAATCATTTTGGTTGCCCTCCTCTGCACTTTTTCCAGCTCCATAATATCCTTCTGGAGGTATGGCGACCAGAACTGTACACAGTATTCCAGATGGGGCCTCACCATAGATTTATAAAGAGGCAAAATGACACTTGCTGACTTATTTTCTATACCCTTCCTAATGATCCCTAGCATTGAGTTTGCTTTTTTTTACTGCTGAGGCACACTGGGTTAACACCTTTATTGAGCTGTCCACCAGGACACCAAGGTCCCTTTCCTGGTTTGTCGCAGAGAGTTCAGACCCCATCAGTTTATAAATGTAATTGGTTTTTCCCCAACATGCATCACTCTGCACTTACTAGTGTTGAAGCTCATTTGCCACTGTTTTGCCCACTCCCCCAGTGTCAAGAGATCCCTCTGGAGCTCCTCACAATTTCTCACAGTATTCACTACCCTGTATAATTTAGTGTCATCAGCAAATTTGGCTACCTTGCTATTTACTCCTACTTCTAGATCATTTATGAAGAGGTTGAAAAGCAGGGGTCCCAGTACTGAACCTTGGGGGACCCCACTCTTTACTTCCCTCCACTTGCAGAAGTGTCCATTTAGTCTTACCCTGTGTTTCCTGTCCCTTAGCCAATTGATCCAGGACAAGACCTGTCCCTTTATTCCATGACTGGCAAATTTATTCAAGAGCCTTTGGTGCAGCCTTTGATGCGGACCTTGTCAAAAGCCTTCTGAAAGTCCAGATAAACAATGCAACTGGATCCCCCTTATCCACATGCTTGTTGACACTCTCAAAAAATTCCAACAGATTAGTGAGGCATGATTTGCCCTTGCAAAAGCCATGTTGGCTCTCCTTTAGCAGCGCCTTCTCTTCTATGTGCCTATTAATTCTATCTTTTAGGATGGTTTCCATCACTTTACCTGGGACACATGTCAAACTGACAGGTTGGTAATTTCCTGGATCACCCCTGGATCCTTTTTTAAAAATTGGTGTTACATTCGCTACCTTCCACTCATCTATTTAAGTGCTTATTATCATGCCCTACTTGTCTGAGTCATCCTCAGAAGATGAATGCCAAGATCACCTTCTTTAGCAGATAAAGAACTTCAGATCCTAGTTGGTAGGCCTCACCCTAGACTTTGAGACAGCCTGGTCTTTGTAGAGCAGTGTTTCCCACCCATGGGTTCCCAGGTGTTCTTGGACTAAAACTCCCAGACGCCTTTGCCATTGGCTGTGTTTCTGGGAGTTGCAATCCAAAAACATCTAGCAGCTCAAGATTGGAAACCCCTGTTTCAGAGGATACCCATCCCCTTCAAGTGACAAAGGAGGCCCTAAAGAGGAATCATATCTGAGAGAACACAAAAAGCTCAATGTGCCAGGCAATAAAGTACAATGTAAGCACAGTCTACAGCCCAGCTGCAACAAATAATTCACTAATGACACCTAGAGAAAAGAGACATATTCTGTGGCCAAATAAATCCAGCTGAGACCAACTTTACTGAATCTGACATCTTTATCTTGCCTTCTCCTATCCTGTTCTCAGTTTTCAGCTTTTCCTTGCCTCGCTGTCTGTTTGATCTCCTGCCAACCTGACCTGAACTGTTTAACAACCTTGCTTTTAGGCGTTCTGCATGTGGACTGTTGCCATAATATGTAATTTATGAATTAACTTTGACTCTGGACTCTAATCATTCTCTGCACAATCCCTGAACTATGGAAATGTTTTCTCTAGGCTTTGACTCTTACTGGCCTTAAGCTTTCCTCACAGAGTTTCACTCCTGGCATGCTGGCACTTGCTTCCATAGGCTGGGACCCTTATGAACATCCTTTTTACATGCTATATATCAAGAAGTTATATATCAAAAGAATGGAGAAATGAGGGAATAGATCAGGGGTGCCCAAACCTTTTGGGCCCCGGGCTGGTACAGGGTTCAGTGGGCCGATCATGTGGTTCAGCGGGCCAGTCACATGCTTCTTCCCACCAGAAGTGGAAGTAAAACACGCCTTGCAATCTGTTTTGCAACAGGAGGAGATAGATTTTTAGGCTGCATTTTCTCTGCTTAAACCAAGGGAGCCCAAACTATGGGCCATGGGCCGGTTCCGGCCTCTAACACCAATTCATCTGGCCCACACCACCCTTGCTGCTCCTGGAAATGGATGTAAAACATGCCCATAGTTTGGGCACCCCTGGAATAGATGGTTGGTGCCACAGAACTACCATAGGAAGTCACGCTTGTTTTGCTTTTGTCTCAAAAAGTGATTCAGTCATATTTGGGTTTTCCGTCTTCTTTCCCTGAGGCAGCTACATGGGTTAGGTCATGTTGTCATAGCATATGACCATATAGCTCTTTCAGCAGAATATCCTTTGGTGCTTGAGTTAAAGAACTAAAAGGGCACCACTCCCAGATCACAGTACACAGGAGCCAAAGTTGACCAAGTTATTTTGATACTAGAAGGAGAAGATCCCACTTTTGTTGCTCCCTGGCAGCAAAAATACAACACTAACAAATCAATAAATAATAATTTGTTACTTTTGTGACTCTAAAAATCTGTCTCTGAGGTGGCTGCCCCATTCTGCCTAGTAGCCTCTGTCATTACATTGCAGTGTTGGGAAGTAGCCTGTGATTTCACAAATTTCTTGGCCATTACATTCCAAATGCTTTAGTGGTCATGGAAGATTTTGGCCATTATAAACGAGGGCTAACAATCTTGAGCAGAATCCTCTTTGCACATGTGGAATTCAATGGCTTGGGGGCGGGGAGCAATTTATGTCTATTGTCTCTGCCGAGCAATTGTGGAAGCTGGAGATTTGAATTTTGAATTCGAATTTATTTTTGTATACTGTTTTCCTCATCTTGTGGGTGACCCAAAGCGGTTCACAATATACAAAAACATACAACAATACAATATTATAATAATACAAGGCAAAAATACAATTTTACAGTAAAAAAATCCAAGGTTACATAGTAGTACATAGTATTACAGCAATATAGCCATACAAAAAATACAAAAAACAGACTCCTCTTCGATTGCCTCAACGCCCGAAGTCCCAGCGGCCCCTTTCAACCCCCTCTGGCGATGCTGTGGCTGGAGATGGGGAGGAGATGAGGCGCTCAGTGAGAGTCATGGCACTCAGCGTCCTCCTCCTCTTTGGTTGCCATGGAGAGAAGTGGCGGTCTTCACATGCACAAGAAGTTAGGAGAGTCTCCTATACACAAACTGTAGGGAAAGAGGAAGCAAATCTGGAATGGACCATTGCACAAGCAGTTTAGCCCTAACAAGAAATACCCCCATTTCCCCTAGGAATGTATTGACAATGACTAAAACACCCTTGAGAGGCAGTGTGGTATAGTAGGCAGAGTGTCATCTGGAACTTAGAAGGCATGGGTTCAAATCCCCACTCGGCCATAGAAACTTATTGGTGGATAGCAAAGGTAAAGCCACTCCTTGAACATCTTATGTACTCCATGGAAGATGAAAGCAACTTAATAATACATAACAACAAAAAGAAGAACAATGTTTCTTTTAGGGTCGCAACCTATTGAGTTTCCACTGAGTTCATGTAACAACCATACCTGTCAACCAGGAAAAACGGGACCTGCACACATTGCTTGTGCGCAGGTCGCGTTCCACGCATGCGTGGAAAGGTTTTACCCCTTCCATGCATGCGCGGAAGCGCTATGCCACTTGCGCAGCCCTTACGCAAGCGATGTAGCACTTCCGCGCATGCGTGGAAGGGGTAAAACCCTTCCGCGCATGCGCGGAAAGCGTTTCCCCCGCTGCCAAATTATGGGGGTTTGGCAGCGGGGGCCGGGTTATGATGTCACTCGACATCAATTTACGGGGTAATCCCGGCAAAATCGGGAAGGTTGACAGGTATAGTAACAACATTGGGCCATTTGATTGAGCTCAATGTGTGGGAAAATTATTGGAAGGGGGTGTTAGTCAATATTTGAATTAGAAAAAGTTGGAGACCTTGGTAGAGGTGCTGTTTCTATGGAGTAAAATAAGGTCTTTGCCACCTGAGTTTGGTAGCAGAAATGAGGCTTACTTGAGAGAAAGGCCACAGCTGGAAAACATTGTAACCTAGTTCCATCTAGCTTCCTATCAAAAAAGGAAGCTCCCTTGTGTCTTTATTGGATGCTAGGACTATTCTAGTCCACAAAGACTATCTAGGATACCTATCTAGGGCCAGGATACGTAAGAGACTGCATTGTCCCAAGAATGTCGGTCCGTCCAACCAGAGCAGACTGGAGGGGCTCTCAAATTGTTCCATCAGCCAGAGGGGCTCGCCTCTCTTGCACACGAAGGAGGACCTTTTCCATGTCCACACCGGCTCTGTGGAACCTCCTGCCAGTAGAGCTGTGGGTGCAGATGGAGCTGCTGCCTTTCAGAAAAGGTCTAACAACCTGGCTGGCAGGGCAGGTGTGGGGTCCGGATGGAAAGGTGGCCCCTGCCTGTTGGCTTATAAAATAAAGCTTCCCTTTTAATGCAGGTAGTTTTTAATGTAGGTAGCTTTTAATCTGGTTTTATTCTGTTTTATACTTGTATATTCCTCAGATTGTTTTTAATTGGTTTTTAATTATGATGTTAGCCGCCCTGAGTCAGGCTTGCCTGAGTGGGTGGCATAGAAGTTAAATAAATAAATGAATGAATGAATGAATGAATGAATGAATGAATAAATGAATGAATGAATGAATAAATAAATAAATCTACTTAGGCTTTTCTCCTAAGTAAGCCACATTTAGAATCTTCTTTGCAAACCAGGATGAAGAATTCTGAGAATTGTAGTCCATCCACCCCACTCCCCAGGCCCAAACAAACCAGTAGTTAGCAACCATTTCAGTTACATTTTTAATTATACAACTGCCTTTCGAGCAAGGGTGACCTTTACTATTCAACCCATCTGGGATATTCTCCCACTCTGGGCAGCGTACAACAACTAGAAAAGCCTCATACAACACAAATCAAAGATAATGCAATATATAAGGACATTAAACAATAATCCCTAAACAATTGATAACCGTCACACAACAAACCATAGTGACCATAGGTATGAAATTACTCAAACCTATTGATTAAGTGCTTCCTAACAAAGAAACATTTCAGTTGCTCTTCCAATTCTATATCTTTAAAATATTCTTACATTTGTATCTAGAGCCCCCAAACAGTTGGTACAGATATAGGTGAAACTCAGAAGATAAAAATGAGCCGTCTCAAGAACAGTTTTTTCTCCAGAGCAATTTTGGCCTTAAACGGAAACTCTGGACTCTGAAGACATTTTATCTTTTTTTAAAAAATCAAAATTTTGAATTGTACTGTATGGTACTGTCTTAATTAGTGTTTCTGTAGCTGTTTTAAATTTGGGGTATGCCTTTTTGAGTTGATATATACATACCTGTCAACCGCAGCTCAGGAAAATACGGGACCTGCGCAGAATGGGTCTGCGCAGATCGCCTTCTATGCATGCGTAAAAGGCTTTTACGCGTGCGTAGAACCCTTCTACACTTGTGTAGAACCCTTCTACGCATGCATAGAAGGCTTCTACGATCTCCTGCGCAGATTGCCTTCTATGCATGCGTAGAAGAGTTCTACGCAAGTGTAGAAGGGTTCTACGCAAGCATAGAAGGGTTCTACGCAAGCATGCGTAGAAGGAGATCTGCGCAGAAGGGATGCGCAGTACCTCCCCCCCCCGCTGCCAATTCCGGGGTTTTGGCAGCTGCGGGCGGGAAATGGTGCAAATCGGCGCTGAAAATCGGGAAATCCCGGCCAATCCGGGAAGGTTGACAGGTATGGATATATAGCAACTGAGAAATTTTGTTGTTCCTGCAAGGGGACAATGACAATAAAGATTGATCTTATCTTATCTTAAAATTAGAATGTCGTGCAAATATTCATTTAGTTCAGTAATGCAACTTAAAAGGTGAAACAAATATATGGGATAGACTCATTGCATGTAAAGCGAGATAGTTCAAGCCTTACTTTGTTATAATATTGATGCTTATGGCTTACAGCTTATGAAAATCCCAACCCCCCAATCTCATGTACCCCATAATCATCATAATCTCATGTACTCTTGTAGATGGAAAATACAGCAAATTCTCCCACATCTGCAGAAAAAATAGGCTTGGGCAATTATTAAATAGGAGCATCTGTTTCATTTACAGCAGGAGTTATCAACCTTTTTAAGCTGGAGTCCGGGTCTTGCTCCCTCAGACAGCTTTGGGGGCCAAACAGCCATTTTGCCCTGCCTCCACCACATGGGGGGGGGGGACATGAAATGGTGTTGCAGGCTGCATCTGGCCCATGGGCTGCAGGTTGAGAATCCCTGAGGAATCCCTGATCTACAGTATAGCCCTATAACAGTGATGGAGAACCTTGGCACTCCAGGTGTTCTCCAACTTCAATTCCCAGAAGCTCTGATCAGCAGAAGTTCCAAGGTTTGCTATTGCTGCGGCCTATAACTTCTTAATTAAAAAAATTAGAGATGTTTTGTGCATATTGGTTTGATATTACTGTTGAAATATGTAGATACGTGGGAGTGTATGAAATTGCAGTAGCACACATTTAAATGACACCATATGGGGAAGAGTTGTAGTAGCCTTGAAAACATTTATCACTGCATCAGTCACCCTTAAAGCCACATGTTCATTGAAAATTTCAGGGATCAGGAATGTAGTTGATGTGACAAGTAGATGTTCCAGGTATAAATCATTGCAAACAAAAGGTCCTTGAAATCGAAGGGACTGAATTGTTCAAAGTGCAGACTTTCCTTTTAAAGCAGCTGGTAGAAGCTTGCCATAACTTGAAGAAAGGCTGAGCTCTTTTTAATGCTACTTTAAATTTTTGATACAGATTTTCTTTTAAAGGATAATATGCTTCATTGGCCGCAGACTGCTAACGTAACTGACTTAATACCCATAATCACCAGCTTATATAGCATTTGCCATATGTAACCGATATCATGAAAATAATCAATTTTTAACATTTTCCCTATACTACATAAACATTTAATGATTTTTAATGAAAATAGAAACCAATATTGAGTCTACACTGTGAGCCAAGTTGCTTATACTTGTTAAGAGGAATGTAATTATTTAAAGTTTTTATTTTAAAAAACCCATTCCTTTTCAGCGTGTTGTGTGGTATAATATATTCAGTCCTTTTAATGCTTTCTGCCTTCTGTCAAGGTAAATGTTCATGTTTATAGGTTTCATCATTATGGCTGTTCTAGGCTGTATTTCATACTGGATATCTGTTAACACAACAACAGAATCCAGCGTTAAGTGTCAATTTGAATGTATGTAGAGCAGAAGTCTCAATCTTTTAAAGCTGGGGGCCAGGTCACACTCCCTCACAGGGCTGGCATCAGAAATTTTCGAGCCCGGTAGCCCCCCCATTTTGACCACGCCCCTATGGTTTTCTGTGCATGCGCAGTTTGTTTGTGCATGCATAGAACAGTGGTTTCCTGGCAGCGCCACACCCCTATGGTTTTCTGCGCAAGCGTGGTTTGTTTGCGCATGCATAGAACAGTGTTTTCCTGGTGGCAGCGGGCCCCCGTCATCTCCGGGCCCGGGACAGGAGTCCTGATGGTCCTCCCTGATGGCGGCCCTGCTCCCTCAGACAGCTTCAAGGGCTGGATGACCATTTTGCCCTTCCTCCACCACATGGCACTTCTGTATGGGGGGGAGGCAGTGGAGGGCACTGTGAACTGCATCCAGGCTGCCGGCCGCAGTTTGAGAATCCCTAATGTAGAGGAATGATCTCCCTTCCATAGAGCAACCTTCGCCCAAAGCACAGCTGAAACCTGTACTAGTGGGTTGGGAAATGGCACCCCAGTGCTGTGGAATGGGGGCTCGGTCACACAGGGGCCCTGGTGTGGCAGATTCTCGAGCCCCCTATGCTGCCTGGTGCTGCGGACCTGGCCACAGACTTGGCTGCTGGGGTGCAGGACTGGACATTCCACCACCACCACAGCCTAGATTTTGGACTCAGAGGCCTGGACTCTTGCAGTCAAATTCTTGTTTTGGGATGTTTTGACTCAGGTAATTTTTATTATTGTATACTAATTGTATTCTGCTAATTGTATCTTGTTCTCTAGTGTATGCTAATTGTATCTTGTTTTATGAATATGTTGTTAACCACTTTGAGTTTGTCGTTGACAAAGGAAAGCGGTATATAAGTAATAATAATAATAATAATAATAATAATAATAATAATAATAATAATAATAATAATAATAATAATAATAATAATAATATTTTATTTTAAATTCAGATTTCTATGCCGCCCAATCAGGTAAACCCGACTCAGGACGACTCACAACAAGTTAAAACATACATAAAAACAATTAAACCATTAAAAACCCAACATACCCACCCACCTACCCCGTTCATCTTTAAAAAACTACCCACATTAAAACTGCCTACATTGACAATTAAAAGAAATGGGGGCTTATTTTATAAGCCAACAGGCGGGGATCATCCTTCCATCTGGGCCCCACACCTGTCCCGCCAACCAGGTTTTTAGATCTTTTCTGAAAGGTAGCAGCTCTGTCTGCTCCTGCAACTCTACAGGTAGGAGGTTCCACAAGGCCGGTACGGACACGGAAAAGGCCCTCCTTCGTGTGCCAGAGAGACGAGCCCCTCTGGCAGATGGGACAATTAGGAAGCCCCTCCGGTTCACTCTGGTTGGACGGGCGGACACTCTTGGGATGATACGGTCTCTAAGGTATCCTGGCCCACTACCATGAAGGGCTTTAAAGGTCAAAGCCAGCACCGTGAACTGCACCTGGAGGCAAACTGATAACCAGTGCAGCTCCCAAAGTAATGGTGAGGCACGGGCATAATGTCCGTGCCCCATCACCACCTGGGCTGCTGCATTCTGGACCAACTGCAGCCTTCAAATGGTTGTCAAGGGCAGCCCCATGTAGAGTGCATTGCAATAATCTAGCCTGGAGGTGACCAGAGCATGTGTGACCATGAGCAGGGAGTCCCGGTCCAGGAGCGAACGCAAGTGACGGATGCCGTGAAGCTGTGCGAAAGCCCTCCTGGCCATGGCCACCACCTGATCTGCAAGTAGCAGCCCCGAATCCAGGAGGACCCTTAAGTTGCGTACCGGGTCTGTCTGGGGCAAAACAGCCCCAGCCAAGACCACAGTTGGCAGCTCCCTGGATAACGCGGGACCCCCTATCCAAAGCCACTCAGTCTTGGAAGTATTCAATTGTAGCCTGTTGTCCCCCATCCAGACCTCAACTGCTTCCAGACATCTGGATAGGACATTGACCGCATCACTGGGGTCCCCATGGGCCGAGATATATAGCTGGGTATCATCAGCCATGAACTCCTATGCTACCTCAGATCCTTCCCCTAGTGAAGGCAAGTTGAAGTCCCCCAATACCATCAGCCCAGGGAACTCCAACGCCAACCCAGAGATGGCCTCAAGGAGCTCAGGCAGGGAGTCCCTTACCCTGCAAGGGGGCAGGTACAGGAGTAAGACTCCCAACTGACCCCTAGGACCCAATTGCAGGAGCAGCACCTCACAACCCGGAATTTGTGGGGCAGTGGCCCTGGTGACTCCCAGTGCCTCCCTAGCAATAATGGCGATGCCACCGCCCCTTCCCTCATCCCTTGGTTGGTGCCAAATACCCAACGCAGCCGGACACATTTCCGACAGAGGTACACCATCCTCTGGTCTCAGCCAGGTTTCGGTGATGCATGCCAGGTCGGCCTGTATCTCCAGGATACCATCTTGAATCAAAGGAGCCTTATTACAGACCGACCTGGCATTCATCAGCAGCCACCTAAGGGAGGGGTCACCCTGAATTGGTTGCTCAGGACCTAGAGGTGTAACCAAGTGGCTAGTACGCTGAACAGATACCACACATCAGATCCGTGTCCTCTGAGTGCGGCCCGCCCCTTGGTACCCGCCATATCATCCCCTGCCCATCACTCCCTCGATCCGGACCCCAGAAACCTCCTCACCTCCCGATAGAGCACCACCCCTCTGTCCTGGCTGGCAGGACGACATTTCCAATCCCTTATTAAAAACCCGCTGCTGAAAGAACTGCCCCAAAACTCTCGCCGGCCACCAGAGACAAGGTGTTGTAAAGGCTCCTCCATAGTGCCTCCTTTGGAGCCCCTGCAAGGGGTAGAGGGAGACGGAGGGAGGCGGGCACCAGGACGCTAATGTCAAGGATGACCCAGTTCCGCCAAATCTCATGCCGGCCGCCAGCGCAGGTGCTGCTCGTGGTGCTGACAGCCGCGGCGGTCCCGCAGAAGCCTTCTACCCCCTCCAAATCCAGGGAGGGGGGCGCTGAGGCTGACAGGTGGGAGCCGCAGGTCCTTTTAAACCTGCTGCAAGCGCAGGTGTTGCTTGTCGTGCTGGCAGCCGCGGCGGTCCCGCAGAAGCCTTCCACCCCCTCCGAATCCAGGAATGGGGGCGCTGAGGCTGACAGGCAGGAGCCGCAGGTCCTTTTAAACCTGCCGCCAGCGCAGGTGTTGCTCGTGTTGCTGGTGGCTGTGGTGGTCCCACAGAAGCCTTCCACCCCCTCCGAATCTATTATTATTATTATTGTTGTTGTTGTTGTTGTTATCAATAATAATAATAATAATAATAATAATAATAATAATAATAATAATAATAATAATAATAATAATAATAATAATAATAATAATAATAGATATCCAGGTAGCTATTAGAGTTTCAGGAAATGGGAAAGGAAAGAGGTCTTGTGGTCTATGCAGGAAACTTGTTGGATTTTAGAGTTTTGTTTTGCTAAAGCCCTAGGGTGGCAATGGCTTCTACAAACCCTGTTTTCCTATAATACCATAACATTCTGAGAGACAGTTTCATGTCTATGAGCTGCTTACATGACAAAGAGAGAGAGAGTAAAAAAAGAAAAACAAATCTGTCTTTCCCCCTGGGAATAAAATCGCTGTAACCATTTGGCAACAGAGCCTGTAAAAGAATGAGTTTCGTTTAACACAACAGAGTAGTGAGGACTGAATGAGAGGATACCTAGTGGGTTCTTGATAATATTTTAACCTTCAAAATGGAAAGGAAGGAAATGTAACACTTTTGGAGAGAAAGATAAAATACAGTAAAACCCCGGGTTACAATTGCCCTGGGTTACTTTTGCTGTGGTTTATGACCGCAAATTTTAATAAATTAATTCCTCGTTTTTTGACTATTTTTTGGTTTACGACAAAAAATTGTGCTATCTTAAATTCTAAAATGGCAGCCCGTGCCATTTTAGAGTTTACAATGGCACCAGCCCCCACTGCCGGAAGTCACAATTCAGCACTTACAGCTGCAAAGGTGGTGGCGGCGTTGGTGCTTCTGCTGCTATTTCTGGACTGTCTGCTGCCCCTACTGGCACCGGGAGAGTCTGGGGACCTTATACGCTCAGTTCCAACCTTCCTCTGAGCTGCCTGGGCAGTGCTACAGCCAGGAACGTGCACCTCCTCCAGGTGCACACCTGGGGGAGGTGCACATTTTTGGCTGTAGCACTGCTCAGGGACCTTGGAGGAAGGTCGTAACCAAGCGGATAAGGTCCCCAGACTCTCCTGGTGCCAGTAGGGGCAGAAAATAGGCTCCCCCAACAGCTGGACAAAGCACTCAAGAGGAAGTAGCACATAGAAAAGGTAGGGAGAGTGCTTCATTGCTTTTGTGAGGGTTGGGGACAATCGTGTCTGGCATTTTTGGCTTTTTTGGGCTCCTATGGATATGGGGTGGCATATAAGTATGATTGCTTTTGCTTTGCTTTGTTATTTAATAAATCTCTTGAGGTTAAACATTTTTAAAAATTAAATAATACTAGCCCCATTTAGTGAAACTCCACAACTCTGGAAAGTTTTATAATAGAATGACTCCCCTCCCAATCCTACCCTCCCCAGTCCAACCAAACAATAAAACAAACAACAAAAAAGAGAAAAATGACCAAGAGATGGCAACTAATTTCTAAAATTAGTAATTAAGTTTATGGATTGAGAAAGACTATCTAAGAGGGAGTATATTTTTTGAAGGCTTCTTTAAACAGCAGAGTTGTCACAGTGTTTTAGAAAAGTCTGGCACACCTCTAGTGGAAACCCATTCACAAGGATGGGGTCACCACTAAGAAAGACCAGTTCTCTCCCTGAAAGGTACCAAGCATAAGGTAATACAAAAGGTCAGGATGTAAATGGGCTCTGTTGAATGTGACTGTGATCGAGGGCAGCCACACAGCTGACAACATTCAAGAGTCTCTAAGGAAAGTGCTGTAGCCGTAAAATCTAGCTTCAGAAAGACAAGGTCTATTTGCCACAGACAATGAGACACAAATGGTAGCAGCTGTACAGGATGGGAAAATGAAAGGGGTTCAATGTTTGGCCAACACTCTCAACCTAGTAATTTTGAGTGCTTTGTGGGGTGTGTGGAAGAGAAATACATACCTAGTATAACCCCTCTTGTAATAGGTTTTATTGAAGGGCTTTTAACTGTTTTTATACAGTATTGTTTTTAAGTTTTGCTGAGAAGCCAGTGAGGTGTTCGCTGGACTGTGTACACTGCCCAGAGTCTATTGATTGGGGCGGTATATAAATCTATATAAATAAATAAATGAGTGGGCCAGAAAATTAGCAGGGCATTTGCACCAGTGTCTGGGGTAGTGAACTGTTGCACAAGAGGCAAGAAAAACTGGGACCAAAAGGATGTTTGAACGAGCGCTAGAGCAGCAAAGGGCATTCCATTGGTGAGGCTGCTCCTCTTGGCAGAGAAGACTGGTACATTATGGGTCGAGTGATCTATGTACTACAAAGCTTTGAGAACGCAATGCAGGTCCTTAGTTGGGAGACATCCATTTTTAGCAAGATGATCCCAATGTTCTAGAGCTTGATTGGTATGATGAGGGCATAATGAGAAGGCTTCTGCAGACATTTCCTGCTAGCATTCCCATTATTCAAGGCTCAATCAGTTTGCCCATTACAGTAATTTCCTATTACCTAGGCCAGTGATGGCGAACCTTGGCATTTCAGGTGTTCTTCAACTTCAATTCCCAGGAGTGCTGATTTGGGCTTCTGGTAATTGAAGTCCAAGAACACCTGGAATGCCAAGGTTCGCCATCATGGACCTAGGCACTGCTGGCTGTTGGTGTGCATTCTTTTTCTTGGGCAGAATCATTGAAAAAAGATCAGACCTTTAAAAATGTTTGAACTATTTTTATTTTTAAAGTGGAAAATAATAACTATATAGTATTCATATTGACTGTAATGGAATTCCAGATAGCCAGAAATTCCAAATTTTTAACATTCTGAATTCAAAGGGCTATAATTGCAGATTCCAAATCCAAATTCTGGATCCAAATTTTGGTGCTAGTGCACATCTCTAATTCAAATTCTCCATCTTAAATCCTTTGAAAATGTAAATGGTTTTCTTTCATTAGTGAGGATATACATCTTGCTATGGATATATAGAGTATGTTCACAATTTTGTTTAAAAGAAAATACAGAGGACATTCTCTTCCTCAGAAAATCTTTCAGTGGAGCTCTGGTCTTAAAACTATTGGCAGGGGTGGTGGGAATAAACAGAAAGGTGTTTGAATATATACAACAGGGCTAATGGTGGAATTGATATACATTTGGATTTGTTTTGAGTCTCTTCTTCCTGTCTCTGCTTCTGAAGCCTTAGAAAAGAAATAATCATCTAGGGAAGATAGAATTACTAGATCTTGAAGTAACAGGAGGCAGTACAGAAATACGTCTTAATTTTGCAGCTATAAAATTTATTTTATAACTAGGTGATGGATTAATTACACACAGAGAGGACATAGTATTCATTTTCTTTTTGGCACAGTTCTTTGATTTTTATATCCTTATTAGTAAAAGACATTTCCTGAATACATACAAAGTAAAATGAATGACCTTCAAATGCTATACAATCATGTGACAGAAGGACAAAAGACAAGAGTGAATAAATAAGAACAGTAGGGAGAGAGGCCTGTACTAGAGCTAAATATGAATTTTCATTCTGGGTTATGGTTAGCTATTCTGCTGATGTTTGTATTTAGCGCAGTGACAATTAATGTCTCTTGAATCTTTGTCTTTCTCGGTTATCATGAATACAGACTGTTATGTATGTTAACTGTGCTTAACTGTGTTATGTATGTTAACTTTGCTTAACTGTGTTATGTATGTTAACTGTGCTTAACTTTCAAGGCGATTCAAACCGCCATATTCCCGCACTTTCCTAGCTGTCAAAACAGTGTCCCTGTTTGACAGCTACAAAATCTCGCCAGACAGCATATTCTTGTGAGATTTCAATATGGCGTGCAAATTAGAATCTGACAGGAGCGGAATGTATTTTATTTATTTATTTATTTATTAGTCATATTTATATATGCCGCCCACTCAGGCCGAACCCGACTCAGGGCGGCATTACAACAAGTTTTAAAAACACATAAAAACACTTTAAAAGACCCATATCCCACCCACTTTAAAAGACCCATATCCCACCCACTTTAAAAGACCCATATCCCACCCACCCATAAAAAGAAGAAGAAGAGAGAGTTCTTAATTGTTTACATAAGCCAGCAGGCGGGGGCCGTGTTCCCATTCGGGGGCCCCCACACCTGCCCTGCCAGCCAGGTCTTCAATCCTTTCCGGAGGGGCAGCAATTCTCTTTGAAGTCTTAGATCTGTTGGCAGGAGGTTCCAGAGAGTTGGTGCGGACACGGAGAAGGCCCTCCTTCGGGTGCTGGACAGATGTGCACCCCTAGCTGATGGCACTATTAGAGAGCCCCTCCGGTCCGCTCTGGTTGGATGGGCAGACACTCTTGGGACGATGCGGTCTCTAAGGTATCCTGGCCCACTGCCATATAGGGCTTTAAATGTCAAAACCAGCACCTTGAATTGTACACGGAGACAAACTGGTAACCAGTGCAGCTCCCGAAGTAGCGGTGAGGCATGGGCATATCGCCCACATCCCATCACTACCCGGGCTGCCGCATTCTGGACCAGCTGCAGCCTCCGAATGGTCGTCAAGGGCAGCCCCATGTAGAGCGCATTACAATAATCTAGTCGGGAAGTGACCAGAGCATGGGTGACCATAAGCAAGGAGCCCCGGTCCAGGAGCGTGCGCAACTGGCGAATCACCCGAAGTTGGGCAAAAGCCCTCCTGGCCACAGCCGCTACCTGTTCTTCTAGCAGCAGCCGCGAGTCCAGAAGGGCCCCCAAGTTGCGCACTGGGTCTGTCTGGAGCAAAACAGCCCCATCCAGTACCAAAGATGGTAACTCCCGGGATAACACGGTGCCCCTTATCCACAGCCACTCTGTCTTGCTGGGATTCAGCCGAAGCCCATTGGCCCCCATCCAGACCCCAATGGCCTCCAGGCATCCGGATAGGATTTCAACAGCATCACTGGGGTCCCCACGGGCCGAGATGTACAACTGAGTGTCATCCGCGTACTGATGGTACCGCATCCCGTGGGAACGAATGATCTCACCCAGTGGCTTCATGTAATGTTAAATAGGAGAGGAGAGAGCACCGAACCCTGAGGCACCCCATACTTGAGAAGCCTAGGGCTGGACCTCTCACTCTCTAACCATACCGACTGGGTATGGCCCTCCAGAAAAGAGGAAAACCAGGACAACACGGTGCCCTGGATCCCCAGTCCTTTGAGCCGTTCCAGAAGGATACCGTGGTCGACGGTATCGAAGGCCGCTGAGAGGTCAAGAAGAGCAAGGACAGATGGATAACCCCTGTCCTGCTCCCGCCAGAGATCATCCATCAGTGCGACCAATGCCGTCTCCGTACCATACCCGGGCCTGAATCCTGATTGAAAAGGAATGTATCTTTTCTCATGTATCTATTCTTATGAAAATAAGTGGATCGAAAAATGTGCACACTCTGTTAGCCAATGGACTTGTTGTATTATTGTTACTGTTACTGTTTATAGTGTATATAAGTCCGAGTTGCCCCATCCAAACTGTGTTCAAACCCCATTAATAAAGAGCTGAAATTCACTACTTCATTCGTCTGCTTCTTCATTCCTTGAACACTAAACTGGCAATGAAGGTGGGATGGCGTCCCCACACAGCAGCAACATCGGCCCATTCGACCCAGCGTGTCCAGAGAAATGGGCAACATACGAACGCCAGTTCCGCCATGCAGTGGCCTCCCAGAAAATCACCAACGAAGACCAGAAGCGCTCCTGTTTCCTCGCTCAGTGCGGTGCTGAGACGCTTGAGCTGGCAACCCACCTCATTCTCTCATGGGACGTGGATGTGGTGCCGCTTGCGGAGATCATGTCCGCACTGAGAAGGCACCTGCAGCCAGAGGCCTCGATCTTCCCGGCCAGGGTGGCCTTCCACAGAAGAGAGCAGCGACCCGGTGAATCCATTGCAGACTATGCTGCCACGCTGCACATTGCTGCTGCCCCGTGCAAGTGGGACAACATTGAAGAAGCATTCCAGGACCATCTGCTGGCTGGCATGAGGGACGAAGATGCTCAATGTCGTCTCATGATCAGAAAGACGCTAACCTTCACGGATGTCCTAGAAGAGGCAGTAGCATCTGAGGCCACATGGTCTGGGATAAAGCTTTTCTGGCATCGCCACTCCACCACCAGTGCCACTGACTCAGCTGTGCAAGCTCAGCAAAGTTCACCTTCATCCTCCTTAGCATCGCCTGCTTCCATTTCTTCATTGGAGTCCAGCAAGGCAGAGGGAGAAGTCTAAGCAGTCCGACGAAAGCACCAAGAGCACCGTGACGATTGGGAGAAGAAATTCCTTCGCAAGTGTGATGTCTGCGGAGCCGGCATGACCACAAGAAGTGCCCCTTCCGCACCGCAGTATGCCGACAGCGAAAGTGAAGACCTCCAGTGCCTGAGCCGAAGAAGAGTCATCACCACAACACGTCCATTGTCAAAGTGTCACCCGAGCCTGAGCCATGCCAAGTGGGCAACGTCAGCGACCGTTTCTTCACAGACCTGAGCCTGCAGGATGTCCCCTTCAAGATGGAGGTGGATTCAGGTACTACCTTTTCCATAATCCCACAGCTGGAGTTTTTGAGACTTCCTCCTGCCTCTCGGCCCAAGCTCAAATCCTTAAAATCTTCCCTCCGGGATGTGCAGGTTGCCAGATTCCGTTCCTGGGGGTGGGATATCCTGCTTGGGTTATGGACATAGCTCATAGGGAGATTTTGTTGTTATTAGACTTTGTTGTTATCGGATCTTGTTACTATACCTTAGTTGTATGCAGGACTTTGAAAACGGGTGGGTGTTCACTTGTATGTTGTAAGTTTGGTCGTTAGCAACTTGCTTCTTGTTTATGTGTAATTATTTTACTCATTTTTACATGTGATATATTAAAGACATTTTTGCATGTTATTACATAGTCTACTATCTTTGCCGTAACAGTATATATCAGTTGAATTTATATTGTTATTGTATTGGTGCTCTTGGGTGTGTTTCCTTCCCACGCCTCACGAGATGGTGCACCATATCAACTATTTGGAGCCACTGGCCATTTGGAAGGCCTTACGTTCCTTCAAGGCTCTGCTCACCAGCAATGTGGTTCAAGTGGCCTCGGACAATACCACGGTGGTGGCGTACCTGAACAAGCAAGGAGGGACGAGGTCCACCATCCTGCTTTATCTTGCGGTACAACTTTGGGAGTGGTGCCTGGAAAGACACATCTTTCCAATTGGAGTACACATTCAGGGCAAGCTGAATGTCCTGGCCGAGCACCTCAGCTGTCTCACCTCGACGACCCACAAGTGGGAGCTGGACGACGAGGTGTTTCAGTCCCTTTGCAGGGATTGGGGGACTCTGAGCATCGACCTCTTTGCGTCAGAGTCCAACAGGAAATGCCACAGGTACTGTTCCAGGGCAGGCATCGGACTGAACTCTGAGGGCGATGCATTCATGAAACGGTGGGATCAGGACTACCTCTATGCCTTTCCCCCATTTCCTCTGGTTCAGAAGGTCCTCACCAGGATGTTCCAACACCAGGCCAACACAATCCTCGTTGCTCCAGCGTGGCCTCGTCAGCCATGGTTTCCTCTACTGTTGCACATGTCATCACAGTATTGCACGCTGCCGGACTCGCCGACTCTTCTACCTCACCGCGTGGAGGTAACCCCAGACTGTCCAGGATCGTTGGAGTTAGCACAGCGTCCTTCCACAAAGAAGTCCTATGCCTCCAAATACAGGCGTTTTTGTGCCTTCCTGGAATCCTGGCAGACGTACCCTCCACAGGTGGGACTGCAGGATGTCATGGCCTACCTCCTCCATTTGGCGGAGTCTGGCCTTAGCATTACCTCCATTCGGGTCCATCTGGCAGCGGTGGTGGCTCATTCTCCAGCTGGTTTGCCTGCGTCTGGTGCCTTTTGCGACCAGACGGTAAAGCATTTCCTCAAGGGATTGCGTAACGCTTTTCCTCCGTTCAAGACTCCGACAGCACAATGGTCTTTGTCTGCCGTTCTGAACATGCTCACCAGGACTCCTTTCGAGCCTATGGCTACCACGGATGTGCATCTCCTCATGTGGAAGATTGCATTTCTGGTGGCTATCACGTCTGCTCGACGAGCTGGTGAACTGATTGCTCTGTGGGCAGACGCACTGTTTCTTCAGTTTTTCAATGACCACGTGGTGCTCCACACGGACATCACCTTCTTTCCTAAGGTAGTCTCCAAGCTTCATATGGCGCAGACTATCTCATTGCCAACCTTCTTCCAGAACCTCACCAACGCCCAAGAAAAGACTTGGCGCACACTGGATGTGAAACGAGCTTTTTTGTTTTACACCAGCAGGACAAGGGAGTTCAGGAAGTCACAGCGTCTATTTGTTGCATATGGAGGGAAGTCCAAGGGTGAACCCATCTCTGCCCAGAGGTTCTCCAAATGGATTACATCTACCATCTACCTGGCCTACGAGTCTGCCTCGCTGCCACCTCCGCCGCATGTCAGGGCGCATTCTACGAGAGCGGTTGCCACATCCACTGCCTTTTTGGAGGGCACTCCGCTTGAGGACATCTGTAAGGCTGCCACCTGGTCCAGATCTTCTACATTTGTCCAACATTACAGAGTGGACACCAGAGCCACTGCGGACGCCAGACTTGGTCGTGTCGTCCTTGCCAGAGGGCTCCGGGCGCCTCGCCCTTGACGGTCCATCCTACCTGACCATCATACTCATCGTGGGATCATCTCATCCGACTGCCCACCGACCCAGTAAGTGTGAGCTT
Organism: Bradypodion ventrale; assembly: GCA_035047345.1. Classification (NCBI taxonomy): domain Eukaryota; kingdom Metazoa; phylum Chordata; class Lepidosauria; order Squamata; family Chamaeleonidae; genus Bradypodion; species Bradypodion ventrale. The sequence continues at coordinate 261,714,262 of JAWDJE010000003.1, read as the reverse complement.
GCTAATCTCCCAATAGTGGGGATTCACAAACTATACGAAGGAGAAAGTTCGGTTTCACTTACCAGTGATAACTTTCGTTCTTCGAGTATATAGTTTGTGAATACACACTACCCACCCTGCCTCACCTCTTGAGCTGCATGGATGAGATCAATTATTTTATCCTGTGCTTATGCTTAAGTATGGAACTGAGGTAAAATGGTGTACTAGCGCCTCAGAGTGGGCGGTACGGTGGGCGGTCTTACCGCCAAAACTTTTGACCAATGAGCTTTAAGCCTCCGATCAGTGTTCTGCGCAGGTGCATAACCCAATAGTGTGTATTCACAAACTATATACTGTAAGAACAAAAGTTATCACTGGTAAGTGAAACCAAACTTAATCTTGCCTTCACGGTAAGCATACCGGTTTCTGACCTTAGAGCAGCATTAGAAATGCAGGTAGGGGTCTATAAAATGGACCTCAAAAATTTTGATTGCACAATTTCTAGAGGTTTAATACTGGAACCGGCATTGAACGGAGCCCCATACAGCATTTGTGCAAGAGGCTTGGCTAAAAACAACCTAAGTGCTGCCATGATATTATAACTACCTTTCTTCCCGAAATTTTTTTGGATTGCACCAGCACTGCTCTTTGCCTTGGTAGCTAGGTATGTTATGTGTAAATTTCTGGACCCCTTTGATTGAAATGTTATCCCCAAGTAGCTGTACTGGTGGATCTGTTCAATCGTCTGATGGTTTGAATGCCATTGATGTAATTTGGGTTTAGTGGCGAAAACCATAATTTTAGTCTTGGAGTAATTTATCTCTAGTTGGTTTTGGTGACAGTAATTCGCATAGGCTCACATCCCTATTTGTGTCCTGGAAAGAACCACCACATCATCTGCATAAAGGAGTACTGTACTGAAATATGCTTGGAACCCAGCTTTGGCGCATGGAAGTCCCTTCAGTTGAGACACTCAACAATGTCATTAATATATAAATCGAACAATACAGGAGCAAGGACACAGCCCTGGCTTACTCCCCTGTCTTTTTTGATAGATCTAGTGACTTAGTAAGAAAGTGTTGGTATTGTGTCATGCCAGGTTTTCCCCCAGTCCTGCTTGTTCTCTCTGTAACATCACAAAAACCCAACATCCTGGTATAGACTACAATGAATGCTGCAAGAAATTCCCAGACATGATGTGCACTTTTAAGGAAATGTTTCCTAAAAGTGTCCTTTATAGCATGTGGAGTAAGACATGGGAATTTGGCATAGATCCACACATCTGAGTTTGCTTCTAAGTTTGAGGTCATATTAGAAATTTGAGGTCATATTAGAAACAAAACTTTACATGCCATGGGACCTGTTGGAGATCCAGTTTTCAGGTGTTTCCTACATTTATTGCATCGTAAAAATCACTCATGTTTTTCAGTGTTACCTAAACAACTTACTTCCTTGGCTTCTTTCTCTCTCCCTGGCTTCCTTGAATCCATCATTGTATTGCGAGAAGCAATATGAGAAGATTCTTCCGGCATCACGGCTTTGTAGAAATATTTGGTATGCACTGTACAGAAACCTTTGTTTTCTTCATTATTTGCTTTACTAAAGAATACAGGATAACACAGGAAACACATATGTAATTCCTTGGACTCGGGAGACATATTCCTTAAAAAATTATCTAATTAAATACATTACAATTGGTTGCTATATTTACTATAGTATTGCAACAGAGGAAGGAAAGGCTTGTGGAAACATATATTGCTAAATCAGTATTAGTATGATGATTTAGGTTCCTGCATCTCCCATTTGGAAAGTACAGGTGCTATTTTGATGTTGATACTAATAAGATACCTTGTGTGGCAAATCATTTTTTAAAAATCGTTTTTAATGAAAAAGCCATTGTTACAACCTGGTAAATAATATACTGTAGATAATATTATCATCACAGCATCAATATGTATGGCTGGAATTTTAAAATTAAATTTCCTCACAGCTGCCTCTGGTGATCTGCTAACCATTGAAAAAGTAATTTGGCAACCTGTGTGTGTTATAGTGATGAAAATGAATGGGGGAAGAACAGATGCACATATGCCTTCTACACATGTAAACAATTTCCATGGGTTGGGATCCTTATATTTCTGACTTTATTTCACTGCAGGTGTGAAGTAATACTAGCAATCTCTGGCTTTATTATTTTTTCTAGTTCCTCTCAGAGGCAAAGAGACAGTAAAGTCACAGACTTGCCCAGAAACAACCAATCCTGCCCTCACCCTTCTGTTTACTTGTTTATTTTGCCTTAATATACAGCTCCTGGGCCTAGAGAGAAGGAAAAGCCATCAGGAGAAAGACAGAAGCCAACTCTGCTGCTATTTGCCATCCAGAGAGACCAGGGGGTGGTGAGTAAAAGATCCTGCCCCTCCCTCCCCATCCAAAGACCTGGGCCTAGAGAGAAGGAAAAGCCATCAGGAGAAAGACAGAAGCCAACTCTGCTGCTATTTGCCATCCAGAGAGGCCAGGGGGAGGTGAGTAAAAGATCCTGCCCCTCCCTCCCCATCCAAAGACCTGGGCCTAGAGAGAAGGAAAAGCCATCAGGAGAAAGACAGAAGCCAACTCTGCTGCTATTTGCCACCCAGAGAGGCCAGGGGGTGGTGAGTAAAAGATCCTGCCACTCCCTCCCCATCCAAAGACCTGGGCCTAGAGAGAAGGACACCTCCGGAGACCCCCGACCACCCCCAGGAGATACCATCCACAACCACCATCACAGCGAGGCCCGAGTCGGCGCCTTTGACCAACTCCATGCGGCCGAAGGGTGGCTAGAGCTGCTGCATGCATGCAAAGGATAAGTAACCGAACTAAAATAATATAATTGACTAAACATAGATGGCTTATAGCAACTGACATAGTGACTGTACAAGAAACTGACTTACATAGAGACTTGATATAGTGGACTTTTTCTTTCTTTCTTTATTTATTTCCCTTCATTAATTATTTCAACTTTTACTTTGATACTATGTGATAAACTGTGATATTGTGCATGGTAATACTTTGTTTTAAAACTGTTTAAACTGTGATAACATGTGTGATGGGAAGAGACTGGCGTAGAGACCGGCAAGGCACGCCACAAAGTTTGCCAAGAGAACCCTATGGACCAAAACAAAAGGCAAAACAAGGGGATGCTCAGCACAGCAGATCTGAAAAGGGGGAGGGATACTAAAGGGGGAGGGGAAATACAGTGTTGCAGGGAACAATACTGCATAGGGACATGGAATGTGAGGTCTATGAATCAAGGGAAACTGGAAGTGGTTAAAAATGAGATGGAAAGAATAAACATTGACATACTGGGCATCAATGAGTTAAAATGGACAGGGATGGGTGAATTCAGCTCTGGAAACCATCATATCTACTACTGTGGGCAAGAAAACCTCAATTAGTCCAGACAGATATGACCTACACAACATCCCTAAAGAATACACGGTGGAGGTCATGAACAGATTTAATGCCCTGTACCTGATAGACAGAGTACCAGAAGAATTATGGACAGAGACGCGGGACATCATGCAGGAGGCAGCAAGAGAAACCATACCAAAAGAAAAGAAAGGTAAGAAAGCAAAGTGGTTGTCTGATGAGGCCCTTAAAATAGCAGAGGAAAGAAGGAATGCAAAAGTCCAAGGAGAAAGGAAAAAATACAACCACCTGAATACAGAATTTCAAAGGAAAGCAAGGAGAGATAAGGAAAACTACCTTAACAAACAGTGCAAAGAAATGGAGGAAAACAACAAAAGAGGCAGGACTAGAGATCTTTTCCAAAAAAATTGGGGAAATCAAGGGAACATTTAAAGCAAAAATCACCATGATAAGAGACAAAGATGGAAAGGAGTTAGCTGAAGCAGAAAAGATAAAAAAAAGATGGCAAGAGTACACAGAGGAACTCTACAAAAAGGACCTCAACACTCCTGATAATAACAATAATGAGAAATTTGAACTTGAACCAGACATCCTGGAGAGTGAAGTCAGAAAGGCCCTAAAAAGCACTGCAAACAACAAAGCTAGTGGAAATTATGGTATCCCAGTTGCATTTTTCAAAGCCCTAAAAGATATGCCAGCAAATTTGGAAAACAAAACAGTGGCCACAGGACTGGAAAAGATCAGTGTACGTTCCAACCCCCAAAAAAGGCAATGCCAAAGAATGCTCAAATTACCGAACAATTGCGCTCATCCCACATGCCAGCAAGGTGATGCTCAAAATAATACAGGATAGACTTCAGCAGCACGTGGAGAGAGAACTACCAGAGGTGCAGGCTGGTTTCAGAAGAGGCAGGGGGACTAGAGACCACATTGCCAACATACGTTGGATCATGGAGAAAACAAAATACCAGAAACAAGTCTACTTTTGTTTTATCGACTACACCAAGGCTTTTGACTGTGTGGACCACAACAAAATGTGGCAAGTGATTAAAGAGATGGGAATACCAGAACACATCATATGCCTCATGAGAAATCTGTACACGAACCAAGAAGCAACAGTTAGGACAGAACACGGAATGACAGAGTGGTTTGGAATAGGAAAAGGAGTAAAACAAGGCTGCACTTTATCACCCTGCTTATTCAATCTATACACAGAGCACATAATGCGCAATGCAGGGATGGAGGAATCACAATATGGGATCAAAATTGCTGGGAGAAACATCAACAATTTGAGATATGCAGATGATACCACCTTTACTGTATGAGACCAAAGACAACAGGACAGCCGAAGGGTTGGCTTAACTCAGGTTTATTGCATGAAGACCGGGTGAAGCATGAGGTAATGGCGGTGATACATCTCTATATATACAGTAGGGTTTAACATTTGAATCTTGTAGCACGGTAGCTCATTGGCCGCTACCGGCGTGGCCTCGCCCAGGCACGCCTCTCTTCAGTAGTTCTTCTTTCCTGCTGCTGAATGCGGGGAGGGATTTCCCGCGGCTGTCCGTGATTGAGCAATGTGAACCATGTGAGACTGAACGCTCGCAGCTGCCCTCTATGGGCTGCTTGCTCGCGTTCCTTTACAGCTGAGATACATTGTAAATGGAGTGGTTACATTCTATCAGTACAGTGACTTGCATACACAACATCCCTCCCCCCTAGGATGGGACAAAGTCCCGCAACCAATGTGGCTTGCCGCACATGCGCTTGGGGCGTGCTTGCGCCTGCCCTAGTACAGGAGAGCCTGTGATCCCTGACTCCGTGGGTGCTTGTCCTGCAACGGAAAACGGGGATTCATTAGTGGCTCTGTGGGGCGTCTGTGCCTGCCTTGCGCTGGGGGATGGGAATGGAATGAACAGCTGAGAAGTGAACCCCTGCCTGTTTCCCTCGGACCCCGGGGACCCTCCTATCGTGAACCGCGGGACCGATGAGGATGCCCTTGTGGTTCTGCTACCTTCTGTCCCCCGCTCGGGGGACCTTGAGACTGTGGCGGATGGACTCGCCGTCGCCTCCTGTCTTGGGGGTGTCGGTCTCTGGGACATTGGCGCTATGTTGCACTCTAACTCACAGGGGCTACTGGGACTGGAAGTACCAGGGGCTGAACTGAAACCCCTCTTTTCGCTAGGACGGGTGGGGGACCACTCCGCTAACTCCCCCTGGTACTGTAAATCAAGGTCTAAACTTCTTGGGGAATCTGTGTTTTGGGGAAACTTCCGAGGGTTATATGCGAGATCGGGGCTCTTCCTTTCCGCCGCAAACTCCCGCAAAAGATCTCTGAGGATCGATTCCCTTTCCTCCCCCCTTGGTGGGGACCCATGTCCCCCTTTTTCTCCCCCTTGGGTTAAGCGGGTGGGGGAGTACCCTAACGCTGATTCGTTGCTACTCTCGTCTTCGTCCTGCTTTCCGGGGACCCTACGCCTGAGTTGATCCGCGTGCCGCCTCCACAGGAGGCCTGTATTGGTCTCTACGCGGTATGAGACGGGGCCGGTTTGTTCTATCACAATGCCGGGCACCCAGGCTGGTCCCGCGCTGGCGTAGTTCCTGCAATGCACGGGGGCGCCTACGCTGAAACTCTTTGAGGAATCCATCTCTACATTTCGCCCTTTGTCTTCTACTCTGGTGGGGTCTAGTCTGGAGATTACCGTGGCCAGCTTCCTGCGCATTAGCAACTCCGCGGGGGAGTACCCTGACGCTAGTGGGGTGACCCTGTACCGTAGCAGGAATTGGCATAGTTGTAAGTCAAGATCTCCGGGGCCCATGCGCCGCAGCGCGTCCTTAGTGGTACGCACGAGGCGCTCTACTTGGCCGTTGGTGGCCGGGTGGAAAGGGGCGGAGGTGATGTGCCGAATGGCGTTGAGATCCATGAATGCCCTGAACTCGGCGGACATGAAACAGCTAGCGTTATCGCTGACGAGGGTGTCGGGTAAACCGAACGTGGAAAAGACCCTCCGTAACTGTTTAATTGTTGTGGCCGAGGAGGTGCTCGAGACTGGAATGACCTCCAGCCACTTGGAGAACGCGTCCACCACAAGGAGGAAAAGTGTTCCCCTGAACGGGCCTGCAAAATCTACGTGTACCCGGGACCAGGGCCCCCTTGCTGTGTCCCACTCCCTATGTGGCAAGCGAGCCTCTTCTGGCCTGGAGCTTTGGCACGCTTCGCAAGTGCCGACCATGTGCTCGATGTCGGCGTCTAGCTGGGGCCACCAAAAGTAACTGCGGGCTAGTGCCTTAGAGCGGACGATCCCGGGGTGGCTGACGTGCAGCAGTTTAAGCACCCTCGGCCGGAGGGACATGGGGATCACTACCCGCTGTCCCCACAAAAGGCAACCCCTCTCTAGGGACAATTCTAATTTCTTTTTGAAAAATGTGTCGAATTCCGCTGCTGGGGAAGACACGGGCCACCCTTTCTGTACCCAGGAGCAAACTGTAGCTAACGTTTTGTCCTTACCGGTCGCTTTGGCGATGTCGGCCGGTACTACTGGAGGGGAGTCTAGGACCTCTATCATTAAGACCTGGTGGTCCCTCTCTTCCTCGCCCACGTGGCAGCAATCCCGGGGAATGGGGGACCTCGAGAGGGCATCCGCATGGCTGATCTCCTTCCCGGGCCGGTACACCAACGCGTGCTGATACGCGTTGAGAAAAATGGCCCACCTGAGCATTCTCGGGGACAGGATTTGGGGTGTGGGCTTATCTGCAGTGAAAATGCCTAGCAGGGGCTTATGGTCAGTCACTATGGTGAAGGGGCGGCCATACACAAAATCATGAAATTTCTTGGTCCCCGCAATTATCGCTAGTGCTTCCCTGTCTGTCTGGGCGTAGTTTCTCTCCGCTTGGGACAAGGACCTAGAGTAGAACGCTATCGGGGCCTCCCTCCCGTTCTCCAGCACGTGGCATAACACCGCCCCCACCCCCACCGGGGATGCATCGCATATCAGGACCACTGGGCGTTTGGGATTGAAGTGGGTCAGTACAGCATCTGATGCCAGGAGTCGCTTCAGGTCATTGAAAGCCTTCTCATGGTCGTCGCCCCACTTCCATGCCTCGTCCTTTTTTAACAATTTGTGTAGCGGTTCTGCCACGGCTGCCTTCCGAGGAAGGAAGGAGTGGTAGAAGTTGAGCAGCCCGAGGAACGACTGGAGCTCGGGCTTGGAGGTGGGGCGAGGGGCCTTTTTGATGGCGGCCACCTTGGATTGGGAAGGCCTTATTCCCTCGGGAGTAATGCGGAACCCTAGGAACTCGACCTCAGTTGCGAAGAAGACGCATTTGTCCTTTCGCAACCGCAACCCCGCCTTTTCGAATTTTTCCAGGACCTTTCCCAACCTTTCTGCCATTTGGCCCGGCTCCCCCCTGTAATCAATACGTCTCAAAGTAGGGTAACACCCCCTCTAGCCCCTTCAGGAGGCGTTCCACGAGTGACTGGAAAATCCCGGGCGCCGAATTCACGCCGAATTGGAGGCGCGATACCTGGAACGCCCCTTTGTGGGTGACTATGGTCTGCGCAGCAGCTGCGGCGGGGGTGACCGGGAGTTGCTGGTAGGCTTGGGCCAGGTCGAGTTTAGCAAAACACCTCCCCCCGTGCAATCTGGCCAACAAGTGGCTGACTACCGGCACCGGATACGCATTGGGGCGGATCGCCTTATTGATGGTGCACTTGTAATCAGCGCATATGCAGACCTCCCCGTTGGCCTTGAGCGCCGTTACAATTGGAGTTTCCCACTCCGCAGAATCAACAGGAACAAGAATCCCCTGGCCCACCAATTTGTCCAACTCCGCCTCTATTTTGTCCTTTAGTGCGAAAGGCACTCTGCGCGGTTTAAGTCTGATTGGACGTACTCCAGGGTCCAGGTCGAAAGTCACTGGGGGGCCCTTGAATTTTCCGAGTCCCTTTTTGAAAACCTCGGGGTGCGCATCACACACGCTCTGAATTGGGTCAGTCCCGGTGGCGTGTACTCCCACGGCGTGCACCCCCCAATGAACAACCCCAGGGGCTGGAACCATTGAGTCCCGAGGAGGCTGCATTTACCTCCTTTGAGGACGACTAGGGGAAGCGTTGCGGTGCATTTTTTGAACTGGACCTGGAATTTCCCAACCCCCAACACCGGGATGCGGTTCCCTTGCACGTCCTTCAGCGTGGCCCTCAACGCTTTGAGCTTGGGCCGGACGTGGGGGGCTATCTTTAGGAACTCTCCCTGGGAGATGATAGAGTAAGAAGAACCCGAGTCCACCTCCATCCTAACAGGGGCCCCTTGTATTACTACCTCAACGAAGTATCGGGGGTGCTCCGTGGATACGCTGAAAACCGGAGCGTCGTCCTCGCTGTCATCGGAGATGCGTCCGACGCCGTCCCGCTTCCTCGTGGTCCGGGTGCCGTGGTCCTTGGGCCTCATGGTGCGGTCCTGCCTCGCCGAGCGGTCTGGGGAACTCCTCTTGGCCTCGCGCCGCTTCCGGCAGACCTTGGCGATGTGCCCGCGCCGGCCGCAGTTGTGGCACTCGGCCTTGCGGAACGGGCATTTGGCGCGGGCGTGGGCGGCGCCGCAGCCGTCGCAGCGCCGGCCCTCCTTCTGGACCCTCCGGACGTCCTCGTCGTCGCCGCTCTCCGTGGACGAGTTCGAAACCCGCCGGGCCGTGCGCACTGAGCTCTCTGCCTTGGCGTTTTTTGGTCGCCAGTCCTGGAGCTCTTGCACGCCGGCCGTCGTGGCTTCCGCGGCCTGCGCCATGTCGAGGACCTGTTGCCACGTGGGGGGCGGCTCCTGTTTCATCAGCGCGCGCTGGGTCTCGGTGTCCCTCAGGCCGCAGAGCAGGCAGTCGCGGAGGGTGACTTCTGGGGTCTCCCACTTGCAGGGGCCGGCGGCCAGCCGCAGGGCCGCGGCGAACTCGGCGACCGATTCCCCGGGCGCTTGGACTCGCCTCCAGAACGCGCTCCGAGCGGGGAACATCGCTATCGCAGGCCGGAGGTGGGCGCGCAACACAGCCAGAAGCTCTTTGGCTTTGAAGTCGCTCACCCTCCTCGGCGCGATCAGGTCGACCAGGGTCCTCTTTGTCTCGTGTCCGAGCATGCGGACGAAGATGGCCCTCTTCTTGTCCTCATCTGAGACTTCGAGCTCCACCAGCGCTCCATTGAAGTCTATCTCAAACAGCTCCAAGTCTCCCGGCTTCCTGATCTCGTAGCCGGCGCATGTCTTGGTCCCGTGGGCAGCCATATCCCATCCTCGTCGCCAATTTACTGTATGAGACCAAAGACAACAGGACAGCCAAAGGGTTGGCTTAACTCAGGTTTATTGCATGAAGACCGGGTGAAGCATGAGGTAATGGCGGTGATACATCTCTATATATACAGTAGGGTTTAACATTTGAATCTTGTAGCACGGTAGCTCATTGGCCGCTACCGGCGTGGCCTCGCCCAGGCACGCCTCTCTTCAGTAGTTCTTCTTTCCTGCTGCTGAATGCGGGGAGGGATTTCCCGCGGCTGTCCGTGATTGAGCAATGTGAACCATGTGAGACTGAACGCTCGCAGCTGCCCTCTATGGGCTGCTTGCTCGCGTTCCTTTACAGCTGAGATACATTGTAAATGGAGTGGTTACATTCTATCAGTACAGTGACATGCATACACAACACCACCCTAATGGCAGAAAGTGAGGAAGACCTAAAGAACCTCTTGATTGGATTGAAGGAGGAGAGTGCAAAAGCTGGTTTGAGACTTAATATCAAGAAAACCAAGATAATGGCAACAGGTCCGATCAGTCCCTGGAAAATAGATGGGGAAGAAGTAGAAGCAGTGACAGATTTTACTTTCCTGGGATCTAAGATCACTGCAGATGGCGACTGTAGCCATGAAATAAAAAGATGATTGATTATGGGGAGACAAGCTATGAGAAACCTGGAGAATATAGTGAAAAGCAGAGACATCACCTTGAAAACAAAAATTCACATAGTCAAAGCAAGGGTATTCCCAGTGGTAATGTATGGGTGTGAGAGCTGGACCATTAGGAAGGCTGAGCGCAGAAGAATAGATGCCTTTGAGATGTGGTGTTGGAGGAGATTCCTGAGAGTCCGTTGGACAGCAAAGAGAACAAATAGGTCAATACTGCAAGAAATCAATCCTGACTGTTCATTGGAGGGACAAATAGTGAAGCTGAAGCTGAAGTACTGAGAAGGGAGGACTCACTTGAGAAGTCCTTGATGCTGGGAAAAGTGGAGGGCAAGAGAAGAAGGGGGCGTCCAAAGATGAGATGGATAGATGGTATTGTGGACACAATGGGCACAGAGCTTGGTGGGCTGAGGAGAATGGTGGAGGACAGAGGTGCCTGGAGGAAAATGGTCCATGGGGTCGCAAAGGGTCGGAATCGACTGTGTGACTGAACAACAATACAGCTCCATTGAAGACGTCTAGAACCCAGTATGCAAGTTACAGAATCCAAATTGTCTCGGCAACAAATTTGGATTGTTCTGGACATGCCCAGATGATGCTGTAACAACAAGGGGGATGTGAGAAACCAACATGGGAAGTGGCACATGAATGTGAGTCATTATACAATTATAGCTTCACACCATATAATTAGATGCCATTTTATGTGACCCTCGTAGGTTACTAGGCGTTTTCACACAAACAGCAGGAAAGACTGGAGAGAACTTTTAGTAGTATTGTGGTAAGTATTCTTGAAGGAGCTCCAAATGTGGCTGCCTTGTTTGCAATAGCGGTAAGAGAGTTACAGAGTAGAAATTCTCTGGTAATGAACTGAATTTGTACTTGGCACCTCTTTGCTATATTTGGAAATATGTGCTAATGCTAAATATATTCAGAGAGGAGAGAAAGAGAGTTTGGTGTGTGTGGGTGTGGGTGTGTAAGGCTTGTGGACCCCTACTGGATGGGACTCTGGATGGGAACTGCAGTCTAAAAAAATTTTCTCTGGAAAAGAAAAGAGTCTCCTCACCCCCAGACAGCTTCAGTTGTCCCAAGGCAAAACTTTCCCTGGCCTGTTGAGATGGAAGGACAAAACACTAACTGTGACAGCTGTGGATACCTTATTCCTCCAGAGTTCATAAAGATTACAGCAAGCAACTATGGCTTGCCTGTACTGCGTATGGAAGATGGGCCCTGTGTTGAGAATAGAACACCTCGGTGGGAAAGTAAATAGTGGCTAAGACACTGACTGGGAGGCGGAAGGTCATCAGTTCATTTCAGCAAGAAATTGCAAGTAGATAAATAGGACCACTTTGGTGGGAAGGTAACAGCATTCTGTGCGCTTCGGTGTCTAGTCATGCCTGCCATATGACCACGGAAACGTCTGTAGACGTTTCCGTGGTCAGCGCTGGCTCTTTGCCTTTGAAACAGATGAGCACTTAACCCTAGAGTCAGATACGACTGGCTATTGTGCAAGGGTGACCTTACACAGAAAGAGCCTCCTCGAAGACTGTGGTATTTTTGAACCATAATCAGGTGTACCCTGGGCAATGGCAACCTTGTTGTGCCAGCTAATCTTTCTCACGCTATGCAAAAGGAATTACAGAATGAATTCACCAAAAGGTGTCTTCATTTTGGGAGTTTAAAATATGACCTAGGCATGAAAGAAGAAGTTTAGGAATAAAGCAATACAATTACTTAGCACAAATCAGATAATAAAACAATTAATATCTATCATTAATGCAGTTTTAAATCAATTACCAATACAGGTCAAAAGACCAGCTAAAGCAGTGTTTCTCATTTCTGAAAAACAGCAAACATAGAAACTAATTGAAACTCTGAAGAAGAAGTAAAAGGACAATTTACATGTTTTGAGCAACAGAATAGAAAGCCCTCTTCAGTGGGCCTCTGTGGGTGATGGTGTTCATTAGTGTCTCTGTTAAAGATCTTCACAACCAGAAAAATTCCCAGTGAATCAGTTCATCCTTTAAGACCAAACTATGAGAGGCACCAGCTTTGCAATGAAATAGTGATAAAACATTATCCACCCGCTCCTCATTCTTTTTCAAAGCTGCCACATTTGTACAATCCACTTGCACATGGACTGTTGTTTGACTTCCAATGACCAATCATCAGAGAAAAGCAACCCAATTTTTAATTTGTAAAGCTACAGAAACCTAGTAGTAAGGCAATCAGACCTTTTTTTAAAAAAAAACATCTCTTAAGGAAATTTCACAATGGTGAAGCTGGCAAACATATTTTATGATTCGGCGCTCGGGTAGCCAGGCCTTTAGATGCCAAAGCTATTTAAGGCCTTAAAACCAGCAATTTGAATTGAGCCTGGGAACAAGGCAACCAAGCGAGACTTTTCAATATTTAAATAATAAATATTTGGCCTCAAAACTATAGACTAAGTGCCAAAGATCATGAAAATGTCTGGCATTGGAATCTAAGCATAGCAGTTTACCAGAGGGAAGAACAGCTGCTCTATAATCTTCAGGAAGTAGTTTTATTAGTGGTAAAAGCTTATCGGGCAACTATGAATAAACTAGGAAATATCATGAAGAGTAAGGATATATCATTGGAGACCATAGCCAAGATGATTCATATTATGATATTCACAATTGCTACAGATGACATTGAAGAAAGCTGACGGGGGCGGCGGAACTATTAATTTAACATGTGATATTGGACGAAACCTTTAGAGATAGACGCAAGAGTCAGTGCAAGGTATAATAAAGTCTGTCTAGAAGCAAAACCGACTAAACTACAGTCATTGTACTTGGGGTCCATTGTGGAAAGCCAAGAATCTGGAAAAGATAATCATGCTGGCAATAAGTTAAAGGCAGCAGGGAAACCAGAAGACCAAATGTGAGATGGATGGACTCAGCAGAAGGAATCACAGCCTATTATTTACCAGACAAAAGCTTCCAACTTTGGCATTTCTCCTCAGATTTTTTGGAGACTGGCAAACTATTTTACATTAAGTGTTCTTTCTATTTTATATTGTAAGACACCTCGGGGAGGCCCCAGTCCTGAAGGCCAGCTAAGAAGTATATTAAATAAATAGACAAATATGTTTCTTAGCCTTCACATCCCTGGTGACTTGTATCTTGGCTCAGCTACCAGCTTATTGGCAGGCTGAGGTGCTGACCAGGAGTTGGGGTAGAGGCCATAAACAGCTCTACTTTTATGAGTTCTGTTTCAGGTGCTTCATTAAAATATATTATTATGGATGGCCCCACTAGGCTCAGGAGCAGCAACAATCTAATCTGGCAAAGAAATTAGACATATTCCAGTAGACACAATTGCTCCAGTATTGTACCTCTCTCTTTGCAAGGCAAAATATTCCAAAAGTTACAGAACTGTTCCTTGCACTCAATGCTGTATATTTTTAAAAGCGTGTATCTATTGATGTGTGCACACCCACCCCCTAAATGTAGGTAAACCAGTATATTTGCTTAATCTATCTTTGACTGTAGTTTTAAGCAAAATACTTCTGATATATGTCAAATACCTTTTCTAGCCATGCTTCCTCATCATGTTCCCCTTTTTGATTTTTGAAAAACTCACACTCCTCACATGTTCCTTCTCACCTTTAACTCTCACACTTTCCACTTTTAATGAACTGTTCATAATCATTAAAAGTGAAAGTATCCATTGGTCCTTTAGAGTCAGAAACTAAAGGAAATTTAGCACAGAAAATTATTTTAAATTTATGGCAGAAAAACTAACCCCATCAGCAGTATGTGCTCCCAGGGATTGTGGTTATCCTTCTCTTTTGCAATACACAATGTTGGTTCCTGTCTGTTCAACCAGGCATTCCAAACCAGTGAGCTGTTTCATGCAAAAGCACCTTAATTAACTGCTTATTTCCTGTAGATATATTTTCACACATACTGGCAATATTCTTATGATGTCCCTCCACAGAAGACCATTGGTGAGAGAACAGACACCAGGAGACTAAGTGGTTCTGGCTCCTTATGGATCCATACCTGTTCAGTAACTAGAAATGAAACAGTTTCAACTTTCCATGCATGTGTCACATCAGATTAGAGTCTTGAACTCATTTCAATGAGCATATGCTTGCATTTACTAATAAGATCACTTGGATCTGGAAACAGATATGAATCACCTAATTAACATTCAATTTAAGGAGTCTTAAGGAACAAGGAAAAATAAGGAAACACACTCTTATTGGACAGCCAATCTTAAATGAAGTTTTCACCAATAACATCACTTCTTAAGTCTAGCAGAATTGCCACAGAGCTACAAATCATCAATTAAATAGGATTGCCAATGAAGTTGTTGGTGCAAAAATTCTCAAGGTGTTAAAGAAACACAGACAGAGAGAATGATGCTCTTTCAAGGGAAAAAATGTCTGGGTATAGGTTTTAGAAATCCAGCAATATGAATGCTTTCAAAAACATCTACCCAAATGTGTGTGTGTGTGTGTGTGTGTGTGTGTGTGTGTGTGTGTGTGTGTGTGTGTGTGTATGTATGTATGTATATATATATATATATATATATATATATATATATATATATATATATATATATATATATATATATATATATATATATATATATATATATATATATATATATATATATATATATATATGTTGTAAGAAGGTGAAAGTATGTTAATGGATGCTGAAGAGCTGTTATTTTATAACAGGGGTGCTCAAAGTATGGCCCAGGGGCCGGATCCAGCCCCCCGACGCCAATTCATCCTGTCCATGCTTCCCTCCTCACTCCTGGAAGTAGAAGTAAAGTACACCCATATGGCACCCCTGGTTTAAGCAGAGAAAATGGCAGCTTAAAATCTATCTCATCTTGTTGCAAAACAGATTGTAAGGCATGTTTTACTTCCATTTCTGGTGGGAGGAACCACACGACCGACCCACTGAACCATGTGACCAGCCCGCTGAACCACATGACTGGCCCACAGCCTGAAAAGTTTGGACACCCCTGTTTTATAAGCACAAGATGTATTCAGTAGATAGCATGTATTAGCATATCTTCCTGGTAGTACAAAACTGAATGTTCCCTCATCACCCCACACTGGCTATGCTGCTGAGTCAAGAAGGATCTGGTGGATCACAGTTTTCCTTTCCTCTTGACAGCAGAATGGACTGCCTTGGAGGGTCCTATGCAAATCACCACCACAAAAAAGCCATTTCAGCAGCTGTGATTTTAGGTAATTAAAGCTTTCCTCTCCCATACCGTGGTTGCTTCCTGAAAATGAAAGATTCTTCAAGCATGTTGGAATCTTCTAGAGAAAAATCAGAACTGTTTAGTTTCCTCAAAATCTGCAGCTGCTGGTGATGTTATCAGTCTTACATGTGAAAATAATGTCAGCCAATGATTCCACAATTCTGATGTGAAGACAGCTCGTTTATTTCCTCTCTCACTATAAAATGTATAGAGGAAAAAATTGGGAAGAGATGTGGTTATGTCATTGATTGATTGATTGAATTAATGAATGAATTTCTATACCACCCATTCTGGGCAGTGAACAAGCAGAAAACCAATAACAGCAATACCCACAACAAAATAAAACCCACCAACAACAAATACCTCACAAACTAAACTAAACGGTGTCTGAGGCCATCAGGACTAAACCTAACTGGCTAATTTATCAATAACATTATATTTGCATAGATTTGATTGGAAGTTGTTGAACTTGTCATGTCAAACCCTGTCATACTATAAAGTTAGAACATTGTACCTGAAGAATTTAGACCAAGGATACTGAAGAATTGTTTATATTGAATTAACCTGCAGGTACAAGATGTCATTGGGCAAGATTCTTCCCCAAATCTCACTGTCACCGCTTAACTGACTATGCAGGAAATGTTTGTCTTTGCAATGGTATGCATTTTTGAACTTCGTGCTCCAAGATACTTGAACTGTATCCTAAGAGTGTTCCACCACCTGATCCAAATAGATTTCTTCCAACAAGTCTGTGGCCTTGGTTATGCTTTGAAACATGATCTCCCAAACTGTTATTTTGGCTTATATACTATCCAATTGGGTAGGAATTATGTTTTATGCTACAAACAGGTTTAATGTAGCAGACAGGTGGGCATTATTTAAAAAAATAGTGAGTAAATTTAGTGAGTAAAAATAAATAATACATAAATTCAAAAGTTGACAGATAAAGGCAGAGATTCTGGCACAACAGATGAAAACATTTGATCTAAAAGTCAATGTTAAATCAGTTTTCAAAGGGGTTACCATTTTAGTCTGTTTCAGCATGCATAAACAAAATGAGTTTTGTATGCATCTCGTGGGTTAGATGACATTCCTTCAACAATATTTATGAAATATTAAAGATGCCATAAAATATTTTGATTTATTATATATAATAGGTTAAAAACTTTACTAATGTATTTGAAGAGAGGATATTTTATAAAACGAATTGGTGAATTCACATTTTTCATTGTTCAGTTCAAATGGTCTCCTTGTTGGCCAAGATGACAATTATATAAAATACAAGTACTCTTATGCTTGTGTCCCCCAAACTTAAGCAGGAACTCAGCCCTGAGTCAAATAAGAGAAAAGCCGGGATTTTAGTCCAATGAAAAAAGGCTACCCACAACACCAAAGAAGCTCATCTGGCTCAGGATGAATAAAGCCTAAAAGCTCATCCCAAAACTAGTCATACCAAACATCTGTTCCTTTAGTTCAGGGGTTCTTGACCTTTTCAAGCTGAGGGCTGGGTCACGCTCCCTCAGACAGCTTTGGCTGGATGGCCATTTTGCCCTGCCTGCATGATGGGGACAGCCTGTACATTAAAAAGAAACCACAGATGGCACTTCTGGGTACAGTGGAGGCATACCTGTCAAGTTTTGGATTTAAAAATAAGGGAAATCCAGCGGTGCTGGGCATGCGCAGTATGGGTTTTGCCTTTTCCTTCCGTGCAAGGCACCATGGGGGCTATAGTTCCTGGCCCATTTTGTGCCAGTGCACATGTGCAGTACGGATTTTGCCTTTTCCTTCCGTGCAAGGCACCATGGGGACTGTAGTTCCAGGCCCATTTTGCACCAGTGCGCATGCACAGTATGGGTTTTGCCTTTTTCTTCTGCATAAGGCACCAAGGGGGCTGTAGTTCCTGGCCCATTTTTTAAAAAAAATTATAGAATACGGGAGATTTCTGTGGATAATATAATATATAATATATACCTATAAGGAAGGGGTGTGGCCGTACATGTGTGGAATGCATACCCACACCCCTGGATCCTATCCCGTAATGCTCTACACACACCTACCTTTTGTCCCCGAGATCAACGCCACATGGGTCCTGGGGCCGAGAGTGGGGCCTATGCCCCACAAACATGAACAAAAGCAAAGACTACGAGTCTCAGTGTCCTCAGCGGCACGCCTGAGCCAATCAGGCAGGAGGACCCGAGTGCGGAGGTGGGACAGCTGGTGCACGAAAGCACAAACCAACGGTCGATGCATGTGCACTACAGCTCTGGGCCCTGCTTTACTGAGGCAGACAGAGCCTGGTCTGAGGGGACAGTCTGGCCCTTTCCTCCCTCCACCCAAACCAAGCCTCCACCTGGAGCTGGGGGCAGGGCTCGGCGTGCCTGCGAACAGCGAGCCGCAGTGACACTGGCAGCCCTGCTGGCATGATGCCCTCCAGACCGGACGCACTGGAGGACCCTGGCAGACCACCGACCCAGATGGCAGAAGGGAGGACCAGACGGCGAGCTCAGCCGCGGCACTGTGCCCACAGGCCTCTGCACACAGGCCCTCCACTCTGCAAGCAGCCAACCCCTCCGCCACCTCAATACCATCCCTGCACAGCCCCCAGACAGGGCCCCCAGCTGACCGTGCCCTGGACCACAGCCTGCAGTCCTCAGTGGGACTGCGGCTGGCAGAAGAAAAGAAGGAGATGCCCCACCTCCACAGCTTGGGAACCGAGGACAGGGGAAAAGGCCTGGCCCTCCCCTCAGCCAGGGTTAGGTCCACCCAGGCTGGGCCGGGCCCTAAGCTTTGTTCACCTTCACTGATGGGACACCGTGTTGTTTATGTGGCTGGAGAGGAGGAGGAAAATCCCCCCCACTCCCCCCCTCATAGACACCACGCGCACTGCCCGTCAGTAAAAGGAAACAAGGCTTGGTTCCCCTTCATGGGTGGATGACAACTGAACCATGGGGGGACAAGCCAGTAAAACCCCTGAGACTACCAGGGCACATGATGTGCATGTGCCATGGGTTGAGCCCCCCCCTACACACACAAAAAAAAAATCCGCCGAAGACGGGCACCAATGTTAGTATAATATAAAATACTGTGGAACAGTATTATAAGGCCCTAATTCATGTCATTGGTTTGAAACCCAAATAGTACTTAGGAATTTGGGTAGAGGAATTCAGAGCATTAAGAGACCCATAGGTTTGGGTGTTAAAAAGCTCTTTTTTGTTTAAAAGAAAGAAAGGGGGAGAAGAGAATAAGGGAGCAAAAGGGAGGGTGAGCTTCTAAGAAAAAAATGAACTGTAAGAAGGTTGGTATTGAAAGACTTGAAGGTTCAGATTACTGTTTTGCTGCCCTGTGAATTGCAAAAGGAAATAAGAGGAAGGGGTAATTGCTATATCCTCAGACTTTCTCTTCACACAGAAGAGAAGCTAGAAGAAAGAGACTTCTGGAAAGCTGGGATTTTTATCTTGCTGGTTCATTCAGGTCAGTCATTCTGGAAATATGCTGGTGCCTATATTACGATGACAGTCTGGGATTAGATCCAGACATTGTCTTGCATAAAGTAGACCCATAGAACGGCCTGTAAAGTAAAAAGATACCTGTGAAATAAGTAGAAGAGGGGAAATGCAAAGGTTTACAAGTATTTCCACACAAAAAAATATGATGCCCTGACCCAGTGCAGCAATTATCTGCCCTGAATGGGAAGATATGTATCTTCTGCTTCACCTCAAAAGACCCACCAAATGGTACAATGGTGGCCAGATATGTATGTGCACAGGAATATGGGTTCAGATGAGAGGTGTCAGACTGGTAAAGCTCGCCCCAAATCTAGCATATTTCTAAAATCCACAGGTGCAAAGAGTAGGGTAAAGTTAAGAGTTTTGGTTTAACTAGTGAAGCATATTTATGAGGTTTCAGGAGGGAAGCAAAGTAATCTCATGAGAACTGGCTTCAGGGCCAGGAGGCACTGATAAAAGGCAGCAAGCAACCTCAAGGTGTTTCTAGATCAAACATTCATTGTTCAATTGCCCAGTACAGTCACTTATGAAATCCAGATGACAGTTGCTTACATTTGTTGCTCACATGTTCTTTCACCACTTCTGTCTTTCTTCTTAACAGAGGAAATTTGTTTAAAAGGTATAGGTAGGATAGCTGTACTTTGTCTTTTTACTGGCAACACTAGAGTGGTAGCTTCCATCTGGATGCACCATTATGTACAGAATATAAACAGAGTTCAAAAAAGTTATTTTATTGACAAAAACACCTAAAATTACCAGTCAACTTGTAGTCTGGAAAACATAATCTTTTCAAGCTGACTTTTGAAACAGGAATGCAATGATCTGAAAAATCAGGAAGAAGGAAAACTAGCAATGCAGAACCTTTCACATATTTTTGCTGAGATGACTATAGAAAAGATGAGAGGCCCTCCTTAGCTAGGGTTCTATATGTCCTGGAAAACCAGGATTATCCCAGATTCAAGGTTGGAAAAATTGTCCTGGCCAGTTCATTAAAACAAATGTTAAAGTCCTGGATTTTTAAAACTTACTGATTGTGTATTATAACACATCATTAAAATAAATTCAAACTCTGTTGTGTTCTAATGGTTTTATCTTCCACATGGATTAAAATGTATCTGAACCAATGTAACCTTGCCTATAGCAACAATGTAACCTTCAGCTGTATCATATGAACCCTGTAATAGGATGCGAGCTAATGACCACCAGCTGGCAGCAGCGAGCGTCCAAGCTCTCTTGGTCCAAACTCATCAAAGGCAACAGCGCGGGAAGTTTTCCCGCCACCACCTACACCTGGACAAGAAGGGCGTGACCAGCAATGACGTCACGCAGACAGTAGCCAATGGGCTACCATGCAACCACGTTCAAATGTATTACTACTGTATATAAAGAGCTATCGATCCGCCATTACCTCATGTTCCCTCTGTCCACGATGCAATAAACCTGAGTTAACCCAGCCCGAGGCTGTGTCCTGTGTCTTGGTTTTCATACACTAAATTGGCGACGAAGGTGGGATGATGGATCCCCAAGGAACAGCCAGGGCACAGAGCGGGTTCAACATCACCAAACCGCAAGACTGGGAGCTGTTGGAGATGGACTTCCAGGCGGCACTGGTGGAACTCAAAGTCAAAGAAGACGACGAGGAGAGGAAGAGGGCCATCCTCACCAGAATGCTTGGGTTAGAAACCAAGCGGACGCTGGTGGGCATCATCGCTCCGAAGAAGGTGAGCGAATTTAAGGCAGACGACATCATGAAGCTGCTGCGAGAGCGTTTCCGACCCTCGAGGGCAATGTTTCCCACTCGGAGCGCGTTTTGGAGGCGAGTCCAAGCGCCGGACGAGTCGGTTGAGGCATTCGTGACCGCCATGAGGATAGCCGCCGGCCCCTGTAGATGGGACAACCTAGAGATGGCCCTCAGGGACGGCGTGCTGTGTGGCCTGAAGGACAAGGAGGTGCAGCGCAGCTTGATGAACAAGGAGCCGCCACCCACGCTGGCAGAGGTCGTAGAGGCCGCGGAAGCCGCGGAGTCCACGAATGCGGGAGTGGACGAGATGCACCAGTGGCGTGAGTGGCGTCCTAGAGCCGGCAAGGCGGAAAATTCGGTGCACGGGAAGTCCGGACAGTCGGTGCACGCAACCCGACGGGCCTCAAAGTCGTCTACGGAAGGCAGCGACGGCGAGGAGGTCCAGAAGGTCCGAAAAGGTGGGCGCCGCTGCGATGGTTGCGGAGCGGCCCATGAGCGCGCGAGGTGCCCATTCAGAAAGGCCGAGTGTTATACCTGCGGCCGTCGGGGGCACATCGCTAGGGCATGCAGAAAACGGAAGGAGGGCCGGAGGCAGTCACAAGACCGTTCGACCAGACCGGACCGTCCAGCGAGGTCCAAAGATGGCGCCCAGACCACGAGGAAGCAGGACGGCGTGGGCCGCGTCTCGGACGACAGCGAGGACGACGCCCCAGTGTTCAGCGTGTCCGCGGGACAGTCCCATTACTTCGTTGAGGTACTAGTACAAGGGGCCCCTATTAGGATGGAAATTGACTCGGGGTCCTCCTATTCTATAATTCCCCAGAAAGAGTTCTTGAAAATCGACCCCCACGTGCGGCCCAAACTTAAAACGTTGAGGTCCACGCTACGAGATGTACAGGGAAACAGCATTCCGGTGTTGGGGGTCGGAAAGTTTCGGGTCAGCTTTAAGAGACATTCTGCGGAACTGCCCCTAGTTGTCCTTAAGGGGGGAAGTTGTAGCCTCCTAGGGACGCAGTGGTTTCAGCCCTTAGGCTTGTTCATAGGGGGAGTGCATACAGTGGGAGTGGACCCAATACAAGCGGTTTGCGATGCGCATCCCGCCGTCTTTGAAAAAGGACTTGGAAAGTTCAAGGGACCCCCTGTAGCCTTCGACCTAGACCCGGAGGTCCGCCCGATAAGACTCAAACCGCGCAGGGTGCCGTTCGCACTCAAGGACAAAATAGAGGCGGAACTGGACAAACTGGTGGGCCAGGGGATTCTTATTCCTGTTGATTCCGCGGAGTGGGAAACTCCAATTGTAACAGCTCTGAAGGCCAACGGGGAGGTGCGCATTTGCGCTGATTATAAGTGTACAATTAACAAGGCGATCCGCCCTAATGCATACCCGGTGCCGGTGGTCAGCCACCTTTTGGCCAGGCTGAATGGGGGAAAGTGTTTCGCTAAACTCGATTTGGCACAAGCCTATCAGCAACTCCCCGTAACTCCCGCCACGGCCGCGGCACAAACGATAGTTACACACAAAGGGGCGTTCCAGGTGTCGCGTTTACAGTTCGGCGTGAACTCGGCACCCGGCCTTTTTCAGTCGCTTGTGGAACGCCTCCTGAAGGGGCTGGAGGGGGTGTTGCCTTATTTTGATGACGTGTTGATAACAGGGGGGAGTGAGGCCGAACTGGCAAAGAGATTGGATAAAGTACTAACTGTTTTCGAGAAAGCGGGGCTGAGACTGAGGAAGGACAAATGTGTTTTTTTCGAAACTGAGGTCGAGTTTTTAGGGTTCCGGATCACACCCGAGGGTATTAAGCCGTCTAAATCCAAAGTAGCAGCCATAAAGAAGGCCCCTCGCCCCACATCCAAAACCGAGCTACAGTCATTCCTGGGGCTCCTCAATTTTTACCATACATTCCTCCCACGGAAGGCGTCCGTGGCCGAACCGCTTCATCGGTTACTTAAAAAGGAGGAGACATGGATGTGGGGTGACGAGCACGAGAGGGCGTTCAAAGAACTAAAGCAACTCTTAACATCTGAGGCAATCCTGACGCATTTCGACCCCAAACGGCCAGTGGTCTTAGTCTGCGATGCATCCCCGGTGGGGGTGGGGGCGGTGCTTTGCCACGTGTTGGATGACGGAAGGGAGGCCCCGGTAGCGTTTTATTCAAGGTCCCTGTCCCAAGCGGAGCGCAATTACGCACAAACCGACAGGGAGGCATTAGCAATAGTAGCCGGAACCAAAAAATTTCACGATTTTTTGTATGGCCGCCCGTTCAAAATCGTGACTGATCACAAGCCCCTGTTAGGGATTTTCACGGCAAGCAAGCCCACGCCGCAGATCCTGTCCCCGAGGATGCTGCGATGGGCTATTTTTCTCAACGCATACCAACACGAGTTGGAGTACCGGCCCGGAAAGGAGATCAGCCATGCTGATGCACTTTCGAGATCTCCTTTGCCCTTGTCGGACGACCAAAAGGCGAGAGTAGAAAGAGACCGCCAGGTGTTGTTAATTGAGGTCTTAGACGCACCCCCAATAGTGCCAGCCGACATTGCTAGGGCGACAGGCAAGGACAGAACGCTGGAGAAAGTTAGTTCATGGGTACAGAAGGGGTGGCCGGCATCGTCCCCAAGCACAGAATTCGACCCATTTTTTCGGAAAAAGCTAGAGTTGTCCCTAGAAAGGGGGTGCCTGTTGTGGGGCCAACGGGTGGTGGTCCCTACGTCCCTGCGTCCGAGGGTGCTCGAACTGCTGCACGTCAGCCACCCGGGCATCGTTCGTTCAAAGGCGCTGGCCCGGAGTTATTTTTGGTGGCCACAGCTAGACACAGACATTGAGCACATGGTCGGCACTTGTGAGGCATGCCAGGGATCCCGACCAGAGGCGGCCCGTCTCCCGCATAGGGAATGGGACACAGCAAGGGGGCCATGGTCCAGAGTGCACGTAGATTTCGCTGGCCCATTCCGAGGAACCATGTTTCTCCTGGTGGTGGATGCGTTCTCCAAGTGGCTGGAGGTTATCCCAGTAAAGAGCACGTCCTCCGCCACTACAATTAGCCAACTGAGGAGAGTCTTTTCCACGTTCGGTTTACCCGACACTTTAGTCAGCGATAACGCTAGTTGTTTCACCTCCGCGGAGTTCGGGGCATTTATGGAGGCAAACGCCATTCGGCATGTCACATCCGCGCCGTTTCACCCAGCCACGAATGGCCAAGTGGAACGGCTGGTGCGGACAACAAAGGATGCGCTGCGGCGCATGGGCCCGGGGGACCTAAATCACCAAGTATGTCAGTTCTTATTAGCGTATAGGGTGACCCCCTTGGCGTCAGGTTACTCGCCGGCAGAGCTCTTGATGCGGCGAAAACTGACCACGATCCTGTCCAGGCTAGACCCGACGAGAGTCGAGGATAAAGGGAAAAACATAGGGTTGGCAGTCTCGAAAGGTTTCGCCGCCGGCGACCCTGTTCACTGCAGGAACTATGCCAGCGCAGGGCCAGCCTGGGTACCAGGGACGGTTGTAGAACAAACGGGGCCAGTGTCGTACCGGGTCGAGACTAACACCGGCCTCCTCTGGAGGAGGCACGCAGACCAACTGAGGCACCGAGTGAGTGGGCCAGTCAGTGGGGCGCAGCAACAAGATTCAGCGTTAGGGTTCTCCCCCACCCGCTTAGCCCAAGGGGGAGACAGCAGCGGACAACAGTCCCAAGCAAGGGGGAAGGCAGAAGCAGCGGCCCCGACTCATACCCTTTTGATACGCCAGTTCTACCAGAGGCCGGGGAAGGGGGAGAGGAGTTCGCGACCGCTGCCCCCGAATGTAATTTTGATTTTGATTTTGCGAGCCGGGGGGGTTTTCAGGAGTGTTCCCCCACCCATCCAAGCGAGAAGAGGGGTTTTTCGTTAGCCCCCAGTGCCCCCGGTTCTTCCCTAAGAAAGAGCACACCTCCAAACAACGCCGCGGAGCCGCGGCAAGTCACTAACGAGTCTCCCTCTCCAATTACAGGACAGGAAACCAGGGAACAAAGAAAAGGTAGCAAACCCGGGGAAAGGCAGCCTGCATCGAGACCCCAACGTGTTCGAAATAAGCCATCTTGGCTGAGAGACTTTGTCTCCTAGGGGGGGGGAGTGTGTTTAAGTGTGGGCTCGAGACTTTGTCTCATCCTAGGGGGGAGGGGTGTTGTGTTCTAATGGTTTTATCTTCCACATGGATTAAAATGTATCTGAACCAATGTAACCTTGCCTATAGCAACAATGTAACCTTCAGCTGTATCATATGAACCCTGTAATAGGACGCGAGCTAATGACCACCAGCTGGCAGCAGCGAGCGTCCAAGCTCTCTTGGTCCAAACTCATCAAAGGCAACAGCGCGGGAAGTTTTCCCGCCACCACCTACACCTGGACAAGAAGGGCGTGACCAGCAATGACGTCACGCAGACAGTAGCCAATGGGCTACCATGCAACCACGTTCAAATGTATTACTACTGTATATAAAGAGCTATCGATCCGCCATTACCTCATGTTCCCTCTGTCCACGATGCAATAAACCTGAGTTAACCCAGCCCGAGGCTGTGTCCTGTGTCTTGGTTTTCATACACTAAAAACTCTCACCATCAAATGAGCAATGTCTTGCCACATTGGTGTTGGAGAATACCTGGAGACAAATCTTAACATCCTTGCCTCACACCATCACCTGATAAGTGTGACCAGTGTGTTTTCTGGAACTGAGGACGTTAAGAGTAGACTGCGATGTGACTTCTCAGAAGTACAAGATGGCAGCAATAAATCAGGATCCACTTAGAATAGCACTTCCTGTTCAGTGTTCATTCTGTTTCCTCATTCACATGTTGGTGGTTGGTCTGTGGACTGTGGATTCATTTTGTGCAATTCAGAATTATAATTGTAATATTGTATTTCATTTAATCTTTAATCGCCAGCATCATTTATAATTGTTATGTTTATAGAAAAAATCTAAATGGCTACGAAATGGAAATCCAAATTTAAAGATGGTTACACACAAGAATTTATGTCAATAAAAAAGGACGAACAGAGACTGAAGCAACGTGCCAATTGTGCAAGTAAGATAAAATGTTAATGCTATTTCAGATAAATGGTTAACATCACTATCTTTTGAAAATACTGTATCACGTGAAGTTTAACACTGGGACTGCAATGGACTGCTACAGCCTTGAGGATATTATCAAGGTGTGCCTTCACAGCCAGTCCATCTGGCATGACTTCTTCTGCCTCCATGACTGTTGGGAATCAGAATAGGGAAGTGGCTCCTCCTCTGCTCAATTTGCTGTTGGGCCCAGTAAGATGGTTTCCAGTGGCATTTCCTCCACTGAGGGGACTATCACCCCACCCAAGGGGGTTCTTCTGCCCATAGCTGTTGGCCCCTTTGGGGTGTCAGGTTATTTACACTCGGCATTGAGTTGCTGGCTGTACAGTCTACTCCATTACCGTAGCAGGATGTCTGGCCAGAATAATAAAGTATTCATTGACTATTTGTTTATCAATCTCAAGATGCAATCCTGCCCCTTTCACTTGTACTTCACACTTACCTGGAGGGCTATATGCTACCTTTGGGGCAGGTACGTGTGAGCTGACATAAGAATTGAGCATTTCTGCTTTTTCTTTGTCTTCTGTTATCATTTTCCCATCCCTATTGAGCAACTGAGCTACTATTTGTTTTCTCTGTCTTTTGCTTCATATGTACCAGAAGAATGCTTCCCCCCTTTACTTTTAGCATCTCTTGTCAGTCTCAACTCATTCTCAGCATTTGTCTTTCAATTTCTCTACTTCTGTAGGAAGATAAAGAGGAAGAGAAATTCTAAGTGGAAATAACCTCCTACTCTTCTTTTAGCAGATTCCTCTGCTAGACCAAAATATATTTTGGAAACAGGACCATGCTGGATGAAACCCATTCTTCATCTCCCTTGTGTCTGATATCTGGAGTCATTTTGGTTAAGGGGCTTTGTAAGTGACTGAAATGAAAATGATTGTGTGTGAAATTCATTGATTGTTATTCCATGGATTTCTGCCAGCCCTTTAGCACATCTGCTGTCATGCCTTCTCTCTGAATAGAAAAATTTGGCAAAGCTCTTAATAAATCTCTCTCGACCATGCTCTTGTTCAAAGATTATTTGTATTATGTTTTGGCCAATATTCAAAGGACTGGACGTTATATGCCACAGCAGGTAGCCTGATCATATAAAGCAAATGCCATGTTGTGCCATCTCAGCTAAAAATGTATTCTTGCCTTGGCCTGTACCAATAGCATAGATTCATGCCAAACATTTACTACCATCAAAGCTGTAGGCATGCTCATGTTTGCTTTCCTGAGGTTCAGTATTATGTGTCCTGGACCTTTTGCCAAACCTAATGAGTTAAATGGAAAAGCAATAAACATAAGTGTTAAACTGACTCTTTCATACTATAGGGCAACTTCTGCATCAATCATTTCAAAACTGATCTCTCTAATACAGATTGCACAATAACCTGTTCATTTTCTGTTCAAATGGGCACCTCTGTCAGTTTGCTTGTGGCAGCTGCTCTTCACACAAATGTCCTACCATGGTACTAAAATAGCCTCCAAAATGATTGCTGTACATCTAGCATCTGCTCCAAACACAGAAGACATCTGTTGTCAAAGATTAAGGCAGATTTGGTGGTAGTTAGTAACTGCTCTAATGAAACAAATACCTGTAGCTTTGTTTTTGACACTACTGACATGAAAGCCAAAATCCATTGGGGAAACCAAAATCCATTGCAGTTATTCTGTTATCTCCTTTTCTCGTTCTTTGTGGCCACATTTTAGTGTTGTGGGGAACATAAAGGCATTTGTTTTATCCCCTTGGTAAATACATACTTTGAGCATAGAGACTTAGTAGGAATGAAAGCTCATTTCCCCCCCAGGTATTCTCAAAGCCATGAAACTATATCCATAGAAAATAGTGGCTCGGTTTACACAATGTTTTTGGAACACATTAATTGGTTTTCAATGCATTCCTATGGGAAACCATGTTTCGGTTCAGGTATTTTTGGTTTTCAATGTATTCCTATGGGAAATTGCATTCAATGAATTCCTATGGGATATTCGGTTAAAGTAATCTTCGCTGAAAGAAATGTCCTAGAGAACGCATTAATTACATTAACCGAGGTTCTACTGTATATATTTTGGTTAGGGTGGCAGCTGGTTAGGGGAAGGAAGTGGTTCTGTGAAATTACACCCGCCTAGGATGTATTCTGCAGTATCCCTGCATTGTTAAGTGTTAATAAAAGAAAGTCCTGTAGCACCCCAGTCGTGGAGATGTAACCATGCAGGGATGTAAAGGTTTGAACATAAATCCAGGAAATTTACTACAAGTCAAATTTTGATTATTTCAGCCTGCCTATGATTACGCTCTGACTTTGGGTTGCAACAGATCCTTGTCCCCTCGCTAGCCATCTCCAATCTAGTATCTTCCAAATGTGCTGGACTGTAACTCACACAATCCATTACCCTTTATAAAATAAGTTTCTACCATTTCAGTAATTTCAAAGAATGTACCAGCCTTACTGCTGTGAATTTATGGGTGGCTTTACCCATGTCATCATATTCATTCTTCTGAGTAATTCTCCAAGCTCTGCTAACAGTTAAGCATTGTTGTCTTTGCTTAGGCAACGTTTTCAAAGCCACACAGCAGTATCTTGTGCTCTGTGAGAAACTTAATTTGTTCTCTAGGCATATGATTGATAGGTCCAGTCTTTCCAAGAATTTAAATAGCATTGATAATCTACTTTGTATCATAAACCTGGCCTTTTCTCTCTTCTTTTTGTGTACAGGCGGCTTTTGAGAATATATTAAATCATGCAGAAGGAACATTAATTTTGAAAAGACACTGCTGGGTTACTATGAACACTAATTTGGCACACTTGCTATATTCTCATGCTCTCTCTCTCTCTCTAATATTATTCTGTAATGGGCATTATTGTTATTATTACATATGACTTCATAGATTTATGAACACATTCTTTCTAAGTGTGGCTTCTTTTAATATAGTGGATTTTATTTTTTATTTTTTAAATTAATCACATTTTTCTAATACAAAAATTAGAAAAAACAGACAATAAAAAAATCACAGTATAGAAAAAATAAAATATACTAAGTTAAAGTTTTGTTGTTGTTGTTATTCAACTGCATAGTCGAGTCCGACCCTTTGCGACCGCATGGACTATCGCACGCCAGGCACCCCACCTGCCCAGTTCTGTGCCCATTGCGTCAACAATACCATCTAGCCATTTCATTTTCTGCTGGCCCCTTCTTCTTTTGCCCTCGACCTTTCCCAGCATCAAAGCTTTCTTAAGTGAATCCTCTCTTATTTGATGTCCAAAGTACTTTAGTTTTATCTTCAATATTTGACCTTCCAAGGAGCAGTTGGGGTTGATTTCTTCTAAGATTGACCTATTTGTTCTCTTTTCTGTCCCAGGTACTCTCAAAAATTTTCTCCAACACATTTCAAAGGTGTCCATTCTTCTGCACTCAGCTTTCCTTATGGTCCAGCTCTCACAACCATACATTACCACCGGGAATACCATTGCTTTGACTATGCGTACTTTTGTGACCATTGACACACACCACTGGGACCATTAGAAACACTATAATTTTCCCTTCACCCGGAAAAAAAATCTTTTGTGGGCATTTGCCATTTCTTTTTCAGCAACACAAGCTCTAGAAAATCTCCCCATATATCATTCAATTTATTCTCCTTTATAATTCCATATTTTTATGTTACAAATAAGCTTATCATTAATTGCAAAATCCCAAACCTCATTCTACTATTCACCCATATGAAATTATATTTGACTTTCCATTCTTTTCCAAATCATAATCTTACTGTTGTCACTAAATTAATAATTAATTTTATTCTTGTCCATCCCAATTGAACATTTTCTTTAAAAAAACTAATTTCTGAAATTTCATAATTGAATCACACTCCCACCACATATCAAAGTGTCTACAACTAGACTATATCTTTTTGCACATAATGGAAGTTAGAATCCATAAATTTTACTGGTGTTAAATACATTCTTCACAATAATTTATAATAATATTACAGAAACTTCAACAGGTCCAGAATGCTGCTGCCATGATGGTTACAGGAATAAAGAAATTTGAGCATGTTTCTCCAGCCTTGGCAGGTCTGCACTATTTATCTGTTCCCTTCTGTATTGGGTACAAGGTGATATTTCTTTTACTTTCAAAGGATATTCTTATTTGTCAAAGTGTCTCTCTCAAAGAATATAGTCCATACTATCTGTTCCTCCCAAACTGCACAGCTCCAGGTGCCAACCCGGAAGATGGTGATAAAGGATGGCATAACAAGAAGAGGAGCTTTCTCGGTGATGGCACCAACAATCTGGAAACCATTATCCATTGAAATGCACCAGGCCCCATCTCTGGATGTATTTAAAAAACAATTTAAATCTTTTTCTCTCTCTTCCAACCCAGTTATTCTATGATTCTATGATTCTATGATTTGGTTGTTGATTGTTTAATGTTGATTGGTAGTTACAGTTTTGGAGGTTTATTGGTTTATGTATATTTGTAAAATTCCTAATTGTTGTGTACCACCCAGAGTGAAAAAATATTCTAGATGGGTGGTAAGTAAGCAAGGTAAGTAAATAAGTGAGTGAACAAGCAAATGTACGAGCAAATGATCAGGGACCAAACTGCAATCTCATCTGCCTTGATAGGATCTTGGTAGTGCAAGAGAATGGCAGGGAGAATTGCCTTCCATTCTGTATAGAAGCAATTTTCTGCCCTTTCTGCCTTCACCTCCAATTCCATTCATTGTAACAACATTTTTTCTTGGAGGCAGTTTTTACATTACCTTTGATTATCTCCTAATTATTTGTTTTTGCGTTGACAAAGAACATCTCCAAAGTGGCAATAGGCATGTCCAGACTGAGGGGAAATGTTCTTATCTCTCATGCAATCAATTTTTATCTCTCCCTGATGATCACTTGAGTGATCCTACCATGCAGATGTTAAATGTACATTTTCTTAGGCCAAAGAGCTAGATCAAGGGTGCCCAATGTATGACCTGTGGGCTGGATCTGGCCCCTGACACCATTCCATCCAGCATGCAGCACCCTCAACACTCCCAGAAATGGATGGGGGATGTGCCCACCGATGCGCAGATGCACCCGTGCTACTCCAGAAAGTGGATGGGGATGCCTCTGTGCATGCACAAATGCACCCATGCCACTTCCTGGAGTGGCGTGGATGCATTTGTGCATATATGGGGGCATTGAGAACCACTTCTAGGAGTGGTGTCGGTGTGTTTGCACATGTGCAAACACGCCTGTGTCAGTCCTGGAAGTGGTTCCGGATGTGCATGCACAAACATGCCCACTTCTGGGGGGCATGGTCAGGCCCGCTCAGCTGTTCCAGGGATGTGATCATGCTCTCTCAGCTGTTCCAGGGACATGGTCAGGCTCCTGGCACAAAACGTTTGGGCACCCCTGATCTAGATATTCAATTTGCTCCAAATTTCCACGTTTGCTTCCATTACTCCCATTTCACTTCCCAGCCCCTTCATTGTCTTCTTTCTTAGTCATCATTCCTGTGCCCCTGTCCCTTCCATTACAATTAGTGCACTCTCTGAGCGGTTCACAAGTTAATTAGCATTTTGCCTGCAACATACTGGGTACTCATTTTACCAACCTTGGAAGGCTGAGTCAACCTTGAGCCCTGGTCAGGATCAATCTCACAACTTTTCAGTTTCAGGACAGCAGTTTAACTACTGCACCACCAGGGCCTAGCAAATAGTGATGCATTAATATTGTACTGCTCCATTTAAGGAAATGTTTTTTAAAAGTTAAAATAAAAGGGAGTTTCCTTTCTTTCATCTCACTATGCACCATAGACATCAGAGTGTTGCCACCTGAACACTATCAACAGATCCACTTGGGAGTGTACAATTTGTCCAACTGGAGCTTTTTCTTTTTGAAAAAGAAAAGCAGCCCTATCGATATTTCAGAAAAGAGCACAGCAACATAAAAAAAGGAGGAATTCATGCTCTAGTGGGTTGGGGGTGGGGGTGGAGTCCATAACTTTGAATGATCCATGAGAGCTCCAGTTAATGAGCTATATACCTTGTTTGGACATGTTTGATGATAGTTTTCCCAGCTATTTAAATTTCAGCCATGGCAAGGTCTCTTATGATTTTCAAGTACAGTCAACTCTCACATAACAACGCATTCGGATAGCATCATTTTAGCTTAACAACACGTCGATATGCACCATGTGTTCCCCCGTATAATGTTTTTAGTGTCGTTGTCTGGACAACGATGCTAAAATAACCGTCATTATCCGGACAACGATGCTAAAAATGTCATTATGCGGGAAACTCCATAGAAACCAGCATAACAACACAAATCGCTTAGCAATGCTACTTGGGGAACCAAGTAATGCCGTTATGCGAGGGTTTACTGTATTCTTTGTCTTTCTTCCTAGTTTGATGGCTTGTGAATATGTTTCAGTTTGTTTGGAAGAGTCAAAATATTTTTCTAGCCACACCAGATATATGGCTCAGATCCTAAAATGTCTGGATAGAATAGTTGGATCCATCCTTTATGTTAGCTTCATGCATCACCGAAACCTGGCTGAGACCAGAGGACTTTGTACCTCTGTCAGAAATATGTCCGGCCAGGTTCGGTATTTGGCACCAGCCTAGGATGGAGGGGAAGGGCGGTGACGTTGCCATCCTAGTCAGAGAGTCTATGGGAGTAGCCAGGGCCGCTGCTCCACAAGTTCCAGGTTGTGAGGCTCTGCTCCTGCGGTTGGGCCCTATGGGTCAGTTGGGAGTCCTACTCCTGTACCTGCCCCCTTGCAGGGTAAGGGACTCCCTGCCTGAGCTCCTCAAGGCCGTCTCAGCATTGGCGTTGCAGTTCCCTAGGCTAATGGTTCTGGGGGACTTCAATTTGTCTTTGCTGGGTACTGGCACCGAGGTTACACGGGAGTTCATGGCTTCCATGGCAGCCATGGGCCTGACTCAGGTCATTCAAGGTTCGACCAGGTGCAGTGGCGACACACTGGATTTAGTTTTCTTGTCAGAGCGGTGGGAGAGTGATCTGAGATTACAGAAATTAGACATAATACCTGTGTCATGGTCAGATCACTATCTGGTGACTCTGGACTTTCTGGGGGCGATGCTGCACCGTAGTGAGGCAGGGTCTATTAAATTGGCCCGCCCCCGGCAGGATTCCATCAGGAACTGGGGGATTTTCCTCTGGATCAGCTACACGATTCACCTGAGGCGCTTGTTGACCTGTGGAGCAGGATGACGACAGCAGCCTTAGATGAAATCGCGCCAATGCGGCCTCTCTGAGCCTGTGGGGCTAGGTCATCTCTGTGGATGAACTGCGGGAGCTCAAATGGGCTAAGAGATGCCTAGAGCGCCGCTGGATAAAAACCCAGAGTGGTTCCGATTGGACACTAGCTAGAGCCGCTATTAGGGCCTACCTAGTGGAGATGGGGGTGGTGAGGCGGCAATACTTCACCACCCTTATTGCCTCCACTGATAATCACCCAGCCACTATGTTTCAGGTTACCAGGTCCCTCCTTGACAGGGAGAGGGTGGTGCCTGGTTGGCAGGGTTCGGCTGAGGACTTCGCTGACCATCTGGTGGAGAAAATCGATTGGATTCGCTCGGGGCTTAACTCCGGCGTGGGCACTGAAAGTCGGGGGGCTGGAGCACAGCCTTGCTGTATTTGGGATCGGTTTGATCCAGTTGCCCCTGATGAAGTGGACAGGCTCCTTGCAACAGTGCGGGCCACTACATGTCCTTTGGACCTCTGTCCCACCTGGTTAGTGAAAACTTTTAAGGTGGTGACAGGAGGCTGGGTCAGGGCAATAATAAATGCGTCTTTGCAGGAGGGGGTGTTTCCCGCACTGCTAAAACATGCTTTGGTGCGCTCCCTCCTGAAGAAACCGTCGCTTGATCCAGCTGTCCTAACCAACTGCAGGCCGGTCTCCAACCTCCCCTTTTTGGGGAAGGTATTGTAGAAGGCGGTGGCGTGCCAGCTGCAGGGGACTCTGGAGGAAGCAGATTATCTGGACCCCTTTCAATCAGGATTCAGGGCGGGACATGATACGGAGATGGCATTGGTTGCACTGATGGATGATCTCTGGCGGGAGCAGGATGGCAGTCATCCGACTGTCCTTGCTCTCCTTGACCTCTCAGCGGCCTTCGATACCGTTAACCATGGTATCCTTCTGGAATGGCTCAAAGGATTGGGGATCCAGGGCATGGTGTTGTCCTGGTTTTCCTCATTTCTGGAGGGCCATACCCAGTCGGTGTGGTTGGAGAGTGAGAGATCCAGCCCTAGGCCCCTCAAATATGGGACACCACAGGGCTTGGTGCTCTCTCCTCTCCTCTCTAACATCTACATGAAACCGCTGGGTGAGATCATCCGATCCCACGGGGTGCAGTACCATCAATACGCAGATGACACTCAGTTGTACATCTCGGCCCGTGGGGATCCTGTCGGGATGCCTGGAGGCCATTGGGGTCTGGATGGGGGACAACAGGCTTCAGCTAAACCCTGGCAAGACTGAGTGGCTATGAGTTAGGGGTCCGGGGTTACCCAGTGAGTTATCATCTCTGGTCTTGGATGGGGCAGCTTTGCCCCAGACAGACCCGGTGCACAACTTGGGGGTCCTCCTGGATGTGGCCGCCAGGGTGGTGATGGGGTGTGGACGTTATGCTCATGTCTCCCCACTACTCCTGGAGTTGCACTGGTTACCAGTTTGCCCCCGAGTGCAATTCAAGGTGCTGGTTTTGACCTTTAAAGCCCTACATGGCAGTGGGCCAGGATACCTGAGAGACTGGATCATCCCAAGAGTGTCTCCACGCCCAACCAGAGCGGACTGGATGGGCTCCCTTGTTGTGCCTTCAGCTAGAGGGGCTCACCTCTCTGGCATGCGAAGAAGGGCCTTCTCCGTGTCCGCACCAGCCCTCTGGAACCTCCTGCCAACAGAATTGAGGTTACAGACAGAATTGCTGCCTTTCAAGAAAGGTTTGAAGACCTGGCTGACAGGGCAGGTGTGGGGCCCTAATGGGAATATGGCCTCAGCCTGGTGGCTCATCTCCAGCTAGAGTCCAGTTAGTGTTCCTCCTTCTGTATTTCTGTATTCCTCCTATTCCCCTTTTAGCTTTTTTAAATGGGGTGGAGGTAGGAGGGTAGGTAGGTGGGTGGGTGATTTAGGGTTTTTAACATGTTTTTATAAATTTCTAATTCTTGTACGCTGCCCTGAGTCAGGTTCACCCAAGTGGGCGAGATAAAAATTGAAGAATTAAATTAAATTAAATTCCAAATTATCCCCCTCCCCTCCAAAGCAGAGCAGAGTTTTCTTCCATTACTAATAAATAACTTTAACATATTTACCATTTCTAACATGCAAAGTACAGTAATTATGTATCACAACATTATCTTAGCATCATCCAACACATACTATACAGCATCAATATAAGACTGGGCATTTTAATTAGTCCATTACATTTTTGATTTGAATTCAAAGTGTTTCTGTTTGGAGTTTAACTTCATGGGCTAAACTTTCTATTCAGACAAGAGCCCATGTTACTGCCTTTGCAAAACTAGGGTTGAAGAACTTCATTTCAGCTTGCTTTTATATACATTTACACAGATTTCATCATATTCAGAATGGCAAGAACTGAATGGGAAAAGAAATTGAATGTGAGATTGATTAAAAACCACAGATTAATCCATATTGACCAATGTCCACCCCACAGATTCTAAATTCCAGGTCAGGTCCTTTCAGTGCTTAGGTCTTAAAACACATGAATTTCATTCTCTGAGTGATGAACCATGTTAGTGCAGAGTTGAGTGCTACCTCCAGTGATGGGCACAAAAAAAATGTACTACCACACTGTGGGGTGTGGCCTAACTGGTGGGTGTGGCCTAATTAGTGGGTGTGGCCTAATCGGTGGGCGAGGCCTAATCGGTCTTTAAGGTGCCACAACATTTTTTTGTTTACTCTCTGATTTGCTTGCACAGAATAAAATGGCACCAATTCTAAAGTTTTATTCTGTGCAAGCAGATCAGGAGGTAAACAAAACAAAAACACAAAAATGTTGTGGCACCTTAAAGACTCACTGCCACCCCACCCCCACCCCCACCCTAGGAAATCCCTTTAGCCTCTGCTCCCCTCTACACACACACACACACGGGAGGGGGGGAGGAACAATATATTTTTAAAAGATGGAACATTTATTAAAATAATATGTCTATAATTTAAATCAATACAATGACCTTGTATCTTCAATACTGAGTACAATACATATTTCGGCTTTTATTTCTTCCAGCAGTTGTTAAATATGCTAATGGAAAAGTAAGCCTGTATAGATTCATAATTAAATCCATTGCTCTAAGACAGGGGTGGGCAAACCTTTTGACTCTAGGGCCATGTAATAGATGAAGTTGAAGAATGGAAGTGCTGGGTGATTAGCAAGAAATGATTAATGGTTTTTATTCTTTGGCTTCCCCTCTGCAAAATCTTAATAAGGGCTCCTCGCTATACATCAGTTAACAAGTCAATAAACTGTGGCTCATTATATAGTCTTCAGAAGATACAAAGAGAATTAAGAAATGAGAGATTTGTCTCTGATCCAAACTAAATCAAAAACATTTTAATCTTGGAGGTGTGTGTGTGTGTGTGTGTGTGTGTCACACACACACACACACACACACACACACGGGGGGAAGGGAGGGAAGGAAACAAAAAGACACAATTACCCAGAAAGCAACACGTCGGGGTGTTCCTTCCTCCCATGGGGGGGGGGGGGCGAAGGAGTGCTCACGTGACATGCTTTGGCGTTTCCCTCCTCCTTTAGTCCTCCAGGACCAGCGAGTCCAGTCCTGCTGCTGCTTGCAGAGCGGCTGCTGGTGGTGGAGGTGGTGGCAAGTGCGTGCCTGGCCCTGGAGGAAGAGGAGGGGGAGCAGACGTCACGTGCCACCCAGGAAAGCTCACCTGCGCGCCCCGGCGTCCCTCTTTGCTGCCTCCTTCTAGCAGCAGCAGCAACTTTCGCAATGCCTGGACCTGTTCCTGCAGGAAAAGAACTTCCTGCAGGATGTTTGTCTGGGCATTGCGAGAGATGTCCAGGCAGGGCAACTCTCGCAATGCCCAGAGTCAGACAGACATCCTGCAGGAAGTTCTCTTCCTGCAGGAATAGGTCCAGGCATTGCAAAAGTTGCTGCTGCTGCTAGAAGGAGGCAGCAAAGAGTGGCGCCGGGGTACGCGGGCGAGCTCTCCTGGGTGGCGCGTGACATCAGTTCCCCCTCTTCTTCCCCCAGGACCAGGTGCACACACGCCGCCACCACCTCCACCACCACCCGAGCGGCACCCGCAGCCGCTCCGGAGGAGAATGAAGCGCCAAAGCCATCGGGTCACCCGCTCTCCCGGGAAGAGGTGGGTGGGGTGGGGAGGGGAGGGGGCATGGTCAGCCAGGTTTCCTACCGGTCCGCTCAGACCAGGGCGGACCGGCTAATGCCCGAAACTGGCTACCTCACTTCCTCCCCTTGAAAGGCTGTTCATTTAAAAAACATATACCTGTAGTATATTACAAAATCATCTTCAGCATGCCCAGAAAAGCTGTAGCCTAATGAATTTAGGCCCCTTTCACTCCATGCCTGCATAGGACAAGAGGCCTTTGCCATGCCTCCCTGACCACATGGGATACCCAGCCATCGTTGGAAGGATAGGATTGGTTAGCTCAGTTAGAGAGGTGGGGTTTGGAAGTTTGTACTGTTTTGTTTGTGGGGTTTTGGTTGTCGACGAAGGAGGACGTGTCTTTGTGAGCAGCTTAGTTGAGGCTTCATCGACAGTATGTCTAGGAAGAGAGGTCAGAGTGGGGTGGGCAGAGATGAACATCTTCCTGTTAAAAAATCGCAAGGTAAGGAGGTGCTATCCGAGTCGTTGGAGGATAAAGGGGAGGCAGAATGTGTAGCGTTAGGAGAGAGAGTTAAGGCTTTCGAAAGGAAAGAGGGGCCCACCCTACACAGTTTGCTAATGCAGGGGGTGGTAAAAGAGGGTGTAAGGTGACTAGGACTGCAGCTCTAAAAAAATTAGTGGAGGAGCTCCAGTCTAGGATTGAGGCTCTGGAGGCTTCCAGGGTGGTCATTCCTCCCTCCCAGACAGTCCCATCCACAGGGGACTGTCCATGCGTTATGATGAGCAATTTCGAGTGAAATTGGAGAATCGCCCCGAAGTTCCTTGGGGGGAACCGAACAACCTACTCTGGTTGCAGTGCATGACACCGGTCAGGCCTTTGGTGGGGGAGAGGCATGACAGTGGGCACTTGGTGATTAGGAGCAGCAACATTTTTCCCCTCGTCCAGGCGAGGGGCAGTCGGTTCAAACCCGGCTGGTGTGCTGGGAATTCAATTCCCATTGGTATTGCTCCTGGAAGCCATGTAGGTATAGGCACGGTTGTTCGCAGTGTGGGGGTCCACACCCCATTGTGTCGTACCCAAGGAATGGGAGACAAGGTGGCAGAGGGGGCGTTAATCAGGGCAGGCAAGGGGGTGGACAATCCTCTAACAACCAAGTACCCCAACCCAATTAATGTGTCAGCGCTCAAGAAATAGTTGCTCCGGTATCCGCACATTGCGGATGCCAAGTTGTTGTTAGAAAGTTTTACTTTTGGTTTTCAGATTCCCATTTCAGGAGTTTTGGGGGGGCCTGCAGTGAGGAACTTGAAGTCGGTGAAGGGGAACGAGGACAAGGTGTTGGAAAAGATTAGAAAAGAGAAGGTTTTGGGTAGGATCTTAGGCCCATTTAAGGCCGTTTCCCAATTTGCATCTCTCGCTGCTAGGGTTTGTTCCGAAGAAGGTTAAGGGGGAGTATAGACTCATTCATCATTTATCGCATCCGTATGGGTGCACGGTGAATGATGCCATTCCTGATTCCTTGTGTTCAGTGAGATATGCATTGTTAGACTCAGCGGTGGAAATGGTCAGGAAATGTGGGGTAGGGGCATTTATGGCCAAGTGTGATGTGAAGGCAGCTTTTAGGCTTTTGCCCATCCATCCGCAGGATTTTCACTTGTTAGGTTTTGAATTCGAAGGTTTATACGTGGATAGGGCACTTCCCATGGGGTGTTCAATCTCGTGTGTGCTCTTTGAATGTTTTAGCAGATTCATTCAATGGGTTTTTTGCCAGAAATCAGGAGAGGGGAGCATTATTCATTACCTGGATGATTTTTTGATAGGATCGGGGGGAGGAAGACAGGTTACTAGCAGTTTTTCAAGACACGTGTGGGGAATTGGGGGTTCTGTTGGCCCCGGAGAAAACAGAAGGGCCTAGTACAACATTGACTTTTTTAGGCATAGAATTGGACACTTTGGCGCAGGTTTCTAGGTTGCCGGATGGCAAGCTTACTGATTTGAGGCGCAGAGTGGGGGACATGGTATGTCAAAGGAAGGTAACGCTTAAGGAGTTGCAGGTCGTAGTGGGCCACCTTAATTTTGCGTGTAAGGTGGTGGCATCTGTCAGAGCCTTTCTTCATAGGTTATGTGATGCTATGAAGGGTATCAGGAAGGAATTTCTCAGGAGGAGGGTTACAGCTGATATGAGAGCGGATCTGAAGGTATGAGAGGTTTTCCTCAGTAGTTACAATGGGGTTTCCTTTTGGAGGCAGGGGCTTCTGCTGAAGACAAATTCCAGGTTCACACAGATGCTTTGGGGGCTTTGTGTTTTGGGATTTTCTTCAGAGAAAGATGGTGTTGCAGGAGTTGGCCAGAAAAGTGAGAGAAGGGAATCACAAGAGACCTTACATTTCTGGAGTTTTTCCCCCATTGTGGGGGTGTTGAGTCTGTGGGCAGGTGAGTGGGCTAATCAGACAGTTCATTTCTGGTGTGACAATGAGGCAGTAGTGCATATTGTGAACAAGCTGACATCACACTCAGCCAGGGTCATGAGATTGGTGAGGGCATTTACATTGAAGTGTTTGGAATTTAACATTCTTTTTGTTGCCAAGCATATTGCAGG
This sequence comes from Bradypodion ventrale, assembly GCA_035047345.1. Lineage (NCBI taxonomy): Eukaryota > Metazoa > Chordata > Lepidosauria > Squamata > Chamaeleonidae > Bradypodion > Bradypodion ventrale. The sequence continues at coordinate 261,674,418 of JAWDJE010000003.1, read as the reverse complement.
GACGCAGTATGAGATAGCGGATGCATTGTCTCGCTGGCAGTTGGAGAGGTTCCGAAGTTTGGCACCGTGGGCGGACAAGGAGCCCACCCCGTTACCACAGGAAGTATGGGCACTTGGAGAAGACAAGTAGAGGAGGCCATTCGGAACTCCATTGCAACCAGTACTAGGAAGAGTTATGCAGCAGCCTGTGAGCAGTTTGCATCCTTTAGACGGGCAGGCAATTTAGAAGAGGTTTGGCCAGTGCTGGTGGATCATCTGTTGCAGTTTTGCATTCATTTACATAATAAAGGTTTGTCAGCTAAAACCATCAGGGGAAAGCTCTCGGGTGGCATTTCGGGTCTCACTCGTTCAGAATTGGGGCTCCATCGATGGTAGCGGCCCTGGGTTATGCTGATGAGGACATTAAATTAGTAGGCCGCTGGTCATCTGACAAGTTTAAGGTTTATGTGAGGTCCTTGCCGTAGGATGGGTGATAGTCTGTGCTGTTGGTTAATGTTTTTTCTGTTTTTCAGGTTTTGATTCATGGGAGAGACCGGATGTGTGGCTTCTGGGGGACGAGCACAACGAAGGGGCGATGCTGAGAGCAGCGAAGTCCTTCATTGGCCTACATTTGGGGTTCCTGAGGTTTAATGTTGTTTTTTTCGGGGGGAAGGGCCAGAGGCTTCTGGAGCCTTTCCAGGGAAATACAAAAGCATGTTGCGAGAGGTTTGCAGCCCCCGGCTGTAGTTATATTTTACTGCTGGGGGCATGAGATGGGTTATTGGAAGGAGGAGGAACTAGTGGAGAGGGCGGGTCAAGTGATTGCCCAAGGAAGGGCTGCTTGGCCCGAGGCTGTTTTTTGTTTTTCAGATATTCTGCTGCTACCGGAATGGGCCTACAGGGGTGAAAACAGGAAAACTCTAGCTTCGGGTGCTTGGAAAGGTCGTGACTCTTCATCAATGCGAGAATAGCGGAGGCCATGCTGCCAGATGGGGGGAATCATCATCAATCACCCCAGCATACAGTGCTCAAATGGGCCTTTGTTCACTAAGGATGGGAGAGGCTTGAGTTGGCTGGGGCTGGAGAAGTTTATATATGGTTTGCGCAGGGGCATAGGGAGGTGTTGGGGGGGGATATGTCGGGCAGTAGGACTGCCTCCATAGTGTCGGAAAACAAGGAGAAGCTCTCCCCCGGTAGTGCCAGGGGTCCTGTTTGTCTTGTTTGGGGAGGGGTGAGTGGGGGTGGGTAGCCGCGCCCCTTTTCTGGTTACATCCGGGGACCCTTTGGGGTCATGGACACTACCCGCTTTTCTCCTGGGATTCCCTGTTGCTGCTTCTCCTTTTTTCATGCCCTGCTTGTTTTTCTGTACCCTAATAAAGTGGCCCTTTGTTTTTCCAACAATGGTTATTTTTTGGGAAGGGATGGGGTGGCAAGGGCCCCTTTCGCTCTGTGCCTGCGTAGGGTGGGAAGCCTTTGCCACACCTCCCTGATCACATGGGATGCCCAGCCATCATTGGAAGGATAGGATTGGTTAGCTCAGTTAGAGAGGCGGGGTTTGGAAGTTTGTACTGTTTTAACATTTGTGGGTAACTTTGACAACCAGACCTCAACGTGATAAGATTTGTTGTTTTTGACCTCAAATTGTTTGTCAAAGTTCACAGCTACTCAACACATCTCCCTTACCAACTGTGAAGAGAAAAAATACTACCAGTTGGTCTTGACTGCTTTTCAAAATTATGTTTCATGCCACGGAAGCACTGTGAATCACAAAGAATTGTCAACATTCTGTGGGATCAGGGTGCACAGTCAAGTCATTCAAGAAACAGGTGAAGCATGCTGGGTTTCGTGGTTGTTTTCCAACACATATGACATCAACCTAGAGTAGACTGACAGTTCTGCAGTTGCAATGAAAATGACAATGTTGAGCTGCACAGGTGGTCCTTTGGATCCTTTTTCCTGCTATCGCTAATATTTTAATTGTAGATGTCCCCTATCCCCAGTTTTGTGACTTCAAGTCAGTGCTGACTTATGGCAACCCTTTCCAAGGTTTGCTAGGTAGACATTACTCATAATGAGCTTACCATTCTCTTCTTCTAGGGGCACCCTGGTGTCTAGGTTTGATTTTTTTATATGCAAAGGGTGCCGAAAATGAACACATTTTAGAGATGTTCTCTATGTCTTACTTTTTGAAATTGAATTGAATTACAGTAGCAATGTATAGTATGATGTTCATTCAAAAGAATTGATGCTAGCATCACCATGCAGGACAAAAAAATGGCGGAAACACAGTTGTCATTCAAGGAGCACAACATAATTTTTTAAGAAGTGCAGTTGAGTTTCCTACACATTCTCCTGACTTAACACCCCTTGACTTCTACCTATAGGATGTGGTGTACTGTAGAAAACAGGTTACACTTCAGGAAGGAATTGAAATGACATGTACAGCAATACAAGTGGACACTTTGGTCAACACTGCTCAAGCAGTGAGTCGGCATACAAATCAAATAATTTTTTTTTACAATAAATAAATTCACCAAAATCTGATGTGTCTGGACACTGATGGTAACAACTTTGAGCATGTCTTTAAAAGCCTCTAAAGAAACAACTCATTGTTTATATATAAATATTTTGACCTGTTACCTTGAATGTCTGGTAAAGTAGCAGTAGACTGGTTCCATATTAATCAGCTTGGACTTTGTTAAGTAAGCAGACTGGTGGTGAAGAATTCTAAAGATCTAGGATTTTACTCAATGTTTTGTTTTTTTTATCAGAAGTTTGCAGCTTGTTCAAGGCTATATAGACTGACTCTTCTCCAGGAATCCCAGTGAGGAATCCAATTCCCAGGCTCTGGCTCTACTACCTGATACCTAAATCATTGAGCTATTAAGTCAAAGTCAACACAGTATACATTTCACTACCTTTAATGATTACATTTAAAAATAATATTTCTCACCAGCCATTGGTAAGAAATCAGCTCTGTTATCATGATAGCCAGGGAAGATTTGGAAATCTTATCCTTTCTCTAGATAGACAACACTCCAGGAAAGGTCATGATCCCTCTGAATGTTTTTGTTCTGGATCCTGACAATGGGTTTTTCTTTAGCCTCTGTTTACTTTTATAACAGCACCTTCTCTTTTGGGTGGACAACAGACATTGTTTCTGATTTCAAAAAAGCCTCTAGAGCCCCAGGGGACTGTAAGCCTATTCACCGGCTTTATGTGGATTCCAAGATGTACCTTTGATATTGATATCTGTTTCATAAATTGCAGATGTGGGAAAGTGTTTTTAGGTTTTTATAGTTTTTGTAGTTTTTATCTGTGAGCTGCCCAGTCGCTGTGGTGAGGGGGCAACAATATAAATTTAACCAATAAATAAATAATAAAAATACCACTATGTCTGATAAGCAGACTGATTTTATAAAAGGCTAAAGCTTATCACCTCCAAGTATATCAAAGTTACAAATAAGCATACATTATACATTTTTGTGCCTTAGGCAGCAATGTTTATGGCATGAATTAGCCACCATCAATACTGATAAAATATATCATATAGTAAGCTACAAAAAGCCAGAGTATTCTAGATGTAGATTTATCATAAGATGCTAAGAATTCCTGCATCAAAAGGGTGGTCAATGAAAAAGTACTGAAGTGATTAAATAAAGGTTAAGAAATCATAAAACTTACAAAAATTCAAAAACCTAGAATATTTTGGCCATATACCAAAAAGTACATTACAGTTGATCTTGTAAGGTAAAATAAATTGGGGCAAGTGTGCAAAAAGACTTTCCTATTGGTTGAAAACATGGCTTTAGTACAATAGCTTTGTATTCTTAATGTTATTTTTATTTTTTATTTTGCAAACTCTTGTATATTAACTTGTAATGTCATCAAACAGAAACCAAACTCAGATACTTCTCTGCACAAAAAGTCTTCAAGTTCCTTTTGTAATCTTGACAATAGTAACCAAATTCAAATATGTTCTCTTCAACTTCTTCACTATGTCCTTTGCAACAATATGAAACAATGATCCATTCCTCTATTACACTTTTTATCTCTCGTCCAAAACAGCTCATAAACTCGTATTCAGTTGGGAAGTCAAACTCCCATATAAATTGGCCCCAAACTCCCGACGTCTATCCGGTTAATTAGACATTTCATTCAATAAATTTCATCAGGGGAGTTTTTGCAATATCTGAAAGGTTACAAAACACATGTCTGTTACAATATTATATGTTCAAACCAGCTGCAAGCCCCCATGCTCATTATCCAGTCCAAGCTTACCACTCTTGTGTTTCGCGTCCTCTCTGTCTCTTCTGTAATTTCTCTATGGTTGCTAAGGACGTTGCATACCATTAGAATCCTATCTCTTAAATACAACTTGCTGCCTGCTCCTGACTGAGTCTGCAAGCTCACATTGCCACCTGTGTTCTGACTGTTTTACTTACAAGGAGCACCATGGTTCTGATTCCTGTGTACTTACAAAAAGCAGGTTAAATCAGTTTCATAGTTTAAACCCTTAGGATGCATGGTTCCTAGTCTATGAATATAGTATGCCTCCTTTTGTAATAGCAATTGTTCAATGTTGATACCTCTACCTGCGGCTTTCATTGCTGATTATCACAGAGACTGTTGCATATCCAGAGGATTAAGGATCCAAAAAGGACCCACATTATTTTCACAAGACAAGGAGTTTACCAACAAGTGGGCGGCCATTTTGGACAAATGCGCATTCGACTTAATGATATTGATTATAGAAAGGAGCAATCAGGAGGTTTTAGAAGTGGACAAACAAATAGAGGAACTTAAAACAACATTACAAGGGGCGCATAGTCGAGCCAGTTTTGAAGAATCGATGAACAACTTAGATCACAAGATCAAGGACTTTCATGAATCCATAGTAGCTTTCAAATTTGATAGAGACCAGAACGATTATTCCAATGACAAAATATACAAATGGAGAATGGAACCCAATCCAAGACCCATGAAGCGGGTGTCATGGAACGACAAGGTTACTTATTCGGACACTACAAACAGCGACATCAGCTCATCAGGTGATGAGGGATCAACCAGAGGTTACAATTTCAGGAATACAGAATTCCGACAACGACCACAATATACCCAATCTTTTTTAGGAAGAAGAAGGCAACAGAGGAAAGCAAAGCCCTAGTATTCAACTTATCCTCTAGGCACTTGACTGAACATGAACTGGCATTACTGGGACTTGGTTTCAATTTCGTTCCAACCCCCTATTATCAATCTTTTAGTACACGGGTGGATGTATTTCGGTTGATCAGGTTATTAAAATTAAGACTTTATTTTGGGGATTTTGAGAATAATTTTAGGAACCAATTTGCTCCCAAGTCAAAATTCTATCCCAACATCAATCACCCGTCTATAGAGGTGTTTAAAAGGATTGTTTTAAATGACATTGAAAAACTAGAACAAAGTAAACTTAAGGTAAGACGGAATTTAACAACACAGGAGGTTAACACCTTGCAGGATTTGGGACGGGATGAATCCATAGTGATTAAACCGGCGGATAAAGGGGGTGGAGTCGTGGTTTTGGACAAGACGGACTATTTAAAGGAAGTTTATAAACAATTAGCTGACCCAACCTTTTATAAAAAATTAATTAAGGATCCAACCAAGGAAATTGAAAACATTATTAAGGTGGTGGTCACAGAGGGTCTTTCCCTTAATTATATTACTGAAAGAACATACAAATTTTTGTTGAAAGAACACCCACGGGTTCCAATTTTTTTTTAATTTTTTAATTGAGTTTTTAATAGACATACAGAAAAAGAAAAAAAACATTAACAGTACATTAACCATACATTACACTAACAAGTCCATAATATCATACTAACAAACATTACTTTATGCTAGCACATAACAATATCTATATTCATTAACTACTATTTATCCACCAAATATTAAGAACCATTATTTCAAAGTCCAAAATAATAGAAAAAAAACTTTCTGTACTACCACTAATCTTTTTAACCAATAAAAATCACCCTGTGAATATATACAATGCCCGGAGACTTTATTTTCTACTCAGCTCCAGAAGCTTCTTTGAGATGGCACTGGTCCTGAACTATCATTTGCCATAATAGAGTGATCCACGAACGGTTTCCATATATTCCAAAATCTATTCTCTTTTAAATTATCTCTTTTGACTTTAATCTCCCATGTCAATTTATCGTTCAATGCTAAGCTCCACATTTCTTTATACCATTCTCCAACCTGAATATCTACATCGTTTTTCCAATTTCTGGCTATACATTGTCTACCCGTTGTCAGTACAATTTCCAGTAATTCTTTTTCCTCCTTATTTAAACCCAAATCTTCCACATTCGTTAAAAGAATAGTACCCGACACCAACTTAACACTTTTACCCAATATTTCACCAAATTCATTTTCTATTCTTCCCCAAAAATCCCTTATTTTTTTACAACTCCACCACATATGTTCATATGTTCCATCAAATTCTTTACATCTCCAACATAACTTATCTCTTTTATTATCCATCTGGTAAAGTCTTAATGGTGTCAGGTACCATTGCCACAACATCTTGAAATTATGTTCTTTAATTCTTACAGACATTGTTCTCATAATTCTCTTTTTCCATTTATTTTTCCATTCAATCTCCCCAATTTTTATATTCAAATTTTGTTCCCACTTCCGTTTCAAATCCTCCTGTGGATCTGCACCTCTATTCAATATATTATAAAGCTTACTTACAAGACCCTTAATACTACTTTCCCCTTTTCTAATCTTCCTTACCAATTCCTCAAATTCCGTAAGTACTCTATCTGACCCTAGTTCTCTTTTATATTTTTTATTCCAATTGTCCACCTTTAACTTCTGAAGCCAATTCAAATTTAGTATCTCAAACATTTTTTTCCGCTCGGCATCAACATCACATGCTTTTAACCAATCCTTCAGTAACAACGTCCCATTTTTATCCAATATTTCTATTTTTTCTTTGTCTAATTTTATTGGGAAACACATCATATCAGTCAATTCCAAGATTGGGGAGAGATTCGGGACCATATCTTTTTTTACCTTCTTCCACACCTCCATGAGACCTTTCATCATAGTATTATTTGACCTTTTCACCTTATCCTTCATTCCCAGAAAATTCAAGTTTCCAATATTTCTGTATTCTTTCATTTCCAATTGTTCCCAAATTACCTTTTCTCTTGCCAAGATCTTCACAATATTCTTGACTTGAAATGCTCGGTAATATACTAACAGATTTGGCATACCCAACCCCCCTTTTTTCTGAGACAAATACCATAGTTTCTTTGGAAGCCTAGATTTTTTTCCTCCATTACAAAAATCATTAAACATTTTTTGAAACTCATTAATTTCTTTCTCTTTTAAGTGGATCGCGAGCGTATCAAATAAAAAGTTAATCTTTGGTAACAGTATCATTTTACACATAGCAATCCTTCCGAACCATGACAGCTTTAACTTCTGAAGTTCTCGTATTTTATTCCTAAATTCAATTCTCAAGCTGTCATAATTCAATCGTTTAAGTTCTTCTAATTTGTTTGAAATAATTATCCCTAAATACTTCAACTTATCTTTGATTTGTATATTAAGTGTCGACACCGTCCTACCCATCTCGCTCAATTTCAAATTACACAACATCAATTCAGATTTATCCCAATTTATCTTTAATCCAGTTATAGCTTGAAATACTTGTAGATGATCTTTAATCCTGTCCATTACCTGTTCCGGGTGCTTCACCATAAGCAATGTATCATCAGCGTACATGCTCACTTTATTACCCATAATCCCTTCTATATTTGAATCCTCCCTTATACTTTTAGCTAAAATCTCCATTGCCATTATAAACAAAATAGGAGATAATGGACAACCCTGCCTAGTGCCTGCCTCTAGCTTTACCAGATCCGTAAGCTCCTCATTTACTCTAACCTTGGCATTTCCTTTTTGATATAGTAGATCTATAACCCTATTAAATTTATCCCCAAACCCATATTTTCTAACTATTTCCTTAATTGAAGACCACTGCAATGAATCAAATGCTTTAAAAATATCCAATGATAATAATCCCACTTTTTCCTTTGTTTGATTAACATTGTCTGTTAGATCTAATACCCTTCTGGTCAAATCCGCCATGTGTCGTCCTTTTAAAAACCCAACTTGATCAACATTTATATATTCCCCCATGAAATTATTTAATCGATTAGCCAATATTGCTGTGAAGATCTTCGCATCTTGGTTTATAAGCGAAATTGGTCTGTACGAATCCACTCTTTCCAAATTCTTACCAGGTTTTGGCAAAAGAACAATTGTAGTATTGTACCATGAAGTCGGAATTGATCCTCCATCTAATATATAGTTATATAACTTCACCAGTTTCGGGACCACCACCTCTTTAAATTCTTTATAAAACTCCGTTGATAATCCATCATCCCCCGGGGCTTTCTCTATCTTCAATCCACTTATTACCCCCTTAACCTCTTTATCAGTTATCTTTTCCTCCATTTTCTCCCTATGCTCTTGTTTTATCCCATTCCCTAACTGCCTCTCCAATATCCTTTTAAGCTTTTCCATATCTATTTCTTTTTTTGCATATAACACCTGGTAAAAATCCCTAACTATTTTACATTTATCGCCATTCTTATTACACCTTGAACCTTGCCTGTCCACTAACACCCCAATTTCTCTTTTTTCCCTTTTAACCTTAGCTGCTCTTGCTAATAGTTTTGAATTCTTATTACTAAATTCAAAATATTCCCTATTTAAATAGATCAAGTCTCGTTTAACTTTATCCATATCCTTACCCATTACTTCTGCCTTGAGTCCTTGTAATTTCAAGAAAAATTTTTTATCTCTACTTTTTGCATGTTCTTCCTGTAATTGTTTTATTTCCCTTTCTTTTTCTATTTGCTCTGCTTTATTCTTTTTATATTTGAGGCTTGCCAATTTTATGCTTTCCCCCCTAAAAACTGACTTCATGGTATCCCATACAACGTTGAAATTAACCTCATTATTATCGTTCCATTGCCAACTTTCCTTCCAACTTTCCATAATTGCCTCCTTGCTTTTCTGATCTTTGAACAAATGAGGATCGTACCTCCAATTTCTAACTCTTTGCATGTTTTTTTGTGCTTTCAATTCCAAATATACTTTAGCATGATCCGATTCCTTAATAATCCCAATTTCCGTACCTTCTATATCCCCGATTAAATTTTCCGAGAGAAGAACATAATCTATTCTCGAGTAGGTCCCATGTACGTGCGAAAAAAAGGAATATGCCCTTTCCAAACCTTTAAACTCTCTCCACGAATCCTTCAAACCCATAACTTTCATCCAGTTGTCCATCACCTTCCCTTTCACGCCAGTTCCACATCTGGCTATATTTGTGCAATCTAATCCTGACCTAATCAAATTAAAATCACCAGCCACAATAGTTTTTGCAACATTTTCCAACTCCACTATTTTCCGAATCTTTTCTAAAAACACTGTTTGGTGATCATTCGGAGCATAAATATTTACCAACAAAATTTCCTCATCCTCCAATTTTCCTCTTAACAACAAGTACCTACCCTCCTGATCAACAATTTTTTTTGTAATTTCAAATCCTAACTTTCTGGAAATCATAGTTGCCACCCCTCTTGCTTTGGATGTTCCACACGCCATCTCATAGTGTTGCATCCAACCCAAATAAAGTTTATTCGTGTCTTTTGACTTCTGATGTGTTTCCTGTAAAAACAAAATATCTGGTCTATCTTTTTTCAACGCCAGTTCCAGCCTCCGTCTCTTAAGAACAGAACCTGTACCTTTCACATTCCATGATATTATTTTAATACTTCCCATAACCAAATTCTTCTCCCAACTTTAAACTCTCCATCGGGCGTGCCACCAACAACCCTTCACCATACCAACTACATAAAACACACATTTTCACTCTCCCCACCTTTCAACGAAAAGTCGCCTCTGTCAACCAAAGAGGGGAGAGGGGGGACCTGCAAGATGCGCCCTACTGCCGGCGCTATGCGCTATCTACCCATTCTACCTCTATTAAGTACTTAAGATTACTACTATCTAGTTCTCATTGTTCCTTACCTATCTCCTCCTCCACCATAATCAAAGACAACTCCTCCTCCTCCTCCCCTTGTTGTGGTGTACCACCTGTTGCCCCACCAGCTTCCTCCCTCCCATGTTCCCTCCCCAAAGCTCCAGAATCCATCATTTCCTTCTTGAGATTTTTCCATTCTTCCGAATCTACTTGTACCAATCCCAACAAACTCAAATATTCCAATGGGTTGGTGCCTTCATCAATAACTTGCATTCTTTTATCATAGAAAAAACGCAATTGTTGTGGAAATCTCCAATTATACCTTATATTTTTACTCATCAATAGTTTAGTAACAGGCCTCATCTTATACCTCCATGTTCTTTCTTTTAATGAAATATCATTGTAGACTTCTACATCTGAACCATCAAATTTCAACGCGTCTGAACCAACTCTTTTCAGATGAGCCATTACTTTTAATTTATCTGCCCAATTTGCAAATTTAACCAACACATTTCTTTGAACCACTCTCCCTCTTCTTGGACCCACCCGGAATACACTTCCTAAATCCTCCTGAACAAATTCCTTCCCCATTTTTAAACCATTTAACCACTGAACCACCCTCTCTCTTAACAAATCCGGGGTGCGTTCCGGCACCTGACGGATCAGAATGACGGGTTCCAATTTTTTATATCTTGCCAAAAGTACATAAAATCATTGATGCCCAGATTAGGATACCTGGACGCCCCATTATCTCCGGGGTGGGGTCCATTTTGGAGCCTTTAAGCCAATTTATAGATCATCACATTCGGCATTACACCTGTGACACTACTTCCTTTATCAGGGATTCTACCGATTTTATAAATAAGATTGAGGGCTTCCAGCTTCCAGCAACGGGTGGTTTGGTAACCATGGATGTTGCAGCTTTGTACACAAATGTCCCATTTGAAGATGCGAGATTAGTGGTCCAGGATGTATTAAATACCAGAGTAGATCAACAACCGCCCACTCATTTTCTAATCGATCTTTTAGAAATCTGCTTGGAAAAGAACTATTTCAGGTTCAACCAAGACATCTTTTCGCAAGTAAAAGGAGTGGCAATGGGGTCCCCAATGGCACCAAGTTTGGCCAATCTCTATATGATTTCCTTTGAGAGAAATATTGTTTTAAATGCACAACTTAATCCATTTTTTCACCACATTTTATTGTTTAAAAGATTTATAGATGATCTGTTTTTTGTGTTAGATGACTTTAATCTAATTCCAGACTTTGTTTCCTGGTTGAATATACAGAATGTGAACCTAAAATTTACCCATTGCATGAGCAAGACTGAAATATCATTTCTGGACCTCTTGGTTTTTGTAGGAAGGGACAATAAACTGCAGGTTAGGCTTTTTAAGAAGAGCACAGATAGGAATGCCTATCTTCCATATGAGTCATACCATCCACCCCATTTACGCAATAGCATTCCATACGGAATATTTGCTAGAGCCAAACGTAATTCTTCACATCAAGAAGATTTTGAAACCGCAGCCAGGGGGATTAAGGAGAATCTTCTGGACAGAGGGTATCCTGAGCAGGTATTGGAAAAATCATTAAATAAGGTTAGAGGTGTGGCAAGGAGCGCACTATTGGAAAGACAGGAGAGACAACCCAAACAGGGGATTTTTTGGTCCATAGACTATTCTCCCAGAGCCAGAGATATACAAAATATTGTACGCAAACATTGGCATATATTATCTGACATTCCGGGGTGTCTAGAAAAACCCATGATAGGTTTAAGGAGGACTAGAACAGTTGGCAACTTGATTACTAGAGCAGATGCTGCACCGCGACAAGAATCACGGAGCAGTCTGGTCAAGGGCCATCACAGGTGCGGCCAATGCGTTGTTTGCAGGTTCGCTTGGGAGACTCAGCACATCAATTTTCCAGAATTAAATTTTAAAAAAACACTCAATTTTTTTAGTAATTGCAATAGCCAATTTTGTGTATATCTATGGATTTGCCCTTGTGGTCTCAAGTATGTGGGAAAATGCTCACGCAAATTAAAAATCAGGCTAGCGGAACATCGATCCAGGATAAGGGGACAGGTGGAAAATGCACCATTGGTAAATCATTACATGGAAAAAAACCATTTTGACACAGATTTTAAATTTGTAGTGTTAGAAAAACTCACGGTCACGACAGGTAGAGGTATCAACATTGAACAATTGCTATTACAAAAGGAGGCATACTATATTCATAGACTAGGAACCATGCATCCTAAGGGTTTAAACTATGAAACTGATTTAACCTGCTTTTTGTAAGTACACAGGAATCAGAACCATGGTGCTCCTTGTAAGTAAAACAGTCAGTACACAGGTGGCAATGTGAGCTTGCAGATTCAGTCAGGAGCAGGCAGCAAGTTGTATTTAAGAGATAGGAAAGGAGGCACACTATTCATATTTATAGACTAGGAACCATGCATCCTAAGGGTTTAAACTATGAAACTAGGAATCAGAACCATGGTGCTCCTTATAGGTAAAACAGTCAGTACACAGGTGGCAATGTGAGCTTGCAGATTCAGTCAGGAGCAGGCAGCAAGTTGTATTTAAGAGATAGGAAAGGAGACATACTATATTCATATTCATAGACTAGGAACCATGCATTCTAAGGGTTTAAACTATGAAACTGATTTAACCTGCTTTTTGTAAGTACACAGGAATCAGAACCATGGTGCTCCTTGTAAGTAAAACAGTCAGAACACAGGTGGCAATGTGAGCTTGCAGACTCAGTCAGGAGCAGGCAGCAAGTTGTATTTAAGAGATAGGATTCTAATGGTATGCAACGTCCTTAGCAACCATAGAGAAATTACAGAAGAGACAGAGAGGACGCGAAACACAAGAGTGGTAAGCTTGGACTGGATAATGAGCATGGGGGCTTGCAGCTGGTTTGAACATATAATATTGTAACAGACATGTGTTTTGTAACCTTTCAGATATTGCAAAAACTCCCCTGATGAAATTTATTGAATGAAATGTCTAATTAACCGGATAGACGTCGGGAGTTTGGGGCCAATTTATATGGGAGTTTGACTTCCCAACTGAATACGAGTTTATGAGCTGTTTTGGACGAGAGATAAAAAGTGTAATAGAGGAATGGATCATTGTTTCATATTGTTGCAAAGGACATAGTGAAGAAGTTGAAGAGAACATATTTGAATTTGGTTACTATTGTCAAGATTACAAAAGGAACTTGAAGACTTTTTGTGCAGAGAAGTATCTGAGTTTGGTTTCTGTTTGATGACATTACAAGTTAATATACAAGAGTTTGCAAAATAAAAAATAAAAATAACATTAAGAATACAAAGACCTTATAAGAAGATTCGTTTATCATTATCTTCATCATTTTTGGGCATACACAAACGGTACATTGTGTTTGTATCCTTTTCTCCGTTTGGCCATTTTTTGCTGTGTTTAGTACAATAGCATCATGTAGAGCAGTTGCATCCAATATCAACTCAGCCATAAGTATGTCCAGCCTCTGGCAAGAGAGGAAGGCCAAGTTTATGACAATCAACAGGGAAATTAAACAAGATTGTATCCTTGTCTCATCTTTTAGATAGAGTATGTAAATTGTCTCATTTCTGAGTCTTGAGTGTGCTTATAAAAGTCAGGCATATATTTGGGTGCATGAAACCTAAAAGTCTTGGCTGTTTATAGTCCAAATTAATTTGTAGTTGATTAGCTGTTCAGTTTTGCAATCCTGCTGTAAAAGACACTGAAAAATTTTTAAAACTTTGCTGGCTGATCCCCCCACTTCTACTGCCCCCACTCTAAATCTACAAACCTTCACAAAAGTCTGTTAGTGCTCTTTATTGAAAAAAAACTAGATTGGGAGATTGAGGATTTCTGCTGTGATAATCAACAATGCAACTTCCCAAATTAAATGTGTTCATTCTTTCATTCCTAAAGTGATTAATTTCACATTCAGAACAAATGTAGAAACCTGAGACTAGCTCTTGCCAGTAATATTGAGTTGCCTTTCTTTCTTTTTTGATAACTCCCCTTCCCAGTTTGGCTTTTTGTTTAATTCTATGTTCATTGTTCTCAGCTGAGGTAAGTAAATGTAATTTAATAGAGATGGAGGAAGGAAAGTGTTCTGTTTATTTTAAAGAGAGAAGAAAGGGAAGGAAATCAACAATACATTCTCAATAATGTAACATGTACAATGAAAATTCACAGAATGTTTCATATCCATTGGTACAGATATCACAGAAAATTAAACATATATTCCATTTTCATTTGCTAACATTCCATCATTTCCCTCCTTTATACAGATTTTCCAAGTGTATATATGGAATGTTGCATAATCTATGATTTCCCCAATTTATCAAGTGATATAATAACTTCAAATGTATATATACTGAATGCATAATACAAAAAAAAGGACTGGAGGAAAGAGAAAATACTAAAAGAACATATATACCTCCTCTCAATTTTGACACACATCATGCACCAAAATTAAGATACAGTAATACCTCATACAAAGTCCGCTTCATACAACATCGGATTCATACAACATCGCTTAATTCCTTGAAAAAAGTTGCCTCATACAAAGTCGTGTGACGGTTGTATGAGGCATTGGGGTTTTCCCAGGTTGCATTGTACCTGGGCAATATAAAAGGCAGGACACATGCGTGCATTGCTCTTGTGGGTTTTGCATGAGGCAAAGAGTGTTTAGGAGTGGTTTTGAGCACGATTTTGGATTTTTTTGAATTTTTTCGTCAGAATTTTTAGAAACATTCCTGGGATTTTTGCAGCATTCTTCAGGTTCTTGGACAATCAGGGTTGTTTGACATGTTTTTGTAATGTATTTAGCCTTTAGACAATAATTTTTAAAAGTTCTGTCAGTTTCCTGTCTGTTTCCTTGACTTTGCCCTGAAGTCTGTGCTGTTACAGTATAATGTATCTCTATGGAAACGACGTTGTATGAGGCATTGCGGCAAGGATTTGGACGTTGTATGAGGCATCCCGGCTAGGATTTTGCATGCCTCATACAAAGTCCAAATCCGTATAAAGTCCAAACTTGTGGAACCAAGTTTGGACGTTGTATGAGGTATGTATGTATGTATGTATGTATGTATGTATGTATGTATGTATGACATGCCATCAAGTCAATTCCAACTTATGACAACACTGTCCAGGTAGACAGTACTCAGAAGTGGTTTACCATTCCCTTCTGGAGACACCCTGAACTGAGCAGCTTGTCAGCTTGGAGGCACAATAAGGAATCAAACTCCCAACTTATGGCTTCACAACCAGATACCTAATCCACTGAGCTATGCAACCAGCTGTGGTAGATGAAGTTTACTAAAAAAAAAAAAAGTAGCATGCTACTCAAATTATTTAGTTGGAATTCCTGTAACCTACTATCAGACAATGGACAGAAAGGTTAAGCACTAGTACCTGCACCTCTAGACTTCTGAGTGTTTACAGAAATATGTAGACCTTCTATCACTCTTTTCAGCCAGCTGCACAAGTCTTCATCTGGTTGAAAAACAGTTGAAGATGGAAAATCGGGAAGTATGAGACTAACTCCATTCAGGTTGAAGAGCTCTTCATAGTAAGTTCTCATTGAGCCCTAGGATCATGAGGCTGGCCAAGATTCTTGAGATTAATTAATCTTTAAGACCTAATAAAATACATGTTTTAGCCAGTTTGACTCTCTGAATTTGACTAGCCTTGCTAGCCAGATTTTATCATATAGTTTTAACCAGTGGTGGGCTCCAAAATATTTTACTACCACTGTGGGTGTGACCTACTTTGTGGGCATGGCCATGTGACTGGGTGGGTGATCTAGTCATGCCTGCCCAGTGGTGGGATTCAAAAATTTTACTACCTACTCTATGGGTGTGGTATGGTGGGCATGGCCAGGGTGAAAGCCCTGCATTGCAACCGAATTAGGACTACCGTATATACTCGAGTTAGCTGAGTTTTTGAGCCCCAAAAATGAGCCCCAAAAAGGGGACTCAGTTTATACCCAGGGCAATGACCATGAGGGTCCCAAGACGATGTCGGATTGGGATATGCTAACAATTTAATTAATTTTATCATATTTCCATGTATTTTGATTATTGAAACTCACTAGTAGCTGCTGCACTTCCCAACCTCAGTTTATACTCAGGTCAATCTATTTTCCTGGGTTTTCAGGTCAAAATTAGGTACCTCCGCTTATATTTGGATCCGCTTATACTCGAGTATATACGGTACTTTATTTCAAAACTTGGATGGGTGGGCCAGCCACAGTTTCTGCTACTGGTTCTGGTGAACTGGTGCAAACCTGCTGAAGCCCACGATTGCATGTAATGAACATTTTCTTCTCGTTATATGGTGCATCGCCCATAGGGATCCTCATAACAAAAAAAACATACAACGACGAGCTCAGTGCTGCCTCAGCTCTTTGTTAATAAGCTGAGCGGTCTCTAGGTATGGAATGTCCAGGCGTGTGGCCAAAACATTTCCAGTCAAAAGGTTCAGCTCTTCAAGGTTACTGGCTGGTTTCTCAGTCGACCCATCTATGGAGAGAGGTTACCTCATGTAAGAATGTGCTCCCTCTCATCTCTAGCTACACAAGCGTGAGAACAGAGTGGACAGCCAGATGCTGCCTCTGCTGGCAATTCACACACACACACACACACACACACACACACACACACACACACACACACACACACACACACACACACACACACACACACACACACACACACACAGGTAAAATATCAAGGCTCTTTATTGTAAATGTAGGCTAGCAATCCAAGAATCACGTGTCCAGGAAATAGGTATGGAATTCTGGTATGTTTTAAAAGACTGTACAGTAAAAAATAAGGAAAAACCATCATAAACAACACATATTGAGAAAAATTAATTCTCTACATGCTCATTCCACCCATGGGAAGCATTTTGTTGTTGTTGTTCAGTCGCACAGTCGATTCCGACCCTTTGCGACCTTATGGACCATTGTCCTCCAGGCCTCTGTCCTCCACCATCCCCCTCAGCCCTCCCAGTTTTGTGCCCATTGTGTCTACAATCCCATCTAGCCATCTAATCCTTGGCCTCCCCCTTCTTCTTTTGCCCTCCACCCTCCCCAGCATCAAGGCCTTCTCAAGTGAATCCTCCCTTCTCATTTGATGTCCAAAGTACTTCAGCTTCATCTTTACTATTTGATCTTCCAATGAGCAGTCCAGGTTGATTTCTTCTAAGATTGACCTATTTGTTCTCCTCGCTGTCCAGGGGACTCTCAAGACTCTCCTCCAACACCACATTTCAAAGGCGTCTATTTTTCTGCGCTCAGCTTTCCTAATGGTTCAGCTCTCACAACCATACATTACCACCAGGAATACCATTGCTTTGACTATGCAAATCTTTGTTTGCAATGTGATATCTCTGCTTTTCACTATGTTCCCCAGATTTCTTATAGCTTGTCTCCCAAGAATCAGTCACCTTTTTATTTCATGGCTGCAATCCCCATCTGCAGTGATCTTTGATCCTAAGAATGTAAAATCTGTCACTGCTTCTACTCCTTCCCCATCTATTTTCCAGGAACTGATTGGGCCTGTTGCCATTATCTTGGTTTTCTTGATATTGAGTCTCAAGCCAGTTTTTGCACTCTTAAGCAATACTTATTTATTACATTTCTATACCGCCCATTTGGGAAATTTCCCACTCTGGGCAGTGTACATACAAATCTCAAATAAGCCAACAAAACACACAATAAAATAAAATGGCGATCTCTATGGAAACTGAGGATAAAGAGAACACTGTCAGTCAGTTAAAGAGCATAATTATAAAACGTTATGGAGGTGGTATCTGACTCCAGTGAGATTGAAGCAGATAGATAAGTCTAGTAACAATTTGTGTTGGAGATGTAAGAAAAGTGTAGGAATTTACAAACATATGTGGTGGAACTGTAAGGAAGTTGAAGTTTTCTGGAAAGGGATTAAAAAGAAATAGTAGCGATGATGGGGAAACCGATTAAGATTGAATCAGGTACTGCAATGCTTACGGATTTAGACAGTTTAATTTTAAGTAAGGAGGAACAAGAATTAATTGCGGTATTTATGTCTACGGGTAGACAGTATATAGCAGGAAAGTGGAAGGATCCAGGGAATTTAGAATTAGAAGAATGGCATAGGGAAATATGGCAGTTGGCCCTGAATGATAAATTGACATGGGAGCTAAATGAAAAGAAAGGGATAGTTAAAGAAAATAGATTTGGAAACCATATCTTGATTATAACATTAAGAAAAAGAGGAGGTTCTATGCTGGTACTAGATCAATTACATTTTTGGATATAAAGATCATTAATTAGACAGGCCGCAGCTCCCTTTTGGCATTGTATTATATCATAGGGTGAAGTATTTTGTCTTATTAGTATTATTGTCAGCGAGAATGAGAAGTCTAGAAAATAAGATAACTAATACGTAAGTAATTTTTTATTAACATTAGCATTTTGATGTTTGTTTATGAAAAGTTCAATGATAATTTTCAGCGTCTTTCTCTTTATATATTTTCATTTTATTGTTCTTTTATGTTTATTGTTATTTAGTTAATGTAAGTTTTCTTTTTTCTATGATATTATGTATGTTTCAAAATTTTCCAATAAAATTTTATTTAAAAAAACACACAACAAATGAAAAGTAGAACAACCAAACAAATACATCCCGAAGTAAAATACAATAAATCGCCCCGTATAGCAAAGAAATCACATAACAATTATGTTTTTTTGGGGGGGGGAATGGTCTCCTGCATAACAATTTTCCCTATGGAAAAAATCGTACAACAATTACGATGCATCCTATAGGGGAAATTGTTATACGATGCATGCATTGTATAGCAATTGTTTCGTACAACGAGCCCCATGGAACAGATTAAAATCATTGTATGAGATACCACTGTATTTTCATTTATGATGGGACTGTGCTTTTGTAAAGAGAATTTGGAATAATGTTTGAAATTAATTAAATATCATATTTAAAACTAGAATTATGTTCTAGAATAGCATTGTTAATGGATTTTGGAAATAAAATATAAACAAGAAAGATTTTTCGCACAGGTGGTGGGTGCACATATTAGTTATGTAATTTTGTTACATAATTTTTAGATTGTTTAGATTATATTTATATATTTTCTTAAATTTGTACTGCCCACCCACACCTGGTGAGCTAGCCAAGTTTTTAATCCCTTTCTGAATGGCAATAGCTCTGCCTGGAGGCGCAACTCAGTCTGTAAGAAGTTCCACAGGGCTGGAGCCCATACGGAGAAGGCTCTCCTTCTAGTGCCAGAGAGATGAGCCTCTCTGGCAGATGGAACCCTTAGGGAGCCCCTCCGATCCGCTCTGGTGGGACAGACCAATGTCCTTGGGGTGATGTGGTCTCTTAAGTACCCTGGTCCACTTCCATGTAGGGCTTTAAAAGGTCATTACCAGCACCTTGAATTGCACCTGGAGCACACCGGCAGCCAATGCAGCTCCCGCAGCAGGGGAGAGGCATGAGCATAACCCCATATCCCATCACCATGCGGGCAGCTGCATTTTGCACCAGTTGTAGCCTCTGAATGGTTGTCAAGGGCAGCCCCATGTTGAGCGCATTGCAGTAGCCTAGTCCGGAGGTGACCAGCACATGTGTGACCATGAGCAAGGAGTGGTCGTATTTGTTGTTGTTGTTAGATATATTAATAGTATGTTTATTACATTTTCATTTTGTTTCTTTTAGATTTAAACAAAAAATTCATTAAAAAGTAATTAAAGTTTGTGTCAGAAATTATTCTGTATAATTGTCAAACCTCATTAGAATTTTATTTGTTCAATTTAGCTGATGTCAAAGCTATTAAAGATTGTTTCATGGAATGTCAAAGGGTTCTGTGATAAAGAGAAGGGGAGTCGAGAATGCATTTTAAAAAAAGAGAAGTCTGACATCCTATTCTTGCAAGAGACGCATCAAAAAAAGGATGGTGCTAATAATCTCTTTTTAGGTTGGATGGATATATATGAAAAATCTTTTGGATCTTCCAAAGCAAAAGGTGTGGCGATTCTTATTGACAAAAAATTAATTTTTTCTATAGAAAAAACGGTAAAGGATGAAGAGGGAAGATTTTTGTTAATAGAGAGAAAGATAGGTGATGAAAAGATAACTTTGGTCAATTTATGTTCCTAACCAAGCACAAGAAGACTATCTTGAGAAAATAAGGTTAATTTTAC
This sequence comes from Bradypodion ventrale, assembly GCA_035047345.1. Lineage (NCBI taxonomy): Eukaryota > Metazoa > Chordata > Lepidosauria > Squamata > Chamaeleonidae > Bradypodion > Bradypodion ventrale. Next base: position 261,654,146 of record JAWDJE010000003.1, on the reverse strand, counting down.
AAAAAGAGAGTAATCAGAATATGATAATTGGAGGAGACTTTAATATGACGGCATCTGTGCTGGATAAGTCTGCAAAAGTCATGGTAAGGAGAGTGGGAGGGACTTGGGCAACAGCCACACCCCCGGCAGCCCTGGACGCCGAGCCGCCACACCCCCGAGCTCCCGCCCCAACACCGGCGGGATCTGAAAAGCAGCGCAGGGGTGAGAGGCGAAGAGGGACTTGGGCAACAGCCACACCCCCGGCAGCCCTGGACGCTGAGCTGCCACACCCCCAGGCACCCGCCCCAACACCGGCGGGAGCTGAAAAGCAGCGCAGGGGTGAGAGGCGAAGAGGGACTTGGGCAACAGCCACACCCCCGGCAACCCTGGATGCCGAGCCGCCACACCCCCGGGCACCCGCCCCAACACCGGCGGGAGCTGAAAAGCAGCACAGGTGTGAGAGGCAGAGAGGGACTTGGGCAACAGCCACACCCCCAGCAGCCCTGGATGCCGAGCCGCCACACCCCCGGGCACCCAGCCCAACACTGGCGGGAGCTGAAAAGCAGCGCAGGGGTGAGAGGCGGAGAGGGACTTGGGCAACAGCCACACCCCCGGCAGCCCTGGACACCGAGCCACCACACCCTCGGGCACCCGCCCCAACACCGGCGGGAGCTGAAAAGCAGGGGGGAGGAGAATGGCGGCATGAGACTGTCTCTTTAAGGATTGTTTTGGTTACTGAATTTATCTCTGAACGTTTCTTTTTTGATTAGATTATTCTTGCTCTGGTTGTTTATGATATTGCATTTTAACTGTAATTCTTTACTGATATTTTTATATTGTTGATATATTATGTTATGTTATTATTGTACAGATTTTTTTGTATTGATCTACCTTGTATTACTGTATTATCATGTTGTTTATTGTATTGTTTGGATTTTGATATGTTGTTGCCGCCTTGAGTCAGCTTTGGCCGAGAATGGCGGGGTATAAATTAAAATTGTATTGTAATAAAGAACACTCGATTTGAAGATTGTATGGAGAGATTAGGGATCACAGACTCTTGGAGGGTTTTAAAAGGAATAGAGCGAGCCTATACTTTCTTTTCGCAACCGCACAAAACATATTCAAGAATTGATTACGTGATGGTTTCGAATAGCTTGGTTGGATGTTTAAGGGATACTGAAATTGGAATATTTAGGGAATCAGATCATGCGATGGTCAAAGTAGAATTAATGATCAAACAGGATAGGAATAATCAATAACAATGGAGAATTGACCCACATTTAATAAGGAGCAAGAAACTATTGAAGGACCTTAAAATAAAGTGGCAAGAGAACTGGAACCTAAACGATACTGGGGAGGTAGAGCTACATATACTTTGGGATGCTATGAAGGCAGTTTTTCGTGGGGATTGTATTAAAGAAACAACAATAATAAATAAACAAAGGAAGTAACAACTGGAATGTTTAGAAAAGGAGATTAAAAAGTTGGAAATAGAACATGCCAGAAGCCAGAAGGAAGCAGTATATCAGAAACTAATGAAACTACGAAGTGAAATTATAGGACACGACACAGAGTCATGGAACAAATCAATAATAGTACTAATCCCGAAACAAAACAAAGACCCAGAAAGAATAGATTCATACCGACCGATTTCTCTGTTAAACCAGGATGCCAAACTGTTTGCGGCCATGATGGCCAATAGATTGAGTAAAATTATAGGAAACTATGTACAAAGGGATCAGGTGGGCTTTCTTAAAGGACGACAATTGGGAGAGCATATAATAAGAATAATTAACATTTTGGAAATAGCAAAAAAGGAAAGAACTAAACTTTGTATTCTTTCATTAGATTTATTTAAAGCGTTTGACTTGGTACAGTGGCAAACGATACAAACAATAATTCAGAGAATGGGCTTTGGAAATAGGTTTCAACACGTAATCAATCAGTTATATAGTAAATCGCAAACAAGCATAAAAGTGAATGATGGCTATACTAAGAATATCGAGATTACGGCGGGAACAAGACAAGGTTGTCCTTTGTCCCCGCTATTGTTTATATTATCTATGGAGCTTCTCGCTAATGCCATCAGAAGAGATCAGGTTATTGAGGGTGTAAATGGCCAAAAAATCAGTATGTTCACAGACGATATGTTATTAGTATTAAAGGATGCAAAGAATGCAATTGGCAGGGTTCAAGAACATATGTACAGTTTTGAAAAAATAACAGGCTTAAGAATCAATTGGGAAAAGACCGAAGCAATTGCCTGTAACTACAACCAAAAGGAAAACGAAATTAATAAGAGATATAATATAGATATAAAAAAAGTTTGAAATAATTAGGAATTTATATAACAGAAGATATTAAAGAACTTCAAAACATAAACGTAGATAAATTAAACCAAGATTTAAAATTAAGTATAGCCAAATTTAGTAATCTGAAAGTGTCCTGGTTCGCAAGAGTTAGTTTAGGGCGAATGAAAATTTTGCCCAAATTGAATTTTATTATAGGAAATTTACCCTTAAGAATTAGTAACAAACAAAAGATTGGCAAAAAAATGCTAAATAAATACTGTAATGCAGGAAGGAACCCCAGGATAATGAAATCCCTAAGGTATCAAAGTCAGAAGGATGGTGGATTGGGAATTCCTAATATAATAAATTATTACAAAGCATTTCAGTTAAATAGAATTATAAATTTATTAACACAAAATAATGGCGAGCACGAAGACAAGAATCAGATGGAATATAAAAAATTGGGGGGAGCTCTATTTTTGAGTATTCAAGAAAAGAAGGTGCAAATTAAGACTAAGACAGCAAGGGAATTGTATATTTTTTGGAAGGGTATGAAAGAAGAGCTAGAAAGAAGAGCTAGTAAAAAGGGACTCTCCTGTTTTGGAAGTGTTGGACTTTGTAGATTGTCCATTAAATTGGATAAAAGACATGAAGTCGAAACTTGTGCAGAATAAATTATTACAACTTAATGAATGGATTGAAAGGGGTCTTACATACCAGAAGAAAGAGGAGATCTATCAGAAGTTAGATTTAAATTGGTTCCAAAAATTCAAGTCAAAAAATGGGACAGTGTAGTTAGAAAGAAAGAACAGATGGATGGATAGGAAGGTAACAAAGTTTGAAGAATTGATTTATAGTATAAGAAAGGGGATAATGACAAAGAAAGGGACGGTAGGTAAATTATATAGAATGTTGAATAGAAAGGAAGAACCTCAAAGGTTAATAAGAAATGGATGGGAAGAGGATCTAGATATAAAGATATCAGAAAAAGCATGGAAAAGAAAATTGAATCAGTGATTAATGAGTCAGCTGTCAATAAAAGAAAGAGAACATAACTTCAAGTTGATTTGAAGTGGTATTTGACCCCGATTATCTTACACCATATAGATAGAACAAGTTCAAATAGGTGTTGGAGATGTAATAAAGAGTTGGGCACCTATTTACATATGTGGTGGAGCTGCGAATATACACAGAAATGTTGGAAGATGGTTGAACAAGAGATAGGAAACATTTTTGGGGAAAGTATAGTACTAAATCCAAAAATAGCTTTACTGGGGCTGTGTGAAGATATAAAGCTGGAAGACAATAAGAGAGAGTTATTGGCAATAATATTATCTGCCACAAGGCAGACAATTGCTGTGGAGTGGAAGAATAAGTTCAAAATAAGTAGAGGTAGATGGTATAAACAGATATGGCGGTTGGCTCTAAATGATAAATTAACTTCAGAAATGAAAGTGGAAAGAGGAGAAGTTAAAAGTAATTTATTTTGGCAAATTTGGAGATCTTGGATAGAATATGGTCTGGCAGGCAAAGATGGAATAAAGCCAGTACAGAAAGAAAGTAGTTTCTGGACAAATTGGTAAATATTTGCTTGGTAGTAGGATTGACAGTTTTCAACTTGTTTAGCACAGGGTGTGGGAGTGTAAATTGTGGGGAGGTTGGTGGTGTGGGTTTTATGTCAACTGTTTGTTGAATTGTATGTTTTGTTTTATGTATGTATGTATTTTAAGGAAACCAATAAAAAAATCTTAACCTATAAAACCAAGGGTTAACCGTTGGAACTGGCTTTAGGTTGCTATGCCTCGCCCTACTTGCCTGCACTCACCCTTCCTGCACACGGCCGATCTGGGTCCACAGGTCAACAAAGAATTGAGAAAACCGGCAGTGGGGCAATAGCCCCACAAACGCGAAAAAAGGGAAACAACTTCACTTCCCAACATTCCTTGCACTGCGCCGCGCCAGAGCCAATCAGGCTGAGAGGCTCTCGCATGGTGCGGGGTTCGGAAACGCGCCGCGGCCAATCAAAAGAAAACCATTTTAAAAAAACGCAGCACAAACACAAAGCACAAACCCATAACTACAAGCCCCAGCGTCCTGCACGCCATGACCGTGCAGAACGCTGAGGAAGCCGGCGGCCAAAAAATAAAACAAAAACAAAAACACCGGGAGAGCAAGTCCGCCAAGCCGCGGGAACCAAAGCCCCCCTCCCCAACGGCGCCTAAAGCTCCCGATCGGAGTTTCCCCTTTAATATCACCGGGGGTGGTGGTGTTGTGCTCCCCCTCTCTACTGGCTCCCCTGGGGTTAGGAGGGTTGGGAGGACCAAAGGAGTCTGTCTCTCCAACCCTCCTAACCCCAGGGGACCTGGCAGAGAGGGGATTCCCCTCCCCACACACTCACACGCCCCATATTAAAGAGGAGAAACCAAGCGGTTACTTCTCTTTAAAAACGGAGTTGGGGGGGGGAATCCCCCTCTCCGATGGCTCTCCTGGGTCCGGAAGGGTTGGGGAGACAGACACCTTTTGTCCACCCAACCCTCCCAAACCCAAGGAAGCCAGCGGAGAGGGGGATCACAACCCCCCCCCACTGATATTAAAGGGGAAACCACAATTGAGATTTCCCTTTTAATATCAGAGGGTGGCCTGGATTCGATCCCCTCTCCTGGGTCCCATGAGTCTGGAAGGTTTGGGGAGACAAAAGGGGTCTGTCCCCCCAAGCCTTCCAGAGCCAGGGGAGACGGCAGAGAGGGGATCCCCCCGTAGGACACCAAAAAAACACAAAAACAAACAATCAAAAACATCCAAAAATACACAAAAACAAACAAAAATAACACCAAAAAACAATACAAAGTAAACAACAACAAACATTTCCAAACACACCCAGCACCCAGCCAAACACCACAAAATCCAACCACCACCACCCCCAAATAAAGAAAAACAGCCAACTCAGCACCAGACGACCTCACACAACAACGACTGGAAAAGAAATGAATAAAGAAAGAGACTACTTACTGGAAGAAGCTCCACCCAGAGGCCATGAGAGAAAAAACAGTCAAAATACAAGAGAACCCCTACCAGCACCACTTGCTGCCCACAATAGTAAAAAAAATCAAAAAGACACAACAGCCTCAAACAAAAGGCCCCAAGAGTAAAAACAAGTAAAAACAAATAACACAAAATCACAATTTTACACAAATCAAAAACAGATGTCAATAAAATAAAATAAAAACTATTCAAAAATCCTGTGCTGAATTTTTACTCAAATAAAAAGCAAAAACATCAATACACAATTTAAAAACATTTATTGTGAAAAACATGTACTTTCACATTTTTAAAATTATTACCTACGGTACAACAATTTAAAAAATACATACTAAAAATTACTGGGTTAAATAATTTTTTTGGAAAAAGTATATCATCCTTTATTCTTTTTTTCATCCACAAAACCAAAACACCAAACAAAACTCATCACAGTTTATAACAGGCCACCAAAAAAAATGTATAAATAAAAAAAAAAAAATTTCAATTATAGACTAACCTCTTCTTTACAAACATTAACAACAACAGCAAAAACTTTCCAACACCATTTAAAACAGCCCGGCAACGCCGGGCAACCTCTGTTAGTTATATATATAAAAAGAAATTATTCTGGCTTGAAAGGATTTTTTTCTGGAAAAACTCTGCTCAGGGGATGCCTGAATGAAGCTCCTTTTATCTCCCCAAGAGCTGGGACAGAGAAGGGTGATCAAACCATCATGCAGTACCTGGGTCTCGAACTGCCACCTTGCAGCTAACAAGGCGAGCTTCTTAAACACTGAGCCACCACAGCCCCTTGAGGACTTTTGGTGATGGAGCCAATATGGTCAAGAAGATTGTGACAACAACATATTATGGTAATTGCACTCACATGCAAACATATTAAGATTACTGTAGGCAACGGTGGATTGGGAAAATTAACATATCTAAAATTAGTATCTGAGTAAAATATTATTTAAGTCATTTTGAATTAAATCAATCCAACCTCTTTAGGAAAATTGCATGCTGTGTATCCTGTGATGTGAAGAAGGCTTCCACTCTGACTGAAGCTTTTCCCACACACCAGCCATTTAAAAGGATTCTCTCCTGTGTGGGTGTTGTGATGTTTAGTAAGGCCCCCCCTCTCACTGAAGCCATATTCAACACTCCAGGCATTTAAAAGGCTTCTCATCTGTGTGGATCCTGTGATGTCTATTAAGGTGTGGACTTTGACTGAAGCTCTTTCCACACTCCAGGCATTTAAAAGGCTTGTCTCCTGTATGGGTCCTGTGATGCATATTAAGGTGTGCATTTTGACTGAAGCTCTTTCCACACTCCAGGCATTTAAAAGGCTTCTTTCCTGTGTGGATCCTGTGATGTATATTAAGGTGTGCACTTTGACTGAAGCTGTTTCCGCACTCCAGACATTTAAAAGGCTTCTCTCCTGTGTGGGTCATGTGATGTATATTAAGGCTTCCACTACTACTGAAGCTCTTTCCACACTCCATGCATTTAAAAGGCTTCTCTCCTGTGTGGATCCTGTGATGTATATTAAGGCTTCCACTATTACTGAAGCTCTTTCCACACTCCAGGCATTTAAAAGGCTTGTCTCCTGTATGGGTCCTGTGATGTATAGTAAGGCTTCTACCATTACTGAAGCTTTTTCTGCACTCCAGGCATTCAAAAGGCTTCTTTCCTGTGTGGATCCTGTGATGTATATTAAGGTGTGCACTTTGACTGAAGCTGTTTCCGCACTCCAGGCATTTAAAAGGCTTCTCTCCCGTGTGGATCCTGTGATGTTTATTAAAGCTTCCACTGTCACTGAAACTTTTTTCACACTGTAGGCATTTAAAAGGCTTCTCTCCTGTGTGGATCCTGTGATGTATATTAAGGTTTCCTCTACTACTGAAGCTCTTTCCACACTCCAGGCATTTAAAAGGCTTGTCTCCTGTATGGGTCCTGTGATGTATATTAAGGTTTCCACTACTACTGAAGCTCTTTCCACACTCCATGCATTTAAAAGACTTCTCTCCTGTGTGGATCCTGTGATGTATATTAAGGCTTCCACTATTACTGAAGCTCTTTCCACACTCCAGGCATTTAAAAGGCTTGTCTCCTGTATGGGTCCTGTGATGTATATCAAGGTGTGCACTTTGACTGAAGTTCTTTCCACACTCCATGCATTTAAAAGGCTTCTCTCCTGTGTGGATCCTGTGATGTATATTAAGGCTTCCACTATTACTGAAGCTCTTTCCACACTCCAGGCATTTAAAAGGCTTGTCTCCTGTATGGGTCCTGTGATGTATATTAAGGCTTCTACCATTACTGAAGCTCTTTCTGCACTCCAGGCATTCAAAAGGCTTCTCTCCTATGTGGGTCCTGTGATGTCTATTAAGGTGTGCACTTTGACTGAAGCTTTTTTCACACTCTAGGCATTTAAAAGGCTTCTCTCCTGTGTGGATCCTGTGATGTATATTAAGGTGTGCACTTTGACTGAAGCTGTTTCCGCACTCCAGGCATTTAAAAGGCTTCTCTCCCGTGTGGATCCTGTGATGTTTATTAAGGCTTCCACTAACACTGAAGCTTTTTCCACACTCCACACATTTAAAAGGCTTCTCTCCTGTGTTGTTGCAGTTATGTCTAGCAAGGTGTACTTGTTTACTGAAACATTTTCCACACTCCATCTCACTTCAGTGTATTCTTTCCTGAGTTTTAGAATGTCCTCTCAGTTGAATAGTTGCTCTACTTTCAATATCAACAGTTGTGTGAAAAGACTGAGAAAAATGAATCAACAGTTATCTAGTTTGAGGAGGAGATGCCTGAAAAGACATGTAAAATTGAAGATTAACAAAGAATCAAGTTTGACTAGAATCTAGAGGGTTTCAGGTAGATACAAAAGTCCTGATGGAAACAAATAAACAAACAAACACAACAACTCTGCTCTCTACTCTTCAGCTCATCCTGATATCCATACTACCTTTCTTTTGTTTTCCCCCTTTGTTTGTGGAAGTAACAAGATTAACTAGAAATGGGGGGGGGAGGGAGCCTACTCTGATTCCAAGGAGAAACTTCAGTGGTATTTGTCTAATACTAAGAGAATATGAGAACCCATCATGCTTGAAGCTATCTCAGAGGAGCTTGGAGAGGCTCTTATCTAGTTCCCTAATGCTATTTATCTAATAGGTGTATCTCAAACACCCTCATCTCCTGTAAGGCGGCATCTATTCTTATTCCTCTTTGCTCCTCAAACATCCCCTCTCAAAAAAAAAAAAAGTCTTTCCCTCTTTCTCTGAAGCCCACAGTTTGGAATTGTCTTCTAAGAAAATTTCCTCAAAGCCCTCACACTTTTCAAGAAAAACAAACTTTACAGTAGATTGGTTTGGTATCGGCACTCTAAGGCTATACTATTAACCCCTTAAAACGGGGTGCCCAACCTTTTCATGTTGCGGGCCTGACCATGCCCCCTGGACAGCTGGATGTGCCAGAGCACGCCCACAGAAGCAGAAGTGGCATAAACGTGCCTATTCTGTGTTTGCAACAGGTGTGGGCGTGTTTTATGGATGACGTAAATGTGTCCACTTCCAGAGGCGGTGGCAGGCCACATGAAATGGTGCCACGGGCCAGACCTGGCCCACAGGCTGTTGGTTGGGAAATCCCTACCTTAAGACAACAAGGAGGAAGAGGATGGGCAGAAAGTAGTGTAAAATACATCCCTTATCTGATGTCTCTTATATGGAAGCTTCTTTCTTGGCCTCGATAAGCAAGGAGATAAGGTGAGATCAACTCATCCAGAATTTAAGCCATGATGGGGAAGGAAAAGTGACCCCTTTCTCCTCTTCACCTTAAACCATCACCGTCAGCCCTGTACGAAACGGGATGAGCTTGGCACACATGTTGTGCATGCAACTACCATTCCCTTATTGCTAATTCATTTTTAGAACTGCCCAGAGAGTGCATGAAGCATGATGGGGCAGTATAATATAGGTTGGCATGATGGCTTTGCTTTCATGGACTAATAGATGCTCTTTCTTCCCTCTCCTTGGCTGGGTGAAAGAGACCCTATTTGTGGTTCAGGCCTGAAGATTAGCAAATCTCCTCTGCGGAAAGGACTCTAAAGGGCAAAGGAGCTCTGTAGTTTGTTTTTCCCATGGGGCCACCCCACTCCCTCTTTGCCTGGATTAAACTGGATTAGCATCTGAGCTACTTGAGAGAGTAGGATCAGCCTTAGCTTTTGTTCCGGAGGAGAAGCCACCCAAACATTCCCCATCTCCCAAGGGTTTGGTTGGCAGCATCTGAAGCATCTGACACTTGGGGCAACTGTTCAAATGTGCCTATGGTTAGGGCCGGCTCTAAATCCAACTCTTGGCTGATAACCCAGCACATAATTACCACCATGTTAATGCAGCTCATAATGGCATTTCAGGGAAGGAAAAATCCCTTGCATTCTTCTCTCCTTTCCTTTAAAAATGTATATATGATATAGACAGTAAATTTCATGACCAAGGGGACCCTAAGCTGCCCATTCCTCAGCCTGTAGCCAAAGTGGAGCCATTTGAGACGGTTCTGCGAGGTGTGCTAAGCAATGCACTGCCTGCTGTTTTCATTATTCCCCAAATGTCTCTGGGCTTCACATTATGACTGGATTTGCCAGGGCTGTGGAGGGACCAGGAAATTGCTGGAATAGCCAGGATTGTGCAAGGCCCGCTCAGAACTGAGGAAAACTATTTCTTTATGTGGGTTTTAAAAGAATTAGCTTTCCTGGGTTCTGAGCGGTCCTTGCACAATCCAAGCCATTCCAGCAATTTCCAGCCCCCTCCATAGCCCGGGCAAATCTAGTCATAATGTGAAGCCCAGGGACATTTGGGGGGAAATGAAAATACCAGGCAGTGCTGGAATGGCGTTGTTAGCACACTTCACAGAACAGCCTTTACATACAGGTAAAGGTAAAGGTTTCCCTTGCTCAAAAGCCAGTCGTATCAGACTCTAGGGTGCAGTGCTCATCTGTTTCTAAGCCGAAGAGCCAGCGCTGTCTGCTTCTGCAGACGTTTCCGTGGTCATGTGGCAGGCATGACTAGACACCGGAGTGCACGGAACGCTGTTACCTTCCCACCGAAGTGGTCCCTATTTATCTACTTGCAATTTCTTGCTTTCAAACTGCTAGGTTGGCAGGAGCTGGGACGAAGGCGGGATATCATTTCCATCCTGCAGTACTCGGGAATCGAACTGCTGACCTTCCACTTCCCAGTCAGCATTTTAGCCACTTGAGCCACTGCAGTCCCTTTACAGGGTGGCCCGTAATTCCCTACCCATCCATATATCTTATGTACTTAGTGTATACATGTGCTCTCCCTCATTCTCACTGCAGAATGTTATGCGATGACATGTTCTGTGAGATATTGGGCTTAAATCGGCCATTTTTCTATGGAAAAAAATTAAAAGATAATAATACATGCATATTTGAATATAACATCATAACATATGAACAGGTAGGTTCTTATAGGCCACCCTCTAAATTGAAAAGAACAGAACATGGATTCCTAAGCCAAACACAAAGCCCCTCCTGTGTGAATACTTGTCTCCCATCCCAGAGTCTTTTGCTGGTCGTGGTGGTGGTGGTTGTTCTGCAATCTCCAAATATAGGCCTCCAAGCCAAGCTTTAACAGGAAGGTTGCCTTGCCTTCAGACTTGAAGATGAATTGGACTCAATTCTCAACAAATATTTATACGTTGTTATTTTGAATAAGCAGTTTCCAGAAAAACAGTCCAAAATACTCACGTGTCTTTTTTTCCACGAGGAACTGTTGTCAGTTACTTCCAGTTTTCCATCCAACTTCTAAGTAAAAGTTAGGTCGGTCAAAACTAGCACATGTGATTTGAGGGTTCTTTAAGTTTAGGCAATCCACTACAGTATGTTCTTTCTTATGCAGTCAATGCAACAATAGGAACCTGAAAAGAAAACAGAAATAAGACAAAATGGGAAGCAGACAGAACAGGAGGGAAATCTTTTAATATCATAATCCATAGGTACTGAGGAGAGGACAGGCCAAAACTGCAGCATACGATTCTGTCAATCATAGAATCCATAAAATAAATAAATTTACAAGATAACAAGCTTACTAGGGGCACTGGCAGCTTCCTTCAGTACCAGATATTCTATGTGACGATGAATGGAAAGAACAGCAGATGGAGGGTACAGAAGAATGGCCTGCCTTAAGGAAGTTTATTGTTTCCAACACTAAATAACATTATATACAAATGACCAGCCAGTTCCTGACAATACAAAACTGTTCATCTATGCCAGTGGTGCCCAAACTTTTTTTTCGTGGGCCGGTCCCACCCCCAACACACAGTTGCAGGGGCCAGAGGTGGGCTGCTCCCACTGCTGGCAATTTTGATGTCAGCAGTGGTGGTGGCAGCGGCGGCGGCGGCGGCGATCATGCTTTGTCCCGGCTGCTCCGAGCAGCCTCTGGGTCGGTCCCATCCCCTCTGCAGCCTTTGCCAAAGCCGATCGCTGCACTGGGGAAGTCTTCAGAGCATCCTCTGTTTCAAAATCTGCAGCGCTGGGAGGGTAAACCTGGCGCGCTGCAGTGACGTCATCCCAGGCGCGCCAGGGTGCTCTCCTAGCACTGCAAATTTTGAAAGAAAGGAGGCAATGAAGACTTCCCCAGTGCAGCGATCGGCTTTGGCAAAGGCTGCAGAGGGGATGGGACCAACCCAGAGACTGCTCAGAGCAGCCAGGACAAAGAACAGAACATAAGAACAGCCTTGCTGGGACAGACCACAGCCCATCCAGTCCAGCATTCTATCTCACACAGTGGCTCACCATTTGCTTCAGGGTATTCCCAAGCAGATGCCTTCACCTGCTTAGGATTCCCTGGAAATGGCATTGAGAGATATCCTGCCTATCTCTCCAACCCAGAGGTTGTCCTTAGGTATCCGTAATTATAGCCATTGATACCCTTGTCCTCCATTAACTTGTCTAATCCTTTCTTGAAGCTGTCAAGACTGACAGCTGTCACCACTTCTTCTGGCAGGGAGTTCCATAGACCAGTGATCCTCTGGGTGAAAAAGTACTTTCTATTATTTGTTTGAGAACTAGTACCCAAAGGTTTCATGGAGTGCCCCCTAGTTCTAGTGTTGTGCGATAGGGAAAACAGTTTTTCCTTATCTACTTTGTCTACACCATGCATTTTATAAACTTTAATCAGGTCACCACTTAGACGCTGTCGTTCAAGAGTGAAGAGGTCCAACCGTTGCAGCCTCAGATGGTAAGGAAGGTGTCCCAGTCCCCTAATCATTCTAGTTGCCCTCCTCTGCACTTTTTCCAGCTCCTTAATATCCTTCTGGAGGTATGGCGACCAGAACTGTACACAGTATTCCAGATGGGGCCTCACCATAGATTTATAAAGAGGCAAAATGACACTTGCTGACTTATTTTCTATACCCTTCCTAATGATCCCTAGCATTGAGTTTGCTTTTGTCACTGCTGAGGCACACTGGGTTGACATCTTCATTGTGCTGTCCACCAGGACACCGAGGTCCCTTTCCTGGTTTGTCACAGAGAGTTCAGACCCCATCAGTTTATAAATGTAATTGGGGTTTTTTGCCCCAACGTGCATCACTCTGCACTTACTAATGTTGAAGCTCATTTGCCACTGTTTTGCCCACTCCCCCAGTGTCAAGATATCCCTCTGGAGCTCCTCACAATTTCTCAGTTTTCACTACCCTGTATACTTTAGTGTCGTCAGCAAATTTGGCTACCTTGCTATTTACTCCTACTTCTAGATCATTTATGAAAAGGTTGAAAAGCAGGGGTCCCAGTACTGAACCTTGGGGGACCCCACTCTTTACTTCCCTCCACTTGTAGAAGTGTCCATTTAGTGCTACGGAGCAGCCGGGACAAAGCGTGATCGCCGCCGCCGCCGCCACTGCTGCTGATGTCAGGCAGTGGGGGTGGGGGAGTCTGCGGTGAGCACGTCAGCAGTGGTGGCGGTGATCGCGCTTTGTCCCAGCTGCTCCAAGCAGCCTCTGAGTCGGTCCAATCCCCCCTGCAGCTTTTGCCAAAGCCGACTGCTGCATTGGGGAAGTCCGCATTAATGATATGCAGGGGCCTAATTGGACCCGTGGGCTGTATTTTGGGTGCCCCGATCTATGCGGATGACACAACAATGGCCGTTCAAGGGTCAAGCTTTGATGAGGTAGCTGGAAAACCTACTGGAGCATTTGAAGAATTAGGACAGTATTCCAACATCAACCATTTGAAGCCTAATCCAAGCAAGAGTCAAGTATGTGCTTCCCACCTTCAAAACCGAGAGGCAAGGGTTAAGTTGAATGTTACGTGGCAAGGGAATCGATTACAGCTCTGTTCAACACCAAAATATCTCTGCGTGATGCTAGAAAGGACACACTCTTTTAAGCAACACTGCCTGAATACCAAAGCCAAAGTTAGTACAAGGAACAACATCATCAGGAAACTCACAAACTATAAATGGGGAACAAACCATCCACACTGCGCACATCAGCTTTAGCCCTCTGCAGCAGACTATGCTGCTCCAGTATGAAATGTATCCACACACACAAAAGAAGTTGCCATTGCTGTTAATGAAGTTATGCGGATATTGACATGATGCCTTAAACCTACACTAGTCGAAAAGATATACCACCTTGTTGGTAATGCTCCACCTAAGATCAGGAGAGAAGTAGCCACAGATGCTAAGAGAACCAAGCAAGAGAATGATCTTCGACACCATCTGAACGGAGATGAGCCTCAAGCCACTGGCTCAGATCCAGGAAGAAGATCTGGCAAGAACAAACATTCTTAAGGGCACACAAGAAGGAGCTCACTGGGAAAGCAACATCATTAAAGGAGGATATAGCTGAAGATCTCAATCTCCCCTACTTCACTTGGAGACCATGAATAGGCTGAGGGTTGGAGTCCCTAAATGCAAAACCAACATGCTTAAGTGGTGACTGCTGGTGGACAACAACACATGGTGTAAATGTGGAGAGAGACAGAGTCCGGCCCATTTACTAGTCTGCCGATTGCTGCCAAAGACATGCACCGATGAGGACTTACGTTTGGGCAACGACAGAGCGAAGAAAGTGGCTTCATTTTGGCAGTCCAGGGTCGGATCAGGACCCGAAAGAACATGTAAAAATATTGGTTCTTGCAATGGCAACTCACACTACCTGAAGGAAAGTTTTCTTTAACATCCCCAAAGACCTGAAAGAATTCCTAAAGTTATATGTCCCCATTCAGAAATGCAATGAGCTTCATCAATAGCTATCAATGTGATACCCAAGAGAGGGAGGGGTGGCTGCAAAAGACCTTCTATCCACCCCCCTTCACAAATGCCTCCTTCGCTGAACCAGGAAGGAGAAGAGAGGACTGGCAGCTGTGTCAAGGCAGGGAGGGGTGGTTGCAAAAGACCTTCTATCCACCCCCCCTTCCCAAATGCCTCCTTCGCTGAACCAGGAAGGAGAAGAGAGGACCAGCAGCTGTGTCAAGGCAGGGAGGGGTGGCTGCAAAAGACCTTCTATCCACCCCCCTTCCTAAATGCCTCCTTCGCTGAACCAGGAAGGAGAAGAGAGGACCAGCAGCTGGGTCAAGGCAGGGAGAGGTGGCTGCAAAAGACCTTCTATCCATCCTCTTTCCCAAATGCCTCCTTCGCTGAACCAGGAAGGAGAAGAGAGGACCGGCAGCTGTGTCAAGGCAGAGAGAGGTGGCTGCAAAAGACCTTCTATCCACCCCCCCTTCCCAAATGCCTCCTTTGCTGAACCAGGAAGGAGAAGAGAGGACCGGCAGCTGTGTCAAGGCAGGGAGGGGTGGTTACAAAAGACTTTCCAACCACCCCTTTTCCCAAATGCCTCCTTCGCTGGACCAGGCAGACGGCTTCAAGAACTGCAGCCCAACTCCAGCCATGGAGAACAGACACTGCCTTTCCTCCCAACTGCTCCGGTGGGAGGGAATTGGACCCAGCTGGGGAAGCCTTGGTGGATTGATGGATTGGCACATTGCCGCCCCCTCCTTCACCTCTTGTGGGGTTAGGGAGGAGAGAGGGTGGTGATGCCAGCAGTGAGGGCCCTTACCCCCCCCCTTTTTGAGTAATTGTAGGGGTTGGAGAGGTGGGAAGGGAATGGGTTTGGGTTTGGGTTTGGGGAGGGATGGCCGGCACCCCCCACCTCTGATAAGGGGTACTTGGAAATGTCCCAAGGAGGGTAGGGGGAGTGTGGGGGTGGGTTCTGGGTCTGGAGGGGAGAGAGGGTGGGAGAAATGGCCTTGTCAGCTGAGTAGGAGGGGTAGCACTCCATCTGAGATGGGCGGGGAGGTTCCCAGGGCTCATATTGGGGTTGTCTTTTTTTCTTTTTTTATAAATTGTTATTAATTTTCAAAATATATAACATACATTTAAAAACATAATAACAACGTACAAAAAAGAAATAAAACAAATCATCTGATTACAATACAAAAAAGAACTGTATGGACAAAAATAAAAAAAATACATCTACATAGATTAAGAGAAAAAAGGCAAGGGGAAGCTATCATATCCTTATTCTATTACAATATGGATTATTCTTACTTACACACTATACTTTTATCTTATTATTAAACGTTATCCTCCATATCTAATCCACATTTTTCAGCTCTACTTTAATATCATTATCATACTTTTATTAAACTCTTCTATCTTGCCAAGATCTGTTGTATTTCAAACTCATCACATTACCTACAAAATCACCCTGTGCTATATACATTGTCCTGGAGGATGTGGGAATTCCCATTAATTTCTATTGTGCCCAAAATTTCATTTGGTCTGGTGTCAATTTATTTATTCCCTCTCTCGTCAGTGAATAGTTAACAAATTTTCGCCATATATTCCAAAATCTGTTTTCTTTTATTATACCTTTTTTAATATTTAGCTCCCATGTTAATTTTTCATTCAATGCAAGATCCCACATCTGCTTATACCACTCTTCCACCTTTAACATTAAATTATTTTTCCAATTTTTTTGCAATACACATTCTAGCTATTACCAGCATCATGGACAACAGTTCTTTCTTATCATTATCTAAATTCATGTTTTCTACATCCGTCAACAAAATAGTATTTGGCCCCAATTTGAGACGCATTCCCATAATTTTATCAATCTCGTTCTCAATTTTTACCCAAAAATTTTCTACCACCTTGCATTCATACCACATGTGGACATATGTACCCAGTGTATTTTTGCATCTCCAACACATTTTATCATTCTTTTTATCTATCTGATATAATCTCATAGGGGTCAAATACCACTTCCATAACATTTTAAAATTATGTTCCTTTACCCTAACCGACAAGGATCTCATAATTCTTTTTCTCCATTTATTTTGCCATTCCTTTTCTGTTATCCTCATATTCAAGTCCTGTTCCCATGTATTTCTTAATACTTCTTGTGGATTAATTTCTGTGTTTATTATTTTATAAATTTTACTAACTATTCCTTTAATTCCGATTTCTTTTCTCCTTATCTTCCACACTAATTCCTCAAATTCTGTACTGTGTCTTTCCAGATTCTCCCTCATATATTTATTATTCCACTTGTTCACCATCGCTGTCTGGAACCAGTTCAACTTCATCTGGGTATATAACTCTCGTTTCATCACGTTGTCACTACAGACTCGAATCCAATCTTTCAGCAGTAAAAACCCCTTTCCTCAACAAAATTTCTCTCGTTTCATTACCCATTCTTATTGGAAACTTTTTCAGATCTTCTATTTCAATTATCGGGGAAGTATCTGGGACCAATTTCATTTTAACTTTCTTCCATACACCCAGCATTGACCTCAGCATTCTATTTTTAACCGATATTTTCCATATTTCCTTATCTAAAAAAAAGCTCTTACCCGTTTCCTTTAATTCCTTCATTTCAATTTCCTCCCAAATAATCGGCTCCTTTGACAAAATCTTAACTACGTTCTTTATATGGAATGCTTTGTAATAATTCTTTAAGTTAGGGATTCCCAGGCCCCCTTTTTGAGATAAATACCACAATCTCTTTGAAATTCTAGATCTACGTCCCCCGTTACAATAATTATCTAATAATTTTTGAAATTCCTTAATTTCTTTGTCTGTCAATTGAATTGGTAAGGCATCAAATAGAAAATTTATTTTTGGTAATAACATCATTTTCGTCAATGCTATTCTGCCAAACCAAGACAACCTTAGTTTTTGATATTGCAAAATTTTATCTTTTAATTCTTTCTTTTGTTTATCATAGTTTAATCTTTTCAGATCATCCAACTTATTAGAGATAGCTATCCCTAGGTATTTCAAACTCTCTTTAATCTGCAATTTAAATTCATCCCTTATTTTCTCTTGTTCTTCCTTTTCAATATTATTTAGAATCATTTCAGATTTATCCCAATTTATCTTTAAGCCTGTTATTTGTTCAAATTCCTTTAAATGCTTTTGAATACATTCCATAGTTTTTCTGGGGTGTTTCATAATTATCAAAGTATCATCCGCATATAAGCTAATTTTATTTTCCAATATTCCTTCTATATTTTTATCTTCCCTTATTGTATTTGCTAATATTTCCATCGCCATAATGAATAGTATTGGTGATAAGGGACACCCTTGCCTTGTCCCGGCCTCTAATCTCACTTCCTCTGTAAGACCATCATTGACCCTAATATTAGCATATCCTTGTTGATATAATTGTTCTATTGTTTTTATAAACCTATCACCGAATCCATAACTTCTAATTATCTCGTTAATTGTTATCCATTGCAAGGAATCGAATGCTTTAAAAATATCTAGGGATAGTAGTCCAACTTTCTCCTTATTTTGTCCTGCAACATCTATCAAATCTATGACTCGCCTTACTAAATCTGCCATGTGCCTACCTTTCACAAACCCCGCCTGATCTTTATTTATATATTTATCCATAAAGCTATTTAATCTGTTCGCCAATATTGCCGTAAAAATCTTGGCATCCTGATTTATCAAAGAAATGGGCCTGTATGATTCTACTTTTTCTGGGTCTTTTCCTGGTTTTGGTAATAACACAATTATTGTCCTGTACCATGATGGTGGTATCTGTTCCCCATTAAGTATAGCATTATACAATTTTAACAGTTTTGGAATTACTATATCCTTAAACTCTTTATAGAATTCTGCTGATAGTCCGTCTTCTCCCGGTGATTTATATGGTTTCAACTTATTTATTACTTCTTTTATCCCTTTTTCAGTTATTAATTCTTCCATTTTTTGTTTGTGTTCCTGATTTATTTTATTTTTAACTTGCGTTCCCAATTTATCTTTCAATTTATCTATATTTACCTTCTTTTTAGCGTATAAGTCTTGATAAAATTCTCTAACCACCTTACATTTATCTTTAATCTTATTATGTCTTATACCTTCCTTATCCACTAAAGTCCCAATTTCTCTTCTACTTTTTTTTCCCTTGGCCGCTCTTGCTAAGAGTTTTGAATTTTTGTTACTATATTCAAAATATTCCCTTTTTAGATATGCCAAATCTCTTTTCACCTTTTCAATGTCTTTTCTTGTTAATTCCTTCTTTAAACCCTGCATTCTTTCGTAAACCTTTCTATCCCTCGTTATTGCATGTTTCTCCTGTAACGTTTTTATCTCTTTTTCAATTTCCTCTTGCTTACTTTTTAACTGTTTATTTTTAATATTTGCCAACCTAATGCTTTCGCCTCTAAAAATTGCTTTCATTGTATCCCATACAATACCAAATCTAACATCGCCTGTATCATTCCACTTCCAGTTTTCTTCCCATTTTTCTACCATTTGATCTTTACATTTTTTATCTCTAAACAGTCTAGCATTATATCTCCAATTTTTCCTATTCTTTGTGGCATCTATTTTCATTTCCAGCAATACTTTTGCATGATCAGACTCTTTGAAAATTCCTGTTTCTATATCTTTAAAATTTCTTGTCAAATTATCCGTAACAAAAATATAGTCTATTCTGGAGTACGTATTGTAGACTTGCGAGAAGAATGTATAAGACTTTTCCAATCCTTTAAGTTCCCTCCATGAATCCTTCAACCCCAAGGATTTCAACCAGTTATTTAACACGTGCATTTTGTTTCCACCAACACATCTTGTTATATTTGTACTATCTATATTTGATCTTATTAAATTAAAATCTCCCGCTACAATCATTTTTGTTGTTTTTTCCTTCTCCAATATTCGGTACACCTTATCTAAAAAACTGTTTTGATGTTCGTTTGGCACATACAGATTCACCAACGTTATTTCCTCCTCATCTATTTTCCCCTTTACTATCAGGTACCTACCTTCTGGGTCTGAAACACTTTTTACCGTCTCAAATCCCAATCTGTTTGATATCAGGGTTGCAACCCCTCTTGCCTTTGAAGTACCATATGCTTTTTCATAAACCTGAGTCCATCCTAAAAATAGCTTATTGGTGTCTTCCGATTTCTGATGGGTTTCCTGCAGAAAGATTACATCCGGTCTATCTTTTCTGAGTGCTGCTTCTAATCTCCTTCTCTTCACTTGACAACCAGTACCTTTCACATTCCATGTTATTACTTTTATATTCCTCATCTATTATTTTCCTGCCCCGATTTTTTACATCTCCCACTTCCTCCTGCGGACATGTGATTAACATATAACACTTCCTTACCCTTATACAAAAAAGAGAACAAGAAAAAAGGAGAAAAAAAGAGAAAGACAACTAAAAAAACACACTAAACATTCTACTATTTGCCCTCCCCATTTTTTTTCTTCGAATGGCCTCTGAAATACAAAGGGGGGAGGGGGGGTGCGACAAACTGTGAGAGCTCCAGGGAAGTCTGAACCTATTCTCCGCCCAGAACAATTCCTCCTTCAGCTCCTTTAGGCATGTTCTCATTTCCATTACTCTCCCGCCTTCTATATCCACCAGATATAATCAATTCTTCCTTCAAATCAAACCACTCTTTAGTTCCTGCTTCCAATAGCTTTGCATCTACCATTACATCCAGGACATTAGGACCTTCACTTATCAGATAGCGTCTTCCCAAATTGAAAAAACTTAATTGTCGTGGGAATTTCCAATTGTACCTTATTCCCTTATCTTGAAGTCGCTTTGTGATTGGTTTCATCGATTGTCTCCAAAAACGATCCTCAATTGGAATGTCATTGTACACTTCAATATCATGGCCTTCCACTTTTAACACCTCTGCTCCTTTTTCCCGTATAAGTGCCATTAAACGCAATTTATCAGACACGTTGGCGAATTTTAACAATACATTCCTTGACCCTGTTTTACCCCTTCTTGACCCCAACCTAAATACATTTACAACGTCCTGCGGTGTGAAACCATCTTCCATAATTTCATCGAGCCATTTTACTACTCTTTCTTTTAATTTATCGGGGGAGTTCTCTGGCAGCTTTCGGATTATAACATTTGCTCGTCTTAGTTGTTCTTCTACGATTTCCAATCTCTTTTCATGATCTCCAACTTTATTTTCTCTTTCTTTTTCTCTCTTTCTCAAGTCCATAACCTCCTCCCTAATCGTTGCCTGTTCTTTTTTGATAACTTCCTGTTCTTTTTAAAGATTGTCATGTCCTTTTTTTATATCGTCAATTCCCTTCTTAATATCTGCCAGCATATCTTGCATTTCTTGTTTTCGTTCTTGTTTATCTTGTGCCAAGAAATTCCCAATTTTATGTTCCAAATTATCCACTTTCTCATTAAATCTTTCGAATTCAGATTTAAGTCCTTGCCCCCCTTTCATTGCCAATGTTGTTGGAGTTGTTGCTGTAGCTGTTGTTACGATCGCTGTCGGTGTTGTCCCTGCCATCGCCGCTGTTGTTGTTACATTGTTGTGGCGATTGTTGCCGTTGTTACTTTTGCTGTTGTTATTACAATAGTTTTTACCGCGGTTGATGCAGCCATAGTTGGAGATATTATTATCTTCTGTTGCTGTTGCAATTGCTGTGCTATCTTCTTCACTGTCTCCTGCTCCTCCAAATCTTTCATCTCTTGTTGCGTTGTTTTCTTCATCTCGTCCTCCTCCTCCTCCAGCCTTGTAAGCCGTCTAAAACTCCTGTCCGAAGAGGTTGGTCTTTCCACTCTTATCCAAGCCAATTTCTTCTCCTTCTCTCTCCCTCTCCCCTGCCGTTTCATCCAAATATGTTTCCAATTACTTAATTTCAATAATTTACATAAACAATTTATTATTTAAATACACCTTTTATCTTAACTTCAACCAATATTTTCCAGATACTATATTGGACCTTTATCTTTCCTCCCCCTCCCCCTCTGTCATTTATATGTATGTGTACTTACATACGCATATACACATACATATACAAATATGTGTCCACCAAGGTCCTGATATTTAGATATTTGAGTGTTTTACCCACAAATAACCAGGTAAGGGAAAAAGGAAAAAAGGGAAGAGAAAAAAAAGGGGGGGAAAGAAAAAAAGGGAAGGGAGGGGGGAAAAGAAAAAAGAAAAAGAAGAAAAGAGAAAAAAAACGTAGAATACTCGTATTAAAAAATAATAATAATGAAAGAAAAAATCACAACATGGAGGTAAAAAGAAAAAGAGTCCTCAATAATTATCCCACAAAAAGCGGGAGAGGAGAGCTAATATTTTGTTTCTCTTCCGACAACTGGCTTTATATTCCTGCTGCGGCTTACAAACTCTGTCCAACTTAAAAAGCAAAAACAAAAAACAAGGACGAGATCGAGCTTCTGCTCCCAAAAAATTCAAAAGAAGTAGCGCTTTCCCTCTTCAGAAAAAAGTACAAAGCAAAACCTAATTCGGCTCTTCAAAAATCCAACTTCTTCTTCTTTCTCTCTCTTTCTTTAAAGCCCGGGATCCATATTCCAAAGCTCACGCCGCAACAAAAAATTAGTTTAACAAATTTGCTCACTAGCAGGGCAGTCTCAGCTTTTCCACTTAAGAATTTTCCGGCACCGCTAAGCTCCGCACAGTTCCGAACAGTAAGGCCGGCGAGGCCGAGCAAGGCTCGCTTCAACTACCCCCTTCTATTTTAACAGATTTATTCACCGTCAGGACTTCTCGGCTTCTCTGCTTGGCAATTTTCCGGCTCCGCTAGGCTCCGCTCAGCTCCGAACAAAGGGGCCGGCGAGGCCGGGCAAGGCTCGCTTCAGCTTCCCCCTTTCGAATCCCCGCCGGACTTACCCTTTTCTGTCCGATCGTCTGCTTATCTGTTTGCCTGTATTTTCTCAAATTTTGCCTGCCAGCCGATCACTGCACCGTTTCCTATACCGTCCGTTCTTCAGCTAATAACACTGGTACATCGTCGCCATTAAGGACCGCCCATCCCCCGCTCTCTCCGGACTCGAAACTTACAGTTTTCTCTTTTTCTCGGCGCAGTTTTAAACCGTCCAAACTGATTTCCACATCTATATTTCCTTGTAAATGTTCTAATCCATTTTTCTGCAATTTTCAGGAACTATTTTCACTTTTAAAAGCCACTTTCATTTCCCTCCTTTCTGAGCGGAAGAAAGTTCGCTCCTCTCAGCTCTCCATCTTGACACGCCCCCCATATTGGGGTTGTGACGGGCATGGGACGATATGGCAGGTACCGAGGGGCAGGCCGCATACGGGGAACATGGGACCAATGGTTAGTATCTGTCCCTCATTCCAGCCCCCCAGGTACATCTCTGGGTCCCGAGCAGCTGATCCAGGGTGACTCCGCCCTTAGGCTGCTGCTGATGAATGTCAGGTCGGTCTGTAACAAGGCCCCCCCTGATTCAAGATTCTATTCAGGAGGGGCGGGCCGACCTGGCATGCATCACCAAAACCTGGCTGAGACCAGAGGATGGTGTACCTCTGTCAGAAATGTGTCTAGCTGGTTTCGGTATCTGGCACCAGCCAAGGGATGAGGGAAGGGGTGGTGGCGTCGCCATTGTAGCCAGAGAGTCCTTGGGAGTCGCAAGGGCCACGGCTCCACAAGTCCCGGGTTGTGAGGCCCTGCTTCTGCGGTTGGGCCCTAAGGGTCAGTTGGGAGTCTTACTCCTGTAACTGCCTCCTTGCAGGGTAAGAGACTCCCTGCCTGAGCTCCTCGAGGCCATCTCCACATTGGCGTTGGAGTTCCCTAGGCTGATGGTTTGGGAGGACTTCAATTTGCCTTCGCTGGGGACTGGTTCAGAGGTTGCACAGGAGTTCATGGCTTCCATGGCAGCCATGGACCTGACTCAGGTAATTCATGGCCCAACCAGGGGCAGTGGTCACACACCGGACCTAGTTTTTTTTGTCGGAGCGGTGGCAGAGTGATCTGAAACTACAGAAATTAGACACTATACCTGTGCCATGGTCAGATCACTATCTGGTGACTCTGGACTTCCTGGGGGCGGCGGTTCACCGCAGGGAGGCAGGGCCTATTAAATTGGCCCGCCTCCGGCGACTGATGGATTCTGACGAATTCTAGAGGGAACTGGGGGATTTTCCTCTGGATCGGCTACATGATTCATCCGAGGCACTCGTTGACCTGTGGTACAGGATGACTACCGCTGCCTTGGATGAAATCGCACCACTACGGCCTCTCCGAGCCCGCAGAGATAGATCTTCCCCATGGTTCACAGAAGAACTGCGGGAGCTTAAACAGGCAAAGAGACACCAAGAGCGCTGCTGGGTGAAGACTCAAAGTGATTCCGACTGGACACTGGCTAGGGCTGCTATTAAGACCTACCTGGTGGCGATGGGGGTGGTGAAGCAACAATACTTCACCGCCCTCATTGCCTCCGTGGATAATCACCCAGCCGCTCTGTTCCAGGTTACCAGGTCTCTCCTTGGCTGGGAGGGGTCGGTGCCCGGTTGGCAGGGTTCGGCTGAGGTTTTTGCAGACTATCTGGTGGAGAAAATTGCTCGGATTCGCTCGGGGTTTAATCCCGGCGTGGATGGGGAGGGTCCGGAGGGGATCAGAGCTCAGTCTGGCAGTGTTATCTGGGATTGGTTCGATCCAGTTGTCCCTGAGGAAGTGGACAGGCTTCTTGCAGCTGTTCACACCACCTCCTGCCCTTTGGATCCCTGTCCCACTTGGTTGGTGAAAGCCTCCAAGGGGGTGACGGGAGGCTGGGTCGGGGCTATAATAAATGCTTCACTGCGGGAGGGGGTGTTTCCTGCACCTTTAAAACATGCTCTGGTGCGCCCCCTCCTGAAGAAACAATCTCTCGACCCAGCGGTTCCAGCTAATTATAGGCCGGTCTCCAACCTCCCTTTCTTAGGCAAGGTACTGGAGAAGGTGGTGATGAGGCAGTTGCAGGGGGTCCTGGATGAAGCGGATTATCTGGACCCCTATCAATCTGGTTTCAGGCCTGGATATGGTACTGAAACTGCATTGGTCGCACTAGTTGATGACCTCTTGCGGGAGCGGGATGGGGGTCATCCATCCGTCCTGGCCCTTCTGGATCTCTCAGCGGCCTTCGATACCGTTGACCACGGTATCCTTGTGGAATGGCTCAAAGGTTTGGGAATCCAGGGCACTGTGCTGTCCTGGTTTTCCTCATTTCTGGAGGGTCGTACCCAGTCGGTGTGGTTGGAGAGTGAGAGGTCCAGCGCTAGGCCCCTACAGTATGGGGTGCCTCAGGGCTTGGTGCTCTCTCCTCTCCTATTTAACATATACATGAAGTCGTTGGGTGAGGTTATCCGTTCCCATGAGGTAAGGAATCATCAGTATGCTGATGATACCCAGTTATATATCTCGGCCCATGGGGACCCCAGTGATGCAGTCAATGTCCTATCCAGATGTCTGGAAGTGGTTGGGGTCTGGATGGGGGACAACTGGCTACAATTGAATCCCTCCAAGACTGAGTGGCTTTGGATAGGGAGTCCCACATTATCCACGAAGCTGCCAACTTTGGTCTTGGATGGGGCTGTTTTGCCCCAGACAGACTCAGTACACAACGTAGGGGTCCTCCTGGATTCGGGGCTGCTACTAGCAAGTCAGGTGGCAGCTGTGGCCAGGAGAGCTTTCTCACAGCTTCGCGTCATCTGTCAGTTGCGTTCGCTCCTGGACCGGGACTCCCTGCTCAGGGTCACACATGCTCTGGTCACCTCCAGGCTAGATTATTGCAATGCGCTCTACATGGGGCTGCCCTTGTCAACCATTCGGAGGCTGCAGTTGGTCTAGAATGCGGCAGCCTGGGTGGTGATGGGGCGCGGGCGTTATGCTCGTGCCTCACCATTACTTCGGGAGCAGCACTGGCTACCAGTTTGCCTCCGGGTGCAGTTCAAGGTGCTGGTTTTGACCTTTAAAGCCCTTCATGGTAGTGGGCCAGGATACTTTAGAGACCGCATCGTCCCAAGAGTGTTCGCCCGTCCAACCAGAGTGGATCGGAGGGGCTCCCTAATTGTTCCATCTGCCAGAGGAGCCCGTCTCTCTGGTACACGAAGGAGGGCCTTTTCCGTGTCCGCACAGGCCTTGTGGAACCTCCTGCCTGTAGAGTTGCGGGAGCAGATGGAGCTGCTACCTTTCAGAAAAGACTTAAAACCTGGTTGGCGGGGCAGGTGTGGGGCCCAGATGGAAGAGTGGCCCCCGCCTGTTGGCTTATAAATTAAGCCCCCATTTCTTTTAATTGTCAATGAAGGCAGTTTTTTTCATGTGGGTTTTTAAGAGGAATGGGGTAGGTGGGTGGGTATGTTGGGTTTTAATTGGTTGTATTGTTTTATGTGTGTTTTAACTTGTTGTGAGCCGCCCAGAGTCGGGTTTACCTGATTGGGCGGCATATAAATTTGAATATAAATAAATAAATAAAAATAAAACACATCAAGATGACTGGAATTTTTGAAGTGGTAGCCATGATAGTCTGTGCAAACACAACAACAAAACACTTGTGGCACTTTAAAGACTAATTCCTGTATTTAAATGTGAGCTTTCGTGGATCAAGTCCACTTTTACTCTTATGTCTGATAAAGTGGACTTGATCCACAAAAGCTCACATTTAAATACAGCAGTTAGTCTTTAAGGTGCCATGATCTTTTTGTTGTTTTGTTTTATTTACGTCAAGATGAACTCTGCCTTTAGATTTCAGAAACTGCAGACTGGGGAGGGGAGAGAGAAAAATTCAGCCCAAATTTCAGGAGTCCTTGAGTTTGGTCAAGAAAGGCAAATCCCTTCATGCAGAAACAGTGGCAAGCGTTTCTCAAAGTCTACGTTGCTCAAGAGAGCAGGAAAAGTTTCTAAAAATAGCAAGAACAAAAAACCAAACTTGATCGTAAGTTTGAATTCCACATAATATAGACTTAATGCTAACAGAAATATAGAAAGACTGATTAATCTTTGTGCCACTACTCAAGGCAGCAGTTCCTCATGAAAAAACACATGTGAGTATTTTGGACTGTTTTGCTGGAAACTTCTTATTCAAAATAAAAATATGATTAATATAAATTGAATATTGAGTCCACTTCATCTTCAAGTCTGAAGGCAGGGTCACCTTGCTCTTAAAGCTTGGCTTGGAGGCCTATATTTGGAGACTTCGGAATAACCACCTGCAACAGCAGCAACAGATTCGAGGATGGGAGGCATGTGTTTACAGCAGAAGTTCTCAACTTTTTAAAGCCAGGGGCTGGGTCACGCTCCCTCAGCTTCAGGGCAGGACAGCCATTTTGCCCTTTAATTTAATTTAAATTTAATATTTCAATTTGTTCGTTGCCCACTCAGGGAAACCCGACTCAGGGCGGCTCACATACTTAAAAAACCCACATAAAAACAGATTAAAACCCCCACCCACGTTAAAAATCCCACCCACCCTGAGAGGCAGAAAGAAGGAACATTCATGATAAGAGCCAACGAGCAGGAGCCACATTGCCTTCAGGGCTCAACACCTGCCCCGCCAGCCAGGTCTTAAGACCTTTCCTGAAGGGCAGCAGCTCCATCTGCAGCTGTAGTTCTACTCGTAGGGGGTTCCAAAGGGCTGGAGCGAACACAGAAAAGGCCTTTTTCTTGTGCCAGAGAGGTGGGCCACCCGACTGATAGAACAATTAGGGAGCCCCTCCGGTCCGCTCTGGTTGGACGGACAGATGTCCTCAGGGCGATGCAGTCTCTTAGGTATTCCGGCCCACTACCACATAGGGCTTTAATAACCAGCACCTTGAATTGCACTCGGAGGCAAACTGGTAACCAGTGCAGCTCCCGGAGCAGGGGTGAGGCATAGGCACAATGTCCACACCCCATCACTACCCGGGCTGCTGCATTCTGGACCAGCTGCAGCCTCCGAATGGTTGTCAAGGGCAGCCCTATGTAGAGCGCATTGCAATAGTCCAGTCTGGAGGTGACCAGGGCATGTGTGACCGTAAGCAAGGAGTCCCTATCTAGGACCGCGCAAATTTATTTTGCTCCCATGGCAATTCCTCGTGTGGTGGAGGCGGGGGCGGGGGCGGGTGTGGATCCAGCCAGCAGTTTGAGAATCCCTGGTTTAGAGGGAGGCCTTAAAACAAACTCAAATAATATATGGGGAATTTTCTTCTAGCATTACGATCAATACATTCATACAGAGGAATCCAGCTCTTCTGTGGTTAAGGAACTGGGGCAGAAACGGAAGGAGGGTTTGCCGTCCTTTTCTCAACGGCCCTATCAAAATAGAGCTATCACATTCCACTAGATTAACTACGCTCGGGAAGTTAACTAGAAAGTTAAACTGTGCTCAGTACAATTTCACAGCCCTGCAGATATACAGCAATAGGTTGTGTTGGACATAGAATCCACCTTTCTAAGAATATAAGCTTTTGCTTTGATCTTTGCTTTATTTTTTATTTTTATTAAGTTTTAATTTTTATACACATAACAAAAAAAATTATTCAATTAAAATACATATTAAAATATCACCTTATAATCTCTATTGGTATGCAAACTTACATATCCAATATTGAAAAAAATTAAAGTACAAAAAACCTTCCTACTTATTATAATAATAAAATACCATCTTACCCCCACCCTTCCTATACCATTTTTAATTTTATGGAATTTATTATTTCCAAATTAATCCTTAACCCATATTAATTATTGCATCCACGTTTTATTAGATCCCATTAAATTATACCATGCAACCAATAACCAAATAATATTCAACAGTAATACCATAATCACCCAGTGTATTAACAATATCATGGAGTCTGCGGGATATCACATTTATTTTTACCGTTTCCAAAAACCTATTTGATCAGGAACCCAACTGTCCCCCCTTTCTCCCTTCAGAGAGTAATCCACAAATGGTTGCCAAATTTTCCAAAATCTATTTTCTTTAATTTTACCTTTATATTTATTTATCTGGAAGAAAAGGATTATGAGAACTATGTCTGTTAGAATAAAAGAACATAATTTCAAAATACTGTGGAAATGGTACTTGACTCCAGTGAGATTACATCAAATGGATAATGCTAAAAGCAAGATGTGTAAACAATCTCTGGGAACGTATTAACATATGTGGTGGGAATGTAATGTGGTAAATGATTTCTGGAGAAAAATTGAGAAAGAGATTTGTGATATTATGGGGGTTGGATTTAAGCTGGAAACAAGTACAGTGTTGATAATGGATGTGGAAAATTTGAATATTTAAATGAGGATAAAAAAGAATTAATATCTATAATGTTGACTACTGGGAGACAGTGTATTGCAAGAAACTGGAAAACAGATGTAATTTTAAAAAATGATGAATGGTATAAAGAGATGTGGGATCTTGCATTGAATGATCTTTGCTTTAAATACATGTTTCCAGCTCTGATAGCTATAAGTCAGAGATGGCCAACCTTGGGCACTCCAGGTGTTCTTGGATTACAATTCCCAGAAGCCCTAGACAGCAGGAGTGATGACTGGGGCTTCTGGGAATTGAAATCCAAGGATACCTAGAGTGCCCAAGGTTGACCATTGCAGCACTAAAAGTCCATAGATGTTTAGAAGATGGCGCTGAGGATTGCAGGATATTTCACAGGATTTCATCTCTGTCCTCCAGAGGTCTTTGCCCGTTCCCAAAATGAGCAGAATTGTGTTGAATGAAAGGAATTGGTGGAGATTTCTCTCACTGATCCGCACAGGGTGCAGAATTCAAGATTGTTTTCTCACAGAACCGGAGGGAGAAAAACATTCCTTAAGGAGGCCCAATGGAAGAGTGTAATGGATATTTGTTGGGTCGAACACAGGAAAAATCTGCTTTAATTGTATTTTACCATTAAGAGGACCAAAAGCCCCACACACCTGGGGTTCAGAGTATGCCAATCCGTCCAGAAGGGAAATGGTCAGAGAAGGAGGGGGGGGGGGGGTTTAAGAGAGAAGAATAGCAAAACCTTTTATCACGGAATCACCTTTTATCTGCAGGGACTGGAGTGGCTCAAGTGGTTAAAACACTGGCTGGGAGGAGAAAGGTCAGCAGTTCGATTCCCGAGTACTGCAGGACGGAATGAGCTCCCGTCTTTGTCCCAGCTCCTGCCAACCTAGCAGTTCAAAAGCAAGAAATTGCAAGTAGATAAATAGGGACCACTTTGGTGGGAAGGTAAACAGCGTTCCGTGCGCTCCGATGTCTAGTCATGCCTGCCACATGACCACGGAAACGTCTGCAGAACCTTTACTAACCTTTTATCACGGAATAACCTTTATTATCAAGACCGAATGGGGGACTTCCTTACCAAGTCTCTTCCAGAGGAGTAACGTCAGGGGCAGAAAGTAACGCTGTTCCTCTGCGGAGGGAGGAGACGTGGCCCCTCCTTCGTCCCTCTGCTCAGGAAATGTAACGCCGTTCCTCTTCGCCCAGAGCTGTAAGGGAAAAGCCCACGAGGAGGGGGAGGAGGGACACACATGGGGAAGGACCACTTCCGGGCGAAAGAGGCCCCCCCCCATCTCTCCCTCTCCCCCATTTCCTCCCTCTCTAGGAGTCTCCCTGTCTGTTGCCTGTGCCTTTAACCCGTTCGCAGCCATCCTCATCGAATGCACTGAGCCAGAAGGATCTTCTTGGGATGGTTGTAGAGACCAGGAGCTGAATGGGCAGATGATGATGAGAGGGGGGGGGGGGGGGAGATGATGGTGTGGGGTCACTTTAGAAAGGGAAATGCATTTGCACCACTTTCTTTCCTTCCTTCCTAGAAAATTACCCGCCCGCCCCCTTGATTCATGGAAAGATATCCTTATCAAAATATTGTATAACCTTCTCTTCTGGTGGGTCTGCCTTTATTCCATCCATACTCCCAAGCAGGGGTTCCCCAGCCTTTGGGTTTGGGACTTCAGTTAATGCTTAAGAAAGACGCTGAACCTAATGACTAGAAGGCCGGCAGGTCAGCCGTTCGAGACCCGAGTGCCCTATAATGGAGTGAGCTCCTATCATCTGTCCCAGCTCCTGCCAAGCTAGCAGTTAGAAAGCAAGAAATTGCAAGTACAGTAGGTAAATAGGTGCCAGGGACTGCGTTGGTTCAAGTGGTTAAGACGCTGAACTTATAGAATGGAAGGTTGGAATTTGTCCCAGTTCCTGCCAACCTTGCAGTTCGAAAGCAATAAATTTCAAGTAGATAAATAGGAACTGCTTTGATGGGAAGGTAAACAGCGTTTTGTTCACTCCGGTGTCTAGGCATGCCTGCCACATGTCCAAGGAAACATCTGGAAAAGCAGACAGTGCTGGTTCTTTGACTAGAAACAGAGATGAGCACCGATATGACTGGCTTTCGAGCAAGGGTGACCTTTCTCTTTACCTAAATAGGTACCACTTGGGCCAGAAAGTTATGTTGTGTATGCAAGCAAATCATTAGTCACCGCACGCAACTCAGCTGCCAGCCAAAGCGCAGCTGAGGAAGCTCAGCCCATGCAACCCCAATCAACCAATCAGCAACTAGCGCGGGAAACCTCCGAAATAGGTTAGGTCGACCTTAGGAAGGTGCGCGGTACGTCCCCAATGATGTCACCACCACCACAACCAATAAGTGCCTTTGGGGGGAAATTCAAATACAATGTCTGCTATATAAGGAGCTGTGTCTCCACCATTTGGTTATGTACGGATTGACCATGCAACAATAAAGAAGTATTTGGCCCGCCTGCCGGCTCCGTGTGCAATCAATCTGCCTACATCAAACATATGCTCTGGCATCGAGTCATGCCTGCCACTTGACCATGGAAATGATGCAAATGGTGAGAGAGGACTCTGGTCACCACCCTGCAAGACCTCCAGCCCTTTTCCACCTGACCTTGCGAGACCTCCGGCGGCTGGGATAGCAGCGGCACCTCCATCTCTGCCCCAGCTGTGGCCAGGTCTGCGTTAGGTTTAGCAGGCCCATCGTCGGTTCAGCTGCGGCAGAGTGGGAGCTGCGGAATGGGGGCTCGGTCACACGGGCCAGTGGCAGGGGCCCTGGTGTGGCAGAGTCTCATGTCCCCTTTGCTCCCTGGAGCTGTGGACTTGGCAACGGATGGGGCCAGACATCGCCCCCACCCACCCAGCTTAGACTTTAGATTCTGAGGCCTGGACTCTAGCGGTGAAATTCTTGTTTTGGGATGTTTTGGCTTAGGTGACTTTTATTATTGTATGTTAATTGTATTCTACTAATTGTATCTTGTTCTCTAGTGTATAATTGTATCTTGTTTTATATTGTATTGGATGTGATATTGTTGTTAGCCGCCCTGAGTAGCATCTGCTAGTGGGCGGCATACAAGCCTAAACAACAACAACAATGCAGGCAGTGCTGGTTCCTTGGATGCCAGAAGCAGCCTGCTTCACAGATGCAAGTTCCCACTACTTTGGCCAGAAAGTCAACAGTGTTCCATATGCTCTGGCATCGAGCTTTGCTCAACATATGGGAAACTGTGTTTCTCCCCCTGTCTCTTTGTGCAAATTGGGGAGCAGGACAGATGGATCTGGCAGAGTTTTCTAGTTGGTCTGACCTGACCCAGCAGGCTAACCTTTCACCTAGGATTCATCGGAGACTGATGCCACACTTGGGTGGGCACACAAGACCTACTTGCCACCAGATGCAAGATTCCCAAGCAAACTCTTCTGTTACCCCTGGCATCACTTTCTAGCTAGAAAGGGCCTTCCTTCCCTACCTGCAACTGGATAATTTTTTTACTGGAAGAGATGGAGACTGACCTCAGATACTTTTCATGGAAATCTATGGAGCCTGGCTACAGCCAACATTCTGACATTCTGGCAGTGCAAAACATCTGAAGGACAAAGGTTGAGAATCACTTCCCAGTCCAGCCTTCAGCAAAACTGAGCCCGCCAGATGTGTTGAATTTCACACACACACACACACACACACACACAAACCAAACCTCTACTCCTTCCCATCTGGAAGGCTTCAGGTTAGGAAAGGGTAGAGTCCTTGTTTGGTGCCACATGATACCCTTCGTTGGTCTGTCCATGGCAAGACTCTTGTGTTGAAGACTTCTCTTCAAGGGCTGATGCCTTTCCTGACAACCCATCATTCTGACTCCTTTGCATGTGAACCTACACATATGCTTTACAAGCTGAACCATAACTATGTTAGGTTTCTGCATTAATCATTTATGTTGTGCTTCTGAACCTGAACTGTGGTGAAATACATTTGCAATGCAATACCCAACGCTTTTTCAGCGTGGATGAGACCTCTGAGGGCTATTGTGCCTTTGATTAAAGCCTTCCTTGCTCTTCTTTCATTTTCTGTTCAATAAAGTAAATAATTCTTCCATTAATGGTCTCCTTTCAGAACCCATTCATATCCCTTAAGAATAAGCCTTATTCCTCAAGAGATCTTGGATAGGAGCAAGAGTCTGTTACCAGAAAAATGGCTACTGGATACAGTTACAACTTCGGTTCGAGTCACTGGTGGAGCCCTTCTCCCAAGAACGAGGAAGCGTTTAATTTAGGCAAAAATTAAAATTAGTTTATTGAAAAGGGGTGTAAGCGTCACTGGCCAGGTGCCGGGAAAAGCCCTATTCTCAACCTTTTTGCCTATTAAAGTCCCTTAAGTGAGCAGCTCTTTTTGGTTCCGATGTCTTGCGTGCAAATGTGCTGAGAGCGCTCCTGACATTTTCTATCAGGAGATTTTTATACCCTCTACCCAAGGGAGCTCAACTAGTTCTACTGCTAGCTAACAAGTTTACAAAATAAGAGATTTACAATGGTGAACAAAAACCCGGCACCAGACTCTTTTGTTACATTAAAAGGTCAATCATACAGAGACAAAACAGGTCAATTACATAGAACAAAAGGTGATGGGTAGAGCAATTGCCCTGGAAATGACAGAGTTCATAGTTTAGCAAATGCAGGTTGTGACATCATTCAGGTGACATCCAATGGGCGCCAGGATTGTAATTTGGCACAAATCAGAAATCCAGATTTTGAATCCAGGTTGAGAATTGACCAATAACGAAGATGGGCATCCTTCAGACTCCCCTGAGGAGGACCATTGCTTTGAGGCTCTTGGCAAAATTCCATTCCCACCCAGCAATTACTTCATCCTGTCTCATCCCAAGCACTATCTAGGATAATCACAAAAGAAATTTCAGTATCAATGGATATGCAGACTTCCCCCATGTCCCAATTCCGATTGACCTCTGGACTGCCTTTCTCCATTATATCAAAGTATGCAGGTAATAGTAAGCACAATAAGTGACAGGAAAACAGGAGATTGAGATGGAATTTCTGAACTTCCAAGGGTGAGAGGTAACAATAGGTAAGGCAATTGAGGTTTTTCCTGTGTAACTGGAGGGCTTTGGGTGTTAATTTTGACTCCTGCTTTGAGACATAGAAGAGAGGATGTTAGATATCAAATTTATATTATTTAATAAGGCCCTGGCCCCTTTAATCAAATTCCGCATTTTTATTTACACCAAATAATCATTTTTGCTGCATCCTGAAGCAAGCACTGCTTTACTTTGACAGCCTTGTGATAATTGTGAGGTTCCTGACCATATACAGAGTTCTATTCATGAAAGTA
This sequence comes from Bradypodion ventrale, assembly GCA_035047345.1. Classification (NCBI taxonomy): domain Eukaryota; kingdom Metazoa; phylum Chordata; class Lepidosauria; order Squamata; family Chamaeleonidae; genus Bradypodion; species Bradypodion ventrale. Next base: position 261,619,976 of record JAWDJE010000003.1, on the reverse strand, counting down.
GGGGTTATGTGTGGGCACGGTTAACTGGCAGATTTCCTTTATAGCTTGAGGAAATTGACATATCTAAAAGATGACTGAGAAGACCAGTGAAGCGGGGGAGGCTTGCAGTTATGCCCACAAGTATGTGAATAGAGGTGTGTTAGAGTAATGCTTGGTGCAAGACAGAAACCTAGAAATGGGTGGCAACTAAAACATAGTAAATCTTGAAGGAATAAAAAGAGTAAGCATGGGAAATAAAGAGGAATAAAATTAGGGTGGTGTGTCCCTGAAAATGGAGGTAACAAGTCAATTCATGAAGAAAGGAGCAGGGGTTTGGGTGGCAGAGCAAAGCGCCAACTCAGAGGGACAGAAATGGCCATCTAGTTTGCTACCTGCCTGGGCAGGATATCCAAATCCCAAGTCATCCCTGAGAGAGAACCATCAAATTTCTGCTTTAAATCCTCCTACTTTAAAACACAAAGGTGTTGTGTATTCAGGTTAAATGCAAGTTGCTCCAGCAATGCTTTGCAAAGACAAAATGGCGATTTCCCACCATTAATATTTGCCGCTAGATTTGGCGCGAACACTTCCCTTCTGGGCACGCTCTTTATGTTAATTAGAGTTCAATGATTGGGTGCAACTTTGGATCCTGTTCGTGTTTGGTTAAAACTGGTATATCATGTTATGATTGGTTAGTTAAGGTTCACCGGCAGGTTACTACATTGTATCAAAGAGTCACCGCCAGGGAGACACAATATAAGCCCCACGGGTAAACAAGGGTGGTGCCGGGGCCGGATCTATGCTTCCCATTATCAAGGCAGGTTAGACCACGTCGGGCTAACCTGCGGTCTTTTCTATACGCTCCCTCGCAAGGGTAGCTTAGTAGCTAGGAACGGCATGTTCAGAGAGACCGAGTACATGGGACTTGTATAGCCATCTGAAGGTCCGGATATTCCTTGTAAGAATAACCAGAAAGACTTTACAATAAACCGTTGTTCATTCTGTTCATCGTTTGCTGGACTGTTTTTTACAAGGGACAGACACGACAGGTGGCCTAGTGGTTAAGATGCTAAACTTGATGACTGGAAGGTCAGCAGTTCGATAAATAGGTACCAATTTGGTGGGAAGGTAACAGTGTTCTGTACACTCCAGTATCTAGGCATGCCTGCCACATGTCCACAGAAACATCTGTAAACAACACTGGCTTTCGAGGAAGGGTGACTTTTACCTAGGCCAGTGATGGCGAACCTTTGCACTCCAGCTGTTCTTGGACTTCAATTCCCAGAAGTCCTGATCCTCAGAAGTGCTGACTTGGGCTTCTGGGAATTGAAGTCCAAGAACACCTGGAGTGCCAAGGTTCGCCATCACGGGCCTTGGCCAAGAAGAGCATCTCACAGGCTGCTAGCTATTCCTCTGGGACCAAATGTGCTCCCCAGGGCCTTCATTTAGGGAAAAACAACCATTTCATTGCTTTAAAACGGTTCTCTGTCACCTTCTCTGCCACTCTGAAAGGGAATAAAAACCTAACCTCAGGTACGATTTGTATTGTCATTAGAAGAAAGATCATAGGTAACATATTTCTATAAATTATTAGGTAGAAATTCCCATCTTATTTCTGGATGTTATTCTGGGTTGAAACAGATGACGATTTCAATTTCAATGGGGGATGATAGGAACAGAATTTCCTTGGCAAATACAGACTATGATAGCTTTGTGCAGGGGTGTGCTAGGCACCTTGGAAGGGCAGTGGACAGGAAGTGATGGGGCAACTAGGGGGGATTGGGGGGGGAGAAATCCCATACATTCCCATTACCTCTGCCTGCCTCTGGGGGGTGCCAGTCACTGGGATGCACCGGGATGAGTCCCTGTATCCCTGTGGGCCAGCACAACACTGGTTTTGTGAACCATGTATTGTGAACCATGCCTAATCATACCTGTCAACCATCCCGATTTGGCTGGGAAAACCCTGTAATTTGACGTCGATTGACGTCATAACCCCGTAATTTGGCAGCGGGGGAAACGCTTTCCGCGCATTCGCGGAAGCGCTACGCCGCTTGCGCAGCCCCTACGCAAGCAGCGTAGCACTTCCGCGCATGCATGGAAGGGTTTTACCCCTTCCACGCATGCGCGGAAAGCGACCTGCGCACAAGCGATGTGCGCAGGTCCCATTTTTCTGGAGCCGCGGGTTGACAGGTATGTGCCTAATGCCCTACAGGAGACATATTCCAAGATATTCCACAGATGCTATAGTCCATGGAATACGAACCCTGTATTACACATGCCAGAATCATACAAACCAGGATGGTAGCAGGGAATGGTTATCCATTGTGTAGAAGTCAGAATACACAGTCTTTTCTTGCAAGTGTGCTCATAAAATGGCTTCCCAGGAAACACCAATCATTCTCAGTAGAAGCACTCCAGAATTACATTGTTGATTTCTGGCCTCTAGTAGCTATCTTTGGTAATGTGTGTGCTGACAGACCCCCAACTCGTCCCTCCAATTTGCTGGCAAGGGAATCAAGCTGAGGGATTTTTCTCTTCCTCCACAGTCCTGGTTCATCTCAGCCCTGATAGAGACCCTCCTCCCAGCTGGAAACCAGCAGCATTCCTTCTCTGGCGACTGTGGAATGATAGTTTGGTAACGTTATAGGCAAAGTCTCTACACCTGATCTAACCCTCCCTCTAAGTTAAAAAGAAGGCAAAGTCTTTGAATCAAAAGATCCAAGTTTTATTCAAAGTTGTTTTCCAAAGCAGCATAAAAAGAAATTGCATTTAAAAGAGAAATGAAAAATATAACCATTTCCCTATGGCTTCTAGCTAAGCTAAGTACATTTAGAAACCCATTCAGTTCTCTCCCTAGGCAAGTCTGTGCTGCCAGGCACATTCCTGGGCTTTGCTGTCTCAGCTCTACATTCCGAGCTCTGATTCCTCCTTTGCCCCTAACAAAGGGGTTTTGTAACCTCCCCCCCTTTCTGGCATGGGTGGAATTCTTCCTTGGCCAATTAAATTAGAGTGGAACCCCGTATACAGAATGCTTCATATAACGAAAAATCCATGGAACGAAGCATTTTTGCGCTATTGCCAATTCACCACATAACAAAAAAAATTGTTATACGAATCGCTGTTGGCAATACCCCGTACAACGAAATCTCCCCCCCCACCCCCATTGTATGGAGTATCACCAATAGTGATTTGTACAGGTATAACCAGTGGTGGGTTCCAAAAAAAATTACTAACACTGTGGGCATGGCCTAATTTGTGGGCATGGCCATGTGACTGGGTGGGCGATCTAGTAATGCCTGCACAGTGGTGGACTCCAAAATATTTTACTATCACACTGTGGGCGTGGTATGGTGGGCGTGGCCAGGGGGAAAGCCCTGCGTTGCACCCGAATTAGGACTACTTTATTTTAAAACTTGGATGGGCGGGGCCAGCCGGAATTTCTGCTACGAAAAGCAGATGAATGAAGTAGTGAAATTCAGCTCTTTATTAGTGGGGTTTGAACACAGTTTGGATGGGGCAAAACTTGGACTTATATACACTATAAACAGTAACAGTTACAATAATACAACAAGCCGAATGGCTAACAGAGTGTGCACATTTTTTGATCCACTTATTTGCATAAGAAAAGATACATTCCACTCTTGTCAGAAAACAAAGTTAATATACATAACATTCTTTCCCCCTAGGTAAAAACAAAATCCTTTAACCAGGATGGGAGTCTAGTTTCCTTTCTGTGTCGGACACTTGGCTGAGCCGGCTCAGGGGCTCGTAGGATAGGCAACATGACTGGAGTGAGGGATTGACTAGAGGGGGAGGATTGTAAACCTAAATTAAAGCCCCGTTTGTCAGATGGAGGAGCAGGGGATCGCTCAAAACCAAAATCTAATTCTGTGGATGATAAAGACAACTCAGGGTCTCTCCTATGTGTACTAAGAGTGGAGGGCGACTCCAAACAAAATTGGTCATCATCAATAAAGGAATCGAGAGTGCTAGGCTGGGACAGTGTAGCGGTACACATGGCCGGAGCAGGGGAGCATTCCACAATTTCCCCTTGAAATCGGTCCCTAAAACACACCTCTGGGTCTAAGTTAGCTTGCTGCTGACTATTACCTCTGCCCCCTGGGTTTAAACGGGTGGGGGACAACTCTAACATTGAGTGTCTGTATTCGTCCTGTGGGTCCAGTATTCTGGGTCTCAATTGATCCGCGTGCCTCCTCCAGATCAGACCAGTGGCTGTTTCGATTCTGTAAGAAATAGGACCAGTCTGATTGATCACAAACCCAGGCACCCACGTAGGACCACCAGCTGCATAATTGCGGCAATGTACAGGGTCTCTAGATGAGAAACCCTTCTGGTGTTGGATCACTATATTTGTGCCTTTGTCCTCCACCCGAGAGGGATCCAATCTGTCCAGCAAGGATGACAGTTCCCTTCGCTGGAGCAATTCAGCAGGGGACAGCCCTGAGGCAAGGGGGGTGAGCCTATACATGAAAAGAAACTGGCATAGATGGAGCTCCAAATCCCCTTCACCCATATGCCAAAGCGCATCTTTAGTTGTGTGCACCTGCCGCTCTACCTAGCCATTGGTGGCCGGGTGGAATGGGGCGGCAATGATGTGCCTAATTGCATTCCTTTCCATGAAGGATTGGAATTCTGCAGATGTGAATGTGGATGCGTTGTCGGACACCAGCACATCTGGAAGTCCAAATGCTGCAAACAGCCTTCTCAGGTGCATTATCATGGTGGCTGAAGTGGTATTAGGCACTCTAATCACTTCCAGCCACTTAGAGAATGAGTCTACAACTAACAAAAATAGGGCACCCCTAAATGGACCTGCAAAATCTATATGCAACCTGGACCACGGGCCCCGAGCAGAATCCCATTCCCAAGAGGGAAGGTGGGATTGCTCTGGGTGAGAGGATTGACAGCTGGCACAAGTGCCAACATTTGTTCTATGTCTTGGTCCAGTTGAGGCCACCAAAAGTAGCTATGGGCAAGGGCTTTGGAACGTACAATTCCCAGGTGACTTGTGTGAAATAAATGTAAAACCTTTTTCCTGAGAGTGACAAGAATGACCACCCACTGGCCCCATAGAAGGCAACCTCGTTCCACTGACAATTCCAAATGCTTGTGGTGGAATGTTCTGAATTCCTCGGCTAAAGGAGAGACAGGCCAGCCTTTTTGTACCCAAGACATTACTTTAGTCAATGTTACATCCTTTGCCGTAGCTTTGGCTATATCTGAGGGGATGACCGGGGGCGAGTCGAATCCCTCAATCATGAGGATCTGGTGGTCACTTTCAATCTCGCAATCTGCTTCCCCAACCCCTGGCAGTGGAGAACGCGACAGGGCATCAGCGTGGCTGATGTCCTTGCTGGGCCTATGTACCAAAGTAAAATCATATGTATTTAGGAAAATTGCCCAACGCAACATCCTTGGGGACAGAATTTGAGGCGTGGGCTTCCTGTTCACAAAGATTCCAAGGAAGGGCTTGTGGTCAGTTACGATGGTAAAAGGCCTTCCGTCAAGGTAATCGTGGAATTTCTTAGTGCCTTGCACGATTGTCAACGCCTCTCTGTCTGTCTGAGCATAATTTTTCTCAGGCTTTGAGAGCGAATGGGAATAGAATGCTACGGGGGCTTCCCTCCTGTCATTGAGTACATGGCATAACACAGTGCCAAACAGTATCTTTCCTAAGAAGCCGATGTAATGGTTTGGCAACTGAGGCTTTGTGATGGAGAAAAGCATGATAGAAGTTTAACAATCCAAGAAATGATTGCAATTCGGCTTTACATTTCGGCCTGGGTGCATTCCGCATGGCCGTCACCTTGGACTCAGAGGGCATGATACCTTGGGGTGTAATGCAGGACCCCAGGAACTCCACTTCCTGTGCCAAAAACACACATTTGTCTCTTCTGAGACGTAGACCGGCCCTCTCAAAACATGAGAGGACTCGATCGAGCCTGGCCGCTAGTTCAACTGTGTCCTTAGCGGTGATCAGGACATCGTCAAAATATGGCAGGACACCAGGCAACCCTTTAATTTAATTTAATTTAATTTAATTGTCACATTTATATACCGCTCACTCGGCCAAAGCCAACTCAGGGCGGTTCACAGTAAAAATTAAAAAAAACATGTTAAAAACAGTTAAAACTACCCACCCCCTAAAAACAAGGGGTGCAGGATCCAAAGGCACCATGGGGAGGAATTCTTCTACACCAACCACCCAATGGAGTTACCCTTCCACCTGCACCCCACACTTGACTCGCCAGCCAGGTTTTAAGTTCTTTTCTGAAAGGCAGCAATTCTGTCCGGAGACGTAGCTCTGTTGGCAGGAGGTTCCAGAGGGCCGGTGCAGACACAGAGAAGGCTCTCCTCCTTGTGCCAGAGGGGCGAGCCCCCCTGGCTGATGGAACAATTAGAGAGCCCCTCCGGTCCGCTCTGGTTGGACGGACAGATGTCCTCAGGGCGATGCGGTCTCTTAGGTAACCCGGCCCACTACCATATAGGGCTTTAAAGGTCAAAACCAGCACCTTGAATTGCACCCGGAGACAAACTGGCAACCAGTGCAGCTCCCGGAGCAGTGGCAAAGCACGGGCATAACGCCTACACCCCATCACCACCTGGGCTGCCACATTCTGTACCAGCTGTAGCCTCCGAATGGTTGTCAAGGGCAGCCCCATGTAGAGCGCATTGCAATAATCTAGTCTGGAGGTGACCAGAGCATGAGTCACCATGAGCAAGGAGTCCCGGTCCAGGACTGGGCACAACTGGCGAATCACCCAAAGTTGAGCGAAAGCCCTCCTGGTCACAGCCGCCACCTGTTCTTCTAGCAGTAGCCGCGAATCCAGGAGGACCCCCAAGTTGCGCACCGGGTCTGTCTGGGGCAAAATAGCCCCATCCAGAACCAAAGATGGTAGCTCCCGGGTTAACACAGGACCCCTTATCCATAGCCACTCAGTCTTGCTGGGATTCAGTTGTAGCCCGTTAGCCCCCATCCAGACCCCAACAGCTTCCAGGCACCTGGAAAGGACTTTGACGGCATCACTGGGGTCCCCATGGGCCGAGATGTACAACTGAGTGTCATCCGCGTACTGATGGTACCGCACCCCATGGGAACGAATGATCTCACCCAGCGGCTTCATGTAGATGTTAAATAGGAGAGGAGAGAGCACCGTGCCCTGAGGCACCCCCCATTTGAGGGGCCTAGGACTGGACCTCTCACTCTCCAACCACACCGACTGGGTCCGACCCCTCAGAAATGAGGAAAACCAGGACCACACAGTGCCCTGGATTCCCAATCCTCGGAGCCGTTCCAGAAGGATACCGTGGTATCCATTCTACAAGAGATTGAAATATTCTGGGGGCCACATTCATCCCGAATTGTAGTCTAGTTACCTTAAATGCCCCCCCTATGGGTTACTATGGTCTGGGCTATGGCAGCAGCATGAGACACAGTTAATTGTTGGTAAGCCTGGGCAAGGTCAAGTTTTGCGAAGTAATTTCCTCCATGCAAGGAGGCAAGAAGGTGGCTTACCACAGGCACAGGATATGCATTTGGGCGAATAGCTTTATTGATGGTACACTTGTAGTCAGCGCATATCCTGACCTCCCCATTACTTTTCAAAGCAGTCACAATTGGTGTCTCCAACTCTGCGGAGTCCACTGGTACTAGAATGCCCTGCCACACCAGTTTGTCCAGCTCAGCTTCTATCTTCTCCTTTAAAGGAAAGGGTACCCAGCATGGCTTCATCCGGATGGGCCAGATGGTTGGGTCAAGATCAAATTCAACAGGGGGTCCTTTGTATAAACCTAAACCCTTTTTGAATACCTCAGGATGTGCAGCACAAATGTCCCGGATTGGGTCAGAGTCTATTGCTTGGATGCCAGAAAGCCGGATTCCCAGGGATTCCCCCTAAACCATTGGGTCCCAATAAGACAGTTAGTGCCCTGCTTAACTGCAACCAATGGCAAGGAGGTGCAAATGTTTTTGAATTTAACCAAGAAATTACCCACCCCCAGGACCGGAATCTGGCAAACTTGCACATCACAGAGGGAAGTTTTAAAGGATTTAAGCTTGGGCTGATAGGCAGGGGGAATTCTCAAAAACTCCCGCTGTGGGATTATGGAAAAGGTAGTACCTGAATCCACCTCCATCTTGAAGGGGATGTCCTGCAGGCTCAGGTCTGCGAAGAAACGCTCGCTGACGATGCCCACTTGGCACAGCTCAGGCTCTGATGACACTTTAGCGATGGACGTGTTGTTGTGATGACTCTTCTTGGGCACAGATGCTTGAAGTCTTTGCTTTCACTGTCGGCATACCTTAGCAATGTGCCCTCTTCACCAGCAGTTGTGGCATTCTACGGTGCGGGAAGGGGCACTTTTTGCAGTAATGCTGGGCTCCGTAACCATCACACTTCTGAAGGAATTTCTTCTCACGATCGTCACGGTGCTCTTGGTGCTTTCGTCGGACCGCTCGGACTTTTTCCTCTGTGTCGCTGGACTCCGATGAAGAGGTGGAACCAGGCGATGCTGAGGAGGATGAAGGTGAACCTTGCTGAGCTTGCACAGCTGAGTCGGTGGCACTGGTCGTAGAGTGGCGATGCCGGAAAAGCTTTATCCCAGACCATGCGGCCTCAGGCACTACTGCCTCTTCTAGGATATCCATGAAGGTTAGCATCTTTCTGATCATGAGGCGACATTGAGCATCTTTGTCCCTCATGCCGGCCAGCAGACAGTCCCGGAGTGCTTCTTCAATGTTGTCCCACTTGCACGGGGTGGCAGCAATGCGCAGCATGGCGGCGTAGTCTGCAATGGATTCACCGGGTCGCTGCTCTCTTCTGTGGAAGGCCACCCTGGCTGGGAAGATTGAGACCTCTGGTTGCAGGTGCCTCCTCAGCGTGGACATGATTTCTGCTAGCGGCACCACATCCACGTTCCTTGGGAGAACGAGGTGGGTTGCCAGCTCAAGCGTGTCAGAACTGCACTGAGCGAGGAAACAGGAGCGCTTCTGGTTTCCGTCGGTGATCTTCTGCGAGGTCATTGCGTGGCGGAACCGGCGTTCCTGTTTGCCCATTTCTCTGGATGCGCTGGTTCAAATGGGCCGATGTTGCTGCCATGTGGGGACACCATCCCATCCTCGTCGCCAGTTTAGTGTTCAAGGAATGAAGAAGCAGACGAATGAAGTAGTGAAATTCAGCTCTTTATTAGTGGGGTTTGAACACAGTTTGGATGGGGTAAAACTCGGACTTATATACACTATAAACAGTAACAGTAACAATAATACAACAAGCCCATTGGCTAACAGAGTGTGCACATTTTTCGATCCACTTATTTGCATAAGAATAGATACATGAGAAAAGATACATTCTGCTCCTGTCAGAAAACACAGTTAACATACATAACAGCGGAGGCAGCCGGAATTTCTTCTACCACTTCTGGCGAACTGGTGCAAACCTGCTGATGCCCACCACTGGTTTTAACTTACATTAGCAAATGAAATAATGGCTGAATTCTAGTTACACAGTTATGTAAAATGGCAGCACATGAAGTGAAATTCAACCCATTGGTCTTTCAGTGACAATCACCTTCTGTGATTGGGTGAGAGACATTTGGATCATGAAGTGAGGTAGGACCTGCCTTTTACTGAGGAAATTTTTCTTCAGAAAATGAAACATTCTTCTAAAAGAAGTCAAGTATTAGTATACCTTGTTATAATTGTCTGCAGATCTAGAAGCTCACACAATTTTATACAAATTTAGATGCCAAGGGCTATTTTAATTATTTCTTAATCTCTTTCCAGATATTGCAGGAGCAGATGTGTATTTTAAGAACTATAGCTCAAGGCTTATTTTATTGAAATAGTTATATTTTAGTTAAAATATAATTCAATTACTTTGGTGTTTAATTTCACCAAAGATATATTTTCCCCCTGTAGTAGAGACATTCCAAGTTTTATTTTAGTGTTTTATTTATGTCCCACTGCACACTTCAAAAAATAAATAAATCTCAGGATAGGTAACAGCAATAAATATTGCAACAACTCAGCAATATAATATGGTACAATGAACCAACAATGAAAAAACTGAGAAAGAACAATTAATTATGTTTATAGGATAGCCCATTCCAATGAAACATGAGTAAAAACCCAGCAGAAAATTTACCCATCAGCTCAGTGCAACCAGCATGATCATTTACTTACTTACTTACTTACTTACTTACTTACTTAATACATTTTTACACTGCCCATCTGGGATGTTTCCCACTTTGGGCAGTGTACAAACAAATAAACAGCAACAATACCATAAAACAAATAAATTAATAAAGTAAATATCTGATAGTGTCTGAGGCAAGCAGGCTGAAATCTAAACAACGTATTGGCAAAGGCAAAATATCCTTAAAGGCCTCCTTGAAGAGAAAGGTTTTGAGCTATTTCTTAAAAATGTCCAAGGATGGGGCCTGACACAGCTCATATACAGTTTCCTCCAGATGTAGTGGTAGTTATTAGTGTGACCCCATGATTATTCAAAATATATGCATTATTATTTAGAATACGGGTTCTGATCAGTTGGGGCAGAGAAAAATCGCTCGGCCAGCTATTTCTCTGAAAGTTAATGATATGCTCTTAACTCTACATTCCATTTGTGGAACTCAACTTGGAGGAACCCGAAAACTGATTAAACAGGGCAAACAGTCCCTTAATCCTTAATGACCAATATTCAACCTTTTGGCATGGGTCATACCAATCCTATTGTTTCAGGTTTGTACCTAAATATTAACGAGTCTTATTTCTTTACATTTCCTGGAGCTACGAAGCCAGGAAAGCCTTTGTGTCAATATCAATGGTTAATTACATTTGTTAGTTATTAATCACGTAGGCAAAGAAAATCTTTGCGAGCATCTAGTTTAGTTCTCCTAGAAGTTTGATTACAGTAATACCTCATACAACGTCCACTTCATACAATGTCGGATCCATACAACATCGCCCAATTCTGGGGGGAAAGGTGCCTCATACAATGTCGCCGGATGTTGTATGAGGTATTAGGGTTTTTACCACGGGAGATGAGTTCTTTCTTCCCCGACTCCTCTGACCGGCTGCCCGGCGAGCTCCGTTGGAGGCGGGAAAGAAGGAACTCGCCCGAGAGATGAGTTCTTTCTTCCCCGCCTTCTCCGGCCGGCTGCCTGGTGAACTCCGTTGGAGGCAGGGAAGAAAGAACCCACACGGGAGATAAGAACATAAGAACATAAGAACAGCCTTGCTGGAACAGGCCACAGCCCATCCAGTCCAGCATTCTGTCTCACACAGTGGCTCACCATTTCCTTCAGGGTATTCCCTAGCAGATGCCTTCACCTGCTTAGGATTCCCAGGAAATGATATTGAGAGATATCCTGCCTATCTCTCCAACCCGGAGGTTGTCCTTAAGTATCCATAATTATTTATTTATTTATTTATTTATTAGTCAAATTTGTATATGCCGCCCGCTCAGGCAGAACCCGACTCAGGGCGGCATCACAACAATTCACAAAAGACATAAAAACAATTATAAAAAATAATTATAAAACCCCCCCAACCCACCCCCTTTAAAAAACCCCATGTCCCACCCACCCATCCCATCCACTGTACAAAGGAGGAAGAGAAAGTTCTTATACAAGCCAGCAGGCGGGCACCATAGGCAGGCGGGCACCATAGCATTATAGCCATTGATACCCTTGTCCTTCATGAGCTTGTCTAATCCTTTCTTAAAGCTGTCAAGACTGACAGCTGTCACCACTTCTTCTGGCAGGGAGTTCCATAGACCAGTAATCCTCTGGGTGAAAAAGTACTTTCTCTTATTTGTTTGAGAACTAGTACCCAAAAGTTTCATGGAGTGTCCCCTAGTTCTAGTGTTATGCGATAGGGAAAACAGTTTTTCCTTATCTACTTTGTAAAAGCAAGGTGGAGGGGGTAGGGAGAGCGCGGCTGTGGTGGCGGCATCTTCAGAGCCTCCTGGGCCGGGGAAGGCTCCAAGACAGGAGATGTGTTCTTTCTTCCCTGCATGCTCCAGCCGGCTGCCTGGCGAGCTTCGTTGGAGGCGGGGAAGAAAGAACTCGCCTGGGAGACGAGCCCAAGGTGCGGCGAGTTCTTTCTTTCCCTGCCTCCAACGGAGTTAGACCGGCAGCCGGCCGGAGGAGGCGGGGAAGTAAGAACTCACCGAACCTGGGGCTCACCTCTCCATGGCCCCAAAAGCGGCTCCCCACCTCCAACGGACCTCACCGACACCGGGAGGCCCCACGGAGTTTGCCCTGCAGTTTGTGCTGTTACAATGTATCTCTATGGGAACTATGTTATACAAAGCATCGGTGGCAAAAATTTGGACGTTGTATGAGGCATCGTGGCTAAGATTTTGCATGCCTCATACAAAGTCGGAATTCATACAACGTCCTAACTTGTGCAACCAAGTTTGGACGTTGTATGAGGTATTACTGTATAAATACTTGCTGTAAAATAAAACAAGGAAGCCATCAACCTGATCCTTGAAGCCTGCATGTTGCTATTTCTCTCCACTGAATAAGGCTCATTGCAGCAAATTGCGCCCAACAGAGTGGGGCACAATACTTTCGCATAAGGCACCTTACTCAAGTGTAAGGAAGACTTGTACTAGGCGTAAGGAAGCTGACATCAGAGAGAGAGTGACAGATTGTAGGCCTCAGTCCAGAGCCAAAGGAACATCACAGAGGCAGAACGTGGTGACCAGATGGATTCTTCACTCCCATACTCATTCATCCAGGAAGGACCCCCGAAAATAGCTGCACACCTCATCATTCTTCACAGAAGAACCCCATCGTTCCTCAGGATAGGAACCCCATCGTTCTTCAAAGAAGAACCCCATTTGTGAGTATGGGTGGTTTGCTGACAGTTTCTCAGCAGAAGAAACTGGTATATTTGCTTAGGAAAACAGGTAGGCGGGTACCTGCTAAGCAAATATGGCACCTAGTGCAAGTTATCGGTGGACAATGTCTGTGGGTCCCGGCCCACGAATCACTCCAGCCAGAGGATAGGGTCAGGGTAGGAATAACATCACATGAAGAGCCAAGAACAACAGCAGGTAAATGCAAAGAGGCTCTTGAAAGGTTTGGCACACAGATGGCCCGGACTTGCCAATGTGCCAACCATAACGTCCATCCCCCATGCACATGCATTGACACATTGCGATCTCCGCAATTGGTGCCATCTTCTGCCACACATCTGTGGCACACAGAAGCAATGGACCCCCTTTACAGGGAGAATAGGGAGAACAGGAGCACATTCCAAGCCATGACAGAACAAGGAAAGGAAAAAGGCAAGCTTAGTGCAATAGAAATGAATAGTTTGCTGCAGGTTTGCCCCCTGGTCCATGGAAGCCTGATGGGTGCAGAGACAGAACTGCAGGGTCTCTTCATGGAAGGGGTTGGGTAGGAACCCCCAGAGAAAAAGTCTATAGCTTAGGTTGAATAGGAATGCAACTGAACTGGAATGTATATCAACCTCAAAAGCATTGAACCCAGGATGACTATATGGCATTCTGAGAAATCATAAAACTGACCTTTAGAGTCTAGAAAAAGCATGGGATCTGCAAATATCCAATATCAATTTGGTAGACTGAAGGGTAACTGGAAACTTCAAAGCATTAAGCCCAGATTGGCTACTAACCAGCCACCTGAGATTTTTCCAACTGGATAAAAGATCAACCTTGAAAAGACACTTGGAAGACCAAAGCATGTTCCTTCAGTGGGGGATGGAAGGAAAATGCAAGTTGAACACATGAATGTGTGCTAAATGTGTGAATGGGCACCCAGTGAATGTGTGTGTGAAAATGAGAGGATTGTGTGTTTGCATAATTGTGTTTACTTACAGCAATGGGGTTGGTATTAGTAATATGCTAAGAATTAATTTAAAAAAATAATAAGAATGTTGATAATGAACTCTGTTCATGGTTTGGATACATTGTGTTTATATTAAGGGGAACAAAGCTATCCTTAAGTTAGGAAGCCATGCCTTCATTAAAAGCCAGTCCTGAATTTTTGTTAATCAGACACAGGGCCATAAAGTGTGAGAAAGGGTAGATGGTGAAATATCATTTTGTTTCCTGCCTGTCTGATCAGCACCAAGACAGGAAAAAAGAAGTGGAGAGATTTGTAATCCAGAACTCAGCCACCCTTTAGAAGTGGTTGGGTCAGAAACTAAGAAAATAGCGGGGACTTTGAGTAAAAACACAGCCAACCTTTAAAATAGGGTGTGGAAATGCAATTAGTGATCCCCCTCTTTTTCTTCCTCCTTTCAGCCAAGTTTGTTTTTAGAGGTACAAATTGGTCTTTCTGGTGGCTGATGCCTTCACAGAATCAAGTCACAATCTCCACATTCTTAAGCCATTGCAAGCTTTTAGTGCTGTAACAAAGCAAACAGCTGATTGGGAAGAGGGATAAAGGGACAAGATTAATTCTGTTAAACTAAAGAGAATTTAGCTGGGAGAGGAAATTCTTTTGGGAATCACAAACCAAAAAATTGCCTCTGGGCCTTTTCACACAGCTTGAGTGCTCAGTCAGAGGGAAAGAATCCTGTTTGACTTAATGTGATTCAGTTGATTATGGAATTATTATGCACATAAGTTTGATACACGCTGCCGGTAAATATGGGGCACCTATTAAAAATGACATGTCTTGTAAATGGTTTAATAATATGTATAGGTAAGAAGTGTAGAAAGCCTTGTATAAATGTTTTAAGATATAGGAATTGAACCAGATTGATTGATATTAAGGTTCTGACCATGTCAAACTGTAGGTATATGTTTTTGTGGCAAGTTTGATACTTACAATTGTTTTAAATAAAATATTGATTAAGGTAAAATGCAATTAATCCATTACGTTGTTGTTCTCACTGCTATATACAGCCTAATGATTTGGGTTTATTCCAACAGCTTTTCCCTACCTTTCCTATAGATATCTGGCTCAGCTAGAACAGCGTGGGTCATTTCTGTTGTTGATAATTATGCCAAATCTTTTCACATTATGTAAATAACGCTTTGGTTTTTCAAACTTCTCTTCCCGTACCACAATTCAAGGGCGTTTACTTTTTCTACAGTCAGTATATGCCTTGAATTGAGTTTCAGCCCTTTGTATTTGTATAATGTTGCTTCCCACAACCTGCTTAGTTACCGTATTTTCCGGCGTATAAGGCGACTGGGCGTATAAGACGACCCCCAACTTTTCTAGTTAAAACGTAGAGTTTGCAATATACTTGCCGTATAAGACTACCCCTCTTCCAACGGTGGCGTCTTCAGAGCCTACCGGGCCGGGGACGGCTCCCTTTATCTCCCTGCCGGTGGAGGGGGTGGGGGGAGCACGGCTGCGGTGGCAGCGGTGTCTTCGGGGCCTCCCGGGCTGGGGACGGCTGCCTTTATCTCCCCGCCGGTGGAGGGGGCTGGGAGAGCGCGGCTGCGGTGGTTTCATCTTCGGAGCCTCCCAGGTCGGGGAAGGCTCCCTTTATCTCCCCGTCAGTGGAGAGTGCGGGGAGAGTGCGGTTGTGGTGGCATTGCCATCTTCGGGGCCTCCCAGGCCGGGGACGGCTCCCTTTATCTCCCCGCCGGTGGAGGGGGCAGGGAGAGCGCGGATCATACTTGTCAAGTGCAGCTCAATTTCTGCGCAAGTCCATTCTATGCATGCGTAGAAGGCTTTTACACATCCCCTTCTGCATAGAAGCTTTCTATGCATGCGTAAAAGCCTTCTATGCACACGTAGAAAGGACCTGCGCAGAAGGGATGCACAATAACCCACCCCCCCCCCACTGCCAAATTACGGGGTAGCGGCAGCTCCAGGCAGGAAATGGTGAAAATCGGCGCAAAAATACGGGAAATCCTGGTCAATCCGGGATACCTGACAGGTATGGTGCAGCTGCGGTGGTGGCGTCTTCAGAGCCTCCTGGGCCGGGGAAGGCTCCCTTTATCTCCCCGCCGGTGGAGGGGGTGGGGAGAGCGCAGCTGCAGTGGTGGCAGCGTCTTCGGGGCCTCCAGGGCTTGGGACAGATCCCTTTATCTCCTCGCCGGACATATGAAACAAGCTGCAGGTAAGTACCCAGCGTATAAGATGACCCCCGACTTTGGCACAGATTTTTCAGGGTTAAAAAGTCATCTTATACGCCGGAAAATACACTAATTACTTTTTCATTAACAGGATTGCTATCTTTCCCCACAGGGACAATGAACCTCAAGGGAGCGCTACATTCTAATTAAATGATATGACCTGTTGCCATGGGTCTTATTTGCTATTTAGCTTAAGTCAGTCTCTGACTCTCTCACATGCTGTTTGATCTCTGTCATTAGGATCGTACTGTTAGCATTTTTTATGGTTATTAATGCATCCTCCAGAAATTGGTGTTCCTCTTCCTTTGTCTTTTCCTATGACTTAATACGCCTTTGAGTCCAGCCTGCACTCTCTTAGCAGGATTCACATTATATGGATCTTTGCCCTTTATGATGATCTAATTATGTCATTTTATTCACAGCAGCTGTATGGCAGATTCTTTGTTTTGTAGCATACCTACAAAAGGTGGCATCAAAGCTGGTTAATTCTCTTTTTCTATCCGTAGCCTTGGTCATTAACTCTGTTTGCTGTTTCCCAATTCTGGATGTTTTGCATGTAATAGCATTTTTTATAATTCTACAGGACAAGCGATCATGGAACTAAAAAACCAAACATTTATTTTAGCAAAACAAAGAAAGAGGGGAGGGGCAGGAAGAGCCCTTCCGGACTTTCAAAAAAGTCTGTATACTGTCTTATTAACAAATAATCAATTAAAACATTAACTTTTTTTCAGACTTTTCTCCTCAGTGCTGCCCTTGCAGTCATTTCACTCCTCTGCAGACCCACTTTGATATCAGCCAGGTGTATTAGATGGTGAAGTTCCAACCCCAGAAATCCAGGAGATGTCATTCCAGTACTGGCCCCAGCTGAAGTGCAGGACACACAGGGTCCTTCGGATGGAGTCAGTCACCCCAGTGCCATGGCGCTAGTTGAAACACCTTAGCAACCAAGCAGCTGCTTCCTTGCATGCCCAGGGACAAGATGACACCCCAGAAAATTGCACAGCTAACCTACCATTCCCTGTTTCTTTTGACAATTTTGGCATGGCTTTTTTCCAAGGGGGGGGAGGGATTTTACACACACAAGTTTCATACACATACATACAAATTACACATGCTCAAGAACTCAATGTTACAAATACATCGGGACTTCTATGAATTGTACATTTGGTAAAATACAGTCCTAACATATAGACTTTTGCCCTCATGTCAACTCTGATCAATTAACTTTCTAATGAACTGGATCAAACACAAACTCTCAATTGACCAAATTGGCCTGTTTTTATAAGCATAGCTCCACCAGTTGACAACTGGGGCCCAGTGAATACCATTTGCTTTGAAAGAACTGCCCCACCTAGCCAAACCTCAAGAATCAACGACAGAAGAGCAATTTAATGTCTCTGTATATGTCACTATCTGTAATTGCTTGTATCTGTTTTTCATATATTATCTTTTAATTCTTTGCCTTTTATAATGACCAATAGGGTGGGTTTCCCAGGGGCGTCTGAACTGAGTAATGGATTTTGCATACCCCTTTGCACATTTTACATGTATTATGCATATTGTATTACCCAATTCTCTCAAACCTGCCACACTATTGCTCCCCATTGTCAAGAAGTCATGTTTGCCCTCAGGGTAGGGAAGAAGACCAGTGGGTGGCCCATTTGCCCCCCTCACCACTTGTCAAGCCAATGACTCCCCCCCTGACTGTTTTATTTCATGTTTGTGTCAACCATTGCAACCCCACACTGGTTCAGGGAGACCACTACTGCTTAGATTAGATAATTATAGAACCATATAAATAAGGTCTCGCCTGCTGCCTGGAAAAAACCATTAACACCATTAAAACCATTAACCATTAGTTAAAGACCTTCAAACAGAGATAGAGGAATGCAACACAGGGTTGCCCTAGATTATTTGTTAGCTAAGCAAGGTGGTTTTTGTAAAATCATTGGGAACAAGGGATATGAGTTAAAATTCCATGATCTTAATAGGTCCATAGAACATGAATTGAATAACTTGCAAGAAGTTATGAAAAACAACATTCATACAGATAACCTACTGTCTTCATGGTTGGACAGCTTGTGGGCTTGGCTCCCATCAACTGAATGGCTTAAACAATTGGTGCAAAATGCAATTTTAGCTATCGCTATTCTAATTATGGGATGTTGTTTATGTTGTTTATGTCAATGTATTCTACAGATATTTGGAAAATGTATATCAGTATGTCAACCTAAGTATAATATGCCTTCCAGATGAGAACTGCACAAATTGCATACAACTATCCGCACACTCCCAGTGCAACCTAAGGTCGCCTCACCGTACCGCACCACAATCAGCTTCAAAGAACTCCACCTGTCACTTACAGGGAGTATGCGGTGGTTTAGCATATTGGTAGCATGTGGGGGCATAGAGCAAAGCACTTGGATATAGCCTGATAAACTGACATCCACTCCGATGGTATTACTCACAAAGAGTTTTATTTTCCATTAGCATCTGAAAAGAACAGAGACAGACAAAGACAGAGTACATAGCAATATTTAGTTAGTAGAGTTCCCTTTGATTGGAGGGGCTCATCTCGCGTATGAGCCATACCCCGCTGGGAAGTTTGAGTCCGGCCTGGGAAAAGACAGATGAGTCTGCCTTCTACCCAAGAGGACCGAAGAACTGAGGGAAAGGGCTCTGCTTATATACACAAAAGGAGCAGATTTCCCTCCCACCTTTGCATTCTTAGGATGACCTAATCTGCAGGTGTTACAGCAGCTGGGTTCTGTGATTGACATGAGAAGAGACGTCATCTCCCTCGTGGTATAGTCAGCTGACCTAGCTGTCACTCTGTACCCTCGTGGGACTGCAAGTGCAGTAGCTGTCAATCACCTCCCTCATGGGACTGCAGCTGTGAAGAACTCATCCCAAAGGAATGTGAGTGCGTGAAAGAGCTCTAGGAGCTTCAGATAAGGTTGCCATGGATACTCAAGATCATGACATTAATTACCAACATCTCACTTCTCTTAAACAATAAAAAGGGGAATATGTAGTGGTAGTTATTAGTGTGACCCCATGATTATTCAAAATATATACATTATTATTTAGAATACGGGTTCTGATCAGTTGGGGCAGAGAAAAATCACTCAGCCAGCTATTTTACTGAAAGTTAATGGTATTTATTTATTTATTATTTATTTATTTTATTGGATTTATACCCCGTTCCACTCAAGCACAAGGTCGACTCAAAGCGGTTACAACAGTCAATACACATACAATTACCATATCATAATAATACATCTAATCATAAACAAAATAAATAATCAAAAATCCACAATAATACAAAAGGCACAACATCAAAATATCATTAATCAATAGTTACAAAATTTAGATTAAAGGTATAAAAGACAACAATCAAATATCAAAAGCAATGCAGAACAAAAGGGGCGGAGAGGCAGCGTCTGCGGAAGGTCCTTTATGCCCTGCAAGGGGGGGGGGGGCTGGAGCAGGTGTTTCTCATTCCCCCCCCCAGTTTGCCAAACTGGGAGGATGGCTCCAAGACTCAGCGTCCCACCTTCGAATCCTCCGAGCAGGCAGGCTCAAGGAGGTGGAGAGGTATGCTCTTAACTCTACATTCCATTTGTGGAACACAACTTGGAGGAACCCGAAAACTAATTAAACATGGCAAACAATCCCTTAATCTTTAATGACCAATATTTGACCTTTTGGCATGGGTCATACTAATCTTATTGTTTCAGGTTTGTACGTAAATATTAACCAGTCTTGTTTCTTTACATTTCCTGGAGCCATGATGCCAGGAAAGCCTTTCTGACAATATCAATGGTTAATTACATTTGTTAGTTATTAATCACATAGGCAGAGAAAATCTCTGCGAGCATCTAGTTTAGTTCTCCTAGAAGTTTGATTATAAATACTTGCTGTAAAATAAAGCAAGGAAGCCGTCAGCCTGATCCTTGAAGCCTGCGTGTTGTTTTTTCTCTCCACTGAATAAGGCTCATTGCAGCATCCAGAGATGGTGCCCTCCTGGTATTTTGTAACACAACTGCTATGGCTCTCATCTCATTTGAGTAAGGTACTTCCCAGAACATCTCAAAGCTTATGCCATAGAATAGATTAGCATGTCAGATGCAGGGAAGATGGAAATCTAAAATATGACCTTGAAACAGTCTTCCTTGGGAAGAACAGTCTTCCTAACTAGTGGTCTTCAGAAGTACTGCATTATACATCTCATCTCATGATCTAGAGGTAGGAGTAAAAAGCAAGGTAGCCAAATTTGCTGACGACACTAAATTATACAGAGTAGTGAAAACTGTGAGAGATTGTGAGGAGCTCCAGAGGGATCTCTTGACACTGGGGGAGTGGGCAAAACAGTGGCAAATGAGCTTCAACATTAGTAAGTGCAGAGTGATGCATGTTGGGGCAAAAAACCCCAATTACATTTATAAACTGATGGGGTCTGAACTCTCTGCGACAAACCAGGAAAGGGACCTTGGTGTCCTGGTGGACAGCTCAATGAAGATGTCAACCCAGTGTGCCTCAGCGGTGAAAAAAGCAAACTCAATGTTAGGGATCATTAGGAAGGGTATAGAAAATAAGTCAGCAAGTGTCATTTTGCCTCTTTATAAATCTATGGTGAGGCCCCATCTGGAATACTGTGTACAGTTCTGGTCGCCATACCTCCAGAAGGATATTATGGAGTTGGAGAAAGTACAGAGGAGGGCAACCAGAATGATTAGGGGACTGGAACACCTTCCTTACCATCTGAGGCTGCAACAGTTGGGCCTTTTCACTCTTGAACGAC
This sequence comes from Bradypodion ventrale, assembly GCA_035047345.1. Lineage (NCBI taxonomy): Eukaryota > Metazoa > Chordata > Lepidosauria > Squamata > Chamaeleonidae > Bradypodion > Bradypodion ventrale. The sequence continues at coordinate 261,599,093 of JAWDJE010000003.1, read as the reverse complement.
GGCGTCTAAGAGGTGACCTGATTGAAGTTTATAAAATCATGCACGGTGTGGACAAAGTAGATAAGGAAAAACTGTTTTCCCTATCGCACAACACTAGAACTAGGGGAAACTCAATGAAACTTTTGGGTACTAGTTCTCAAACAAATAAGAGAAAGTACTTCTTCACCCAGAGGATTACTGGTCTATGGAACTCCCTGCCAGAAGAAGTGGTGACAGCTGTCAGTCTTGACAGCTTTAAGAAAGGATTAGACAAGCTCATGGAGGACAAGGGTATCAATGGCTATAATTATGGATACTTAAGGACAACCTCTGGGTTGGAGAGATAGGCAGGATATCTCTCAATGCCATTTCCAGGGAATCCTAAGCAGGTGAAGGCATCTCCTTGGGAATACCCTGAAGGAAATGGTGAGCCACTGTGTGAGACAGAATGCTGGACTGGATGGGCTGTGGCCTGTTCCAGCAAGGCTGTTCTTATGTTCTTATGTATCGTCCCCAGCCAACCTCATCAGTGGTGTTCTCTTACATGCCCCAGAAGGTGCTAGTTTGAAGAAAGCCACCACAACATACCCAGGAAGACATCCCATCTTGCTACTACCACACTGCCTCAATAGTTGCAGCACCTCTTGAACACCTTCAATCTAAACCTTACCAATGGTTTTCTAATTCTACTAGTTTAGCTGTTAACTCCAGTACATTATATCCAAGCCTCTCCAACATTTGGTGTTGCCCTTTGTAACGATGCCTCCCAGGCAATGCCTCCTTGCTCCAACTGTATTTATATTTAGTTTTTTAGATTTTACTAGCAGAGGACCCAGCGTTGCCCGGGGGTACCCTACCCGGGCCAAGGAGAGACCAGGGCCACACACCCACCCCAGCTGCCTTACCTTTTTGTCTGCTGTCATCGAGGCCGTTTTCTCAGCTCTGCCGTGAGGCACCGTCTCAGCCTGACTCTGGCTGCTGCCGCTGCCGTCCTCCCCAGTGACTACACTTAGTGGGTAGCCATCACAGCCCGGCCCCTCTGTCCTCCCGTGGGTTGTGACAGGCAGAAGGGAGGCTCCATTTGGGCAGGTGGGCAGAGGACCCATTTGAGGGGGGAGGTTTGCGGAAGGCGGTGGCCCAGTCCTGTCCTCCGCCTGCCCCCTGGCTGTGGGTTCTCACCCCCCCCCCCATGGCATGCCTCAGGAGTCTAGAGGAGCCATGCTGCAGTGGCTGCCCTCCAACAGTAGTCGCATGACCATAATGGTCATAATTGCCGCTGTCCATACTGGCAAGGAGGGGAAGGGAGGAATCACCCTAAAGGACAGGAGTCGAAGAAATAAAAGCAGCAGGATTTAATATAAAGTGTAGCAACCCGTTCAGACTGTACAATATATATGTAAACTACAGGCTCAATTAAGCAAAGACAAAAACCGCATTCTTCCAAGAATCAAAAAAATCCCTAAAGTCAAACTAAAGTCAAACTAAAAAACCTATCGGATGGATTAGAACTGAAATAACAAATAACCCGACTCTATATATACCACGGAGTAATATCTAGAAGTAACAACAAGTGGGATAATAATAAGTTCATGTAAGAGTCTACCAGGGATTCAGATTTTCACAAGGCTGCTTCGAACATTCAGCGTTCTTTACGCCATAGAGGCTATCCTGAACGTATCATTCAATCCGCTTACACTAGAGTTAGCTCGAGACCCCGAAACACTTTATTCCAGCGCCGGGCTGATTCCACAGATAATAACATCATTTGGTCACTGGATTATACGCCTCTAGCCCAGAAAAAGTGTGATATATAAACATTGGTCTTTTCTGCTGGCTGGGGGGTGGGTGTTGCAGCCCCTTTTCAGGGGCAAGGACCCTGAGGCAGGCTGCTGGTTACCCACACTGTCCACCCCAGACGTTTAAGATAGACGTGCATGCAGTTTCCAGCGCAATCAGTGCAGGGGTGTCATCTTGTATTAGGGAGCCCTGTGATATCATGGAGCCCAGAACTGGTCAGCTGGAAATTTGTTGAGCTGTAGTGATGACACCACAACCCCCCCTGGTTGGCTTTTTTCCCTTGCTTTTTCTCCTGTCGGTGGTGGTGTTCCCTTTGCAGATTGATTTAGGGGGCATACCCCTCCCCATGGGGCTTGTCACCCCTGCAGTGACCATCTCTTCGGCCCAAGGTACGCATGTGCTGAGTTTCAGTGCAATCGGTGCAGGGGTGTGAATTTGTATAAGGAACATACAGTGCCTGACCTTGATTTTAGTTACATAGACTTGCATAGGTTGCCCGGCATTGCTGGGCTGTTATAAACTGTGTTTACATGTTTTGGGGGTTTTTTTAGTTAAAAATCAACAGAGGATGCTATAAATCTTTTTATTGTATTTATTTAACATATGTTTGTTATTTGTGTAAACTTTTGATTTATTGTAAATTTTTTGACTTGTTTTTACTTTTGTGGCCTCTAGTTGGGGCTGTTTTGTTTTTGACTTGTTTTTAATATTCCGGCCTGCAGGTGGGGCTGTTAGTAATACTGTTGGTTTTGTTTTTTCTCTCCTGGCCTCTAGGTGAGGCATCTTCCAGTAAGTAGTCTTTGTTTCTTCATTTCTGTTCCAGTCTCGTGGAGGGAGGATGTGCTGGTGAGTTCTCTGGTTTTATTTATTCTTGGATTTTTCTTTGTTTTGATTTTGCGGTGGTGAGCTGGGAGGTGTTTCTGTTTGTTCTTTTGTGGTTTTGATGGGCTTTAGATGTATGTAATTGGTTTGTTTATTTCTGGTTTTGTTTATTTTTGTGATTTCATTGGTGTTTATTTGTGTTATTTGTGGTAGTTGTGTTGTTAGAGTTAGGTATTTTCGTGTTGTAGTTAGGTGTTTTTTCTGTGCTTTTCTGGTATTGCGGATGTTTTTGTTTGTGGATTTTGCTGTTTACTTTTTGTTTATGAATGGTTTATTAATTATTTATTTATGTTTTATTAATTTTTATTAATTTTGGTGTTTGTTGTTAGTGCACACTTTTGCGTGAAGAACGGGCTGCCTGTCGGTTCCTCTTTTCCCCATTGCTGCTTTGAATTTTGGTTTCGATGCAGCAATGGGGAAAAGGAGGAGCCGGCAGTCAGCCCGTTCTTCCCCTGGTAAGGTTCGTTAGGTAGGTCAGGGGAGAAGAAGGCAGAGAAGAGCTATCTGCCTGACTATGGTTCTCTCCTCTCTGTCTCCTTTTTCTCCTGGCTTACTTAACTGGAGATTGGCAGGCAGTGATCCGTAAGGGGTGGTGCTCTTCCTTGCAGATTGCTGGGTTTTGCTTTTGTATTACCTCCACCGCTGTTTCATGTTAGTTCTCGAAATGGTGGTGTCGGAAGTACAAAGGCAGCAGCCAGTCATTCGCCAGGGACTGTGCTTCCCCTGACGAACTGCTGCCTGCTGGAGGTTTTTTTTTCTACCCCGGCCCAACGTACCTCGAGGCCGGCAGAGGTCTCGCCATGTCTTCGGCGGGGTAGCGTGGAGGAGAGGGAGTCCCTCTTCTCCCCATTGCTCCAGGAAAGAAGGCCGACGGTGGTCTCACCGTGTTTTTTTGTTGGTGTTTGTTTTGTGAGGCTGTGAGGCACTGCGTCCGCCTGCGGCAGACTTTGTGCTCCCATTGCGGGATGCCGGCGTTTTAAATTTTATTTTTTTTGCGTGCCAGCTTTCTCAGTGTTCTGCGCACTCACGCCCTTCAGCCTGATTGCCTGAAGTGCTCACGGCACGTAGGATGCTGGGACTTGGAGATTTGTGTTTTTTGTTTGTGTTCATGCAGCAGTTTTTTTCTGCGTCTCGATTTCAATTGGCCGCACCACATTTCCCAACATTCTTTTTGCTCACGCCTCTCAGCCTGATTGGCTGAGGCGCGGCACAGAGGATGTTGGGAATTGAAGTTGTTTTCCTTTGTTCACATTCATGGGGCTCTTGCCCCACTGGCGTCTTCAGAAACCCTGCAGTACTCTGCGGGCCAGGTTCAGGCAAGTGCAGAAGGCTCGGTACGTGATAGTATGGATGGGTGCAGAAACATATAGCAAATTCTAACGGTTAACCCTTGGATTTATAGTTATAGATAAAGAGATGGCTTTGCATAGCTCCTATTGTGATTGCTATGACTAGTGATGGTACACAGTATGGAAGAGAATAGAGAGAACTCAGGGTACAGTCTGTTGGAAACAATAAACACAGCTGGCAAGTTTAACATTTTAAGTTATTTTCTTTGAAATGGTACCATTCTTATTCTTATTCTTATTCTTATTCTTATTCTTATTCTTATTCTTATTCTTATTCTTATTCTTATTCTTATTCTTATTCTTATTCTTATTCTTATTCTTATTCTTATTCTTATTCTTATTCTTATTCTTATTCTTATTCTTAGTTTATTGGTACCTCACCCTCCTGATGCGAGCACCACTCAGGGCAGCTAACAACACAAAAAAATACAATACAATCAGTGCAAAAAAACAATAAAAACATTTACAGCTGAAAACATTACATAAAACCCCTATCTAAAATCAGAATTAAAATCGCCATTACCTAGTTATTCATTCAAAATTACAATGTAAAAAAAAAGTGTAAAAGTAGAAGTTAAGTGAAGGATCTATGAGACCACAAGTCACAAAAGCACTTTTAGAAACATGATTCTGGCCAAGATCAATTTAGTAGACCTTCAAACAGAAATATAGAGATGAGTACTGGGAAGAACTCCAAGCCAAGAAGATGAAATCTATCCCTAGCCAAGTGGTAGGCATCATCTACTCCACCCTGTAGTGGATTCTGAAATAAGTCAACTTTTTCTGTTAGAGAAGAGATCAACTCTGTTTCTTTTTAATTGTGGGATACAGAAATAGATTGTTTGGTCCATCCCTGTTCTTTTGCAATAGATTTTTTTGGTCCTCAAGGAACAATGATTGAGTGGCTAGGAATTTGTTCTCCTTTGAACAATCTATATCTATCTATCTATCTATCTATCTATACCTATAAATCCAAGCGTTAACAGTTGGAATTTGACAAAGGCTCCTGCACCCATCCACACTATCCCATACCGAGGCTCCTGCACTCGCCCGAACCCGGTACGGAGGTAACTGTCAGGTTGAGAAATGCGCCAGTGGGGCAAGAGCCCCATGAACGCAAGCAAAGGAAAAGGACTTCAATTCCCAATGTTATTTGCGCCCCGCCCCGCCACAGCCAATCAGGCTGAGAGGCACGAGCAAAAAGAATGTTGGGAAACGCGTCGTGGCCAATTGAAATTTAGCGGCAGGAAAAAAACCGGCGCACAAACGCAAACCACAAACTCAAAACTACAAGTCCCAGCGTCCTGCGCACCCTGAGCGTGCAGAATGCTGAGAAAGCCAGTGCGGGAAAATTAACTTACAAAAAGCAATGGGAGTGCAAGTCCCCAGCAGGCTAGACTCAGCACCTCACAGCCACGCAAAATAAAAAGCCAAAAAACGCCACCATGAGACACCCGCCGTCCTTCTTTCCCAGAGCAACAGGGAGTAGAGGGACTCCCTCTCCTCCATGCTACCCCGCTGAAGACACGGCGAGACCACCACCAGCCTCAAGTAAAGTTGAACCGGGGTGGAACCCCCCCCCCAAAAAAAAAACAGGCATCAGTTCGTCAGGGGAATCACCCTCCCTGGCGGATGACTGGCTGATGAATTTGTACTTCTGAATACAAAAACAACAGCCAGAAATCTGCAAGTAAGAGCCCCACCCCTTACGAATTGCTGCCTGCTGATCTCCAGTTAGGTAAACTGGGAGAAAAAGAAGAGAGAACCATCTGCCTCCTCCTTCTCCCCCAACCTACCTAACAAAAAAATAAAAATCAACCACAAAATACACAAACAAAAACATCCACAATAACACAAAACCACATACAAAACACCTAACTACAGCACAAAAAACCACAAAATACACAAACAAACAACAACTAATTACACAAATAAACAACAACGAAATAAGAAAAAATAAACAAAATCAGAAATAACCAAACCAATTAAACAAACCTAAAACTCAACCAAAACAAAAAAGAACAGCCCACCACCACAAAAGCAAAACAAAGAAAAACTCCATAAGAAAGAAAACCAGACAACTCACCAGCACATCCTCCCTCCATGACGACCGGACAGAAATGAAGAAACAAAGAGACTACTTACTGGGAGAAGCCCCACCCAGAGGCCAGGAGAGAAAAAACAGTGAAACTAAAACAGAACCACCAGCAGCCCCACCTGCAGGGCAGAATAGTAAAAACAACTTAAAAAGACTCAACAGCCCCATCTAGAGGCCACAAGAGTAAAAACAAGTCAAAAACATAACAATAAATCACAATTTTACACAAATCAGAAACATATGTCAAAAAAAATAAAATACAAAGATTTCTAACATCCTGTGTTGAGTTTTAACTCAAATAAAAACCAAAAACATCTAAACACAGTTTAAAAACATTGAATGTAAAAAACATGTACTTTCACATTTTTAAAATTATTACCTACGGTACAACTATTTTAAAAAATCCACAAACTAAAACATTATTTGGTTAAATAAAACAATTTGAAAAAATTATATCATCCTTTGTTCTTTTTTTAATCCACAAAAAAACCCCAAAAAGCTGATCACAGTTTATAACAGCCCGGCATTGCCAGGCAACCTCTGCTAGTCTATCTATATAAAACAGAGGAGAGGTCTTGTTTGTTCTCTATACAATTCCACACCCCTGCACCAATCACGCTGTAACTTGGCACACCCCTACCTTGTTCCTGCAAGAATGTCACTGGGGGGGGGGGGGTCCGGCAGCCCATGTCTGGGTGTATGCCCCTAAATTGATCTGCAAAGGGAAGTACACTTGATAGGAGGGTGTGTGTCCCCCCAAGTGATGTTATAGTGATGCTAATGTCATAGCCCCAGGTAGTTTATTTATTTATTATTTCAATTTCTATACTGCCCACTTGGCCAAGGCCAACTCAGGGCGGTTCACAATCATAATAAAAACATGATTAAAAACAGCTTAAAAACCCGATTAGTTAACCCGATTGTGACATCATCATGATGTAATTGAGTTGGCTAATGTCATAGTACCTGGTAGGGACAAAGGGGATAAGGGCGGATCGTCAACAGAGAAGCGGGATGGGTGAGAAGAGAAAGGCGGAAGAAGGGATGTCACAGTCCCAGGTAGGGACGGGTGAGGGAGGCAGAGAGGGGATGGGTAAGGGAAGAGAGAGACAGAGGAAGGGAGGCAGGAGTGATCCACACACACCCCATGAGGTTTCCATGGGAAAGGATGGCCTATGGTAAAAAAAAAGCCGGGCAAGGCTGGGTAATCAGCTAGTTATTCTATAAACATTAATATTTGCAAATATAACAAGTTTCAAATAATGTATAGTATTCAACTTTTCACACAGTATTTTAAAAGAGCATTTCTTTACCTACCAATCATTATTGCAAACATTTCTTGTGATTCATTTAATTTTAGTGTAGAGTTAGATAGTTACAAGCATCAGGCTTATAGACTGTGAAAAGGAGAAAAATATCCACATGCTAGCAGTCCAAAGCAATGGTGTAGGGATTCTCTCATTCATTTTGTTTTTAAATTTGGAATAGTGTTTGCTAATTGATTCTCCAGCTGTTGTAGGTCTCTCTGCCTTCCTAATGTTCAGTTGAGTAAACTAGTATTTGTTCAATATATTCATAATTCATTCTGCATTAGGCCATTGTCCTACGTATTAGGATTTTTCTAAACAAAAACAACACTTAATTTATTGAGCTTTCTTTTGACTTGGTAAAAAGGATTCTGACACACAAGTGAAGAAGGACATCTTTGACCAAATATACCTGGGTATCCCAAGAGAAATCTATCTTCTAAATCCAAACATATAACCCTCAGGCTGGAGGTTACAAGCATTTACCATGCCCTCCTGCATTGAAAACTTTATTCTATTATATCTGCAAGATTTTTTCTATCTAGTAAGTTATTTCTAAATAATCATTTCTCATTTTTCTTTTATTGCTGTATTAACAGATCTGGCAAACTTCCTTCCTGATGGAAAATAGGATTGCAGTGCTAGAAAAATTATAATTGCTGTCTTCTTTTCTGGAAATACAGAGCCCTCAAGTAGACATATAACTTGGCTATGGTTCTTCAGGATTTGTGGTCCATTCCCCATAAACCCACAAGAAATTCTTTTAGCTCAAATATCCTTCTGTGCCAAACCATAAACTATTTGAACAACATGTGATTACACATCAAGCTGATTCAATCATTAGTTTTCTCCACTTTCCGTAGAACTTTTATTTAAATAGGACAGAAAGTATATGAAAAACAAATTTCAGATCCTTGAAGAGAGGACTTGGTTGGATTTCTGGAAATCACTACTCCTGCCACTACCTAATTTTAGGGAAGACTTCTTAAGATCATAGGAAGCTTCTGTATACAGAACCAGACCTATCATCTCATTATTGTCAGTTCCCACTAAAGGTAGGTCTTCAGAATTTGAAGCTAGACTCCTCCTTAGATCTAATTAAAGACCCCCGGAATTATGTGGTGACTTTTGACATCATCCAATGGGCCTCCCATTGTAGTACAAGCCATGCTTAACCTTGCTCAGTGTTCAATATCAGAATACAATGTGTATCGTTATGGGAGAAAGGTGTTGCAACAGAGGAATTCTTTGGCATATAGATAAATAACTTCAGCTAACCTGGAATTATTTCAAGACCTTTGTTTGGCCCTTCTGATCGCCAGACCTGAAACAAAAGAGGTTTGTAGAGGTAGCAGAACTTGGAAAAGTTGCAAGGTACAAGTACAAGGAGGAGGCTGCTCTTCTAACAGTGTCTCATAAATGCATAAGCTTATACAAAAACATTCATAAAACAGAAGGCATGCCTGATTAGAAAAAAAGGTACCTATAGCTGATAGAAGGCAAAAGATAGGCCTGGTGGTCTGGAATGACCGACTTTGGAATATATGTAGAAGTTACATTTGTGTGTGTGTGTTTTTTTGAAACATATTTAATTCCCCCCCTTTGTTTAATTCAATCTTGTAGATTGGAAGCAGCAACAAAAACGTTTGATGACAGTTTTAGACTGGATGGTGCAATGACTGGAAGGCTGGAAGTTTGTACAGAGGACATGGCTGAAGACCTGCTGGTTGGGGTTCAATTGCTCCTGAATGAATAATCCTATCATTTTCTGATAATGTTGCAGTTCCCCAGAAGAAACAGTGCTAATGCTGGGGAGTTCCCCAGAGCCAAACAGGTTCAAAGTCATGACTTCCTCTCTCAGCTTTTAAAGTTTGATTTGGACTGCACCATATGCATTATTCCAGCCAGCATGACCAGCTGCCATCTTGGGCAGGTGATACACACACACACACACACACACACACACACACACACACACACACACACACACAGAATGAAATCTCTATTCTTGGATAGGATAGGGACAGTTCCTTTGGAAGCTATTGTCAGTCCACCTTGGTGAATGACGAAAAGCAGCTATCCACCATGCTATTTCTAAATCCAATCCTGTATAACTATTATAGTTGTTGGGAAAAGCTGTGGAATCTATAGCTTTACATGGATATGTTTTTATAGCAAGGTTTCTGGGATGGATGTTTGTGTCTCTCTGTGTATGCACTGACATTTGTGCATATCTCAAGATGGATATTAAAGCTGATAATGTCAGTCGTCATTCTTGCTTCTGAGTTTCTCAGGTTGTTTTACCAAACTTCCCATCAATTTTGGCTGCTCTTAGAGCCCAAGGCACAAGGTGCTGATGTGAATTTGTTTGCACACACAGGCATAAGCTTCCTTAGAGCAGGAAGCTGCATCTAATCTGAATAAAAGGAAGTAGCTTTTTATGCCCTTCACTTTTAAGGAAATAAGGTTGTGTTAAATAAAATACAATTAAAAAGGAAATTTTAGGTAAGAATAGCTATAACTCCCTGACAACTTGTTGACCATTTGGACTGAGTTTCCATCAATTGTGCTGTTTTTATTTTTATTGGTTTGCTCAATTATTGTCGTTTAGTTCAACTAGCCATCAAGAATTCAAGCAGCTAAAAGAAAAGTTGAAATATCTCTTAACAATAGCCAAAGCTAGTTGGCAGGAAACAGCACATGGTGAGGTACAATTTATCACCCACTTGATAATCTATATACTTTTCAAATTAAATCTTATCCAAAGTTTGCTCAGGTGTGGGGTTGCCATAATTATCTCCCACAAAACCGGGACAGCCACGTGATGCCATTGCATTCTTCAAACTGTGCATGTGCACCCCCAATTTATACTACCCCCTGGAGAAGCCCCCACCAACATACTAGGCCCCAGATAAGGGTCCCCTGCCACCACCACCACCCCGGAGAAGCCTGCTGGGGAAAAACCTGGGTGGCACCAGCGCCCTGGGCTTTGGGGGTGGGTGGCTCTACTCCATTCTGCCAGGGAAACTCAGGGGACCATAGTCCCAATAAAAAGCCATTCAGAGCTATAAATGGCCACCATTTGACATTGGTTCAAGATGGGGAGGGACTAAGAGCGAGGCCTTCTCTCCTTCCATGTGTGTTGCAGTGTCACCTCACCGCAAATCTGGGACTTTAACTTTTTTTAAAAAAAAAACAGCCGGGATGAGTTTCCCGACCTTGAATCCAGGACAATCCTGGTTTTCTGGGATGTATTGCAACCCTATTCAGGTGGCTTTACTATTTTTCAAATACAGTGGAACCTTGAGTTAGGAAATTAATCCGTTCCTCAGGATGTTACGTATTACAAAAAAATTGTAACTCAAAATGCAGTTTCCCATAGGAATGCATTGAAAACTAATTACTCCATTCCGGAGGTCAGAAAAAAAGTAAAAAAAAGTCTTTTATCTGTTAAAAACTCTTTATAAAATGCACTTTGGAATTTTTCACCACCTTTTCAGATTTGGATATGCCAGAAGAAGAAGAAGTCCTGATTCAGACAAGTTTGGGGCCAATGTTAACTGGTCCTTTTTAAAAAAAAAAGAATATCAGAATGGATCCTGAGAGCTTATCACTATTCAGTGTCATCAGCTGTCACCATTTTGTTTCTCAAATGCCCTTGGAAGGGGGGGGGGCACATGAAATGGCACTGCAGCCCACATCTGGCCCACGAGCCTTATGTTGGGAACCCCTGCCTTAGACTGTCCCATAGTTTGGAAAACATAATCATGAGCACATTAAGCTGGTGTCCTCTAGGTTTGGCAGCTAATCAGAGACAGGTAAGTACTTGGATGATATATCACAATGGATCTCCATAAAGGACAAGGAAGAATTCTGCCTGAAACACTGGTCAGCTACTGTTAGTTAATATTAGGCTATGTGGATAGTTATGTGATTCATAAGGCAGTATAAGGCAACTTCCTATGTTCCAGTAAAAACAAAGGGAACATTAAGAAACTACAGCTGCTGTACATTGGGCAGACAGGAGAACAAGATTTGTTGGGAAAAGTTGAAGGCAGCAGGAAAACTGGAAATCCAAATACGAAATACATTGACTCAATTAAAAAAACAACTATAGAATTACATTTGCAAGTGCTGTAAAAGGCTGCTACTGAAAGAGCGGTCTTTGGTCAGATTGGACTTGACAGCCCATAACAATATAAGCAGCAACAGCAACAAAAATAACAAACAGGCATAGTGACACCTCCAATTTAAAATGGGCTTTCTAAAACATTGGTGCATTTGAAATATCTCCCACATGCCTGAAATCTTTACTTTTTAAAAGAACTGGATAGGAATATGATGAGTAGGGTTAGTAATGAGCACAAAAGATTTTTTTTAATTCCACGTTTTAATCCAACGAGTAGAGTTTTTAAAGGTTAAAATCAAAGTTGGGGCAACCCAAAGTCAGACTTCTTGCTGCTCCTGTTCATGAAGGGAATTGTGATTTTTTTTGTTCTGTAAACAAGTGTGTTGCACAATCTAACTTTTAAAGGCTTCCCACAGTCTGGTTTGATGCTGGGACGTGGAAGAAATAAAATATCCCAATGTGACATTATCTGAAAGGCATTCCAGTACATTTCCCAGATCTTGTTTATTATATGGGATAGATGTTAAGAAGTTAATTTAGTGCATCTTCTGACTAAAGACTTGTTCTGACAAAGTGATGTATGTGGTTTGAGGACTGGGTCCTTTCCTTTAATTAACAATGAGGAAGAAACACAGAAGATTGTGTCTGCATGGAATACTCAGAAAACAACTTGGTCCATCTTCTGTCCTTTAAAATGTATTATCTAATCTTTATGTAAGCATTTCCTCTTTCTCTGTGGCTTCTTTTGGCATGGTATTCTATCACTGCCTAGTTGTTCTGATTTGGGAGATTTTCTGTATCTAATCTAAACTGACTTGTCTTTAGTGCCAAGTAATGTGTTTGTGCTGATAATATATTCTCTGGTCAAGCTTCAACTTCCTATTCCATTGTTCCCCTCATTTAATATTTTTACTGGCATTAATTTTTGTATTTTCCCCCAGAAGCTTAACCTTTGCTCTTTCTGTACCATTAAAGACAAATATTAATATCACAAGAGGAAGAGGAAGCTATAACTAACTATAACTAGCATCCATGAAAATGTACTAAAGATAATATTTCTGCGGAGAATATAATAATGGGATGGACTTAAGTCTGGATGTCTTGCTGCCCACTTGGGAAGAAAACAACTGCCATTTGGAGAGAAGTCTTGGATATGTAAGTGTATCTGGTATTCTAGTTTACCACATGTCAGAATAAACCTCTGTCACAGTTGCAGAACTGAATTTTGCATTTCATGGGCAAATGCTTCAATAAACAGAGAAACTGACCTCCTGGCAACTCAGCTCCCCCCGTCCTAAGAAATTTCCTTAATTGTATCTCCTCTAGCTGCTAGGAGAATGCCATTTTTGTACTCTCACACAGGACTGTTGGCCAATTGAGGCCCATGGGTTGTGGCTTCTAAAGCCTTTGAAACTTAAACCCATTTCTCGTAAACCACAATAACAAGATATTCCCCCTTCAGGGTATATCTGTATAAAAATATTAGTCCTATACCATGTATTTCATATGTATAACTATGTGTAAGCTTCATATAATGAAACTAGTGAGAAGTAGCTTACACGGTGCTTGCCACATGAAGGACACATTAAATTGTTCCACAGTGCAACAGTCATCATGTGGTAATATAGACATGTCTCTTAATAAGGTACTAAAATTGACTAGGCAATTTTTTGCACATGACATTCAAACCGCTGCAAATCCCACCTCATGCCTCAACGTGGCACAGTGGTGACCCTGGATGTCCGACAGCTGTGGTGGCGGATGTGTGTGTTCCGCTGGCAGGTTCAACCATGCTACAAAGGTGTCAACTAGTGGTCCAGAACGGTTCTCCATTCTAAAACCGCAGGTCAGCTAACTGGGGTTGGGTACTCAGCCAATGCACCTGGCCAGTGCATTGCACTAACGTGGCCAACTTCGACACGAGCCCAGCCAAGTGTGTTGTCATATTTAAAATGGCTAAAGGAGCATTGAAAACACAGGCCTCAGTCCCCCTGTGATGGTAGCGGTAGGACCTTCAAATGGTGAGAGCCTGCTAAAATCTAGTGGGAGATGATGCTTTGATCCACCACGTCAAACGAGACATGTTAAGTAAGGATCAACCATGTAACATTCACAACATTCACAGGATGGTAAGAATTTGGGAATAACTGCATTTGAATATAGTACAAGCTAGAACTTACAGATCTGTCCTTTTAGATCAGTGGTGCCCAAACTTTTTTCCCACGGGCCGATCCCGCCCTGACACGCAGCTGTGGGGGTCAGAGGTGGGCTGCTCCCGCTGTTGACCATTTCAATGTCAGCAGCAGTGGCAGTGATCGGGCTTTGCTCCTGCTGGTCCAAGCAGTCTCCACTCGGTCCCAGCCCTTCAAAAGCCTCTTGCAAGCTGGATCGCCGTGTTGCGGAAATTTTTTGAGCCTTCTCCATTTCAAAATCTGCAGCACTGGGAGAGTCCCTTGGCATGCCAAAGCTGATATCAGCACAGTGTGCCAGGTTTACCCTTCCACACCATGGATTTTGAAATGGAGAAGGCTCAAAAAAATTCCTTAATATGGCGATCCAGCTTGCAAGAGGCTTCTGAAGGGCTGGGACCAAGCGGAGGCTGTTCGGACCAGCAGGAGTGAAGCCTGTTTGCCACCGCCGGTGACGTATTACTACGTCAGGCAGTAAGGGCGGGGGGGGGGGCAGAGAGGACCCGGGTTCTCAGCCCAGGCCAGATTAATGAGATGCATGGGCCCAATTGGGTCTGTGGGCTGTAGTTTGGGCACCGCTGTTTTAGATCCAGAGCTTTTAAGTGTTTATATCTTTAAAATCTGATTTTTAACCTCATTTATCTACTTTGGTCTTAAACTAAGACAGGGTTTCCCAACCTATGGCCAATGGGCCGGATCTGGCCCCCAGCACCATTTCATGTGCCCCCATCCCTCCAAAGGCATTCAAGAGACAAAATGGCCATCCTTTGAAGCTGCATTTACAACAGCCATAAATGAGTGCATGGATGATTCCGGCAGCTGTGATGGCAGTGACGACTGGAGCGAGGGCGGGAGCCTGATTATTTGGTGGCATGGGCCAGATCTGGCCCATGGGCCATAGGTTACCTACCCCTGCCTTACAAAGTCTCTCCTACAAGCAAGCTGATTCTGAGGAGAGAAAGATAATTCCCGCCAGTTGAGAAACTGTTTTTCAATGGGACATTCTTGAGTAATGATTAATGTAATGCAGTAAATACAGATGTAAAAAGGGGGGAAAAAATCCCCACAGAAAGTGTCATCTCAACAAATAAATTCAAAGTATTATTTGAAACATTGGGAATTTGAGAAGGCTCTTCGAGTGGCTTCCACACAAATTGCACTCCACAAAATCATTTGGCATTTCTCGAGTTAACTGCAAATCATCTTAAGTTTCTTCTTCTCTCCCTTCCAGGAATGCAATTTACAGTTATGTGTATAAGGAAACCTGTTAGACCTAAATCAGCCTGGCTGGTGCTATAAGCTGCCTGGAGAGGCAAGCAAGCAGCCCACACCCTACACAGTGGGACTAGTGACGGATAGGTTGGACAGAGCACCGCTTCCTGAACCGAACTTGCTTGCAAACTGTTCAGCTGGTCCTCAAAAGAAACAATACCAGGCACAAACAAAAAAATTCCTCTCTTAAATTGCAGGAGCTATCCACCCTGTGCTTCCACATCAGAACTTCAGAGAAAGAGAATCAACTGGCAGGAAGGGAAATTAAAAGCAATAATGGAGGAGGAGGTAAGGCATTTATGGTTTTGAGCTCAGTATCTTTGCTTTCAAAGTATGAAGGGTAAAATGTCAAATTGCTGGGTTCTTTTCTTACAGTGGTTGAGCCCTCATTTCTAAAGTGGCAAATGTACATTATAAGTAATGCCTCACAAAGTCTGGTGAGTTCTGCGTAGCCCCAGCTGTGTGGCAGTCTATGACTTAAGCTTTTCCGAAGCCTCGTGTGCTTCTAATTATACTCTGTTTTTCTTGCCCAAAAGAGATAACAGTCTTTCTTATCTTGGATTCAACAGTGACGCACCTGGAAAGGGGGAGGGAATGTGCAAAGATGTGAAAATTCAACTAAAGAGCAACTTTTTTGTGTTATTGTCTGAATCTTTTGGTTTGGGACTCAAAGGGAATTAGCCTTGTATCCAAAGAACAAAAAATATAATTCTTGGGGAGGAAATATTGTTATCCTGTCTGCAAGTGAATAGCATTTCGTAGGGCTTCTTTGACAGGGGGGAAAAAAACTATTTGTTTAAAAAATTGGTATACATGGTCTGATTTGTCAGGAACTGTGAAAGGGAAAATTCTTTAGTTCAGAGATCCATTTAGAGTGCTTCATCTTTTGAAAGTTTTTCAAGAACTTCAGTGAAGTTCCTAAGGTTTATAATTCTTAAAGAAATGCATTATTATCAATATTGCACACTTTCATTTCTTGAAACCTGTGGAAAAGAACTATACTTTGCATAATCTAATATTCTTGAAAATGTTTTTAAAGATAAGTTCATTAAAGACATGAACTTTTGGGTGGTGATTTAAAAATTGAATTCTTAATAGTGAACTTTTATTATTAAAAGTATTCTCTCATTTTTCTGTGGGTATATGTCACTAAACTTTCACAATTTAAAATGCATGACTTTACCTGGAGAAGTTTGTGCAAAGTTGCTGAATAACTTAAGCGGTAACTCTGTGAATGTTTTACCCAGTAATAGAAATCATGGAATTCAGTGGGACTTCTGTGCAGACATACATAGGAGTACATTCTAATTATTTGGATAGATTAAATGAAAAGATGGCTGTTATTTCAAGTGATAGGTATTAATCCAAATAAATGCAAGTTATTTCCAGTGTCAAATGGGAAAATCATATTGGAATTACTGGCAAGGCAGAGTGACCACTAACCACATAATATTATACTTCATTCAGCAGTTTCCAGTTCTAAAAATGCTTTATACAATTAAATCTGCTTTCAGGAAAGAACTTGGAATTTTGAGTACCTGAAAACTCTAAAATATAACTCCTGCTAACCTTGGTTCATTGTCAGTTTAATTGTTATTATGATGCAAAGTCATTAAGACAGATAAAGTGTCAGACTTGGACACAAGAGACCTGGGTACATATTCTCACTAGGACATGGAAACTCATGGGAGGTGACAATAGTAAATTATTGCTTCAATAGCTCAAATACATCAAAAAATTTAATTGGGACCATCATAATCCAGAGGTGGCTTGATAATGTAACCCCTGTGGACTATTTGGTTCAGCCCAATGGGTGGGAAAATTGTAGGAAGGGTTTGTAATTCAAGATTAGAGTTAGAAAGCTGTACCTGAGAGAGTAGCTGGAATAGGTAGTAGAATGTCATTTTGTTTGCACAGGTGGGGTACTGGAAAGGTGAATGCACATTATGATTTTATGTGTTTGCATTTTATTTTCGGGCTTTATATTTGAAGACGATTTCTTTATGTTTTGTATGTCCTACTTCTGTTGATGAATATATCTTGGACTTTGTTCTCATTTGGTTTCAAATAAACATTTGAATTTCTTTTTTCATTCTTCAAACAACTCCTGCTCTGGTGCTGATGAAAGGACCGTGTAGTGTACAATTTGTAGCATCCAGCTTTGTTATTTTTGTTATTTGTTATATAAGTATTTATTGAAAAAAGCATTTTGTGAAGTAGATAGATAGATAGATAGATAGATCCAGAGTATTACAATAACACACAAGAGTAAAAAGGTGACTAACTGAAATGTAGATAAATTACTTGTTAAACTGACTTAAATCCAACATTTTGCTGGCTCAGTAGTTTAGATATCTGGCTGCAAAGCTAGGGGTTGGGAGTTTGATTCCCCACTATGCCTGCTGGAAAGAGAGCCAACTATGTTGCCATGGGCAAACTGCATAGTTGCTCCCAGTAGAAGGGAATGCTAAACCATTTCTGGGATTCTCTACGCAGAAAACCATGGAAAGGATTGCAATAAAATACAATTGACCAGAGAACCCCAACACCTCCTCCTCATTGTTGTTGTTGTATCCAGCATAATCACACACCTGGTTAGCATCATTGTGGCAAGAACCAGTTGATTTTATTACGAGCTTCAGGGAAATCAATCAAGTGGATTTCATATTATTGCAGGCTGTATGTCACATGACTGGCTGCATAAGTGGCCAAGTGCTCAGTTGTGAAACTATGGATGAGTGCATGACTGAGTACATGTTGGAAAGCCATGGTAGCCCTTTTTAGGTAGGCTATTTGCTTCTTCTGAGTAGCTGATGTTCTTTCATACGCTGCATATCTCAGCTAGCAAGGAGACCAAAGGGTCCAGTGAGAAAAAAATTGATAGAGTAGGGAAAGGTTAATATTTGGAAACATGGCTTTTGGTTGTATGGAATATTTTCAGCATCAGCACATTGCTTCAGATAAACAGTATGAGACACTGTCTCTTTTTTACATGTACAGTATCATAAAAATGCAGGAGTTGATACTTAACTTCTCATGTAGCAAGGGAGGCGTTTTTGCTAAAAGAAAAGATTCTGGAAGGTAGGGGACAGAACTGAAAGCATGACATGTAGGAAGCACAAGTACGACATGGTGGAAAAGAACATTGGGCATTAAAAGTTGGACGCTCAGCTACACACACAGTAATTGTGTTTTCATTTTCTAAGGCATATTTAAAATAGTTTGGTTTTATTTAGTAATGTCATGGTGTCTCTTAGACTCAGAATTGTGGCTGCTATTATCTGGCTGCAGCTTTAGATTGAATGGTTTGATGCTGTGAAAGCAGAAAGTATATACAGACGATGAGGAAAAAAATCCTTGGTTGGGGGTTCTGGATCAGATATTGAGCAGATAGGGAATTCATCTATGGACTTGCACAGGAATGCTCAGGCAATGGTAGTGATCATGAGTGCTATTTATCATCTTCATTTTATAATCCTAATATACACTTTGTTGGAAAATCTTGGACATGAACTATTATACAGTTGGCACTTCTCACTTAGACTAATGGATGAAGGCTGCTGTTGAAAGTCATCTGGAAATTCAACCAGTCAGTGTTTCTTAGCCTTGAGCTTCCAGGTGTTCTTGGACCTCAATTACCAGAAGCCCAAGTCAGCACACCTGCTGATCAGGACTTCTGGGAATTGAAGTCCAAAAACAACTGGAGTGCCCAAGGTTGAAAAAACATGGTCTACAACATGGACACTATAGTTTAGACAGGAGCTGTTAGGTCATCATCTTCACTGATGGCAAATGTTTTTTCTGGGCTATACTAAAGTTATTAAAATGGCCCTTCAAAACCCCTAAAAAGTTTACTAATAATTGTGTACCATAAAGTTTATTCTGAGTTATGGTTGCTGATGTTAAACAGTTAGCAGAGTGGTATGCAGTGGCCAGCAAGAGGTTTACACCTGACAAGGTGGTCCCTTGTGAGAAAAAAAGGCAGACAGGTCTTGGTGCAAAAGGGCAACTCAAAACAGGTTTACTCATGAAGCAAAATGTGCAAGTATATACAGTGTAACAACTGTAACACAAAACAGATATGTCCTCTCAGGTTGGTCAGTTAACCTCACTGAGACAGTCCAATTGTGCTATATACAAGTCTATACAATTTGGTAGCAGTCTAATCCAGCAGGGTAAATGCAAATGCAAGCTGCAATTACAGACAATGCCAAAGAGTTCTGCAGCCTCCTCCTTTGTCCAACAAGCACAGATGGCATATCAGGCAAATGCCATCATCAGGATCAGTGCAAAGATTCAGTCCTTGTAGCTGGTTCTGGAACAAGCAGGAGTCTTCGCCCAGGCTGTCTGTCAGTAGATAAAGTTGAGTCAGGCAAGTTGAGCATTGGAGCTGAATGTCTGCAATCCTGCTCTAACCTAAATACACTGACTCACAGAGCACACCAGGGAAAAGTCCCAACACCTTTGTGCCCCTGCAGTAGGACCTTCAAGGCATCACATACACAATATGCTTTGGAACCAGTTAGGATGTGAGGTGAAGACTTACACCCCCTAACAATGGTGACCGTTTTCAGGGTTTCCTAGGTACAGAATACACAGAAGTGGTTGACCATTCCCTTCTGCTGGGGGCACCCTGAGACTTGCCCAATGCTCCACAGGCTGGCTATTCTGGTAGGAGGCATAGTAAAGAATTGTGCTCCCAATCTCTGGTTCTGCAGCCAAATACCTAAACCACTCTAATTATCCTGTGTAAATCTGCCTTTGGGATTACAGGCAGGCAAATGATCAGGAACAGATCTTCTTTGTTATATCACCCCAAATTTGAGATAGCCAAGTTTTAAAACAGAATTCCTGGTATTCTCCAATTCTCCACTGAAAACCATTTTGTTCCAGCAGATCTTTCCACAATGTTGATTTTTTTTAAAAATGTAACTGATGCTGATTTGAATTGCTAATTGTCTGAACTACTTTTTGTGAAATCGGTTTTTTGATGAAAGCTGATTTTGTAAAAAATAATAAATCCCACAGACAGTATTGTATACATTACCTTGCATATCTTTATTATAGTCAGAGTTTTTCAATAAATAGAAAGGTGTTGTTCTAGATAATGATGATGTAAACACTGATAACAATTATAATACTTTGTCATTTATACTGAAAGCCAACCTGAAGTACATTTTGAGGAGTAAAGATTGGGCTGGTGCAGTTCCTGATGAATTTTTAGCCACTAGGTGTCTTAAGTGGGTTAGAAATTAAGATACTGTAGTTGGGAAGTGTGATTTTTTTTCTCATTGGCTTCTTCAATGGAGTTTTAGAAATCCAGTACTGTAATGTATTTATTTTAAAGCCTTTCACAACCAATTAGGTGAGAAACTTTTGCAAGCAGCTGTGAGTGGGTAGATGTGACCGGCCCACCCCTTTTCCCCTTTGCTGCAGCACACAAAGGCTGAGATTTTTCTATTTCTGAAGTATGTGTGTGTCCCCTTGCGGGGGACATGAGACTTCTTCTGTCACAGTGGTGACTAGGAGGAAGCACAAGTCATTTGTCATATCTTCTTTTGTAGCTCCCTGTAGCATGCAGAAGAGGTCTTTCCCTGATAGTCCAAATCTTTCCATTTTAAGACTGTAGAAGAAAAACATTTATACATAACTAGACATTCTAGAATTTATGACTTGGCAGACTCATGACATCAGGATACCTCAGGGACTGCATCGTCCCTAGGACATCAACCCGTCCCATGAGAACAAACCGAGAGGGCACCCTTCAGGTACCATCTGTTTGGGAGATTCGCTTCTACAGCACGGAAAAAAAGGGCCTTCTCGGTCGTAGCCCCCACACTATGGAACCTCCTCCTGGTAGAACTATGTCTCCAGGCCCAGTTGCTACCATTTAGGAAAGAACTGAAGACATGGTTGGCAAAATGGGTCTGGGGGCCAGGATTGTCAACAAGCTCTCCTTTCTGGCTCATCTGAGGCTCCCACCTCCTATAATTAATTTTTAACATTAAGATTATGCCATTTTTATATATGTTTTTAGATAGTAATGGCACAGCGATGGGCAATACTGCTATGTTATTAAGGGTGTTTAATTGTTTTATATTGGTTTTATCTTGTGTACATTGCCCAGAGTCCATCCGATTAGGGTGGTATATAGATCTATTAAATTAAATTAAAATTAAAATATTCAAAGATACACTTTAGTAATCAATTGTGTGTGTAAAATGAAAATACAATGTGTGACTGCCTCATCCTGTTGATAAGTGGAGTCCTTAAGTGTGAATTAATGTGTAATAGTAAAGCTAGCCACCTTTATTCTGTGCTTGTTCTGTTAATTGCCAACATCACCCTGATCACTTTGCCTGAAAGGTTAGTTTCAGAAAATACATGCACTTAGGGCATCGCTATTTTAAGGAGTGCTGACTTGGGCTTCTGGGAATTGAACTCCAAAAACAGCTGGATGGCCAAAGTTGAGGAAGTCTGATAAATCCCATTTATACCTTTTAAAGAGATAGTTCCATCACCCATTGATTCAGATTAGTTTAATACAGGAGTTCTCAACCTTTTTAAGCTACCTCAGGCAGCTTCAGGGGTCGGATGGCTATTTTGCCCTTCCTCCACCACATGGCACTTCCTGGTGTGGTGGAGGAGGGGGGGGGCTACATGTAATGGTGTCATGGGCTGCATCCGGCCCATGGGCCATAGGTAGAGAATCCCTGGTTTAATAGATCAACATATTACTCAGGACCTGTAACTTTCCTTCTAATAAATGTGTGCCATCATGTCAATTCGGACTTATGGCAACTCTACAATACAGAATACACACAAGTAATTTAACATTACCTTCTTCTGACGTATCCTGGGACTGTGCAGGTTGTCCATGATCACACAGACTAGCAGTTCTCCTAGGAGGCACAGTAGGGAATCAAACTCTCACCCTTTGGCTCTGGAGCCAGATACACATACCATTGAGCTATCTAACCAGCTCAGTTTCCTTCTAGTAAAGGTAAAGGTTTCCCTTGCTCGAAAGCTAGTCGTATCCGACTCTAGGGTGCAGTGCTCATCTCTGTTTCTAAGCCGAAGAGCCAGCGCTGTCTGCTTCTGCAGACATTTCCGTGGTCATGTGGCAGGCATGACTAGACACCGGAGCGCACGGAACACTGTTACCTTCCCACCTAAGTGGTCCCTATTTATCTACTTGCAATTTCTTGCTTTCGAACTGCTAGGTTGGCAGGAGCTGGGATGAAGACGGCAACTCATTTCAATCCTGCAGTTTCCTTCTACTTCAAGATTATTTTCTATCACTCCATTCTTGAACACTGGAGGCTGCTGGCTTCTGGGGATTGAGATGGCTGCAGTGGCTCAAGTGGCTAAGATGCTGACTGGGAGGCAGAAGGTCAGCAGTTCGATCCCCGAGTACTGTAGGACGGAATGAGCTCCCATCTTTGTCCCACCTCCTGCCAACCTAGCAGTTCAAAAGCAAGAAATTGCAAGTAAATAAATAGGGACCACTTCAGTGGGAAGGTTACAGCATTCCGTGCGCTCTGGTGTCTAGTCATGCCTGCCACATGACCACAGAAACATCTGCAGAAGCAGACAGCGCTGGCTCTTCAGCTTTGAAACAGAGATGAGCACTGAACCCTAGAGTCGGATACGACTGGCTTTCGAGCAAGGGAAACCTTTATCTTTACTCTGGAGATTGAAGTCCAAAAACCAAAGGTTGGGAAACACTGGACTAAAGGCTTTCTTCAGCCTAAAATAAGGTTACTACAGCCACCTGAAGCAGTCCCTATAGCTGCCAACAAATTAATCTTCCCACTCACATTGATGGATCTCAGCAACTGTTTTTGTACCAAACCTAAAGTCATATAAAATAGAAAGTATATTAAAAATACACAGAATATTTAAAATGAAAAGCACAAAGTTCTAAATCAGGTCTTCCATTCTGTATGTTAACTTTCATGCTATTCTAGCAATTATTCAGAAATAAGAGAAACCTTTTCCTTTTATTACCAGGCCAATTTTGGTACAATAAAGGTCATTTTTTTCATAATTACCATTTTATTTAGTGACACCTGCAATCCTCTTCCTTCTCTGGCTTCTGTGGATCCTATATTAGATTAATTCTCTATATTTCATTCACATCTAGATGTCAGACTAATTGGATTGGCTATAAATAGGTGAGTACATTTAATCTGGAAACCCTATTAATTTACTGAACAACATTCAAACAGTAATTACATGCTGTAGAACCAGTAAAAGCAAAAATTGAAGTGCTGAGGCACCTTGAGGGGACTAGCAGATGTTGCAAGAAATAACTAGAATATAGTATACGATAATGTTGTATTTTCAACATATGGAGTTATATCTACCCAAGGTGTTCCTATAGTCACCTATCATGACTTTCCATTTGGTCATTAATTTCAGTATATTGTAGTAGTTACTGTGATGGGTTAGGACTCAAGAGACCTGAATTTGAATCCCTGCTCACCCATACAGGGTCGTAGCCTGTATTCTAGATGTGGGTGGGTGGATATTTTTTCAGGATGGGCATCAATGTCCCATATAGTTCAGATAGTTCTCTTTCAAATGTGAGCATAAAAACTATATTTAATCATAAGAAAACACAGTTATATTCCTGTTGTACAAACCATAATTCATTTTCAGCCATTCTGTTCCTAACAATATGTTTTTTCTTAGTCTGTTCCCACCAGGGTGGATTTGATTTAAATCATGATTTAGATCACTAGTCAGTAAGGCTTGATTTAAATCATGATTTTCTACATAAATACTAATTTTTGCTGGAGTTGTTTTAATCTTAGTATTTACAACCAGATAAAGGTTTCACTTTTATTTTACTGCTTGCCCCTCCCTCCTCAAATTTTGCTCCTTGTGCTATTCCATTCCAAACAACCTCCTATTCATTGAACTTCTTGAAACGTAGCAGCATTTAAGAGGTAAGGGGGTTGATTCTGTACATAGATTTGCAGAGGAATAATGGAATTAAGGTCTTTTTTTCAATTCTGATGTTTATTTTATAACATTTTTTGGCTATGAATGAAGGAGGCATGTTATCGTTGCAGATCCAAATGCACAGTTTTGAAAACAGCAAAACCAAGCATTTGATTTGATAATATCTTCTAGATAGAAAAATTGCCCCAAATAATCAGAAACCTCTGGGAGAGCATGACATTGTGAATGGATTAATACAGCCTTATGCCACATAATTAAAAACTAATTTCATGATGAATAACCTTTGGACTATAATGTATCTTAACTAGAACATGATCTTTAGAGAGATTTTTCCTCAAAAAGCATTTAAATCAAAGAAATCTGATTTAAATCAAAAAAATCCGATTTAAATTTTAAAAATCTGATTTTTTTATTTTATTTTTTAAAAAAATCATTGATTTTTATCCACCCTGGTTCCCACTGTAAAGTTTTGAGACTTTCCTGTTTTCTCCAGTTTTGCTTTGATGCTGCATTGTCCTTTGTCCATTCAAAAGCCTCATCATTTAAGTCCCATCATTTCCCTTTAGGGACTGTGGTGACTCAGTGGCTAAGAAGCTCGCCTTGTTAGCTGGAAGGAAGGCCTGCAAGGAGAGAAACTTCTAAAGATGAAAATTCAGGCCATGACCTGAATGATGTTGACTCATCCATTTTCAAATTGAGGGAAAGGCAGCTGCAGCAATCCATCTGAAAGTTGATTAGTTTGTAATTGCTATCTGAAATCTCTCCAATTCTCTTTAGGACTTAAATCGTTATCATTTCACAGGGGATTTGGGAGCACTAATCCTATTTTCTAATAATTACCCCTATCTTTTAAATACGTTTTGACATGTTTTGTTTTTTGTTATTAAATATTATTGCACAACAGTATTTTCACATCTTTAGTAGCTGGATGTTCAAATTCCAAGTGCCTTACCAACAGCTTCTTAACATTTTATATATCAGAAAATAAACAAAACAAAAATGTTGTATCACTTTTTAGACTGTTATATTTTTAGGTTAGCATTTGTGGATCAAGCCCACTTCCTCAGACACGGATGTCTGACAAAGTGGACTTGATCCATGAAAGCTAACATTAAAATAATAACAGTTAGTCTTCAAAGTGCTACATTGTTTTTGTTTTGTTTATTCTCTGATATGTTTGAAACACAGACTAACACAGCTACTATTCCAACAAATCAAAATGTAAAAAGTACAGGCGAGTAATAACAGTTGGAACTCCTAATATGCACATGTATTTTTTCATGTTGTGTATCTAACTTTTTATCCTGTATTTGTTTTTAGCCCAAATTTTAAAACAAGGTCACTAATTAATTGATTATTTGATACACTGTTCAGAGTCATCTAATTATTTTGTCTGAAAGATGTTATTACAGTATTTACAATAATCTAGACTGATCATGTGTCTTGGATAGAACTGGGAGTACACTGTAACAAAGAAGATTTTAGAAGTAACTTACTGCAACAATGGGTGATTTATAGTTAATCCCCCCATGTGCAAATGTGTTACATTACAATTGAAACAATGAGAAATACTGTACTTCGATCCTTTTGTTGTGTAACTAACTTTTTAGTTTATAGCTTTTCTTCTTCTTCTTCTTCTGTAAAAAAGAAGTTGCTGTGCCAAATGGTGGAGAAACACTATCACCTTTTCCAAGTGCCTGCTCAGGCTATACTGTATTTGTGCTGCTCTCTTGTGGGTGCTGGGAGATAGTCGTGATGTCGTGATGGAGGAAAGACAGTATCTTTCATAACATAGGCCAGCAGCTTGTGCATTCAGAATTTTTTAAAGAAAAATAACTAGACCAACTATGTAGTTACTTTTTAAAAAGAAAGGAGTTATACTTAAAAATTGTTAACTGTAATACTTATCAAGGTGGATTTAGTGTATGAGAACTAAGACACAGGACACAGCCTCGGGCTGGGTTAACTCAGGTTTATTGCATGGTGGACAGAGGGAACATGAGGTAATGGCGGATCAATCGCTCTTTATATACAGCAGTGATACATTTGAACGTGGTTCCCTGATAGCCCATTGGCTACTGTCTGCGTGACGTCATTGCTGGTCACGCCCTTCTTGTCCAGGTGTAGGTGGTGGCGGGAAAACTTCCCGCGCTGTTGCCATTGATGAGTTTGGACCAAGAGAGCTTGGACGCTCGCTTGATGAGTTTGGACCAAGAGAGCTTGGACGCTCGCTGCTGCCAGCTGGTGGTCATTAGCTCGCGTCCGATTACAGGGTTTATGTGATACAGCTGAAGGTTACATTGTTTAAGATACATTGTTATCCATGTAGAAGATTACTCCATTAGAACACAACACTCCTCCCCCCTAGGATGAGACGAAGTCTCGAACTCAACACTCCCCCCCCCTAGGATGAGACGAAGTCTCTCAGCCAAGATGGCTTATTTCGAACACGCTGGGGTCTCGATGCGGGCTGCCTTTCCCCGGGTTTGCTACCTTCTCTTTGTCCCGTTTTCCTGTCCTGTAATTGGAGAGGGAGACTCGTTAGTGACTTGCCGCGGCTCCGCGGCGTTGTTGGGAGGTGTGTGCTGTATTAGGGAAGAACCGGGGGCACTGGGGGCTAACGAAAAACCCCTCTTCTCGCTTGGATGGGTGGGGGAACACTCCCGAAAACCCCCCCGGCTCGCAAAATCAAAGTCAGAATTAAATTCGGGGGCAGCGGTCGCGAACTCCTCTCCCCCTTCCCCGGCCCCTGATAGAGCTGGCGTATCAAAAAGGTATGAGTCGGGGCCGCTGCTTTCCCCCCTTGTTTGGGACTGTTGTCCGTTGCTGTCTCCCCCTTGGGCCAAGCGGGTGGGGGAGAACCCTAACGCTGAATCCTGTTGCTGAGCCCCACTGACCGGCCCCCCACTCACTCGGTGCCTAAGTTGGTCCGCGTGCCTCCTCCAGAGGAGACCGGTGCTAGTCTCGACCCGGTACGACACTGGCCCCGTCTGTTCCACAACCGTCCCTGGTACCCAGGCTGGACCTGCGCTGGCATAGTTCCTGCAGTGAACAGGATCGCCGACGGCGAAACCTTTCGAGACTGCCAACCCTATGTTTTTTCCTTTGTCCTCGACTCTCGTCGGGTCTAGCCTGGACAGGATTGTGGTCAGTTTTCGCCGCATCAGCAGCTCTGCCGGCGAGTAACCTGACGCTAAGGGGGTCACCCTATACGCTAATAAAAACTGACATACTTGGTGATTTAGGTCCCCCGGGCCCATGCGCCGCAGCGCATCCTTTGTTGTACGCACCAGCCGTTCCACTTGGCCATTCGTGGCCGGGTGAAACGGCGCGGATGTGACATGCCGAATGGCGTTTGCCTCCATGAATGCCCTGAACTCAGCGGAGGTGAAACAACTAGCGTTATCGCTGACCAAAGTGTCGGGTAAACCGAACGTGGAAAAGACTCTCCTTAGCTGGCTAATTGTAGTGGCGGAGGACGTGCTCTTTACTGGGATAACCTCCAGCCACTTGGAGAACGCATCCACCACCAGGAGAAACATGGTTCCTCGAAACGGGCCAGCGAAGTCTACGTGCACCCTGGACCATGGCCCCCTTGCTGCGTCCCATTCCCTATGCGGAAGACGGGCCGCCTCCGGTCGGGAGCCCTGGCATGCCTCACAAGTGCCGACCATGTGCTCAATGTCCGCGTCCAGCTGTGGCCACCAGAAGTAACTCCGGGCCAGCGCCTTGGAACGGACGATGCCCGGGTGGCTGACGTGCAGCAGTTCGAGTACCCTCGATCGCAGGGACGTAGGAACCACCACCCGTTGACCCCACAAGAGGCACCCCCTCTCTAGGGACAACTCTATTTTTTTTCGAAAAAATGGGTCGAATTCCGTACCTGGGGATGACGCCGGCCACCCCTTCTGTAGCCATGAACTAACTTTCTCTAGCGTTCTGTCCTTGCCTGTCGCCCTAGCAATGTCGGCCGGTACTATTGGGGGTGAGTCTAAAACCTCTATTAACAAAACCTGGTGATCTCTCTCTGCCCTTTCCTTTTGGACGCCCGACAAGGGCAAAGGAGATCTCGAGAGTGCGTCTGCATGGCTGATCTCTTTCCCGGGCCGGTACTCCAACTCATGTTGGTATGCGTTGAGAAAGATAGCCCACCGCAGCATTCTTGGGGACAGGATCTGTGGCGTGGGCTTATTTGCAGTGAAAATTCCTAACAGGGGCTTGTGGTCAGTCACGATTTTGAACGGCCGACCATACAGAAAATCGTGAAATTTTTTGGTTCCCGCTACTATCGCTAATGCCTCCCTGTCGGTCTGTGCGTAATTACGCTCTGCTTGGGACAGGGACCTTGAATAAAACGCTATCGGGGCCTCCCTTCCGTCGTCCAACACGTGGCAAAGCACCGCCCCCACCCCCACCGGGGATGCGTCGCAGACTAAGACCACTGGCCGTTTGGGGTCGAAATGCGTCAGGATTGCCTCAGATGTTAGGAGCTGCTTCAACTCTTTAAACGCCCTCTCTTGCTCGTCACCCCACATCCATGTTTCCTCCTTTTTTAGCAACCGATGGAGCGGCTCGGCCACGGACGCCTTCCGTGGAAGGAAGGTATGGTAAAAATTGAGGAGCCCCAGAAATGATTGTAGCTCGGTTTTGGATGTGGGGCGAGGGGCGTTCTTGATGGCGGCTACTTTGGTTTTGGACGGCTTAATACCCTCTGGCGTGACCCGAAACCCTAAAAACTCAACCTCAGTTTCGAAAAAGACGCATTTGTCTTTTCTCAGTCGCAGCCCCGCTTTCTCGAACACAGTCAGTACTTTATCCAATCTCTTTGCCAGTTCAGCCTCACTCCCCCCTGTTATCAACACGTCATCAAAATAAGGTAACACCCCCTCCAGCCCCTTCAGGAGGCGTTCCACAAGCGACTGAAAAAGGCCGGGTGCCGAGTTCACGCCGAACTGTAAACGCGACACCTGGAACGCCCCTTTGTGTGTGACTATCGTTTGTGCCGCGGCCGTGGCGGGAGTTACAGGGAGTTGCTGATAGGCTTGTGCCAAATCGAGTTTAGCGAAACACTTTCCCCCATTCAGCCTGGCCAGAAGGTGGCTGACCACCGGCACCGGGTATGCATTAGGGCGGATCGCCTTATTAATTGTACACTTATAATCAGCGCAAATGCGCACCTCCCCGTTAGCCTTCAGAGCGGTCACAATTGGAGTTTCCCACTCCGCGGAATCAACAGGAATAAGAATCCCCTGGCTCACCAGTTTGTCCAGTTCTGCTTCTATTTTGTCCTTTAATGCGAATGGCACCCTGCGCGGTTTGAGTCTTATCGGGCGGACCTCCGGGTCTAGGTCGAAGGCTACAGGGGGTCCCTTGAACTTTCCCAGTCCTTTTTCAAAAACGGCGGGATGCGCGTCGCACACCGCTTGTATTGGATCCACCCCCACTGTATGCACTCCCCCTATGAACAACCCTAGGGGCTGAAACCACTGCGTCCCTAGGAGGCTACAACTTCCCCCCTTAAGGACAACTAGGGGCAGTTCCGCAGAATGTCTCTTAAAACTGACCCGAAATTTCCCGACCCCCAACACCGGAATGCTGTTCCCCTGTACGTCTCGCAACGTGGACCTCAGCGTTTTAAGCTTGGGCCGCACGTGGGGGTCGATTTTCAAGAACTCTTTCTGGGGAATTATAGAGTAGGAGGACCCCGAATCAATTTCCATCATGATAGGGGCCCCTTGTACTAGTACCTCAACGAAGTAATGGGACTGTCCCGCGGACACGCTGAACACGGGGGCATCGTCCTCGCTGGCGTCCGAGATGCGGCCCACGCCGTCCTGCTTCCTCGTGGTCTGGGCGCCATCTTTGGACCTCGCTGGACGGTCCGGTCTGGTCGGACGGTCTTGTGACTGCCTCCGGCCCTCCTTCCGCTTTCTGCATGCCTTGGCGATGTGCCCCCGACGACCGCAGGTGTAACACTCGGCTTTTCTGAATGGGCACCTCGCGCGCTCATGGGCCGCTCCGCAACCATCGCAGCGGCGCCCTCCTTTTCGGACCTTCTGGACCTCCTCGCCGTCGCTGCCTTCCGTGGACGACTTCGAGGCTCGTCGGGTTGCGTGCACCGACTGTCCGGACCTTCCGTGCACCGAATTTTCCGCTTTGCCGGCTCTAGGACGCCACTCCCGCCACTGGTGCATTTCGTCCACTCCAGCATTCGTGGATTCCGCGGCCTCTATAACTTCTGCCAGCGTGGGTGGTGGCTCCTTGTTCATCAAGCTGCGCTGCACCTCCTTGTCCTTCAGGCCACACAGAACTCCGTCCCTGAGGGCCATCTCTAGGTTGTCCCATCTGCAGGGGACGGCGGCTATTCTCATGGCTGTTACGAATGCCTCAACCGACTCGTCCGGCGCTTGGACTCGCCTCCAAAATGCGCTCCGAGCGGGAAACATTGCCCTCGAGGGTCGGAAACGCTCACGCAGCAGCTTCATAATGTCCTCGGCTTTGAAATCGCTCACCTTCTTCGGTGCAATGATGCCCACCAGCGTTCGCTTGGTTTCTATCCCAAGCATTCTGGTGAGGATGGCCCTCTTCCTCTCCTCGTCGTCTTCTTTGACTTTGAGTTCCACCAGTGCCGCCTGGAAGTCCATCTCAAAAAGCTCCCAGTCTTGCGGTTTGGTGATGTTGAACCCGTTCTGTGCCCTGGCTCCTTGGGGATCCATCATCCCACCTTCGTCGCCAATTTAGTGTATGAGAACTAAGACACAGGACACAGCCTCGGGCTGGGTTAACTCAGGTTTATTGCATGGTGGACAGAGGGAACATGAGGTAATGGCGGATCAATCGCTCTTTATATACAGCAGTGATACATTTGAATGTGGTTCCCTGATAGCCCATTGGCTACTGTCTGCGTGACGTCATTGCTGGTCACGCCCTTCTTGTCCAGGTGTAGGTGGTGGCGGGAAAACTTCCCGCGCTGTTGCCATTGATGAGTTTGGACCAAGAGAGCTTGGACGCTCGCTTGATGAGTTTGGACCAAGAGAGCTTGGACGCTCGCTGCTGCCAGCTGGTGGTCATTAGCTCGCGTCCGATTACAGGGTTTATGTGATACAGCTGAAGGTTACATTGTTTAAGATACATTGTTATCCATGTAGAAGATTACTCCATTAGAACACAACAGTGGAGATTCTGGATTTATTGGCTGAAACCCTGTCTGTGGCATAAATCCAGACATAACTTGTGATTCATTTCTTTCTGGCAAACAAACCATCACTGCAACCATTTATGGAGTCATGCATACACACAGTAAACATTGTAGCAGTGCTTTGTTCGCCAGGAAGGAACAGATGAAAAGTTAGGCTTTGGCTTAAGCTACAAACAGTATTTCAGCTATTGTTTTAAAGTAACTTCACAAGTTCTAGAGAACATACATAAAAGTTCTGGAAACGTACACGTTCTTGTGCAGAAAAGCTTTTTATAACAAACAAAGGGAGTAATGGAAAGTATAGTGCCTTTTTTGCTTCCAGATGTAATTCTAACACAGAAATCAAACAACTCAGCTTCCATTGTAGGAAGATTTATTTTTAAAGGAGACAAGAAAATATCTTTCTAGAATTTACGATCTTAGTTATTCTGTTTCACTACTAATATTGCCCCTTTCTTCTAACATACGTCTCCTCCAGCTAATAAGGGTTTTCATCCTTTGAAACAGCTAAGCGTGGTAAGAATTACTATGCAGCTCATAGTTCAATTGAGGGCACGTTTCATTCATATTGTTTCTCAGTAACAATATACTCTATTCACACATTCCAAATCAATGTCTAAACAAAAACACAATTGTCTAGTATTCTCACTTTCACAGTTCATTACTTCAAACAAAAACAAAAATGAAGAAAAAAAGAAAGATGCATTTATTCAAGGAATGTCCACACAAAATGATTGCATTAATCAACAACTGGGTGACAACCGGTAGTGTTAATATAGTTCTGCTGAAGTGATGTCAATTTTGCAGTCATAAACTATCACTCAGGACCCAGAGGCAGCCAATATGTGGCATGCTGGTCACAAGTGTTCTGACAGATTTGGATCTGGAGTTTGTTATTAGCAGTGATGTAATTCCTTGCTTATGTCTGCTTCTCAGACTTGAGGAAAGGAATGACGTAGAAGGTTAGCATGACACACCAGGTCAATCTGTATTCAGAATCTTGAAACTTCTTTCCTTCCCTCTCATAAAACTCTGCTGACAAAACATTCTTTGTCACTTATTAAAGGATGATGATGATGATGATGATGATGATGATGATGATGATGATGATGATGATGATGATGATGATGATGATTATTATTATTATTATTATTATTATTATTATTATTATTATTATTATTATTATTATTTCGTGTCAGAAATTATTCTGAGTTGAAAGGATTTTTGCTGGAGAAACTCTGCTCAGGGGACACTGAATGAGGCTCCTTTCATGTCCTTAGCTAATATCTTTTCCCACCAAAGTGGTCCCTATTTATCTACATGCAATTTCTTGCTTTCAAATTGCTAGGTTGGCAGGAGAATCTTCATTAGCCTCTTTAAGATCAAGTTTTTCTAAAACCCCAATTATCCATATTGTGATATCATATAAAATCACCAGAATTACTTTTGCATTAAATGTTAATGATGCTCCTACTATCAAGTCACTAAGAACACACTGAGCTTCTTTCATTTTGTAGAATTAATGATTGCTTGTGTCAGCACTTTTGCTTTGTACAAAATACTATCTTGCTATGTTGCTGATGTCACCAAGATAAAGTGATAATTTCTTTGAACACTTAAGTTGAGAATGCACTGTGCCTTTTCTGGCTCCCTACCATCTAACAGCCAGTTAGATTTAAAGAATCAATTCTTCTTAGGGCAAATTAAAATCTTCAATTTCTGATAGTTTATCTTTATAGTTTGCCTTTAAACTCAATACAGAAATTCTCTCAAGGTTGATATTTTATTACACCTAATTTCATAGTTCTTACATTGGATAATTCTTTTAAGATGTTTACATTCAGAATTAAACTAATTCCCAGGTCTTTCTGCAGAACCTTTCAGCATCAATATCATTTCTTTTGTAAATAAAGATCTGAACAAATCAAGTAAATGAAACAGTATAGATAAGCATTGCTCTTGTCATTCTTCTAGTTTCAGAATTTCATGTGTGAAAGTGAAAGCTGACAAGTTACATGGGTAAATGTCAGAGCTGTTGAGTCCCTATGAAGTAGACAAGAAAAAGGAAGCAGTAGAGAGGTTAAACCAGAAGATTTAGAGGAAAGATATTAGACAAGAAGAGCAGGTAATGGGTGGGCATACTGACAAAAAGAAACATCTCAAGATCCAAATAAGATGGATATGTCCTATGTCTAGTTTTACCCCAGTCAAGACCCAGGAATAATTTAGGAGCAAGTAGCTGAAAAAGAACTGACTGTTTGAAGTGCAATCAAAGAGCCATGTTTAACATCTTGGAGGGCCACACTACACCATTCTTCTTCCAGCCAACTTGTCATTGTCCCCGGTTCATTTCCTTATTGATGTAGATAATGAAATATCCTTGATAAATATAATTTAGTTCAGGGTCATTTGAATAAAATCCATCTGTGAAGAGTCTGCACAATGCAAGAGGTATATTATGTGCCATTGAATCACATCCAATTTACAGTAACCCTTTTAGACTTTTTAAGTTAACTAATATAATATAATTTAAGGAGTTATTTTACCAGTGCCACCCCGTTAAGTTTCTATGGCTGAGCAGAGACTGGAATACAGGTCTCCTGAGTCCTGGTGTGTTACTATGTCCACTACATCACAGTGGGTACTTTACAGCACAAGATAAAATTATGCAAAAATTCTTAAATAGCATGAAAGCAATTCTTGTATCTAAAAAAGTGGACTGCATTTCACAAAAACTCATACCTGGGGCAATAACAAAGTTTCCTGCTGTTCAAGGAGGAGAGCAAACCAAAAGCCCCATCTTATGTGGGAACCAGAACTAAAGTTGTTGCCATCTTACCACATCAATCTCATTGTGTCTGGAACCAATGAGGCCAATACATACAATCAAGCCTTGCCCTTGGTCTTCCATTTAGTGCTGCTCCATTCAGCTCCTATGATGCTTGTCAGCTTCTTCAATAAACATGTGGCTTGAAGTAATCCTCATAGACAAGACATATTGGGAGAGGTATTTTAAAAAAAAACATATGTAGGGTTCTTTGTCTAGTTTGGGGGTCTCAATCTTTTCAAGTTGGGGGCCAGGTCACACTCCTGTTTGAGGGGGCCAAACTGGTTGTTCCCCTGCCTTTTATGGCTGCCATAAAATGAGCCCACAGCTGATTCTGCTGGCGCCGGCAGGTGGAGCGAGGGCAGGGGCCAAATTATTTGGCACCACAGGCAAATCTGGCCCACGGGCCATAGGTTGAGAACCCCCTGGTAAAGATAGTGGAAAGAGTGATGGGCTAGGAATTGGAACACCTGGATTTGAATCCCAACTTGGCCCAGGAAATGAACCTGGAGGTGTAAATTAAAAAACACTCCTTAAATATCTTGCTTAACTTGAAGTTGTTTCTCCTTAAAGGCACATAACAGCTATAACGGGTCCTTGCAGCTAGAATTTCTTGAAGAAGCTAGTCAACATCACTGGAGTCAACTATAACAGCATAGAATGAAGTGGCATGGCCTTGGCATTTTCAGGTAGCTTCACCACCCCAACCTTCCATCACCTAGAGCAGCCACTTCAGTTTGGCTAATTGCAGGACCAACCCTGCTTATGACAAATAAAACTTTTTACTCTTTAAGGTGCTACAAAGCTCTTTGTAATCTATTTTGTTTGTGTTTTGCAGTATGGCTATCCCTCTGGAAACAAGCAATTCAATTTATTTTTTAAAAGCAGAACATTCGTCTATTGACCATGTCTGGAATGTGTAAAGTGGTAGTTGCATTGCATGATTATAAAATAATGAACTGCATTTGTTTGTGTGGCTTAAGAAGTAGGAGTGACTTGAAATGATCAACAAATGGTGTGTTCCCTCTAGCCATACCACAAAACTGAATCACTAATTACTGTGCTTTGAGTAGATCAATGCCTACGCTGTGTGATGATATTCCTTAGGCACACTTACTTTAGAGGCCAACATTATGGTTCTGGATAATTCAGGATTAAAATTAGTCAGTCAACCACAATGACAGAGCAACAAACAAAAATAGCAGCTCAGGACCATGAAGAAAAAGAATGGTATTGATTTGGTTTCATATGATACTTTCTGTTACCTCACATCCGTGATTCAGCATTTCTGAGGCCAGTGACTTTAGAAGTTTGAGTAAGAGCTAACTTTCCCAACAAACTGCAGCATGTTGGGTTTTAAAAAGTGAATATAACAAGACAGTTGTGAAAGTGTGCCTTTTCATCTTTCGAAAACAAAGGCAGAACAAGGTCACATTTCAGAAGTGATTTTGCTAGGTCAGTGGCTTTCCTACTTTTTGTTCTCATGGAACTTATCCCATGCTGGCTGTTCTCTCAATGAACCCTGTCAGTTCATGTGGAAAATTGTCCAAGTCTATTGAACTGGCATTGTTCACCTGACAACTCACTGCCAACCCCTCTGTGCAAATGCAGGAGGCATTTAGTGGCAGAATCCAAAATCTCCTCCAAAGAAGTTTGTGTACTTGCAGAATGTTGCATACAAGAACAAGGAAATGCAGAATTATTCTCTTCACCTCACAGAATTTTTGTGGTACCTTTGAAGATGAAGCAAATTGCACATATAATGTGAATAATCCTTTAACACAAACAATGTAAATTGTCCTTGATGGGAATTAGAAGCTCTGGAGATTTTGAGATTTTTAATCATCCAGCTAGTGGTTTGTTTGTTATTTGCTTATTCTCTTTGTATGCTTTACTTCTCAAAGGGAAAGTTCAATTGGCAGAGGAGATTTGCACAAATTTTAGATACATTGATGAGAAAAAAGATATGGAGCTCCTTGCTTTGCTCTCACTTGGCAGACAATGAATCTCTCAGTTCTTTATAATTATCATGTAGTTATCTTGTGTTGTCTAAATCAGGAGTTCTCAATCTTTTAAAGCTGGGAGCTGGGTCATGCTCCCTCAGACAGCTATGGGGGCTGGATGGCCATTTTATTAGTCGGATTTTATTAGTCAGATAGGGGGTTTAATTGTGCCGGAGAAAGCAGCACTTATTACCATGGATGTGGAGGCATTGTACTCCAACATCCCCACAGACGAAGCAAGAAGAGTGATTGCAGAGGCATTAGATTCATGTCAGGACAAGTCTTCTCCCACACATTTTCTCATTGAATTACTTGATCTTTGCCTAGAGAAAAATTATTTTAGATTTGGGAGAGATTTCTACCCTCAGGTCTGTGGAGTTGCTATGGGTTCTGCTCTAGCGCCCTCAGTGGCCAATAAATTTATGACATCAGTAGAACTTACCACCATTCTTGACCCAACCAGTAATCCATTTCACCAGCATATTTACCTGTATAGACGTTTCATTGACGATCTCTTCTTGATGATTGGGAACTTATCCCGGCATTTCTAACTTGGATTAATAACATTAATCCACATTTAAAATTCACCAGCAACAGCTATAGGACGAATTTACCTTTTTTTAGATCTTGTGGTAATGGTTAGTTCTGATTATTCAATTAGCACACGACTTTACACTAAACCTACGGATCGCAATGCTTATTTGAATTATCAATCTTTCCATCTGGTTCATCTACACAATAATATTTCTTACAGCCTATTCGCTAGGGTCAAGAGAAATTCCACATTTTCTAATGATTTTACTAAATCAGCTAAAGTGGTTCATAGAAAATTACTAGACAGAGGGTATCCCCACAATGTGGTGCAACACGCATACAGTAAAGTAGTTGATACTCCTAGATCGAATTTTTTATGAGAAAAGCCACCACAAATAACACCGGTCTCTTTTGTTGCATGGACTTTTCACCACCTTTGGGTCAAATAAGAAATATTGTTAATAAACATTGGCATATTTTATCAGACATACCTCACTGTCAACAACGACCTAAGATAGGATACAGACACACAAGAACAATCAGGAATTTTGTGTCCCGTAGTGACGCCCTGATCCATAATCCAGATACAGAACTTTTAGTTGGTCACTATAAATGTCAGGATTGTGATTTCTGCAGATACTCGTGGGAAATGAAGGAAATTAATTTTCCTCATTTAAGATTTACACGTAAACTACGCAGTTTCAGCAATTGCAAAACATTGTCATGCATATATTTATGGATATGCAAATGTGAATTAATGTATGTCGGAAAAACCAGACGTTCATTGAAACATCGTTTGGCAGAACACATGTCCCGCATAAGACACCAGAACACCATTGCTCCTCTTGTACAACATTATCTAGACAAAAAACATATGGATAGGGACTATAGATTTGTGGTCGTTGAAGTAGTGAAACCGACAGAGTTTAATTTTGCAGATTTGGATAAAACACTTTTGAAACAAGAAGCCTATTATATACATGCACTGAAATCCATGGTACCTTGGGGACTTAATCATGAATTTGATCTAAGTTGTTTTCTATGAATTTGCAGTTTTTTAATATGAGTTGGGGAGCAAGGTTCTTATTATCACCAGCTCATTTTGTTACTTGCAGAATCGGAACACCTTTTTAGAAACTAACATAGCTGTATTGCAATCCAGTAGTCAGGGAAGCTATTAGAGCTGGCTTTTTTCATCAGTTTGTAATGTCCAAAGGCACTATAAGAGACTTCAAGAGAGGCCATAGGGACACAGAGAAAGGGTAAACTTTGAACTATGAATGCAGTGTTGTGAAAAGTATATAATTAATGAATGGTTACAGTAATTAGAAAGACAGAAAATATGATGTTATTTTAGAACTCATTATTTTTATGTAATTTCTGTTATAGATTTATAAGAAAGGATTTATTAAGACTGCTCCTGATGAAGATATTATTTGAAACAGTATCTACCGGAACATTTTATGAGACAATCTTACTTTGTGAATCTCTCTGTGAATGCAACAAGATAAATAGGAGACTTTACTTGAGACATTTATTTAACAATTTATGAGACAATCCTACTTTATGAATCTCTTTGTGAATACAACAAGAGTAACAAGAGACTTTACTTACAATTTTTGCCTCTCATGGTTTGCTTGGATCTTTGGCCACATGAAATGGCACCATGTGCTGCATCCGGCCCATGGGCTGCAGGTTGAGAATCCCTGGTATAAGTCCACAGGAATGAAGAATTATCTAGTATTGTTTGCATCCCTGCATCTGCTCTGAATGATCTTATAACTGAGATACTTCTAAAAGGCTTTGAATATCTTGTTTGTTTCCTCTAGCATAGCTTGAGCTGTATAAAAAGGCTTTCATATACAATGTTGGATATTGTCTCTGTGCATGAGTGCCTCACCCGAGATCTCACAGCATCCATAATCATAGATAGAAGATAGTTCTGGGTTCCCTTTGGGCCCATTGTGGAAGTGTCATGCAAAAACACAAAGCATTCTCTTTGGACAAAATGCAATAAATTTGCCCCAAATGATAAATTAACATATGAAAAAAGGTAGAAAAGGGATCAGTGAACTTTTTTTAGAGATGTGGAGAGAACTTTTGTATTAGTTAAAGCAAAATTCAAATTCCAGCCCCTTTCCCAGCATGTGGTGGTTGTTGTCCATTCTAATGCTGAAGTCACCACAGATTAAAAAAAGATGGTTGGGATATTCAGAAACTAGGTTATCCAAAAAGGCTTATTAATGAGCCCAGATATCTGTTGGAGAACTGTTAGATCTTGGTGGGAGGTAAAAATTCACACATATCAATAGGTTGAATGATCAAGACTTGCCAATGAGTAGAGTTTAGTCAATCTATCTCTGTAGGAAGGAAACAGCATTCGCCAGGCCGCCACTTCTAGTACCATAAAAGGAATTTTTGTGAGATGGATGTTCCCATATTCTATAACCTTGAAGACTTAGAGAATTTTTCTTGAGCAACTAGGTCTCTTGAAAAAAAATTAAATGGTATGTCTGTAGGTATTGGATAAAATCAGAATCAACCATGTGGTTCTTCCAGGATAAAGCCTTCAGTCTATTTTAAGTCCATGCTTTGAATTCAAGTGAAAGGATTTAGTTTTTTTTAAAAATAAAAAAAGTAGAAGGGTTGGGGAGAAAAAAAATACAGATTTCCCATTGCATCAGCAGCAGCAGCAGCAGCAGCATTATTTTTGGACTATTGGGAGTGCTGCTGAATTAGTAGAACAGTCATAGCAACTGAGTTTATCACATTGAGTAAATTATTACATTGAGATGCACTGTCAGTCTAACAGTGATGTTAGATCAATAAATCTAAAGGATCTATACAAGCAAATGACACTAAAGCACATTCATTTTCTCAGCTATTGCAAAACACTGTACCTCTGCAAGACTCATATGTCTGTGCCAATTTTTTGTATTCTGCACTGACCCATATTAATTGTTCAACAGAGTATAATAAATAACTACGTTTTGCAGTAGGATTATTTAAGTCATAAAGTATAAGTGTTCCTTTGCAGCTATTGTGGTCAATTACCGTATAGCCGCCGTAAACTTGTACTGTGGTCTCATTCCAAATGTTCCCTATGAGCTTTTGAAAAGGAAAGAAATACTGTGATATTCACTGCTTTAAAAATATGTGTAAATTCCTAATAAAACCAATAGACATTATATGAGGGAACTAAAGCTAATGAGAATGCCCTTGCATTCTTATACTTGCCTGCTTAAAATTAAATCTCCCCTGAATGCAATGGGGCTTGTTTCTGAGTAGACATTTGTTAGTTTGTGCTATTAATATGTTTGGAAAAGGATTAGTTTTCAAATGAATTAATTCTATTTTCTTCTTCCTTAAGACATGAGTGTATATCACAGTTTAATGGTTTGCAAAATCTGTTTCAGATGGGGGTTTTTTTTACCATAGGAAGAAAATCTGAACATAATCTTTAATCTTTGACATAACTGTGCTTTGTTCATTCAACAAAACAATGAAGTCAATTTTATGAGAATTAAAATAGAAGAATTATAATTCTCATTTGAAAAAACTAGCTAGCTATTAGCATTCTATATTGAGATGCACAGTTGACAAGATGAAGAGTAAATTAGCTAGTTAATGCTACTCTCATTTTATGTGTATCAGCAGTTGTATAACGATTATAGATTCATATTGCAATATGTGTATGTAGCATAATTAGATATAGTCAAAACATAACATTATCTTAGATTCATAGAATCATGGAATAATTGAGTTGGAAGGGGCCCATGAGATCATTGAGTCCAATCTCCTGCTCAATGTAGAAATCCAAAATCAAAACAGATCTAGCAGATGGCTGTTCAATTTTCTCTAGAATGTCTCCAGTACTCCCTAGGTCAGGGGTTCTCAACCTTTTTAAGCAGGGGGCCGGGTCACACTCCCTCAGACAGCTTCAAAGGCTGGATGGCCATTTTGCCCTTCCTACACCACATGCCATTTCCTGGTGTGGTGGAGGCAGTTGGGTCAAATGAAATGGGGCTGTGGGCCGCATCTGTCCTGCAGGTTGCAGGTTGAGAATCACTGTTTTAGTTGCTATGATATTTCACAAAGATATTTCAGAGGTTGAAAATCCCTGCCCTAGGTAATTGATTCTATTGTCATACTTCTCTAACAGTCAAAATCTTTCCCTCAATATTCAGCCTTTATCTAGCTTCCTGTAGTTTGAGCCTGTTATTGCTTGTTCTGTACTCTGGAATGATTGAGAACCTATCCTCCTCATTATGACTATCTTTCAAGTACTGTATTTAGAAATGTTATCATATTCCTTTTCTCAAGGCTAAACATGTTCAGTTCCTTCAGTCATTCCTCATAGGGCTTGGTTTCCCCTCCACTGTTTGATGACCTCCTCTGAACTTCTTAAAAGCGAGTCCATGTTACGACTGACAAATGTCCCTAGGTCTGATAGATAACAAGGCCGACAAGTGGATTTCGTGTACTTATCACCTAAGCAAATATATGCAAACTCCTTCATGCTGAGCCAATAAGCCCTAGTGTCAGCTGGCTCAGCATGAAGGAGTTTGCATGTAATTAAGGCTACCACATGCAGTGCTTTCTTCTCCTACAGCAAGCAGTCACCCTGAGGTTAGTCTCTCTGCCTGGAAGACTGGAAAAGCACCATAATTCCTAGAGACGTCAAACAGCACCCTAAGGCTTGAAGTGACATAGGATATGATCCTTAAGCAATTCACAGACTGTTAGGTAGGGATAGGAAGCTTGCAGCCTCTCACTCAAAGAGAGGGGCTGCGGGGGCTCAGTGGTTAAGAAGCTTGCCATGTTAGCTGGAAGGCTGGCAAGTCAACAATTTGAGACCCGGGTATTGCATGGTATTGCATGATGGATTGAGCACCCATCTCTGTCCCAGCTCTTCGGGATATGAAAGGAGCTTCATTTGGGCGTCCCCTGAACAGAGTTTCTCCAGCAAAAATCCTTTCAACCCAGAATAATTTCTGACACGAAATTATTATTATACTCAAAGAGAGAACTAGGGAAGGGATCATCTATTTTTCCCCTCACAGGGAGATTACTCTGTGCAAGATCTTTTTTCTTCTTCTCACATAATTTCTTGCAACTTTTATAGTCATCCCCACCCCTGGAATGCAAAACCATGCAGGTTTACTATGATTCTAGCCTAGTACTTTCCTTTGCAAGAGTTGGCAGTTTCTTGTGCAGAGCAAAAATAAGGAAAATGGGTTAAGGAGAGACAAGATCAAGGTCTTGGTTTTGTGAGAAGCTAAAAATCTCGCTTTTGAAGTCTCACAAGAAATCATACCTGTCAAGTTTTGGATTTGGAAATAAGGGAAATTTCCTGGCAAATACAGGATACTTGACAGCTATGCTTATCCTGTGCTGCCCTCCAATGGCGGCAATAGGGTATTGCAGTCTAATTAATAAGGGATGACAGCGGGAAAGAGGGTAAAATAAGGGGTTTTCCTGGCCAATAATGGATACTTGACAGCTATGCAAGAAATTTTTCAGGCACTAATCTCAGTTGTATTCATAAGTGTAGGAAACAGTTTAAAAAGTACCTCTGCCACTTTTTCTTGTTTAGGACACTTGCCCAACAATCCCCTCCAAAAAAAAAAATTCACAAAATAAAGCTCAGCAACTTGTACAGGAAGAAATTAAAACTGGCTTGATTTCCACACCTTGATTTTATTTAAAGTCTGCCTGACAAAAGATAACAGAATATTAACTGGACACACTTTGTGGAAGACAATAAGAAAGAGATCATAGTACTGTAGTAACTTTTCTTAAAAGTCTTTTAACATCCCAGAGCTGTAATTATTTGATTCTTGCAGCATCAGCTAGGCTCAGTTGTTTGATTAATAGTGTGTGTGTTTATATAATATATACATGTGTTATTTTTTTGGGTGGCAGATTATTTTTTATTCTAGACATTTCCAGAAGAAGAGAGTGGAGGCCTTGACAGTCTTATTTTCAAGTACAGATTGGGGGAAGGTTACATTTTTGGAACATCTGTAATCACTTGTGTACATTACAAAGTTAATTAGCTGTGTATGGATTTTGTGAAGTTCACTTCATTTCTCTCCCACACTCTTATAGAAAGAAAGTGCATTTTGGATTTTTAAGCCTTTTGTAGTTTCCTTATGGATTGTTGTGTTTGAAAGGTCTACACCTCAAAGTGATCTTTGAGACCAAAGGAAAATAAATCTGAGCAAGAGATTGTCTTCAGTTTGCGGTAAAGATACAAAGAATGTATGATTAATGAAACATTTTATATTTTCTTGCTCTCCTTTTTGGTTGTGTTGATAGATTAATATGGAAAAAATGAAGACTTTATTCCTCTATAGATAAACAGAAAAAATCAGCATATACTGTCATCTACATTTAATGATCACAACAACCAGCTCCCTTACAGCCAGCACATAGTTAATGGAATTGCCTATGACCTGCTCTGATCATCCAAAACAATAATCGTATGAGAATTAAAGTGACTAATGTTATTTGACTGACTAGCAGAAGACAAAACAACTGTTACACTGAAAACAGACAAAAATCAGTTCCCAGTGTTTCCCAACTTTCAGTTTTTGGACTTCAATTCCCATAAGCCTGAGTCAATGTATTGAGTCAATGTACTGACAGGCTTCTAGGAATTGAAGTTCTTCTGTGGTGTGTGTGCCCCACAATGGGAACTATTGGACTAGACTATCTGGAAATCACATCCAGATCTACTAGCAGATAATAAATGAAATATAAGGCAATACAGCAACAAATTCATTCACTTTATGGCAGGATTTCTCAACCTGCAGCCCATGGGCTGGATGTGGCCCACAGCACCATTTCATGTGGCCCACCACCACCTCCACCACGCCAGGAAGTGCCATGTAGTGGAAGAAGGGCTAAATGGCCATCTGGCCCCCAAAGCTGTCTGAGGGAGCGTGACCTGGCCCCCGGCTTTAAAAGGTTGAGAACTTCTTCTGTACGGAGACCAACCTCCTTTTGTGATAGCTAAAATTGAGGGAAACGTTTTTTGCATACCCCTCAAGCTCCAGATATTAAACTGGAAGCTACAATCTAAATCTATGGAGAGCAAAAACAACATACTTGGTTGTATGGATAAATGCCAAAGAGTGTCTCCGACCAGGACAAGAGTCTGAAATCACTTAACAGATTTTGAAGCAAAGTAGGAAGATAAAATAATATTTGAGTAAAATGGGGCTACTGGGACACAAGACAATTTTTTGTAAACAAGAAAAAATTCAATCAATGCAGCATTTATATGCATGCAGTTTATACTCCACCAGTTTACAAAAGAAGATATAGTAAACATCAGAAACAATGCTAGTGAAGTAGCATGTTTCTGTTTAAAAAGGCTAATTATTTTAACATTTTATTTGTTTTAAATATTACCTTTATTTCATCTTCTTCTGCCATATCTGATTGCAAATATTGGCTATCCTCATGGTGATCATTGATGAAGCTTGTCCTGAGAATATAATGCAATGGCCTTTCATCTGCCTTCTGCATTGCAGCATGACACCCATAACACTGATCCAGTTTTGCAAGTCACTTTCTGGTCTTGAACCTTCTTGGCACACAAAGTCCTCATCAGTCCCAGGCCAGTATTGATGAAGCTGCTGCCCTCCATCAAGATGGATCCAAGTAGAATTTAATCCACTTGGGGACCATCACCCTTCCCTGTGGACTTCACCACCCAAAGCCATTAATCCTCAGGGTTGTCAGCTTAGTTAACTGACACCTGACAATTGGCATTGAGTCGATGGCAGTATGGTCTACTCTATTACCATAGCAAGATAACCTGGCTAGATAAACTATATTTCATATATGTCCGTAATTTTAAAT
The DNA here is from genome assembly GCA_035047345.1 of Bradypodion ventrale. Lineage (NCBI taxonomy): Eukaryota > Metazoa > Chordata > Lepidosauria > Squamata > Chamaeleonidae > Bradypodion > Bradypodion ventrale. The sequence goes on along the minus strand of JAWDJE010000003.1, from coordinate 261,554,687 downwards.
TGTGCAACTCTCTGATATGAATAAAAAAGAGAAAGAAAAATCTGACTCATTTACTACCGTAATATTTATTTTATTTTACTCTGTTCAAGAACAGGGAGGATATAAATGCTGGTACATGACTGTAAAAGGCAAGTAAATTTCCTACCTTCATAGGCACTCTTTAAAATAAGGCTTTCCTCTGCAAGATTATCACAAAATGAATGCTCCCTGCTTCAAAAAGAGACTACGATTCATTTTTAACATTTATTTTCTGTACATGTCTCATCACTTCTGCATCATTGGGAGCCAATTACCTTATGACAGGGCTTTTTTGAAGTAACATTATCTCTTACTTGTTGACAACAGATGGCAGTCAATCCCAGCGTGGCTCCCAAACTAAGCTGCCAATATTTTCTTGCAGTGAGCGGGCGCTGCCGTCTGATTAGGGTCATCTGGAAAAATAGCAAACTGCTGGGAAGCACCCAATATCTTTGAACAAATGGCCTTCCTTTATCATTTTTCAAAGTTTAACAGGAAGGGCATAAGAGAGAGGATAAGGCTGATAACATAAATCCAATGGAGAAGAAGAACTTAATGGTGTAACAAGAGGATTCCCAAGGATGATATTCAGCTGCCATTATCTCTGTCAACTACAGCTGAGTCTGCTAAATTGCTCCAGTCAGAAATCCAGAATGCCTAGCAAACTATTTATTTTTATTTTATTTATCTATTTCAATTTCTATGCCACCTACTCCGGTAAAAACCTGACTCAGGGCAGCATACAACAATTAAAAATATATAAAAACAGGTTAAAACCCCCATCATCCACCCATCTATCCACCCTCCTACTCCCACCCCATTTAAAACTAAAAACTAAAAGTGTATGAAAATGTAGTGCACAGACCTCTTGCCAATGCTTCTCATTATGGACTGGTTACTTCCTCACTAGCTATAGAAATACGCCTCTCTGTACATGTGCACGTTTTGAAAAATGTATTTTTATACAAATGTTAAACTCGAAACAGATCTAGTTTTTGGTTTGATCTTTTGAAAGAACATCATTTCTTTTGTTCTTCTCACATCACAGGGTAGTCACTGGAGACAGATCTTTACTATTACCAGTGTCAGGATTAAATACATAATTCTGTGTTTTTAAAGGAGAGAAACTTTTCACAGGCAGGTAACTTAGGTTCATAGATTAGTAATGTCTGTTCCAGGCAACAAAATGCGGGGGAGGGGAGATATGCTTCTTACATGTCTCATTGATTACTCCAATTATGTCTGGATCTAATCATTTATTAGAAACAAACAAGCATACAGTCCCCAGTGCATTATTAAGAGAAACAACCTTCATAGATTAAGAAACATATGCTATTTGTTGTGCTTTTAGAAAATTCATTCCATGCACAAATCTTTAGTTCAGGAGTTCTCAACCTTTTAAAGCCAGGGGCCGGGTCATGCTCCCTCAGACAGCTTCAGGGGCCGGATAGCAATTTTGCCCTTCCTCCACACTTCCTGGTGTGGTGGAAGCGGCAAGGGGCCACATGAAATGATGCCACGGGCCACATCTGGTCTGCAGGTTGCAGGTTGAGAATCCCTGCTTTAGTTGCTATGATATTTCACAAAGATGTTCCTTTTAATTCATCCTCACTCTCTCACCACTTACAACAGCATTCAGAGGGCTAAGCACATTCTCTGTCAACCAAGCAGTTGTGTGAATAATTCTTGGATCCAAACTTGGGCCTGTTACACAGAGAGGGTTATTTCTCCTCTGACATTTTGTTGACAAAGATATAGCAACTTTATTATGGTGGCTTCTGTGGGAAAACATGCACATAGGATCAATATGCATCCTTCATGATACAACCAATCTTTTAAAGAGTGACAGACATTTTATCAAGATAAAAGCTGGGTGAGATTTTTTTAAGCTAAAGGTAAAGGTATCTTTGCTCGAAAGCCAGTCATATACATCTCTAGGGTTTGGTGCTTATTTCCATTTATAGCCAAAGAGCCAGCACTGTCTACGTCTGTAGATGTTTCCGTGGTCATGTGACAAGCATGGCTAGAGTGCACGGAATGTTCTTACCTTTCCTACTGAAGCAGTACCTATTTATCTACTTGCAATTTCTTGCTTTCAACCTGCTAGTTGGCAGGAGCTGGGACAGACAACAGGCTCTCCCTCTGTCACACAGCACTCAAACTGTTGACCTGTCAACCTTCCGGTCATCAAGTTCAGCGCCTTAGCCACTAAGCCACTGTGGCTCCACTTCAGATTTTGTACAGCAATACAATTAGCTGTTTGCCTACTTATCCAGGTTGAATGCTGGTCATAGTAACATTTCTGTCTGAGACCAAACTCAATATTGTACTTTCATTATGGTTCCTGCTTCAAGCACTCTAGAGCTGCAGGTTTATATGCAGTTACCTGAGGGGAAAAACCCCATTAAATGTACATTATAGGGCTTTTAAAGGAGGATTGCAACAGATTCCAAGTGAACACGGCTATCAGTTAGATATATATATAAGGTTTCCCTTTTGGTTTGGAATAAAAACCTTGGAATCACTTGATTTTAATGATTGCTCTGTGTGTCTGAAAGAGAAAAGGGGTGGAGGGTAATCCTCCTTATAACAAGCTTCACGCCAAGGAAATGCCAAAATATTAGGAGGGGAAATTCAAGAAATGGAAAGAAAACAAAAAGTTGTTTGTCTTTACTTGTCTTTCATCCTCTTCCATGCACCAAAAGAGGTTGAACAGTTGAAGAAAGGGTTGCTGTATTTTTTTTACAAATGTTTCAGTTTTGTCCATTTTCTCTTGTATAAAATTTTGCCACAGAGTATGGTTCTACTTTCAAGTTCAAAAGCCCAAAATACTTTTTTGGTCTGGTGACCCCTGTGTACAATTCAATTTCAAGGGAGGTTTCGTTTATTGATGCTGAAGATGGCTCACTGGTAACAGATCAGGTGAAGTGCAGAAAAAGAAGAGGAAGTTCTAGTATAGCCTTCTACAACTATATGCTGTTGAGAGGTGTTGGTGTCTAATTTGAGGTGTCTAAGTGGCTAAGACGTTGACTGGGAGGCAGAAGGTCAGCAGTTCAATTCCCGAGTACTGCAGGACAGAATGAGCTCCCGTCTTTGTCCCAGCTCCTGCCAACCTAGCAGTTCGAAAGCAAGAAATTGCAAGTAGATAAAAAGGGACCACTTTGGTGGGAAGGTAACAGCATTCCGTGAGCTCCGGTGTCTAGTCATGCCTGCCACATGGCCACGGAAACGTCTGCAGCAGCAGACAGCGCTGGCTCTTCGGCTTTGAAACAGAGATGAGCACTGCACCCTAGAGTCGGATACGACTGGCTTTTGAGCAAGGGAAACCTACCTACTATTTTCATAATCCTTCAGCTAGTGCATCTGGGAGTTTTGTTCCAACTTATCTAAAAGGAAACAGCTTGAGAAAGGCTGACCCAGAAGAAGGTTGAGTGGGAGTTTCAGTGTAGAAGCACCTTGAATCTTTTAGGTTAGCACATGAAACTGAATATGGTATTCTTGGAGAAAACTGTGTCCAGACAACATAGATAGAAAAACCTGATTATATAAATACAGTATGACCATATGCCTTAGATCAGGAGTTTGCAATGTTTTCCCACCTTGGTTTGGATCCACCCCTGACACACAGCTGTGGGAGCCAGAGGCGTAGTTCCCCTTGGTGCTTCCAGTTTCCGCCATGGCAGCGGCAATCACAGCATTTATTCATCTGCTTTTGCAGCCGCCATCATTTTCCATGGCAGTGGGAGGGTGTGCAGAGCCTTTTTGCCACATTTTTTTAAAAAAATCACCGTGTTTTTGCACTTCCGGTTTCTGCATCAGTGGCGGTGTTTTTTCGGCACCACCAGAAGCTCCCCCCACCACTGGAAGAGCCAAAACACTGCATTTTGCTGCAAAAATGTGGTGATTTTTTTAAAAAAAATACTGCAGAAATGCTCCTGCTGCCATGGGAAGTGGCAGAAGCTGCAAAAGCAGCCAAATAATAATAATAATAATAAAATGCTGGAATTGCGGCTGCTGCCACCGCAGAAACCCGAAGTGCCAAAATGTTTTCTGCAATGGTGGTGACTGCAATTGCAGCATTTTGGGCTGCTTTTGCAGCCTCTGCCACTTCCCATGGCAGCGGCAGGGCGTGTGGAGCATTTTTGCCACATTTTTTAAAATTTTTCAGCACATTTATGCTGTGCTTTTGCACTTCCAGTGGTGTTGGGGAGCTTCCGGCAGTGCCCAGATACTCACCGCAAGCTGGATTAATTGGTGCCACGGGCCGGATTAGGCCCGTGGGCTGTAGGTTGTGAATGCCTGCCTTAGACACTGTATGTGCTCCTCCCCATTACCTGGGGGGGGAACTGTGTTTTGGGGAACACTTTGAGTTTGTGTAAGGGCATGTGAGATTCTGGGTCATGGCCCAAAAGAAGTTACCTTTTCAAAAAACATTCATAACAGTGGTGGAATTTTGTGCATTGTGCATGAGTGGAGGAGTTGTAATCCAGTTGAATAGAGTAAGTAAACACGGGGAAATTGACCTTGATTGGGAGGCAGCTGGCTCATTGAATTCTCTATAAGCACCAACACAATAAGCTAGGCATCCACCACCTAGTTGGCACATTGCCCAAATTTACACATTGGACCCCCACTTTGTTGGCTGGTTTCTGATGCATGAAAATACACTTCATGGAGGCACGATCTCATTAACTTCACAATAGGAGAATTCAGAGATATGCATAATTACTTGTGTTGAAAGGGTTTCAAGATGGATCTCATCAACCGGAAGAAATATTCCTAGAAGAAATGTCCTTTCAAATAACCAAAAGCATATTGCAGTCTTTTAATACCTTTTTGAAAAGAAGTTTTCTTTGTATGGTTTACATTTTCATTTCTTATTTTGTTGGACAGTCCCTTGTTCAAGAATATTATACCTCTATCAAATGTCACATATGTTTTCTGAGAATATCCAGTTTATATTATAATGCATGAATTGGTATGACACTATTTATCATTGATTGGTTACAAAATATAGATTGGTTACAAAATACAACCATCATTAAAATTATTGTCAGTTACTAGCCCTGAGGTTGTATTATGCACAATTATGTTCAACAATTTTTATTTATCTAAAATATTTTCTGCTGAACTCTATGAAATTCAGAGTGGACATTTGTAGTACTACATTATGAGTTCAACTAATTTCTATAGGAATTCATAATGTCTCCTAATTTTTTTAAAAGCAAATATAGATATGTCATTTCTTTTCTTCAGATAGTAATAAATTTTAGTGGTGGTGGTGTTTTGGTGAGAAAGGGGAAGTTAAAAAATATGGAAGACATAAGTAACAGATTTCTAAAACTAAAAGAAGTATGATGAAATGTAATAAGATTTTTCAGCTGTACAATGAACTGATTATGAATGTACAGTATGAGTATTTCAGAGGAGAGGAATGAGGCAAGGAATGAAGCCCTGTTCAGAATACTTGTATTCACCTTGGACTTATTCTTTGCTGCTTTCCTAATTTAAGTGTTGCAGATGGATCTCACATTCAGACCTGTGTATTAGATAGCAGGTTTACATATCACATAGGGAGGCTGCCCTGATAATGCAAGGAAGCTGTACCGAAACATGTACTGTGGAATTGCACAGCCCATTTCTCTTAACTGGATTTTTGGGGGCAGAACCACGAGGCTGTGAGAATCAGAAAGCCGTATATAAAACTTACTGATGATTTTGGAAATGCTCTTCCTTTCCCCAACTATTTGCATGAAAAACTTACATTAGTATTATAGCACATTCTGAGTTACACAAAACAGCCTGCGAGGTCTGTCACCTTCGTTGCCAGTTCTCATGGTGACACTTCCAAAGAGGCAGGGTGGGCGAGGGCTATCCTCCATTTAACAGTTGATAAACTGTGTCTGATTGGAGTTATGCAAATACTGCTTTGCTTTCAATTTCTCTTGATTTCTAGTTACTGCAAAATGTCAGTCATACCCAGAAAAATCTAAAAACAATTTAATGTGGCTGTATTCCTGATGAATTTTTAGCACCTTTTAAAAACAATTGTTAACACTATAATGGCTTGTAAAACTCTGCTATTCAGAAAGACAGGCAGTGATCACAAAAGGCACTCTTACACCTACTGGGAGTTTAAAGTCTGGCATTTCACTGTGAAATATATGAACCATTTAAATTGAAATGAAAACTTTGAAACTATTGATTGTTTTCCCCCCAGCTGGTTTGATTTTTTTTTTTTGTTCCAAGAAATTGCAAGTAAATAAATAGGAACCACTTCGGTGGGAAGGTAACAGCGTTCCGTGCGCTCTGGTGTCTAGTCATGCCTGCCACATGACCACGGAAACGTCTGCAGAAGCAGACAGCGCTGGCTCTTCGGCTTAGAAACAGAGATGAGCACTGCACCCTAGAGTCAGATACGACTGGCTTTCGAGCAAGGGAAACCTTTATTTAAATCCAGATTGGTTTTTCATAAATATTTGCTGGAGGAGGAATGGGTATGAAAAACCAGGAAATGTACAAAATAAAGCAGATACTGTACACTGTTTTCCTTGATCAATTTTGCATTTCGCTTTTCCAGCTGACCTCTGGCTTCTGGCAAGTACTCAGTGCTTACAGGCCTTTTGTTTTAAACTTTTGAAATGTTAGTTCCATATACAGCAATACCTCATACAAAGTCCGCTTCATACAACATCGGATTCATACAACATCGCCTAATTCCTTGAAAAAAGTTGCCTCATACAAAGTTGTGTGATGTTGTATGAGGCATTGGGGTTTTCCCAGGTTGCATTGTGCCTGGGCAGTATAAAAGGCAGGACACATGCGTGCATTGCTCTTGTGGGTTTTGCATGAGGCAAAGAGTGTTTAGGAGTGGTTTTGAGCATGATTTTGGATTTTTTTGAATTTTTTCGTCAGAATTTTTAGAAGCGTTCCTGGGATTTTTGCAGCATTCTTCAGGTTCTTGGACAATCAGGGTTGTTTGACAAGTTTTTGTAATGTTTTTAGCCTTTAGACAATGATTTCTTAAAGTTCTGTCAGTTTTCTGTCTGTTTCCTTGACTTTGCCCTGAAGTCTGTGCTGTTACAGTACAATGTATCTCTATGGAAACAATGTTGTATGAGGCATCACGGCAAGGATTTGGACGTTGTATGAGGTATCACGGCTAGGATTTTGCATGCCTGATACAAAGTCCAAATCCGTATAAAGTCCAAACTTGTGGAACCAAGTTTGGACGTTGTATGAGGTATCACTGTAGTATTATGATTCACCAGAGCATGATGTTATTTATCATTTGCATTCCCTGGAGGCATCATTTGTTCTCTAGCCCAAGGGTCCCCAACCACGAAGCTGTGAACCAGTGCTGGGCCACAGTTGTCCTGAACTGGGCAACAGGGTGGTGGTGGTAATGGAGTCCTGGTGGCAGCCTTCTGCCCTTGGCATGTTCCACTGGGTCTGCAGGGGTGCAGGCTTCAGACACAGCCGATGGGCAGGTGGCTGGGCCCTTCCTCCACATTGCTTAACTGTGATGGGGCCCAAGTTGGGCCATGTGACTGGCATGTGGCTGGGCCCCTCCATTTTGTTCAGGGGCTGTAGCAGGGCTCCTCCCCCACTTGCACAAAGTGTGCACTTTGTTGTATTTTGTTGTGTGCTTGTGTCATCCGGTCCCCCCACCCCCACTTGCGGGTCCGTGGAAAGGTTGTTTGGCATGAAGTTAGTCCATGGTGCAGGAAAGGTTGGGGACCGCTGGTGTAGCGTGTCAAAAAACTATTTAAAAAACTTATTCTGAATCATATCCAGATAGTTTTTTTTAAAAAAAGCACAGGTCATTCTGATTCATAAATTCAAAGTCAAAAGAAAGAAAAAGGCTATGAAAAAATGAAATGAAATCCTTTTACTAAATTAATGTTGATATTTCATATGTATTAAAACATAACAAGAATAATTAAATTGAAGCCATGAGTAAACAATGGGCACAGCCTCTGGGCCCATTCCAGATGTTTTAAAGCTTTTTTGTGTATGTGTTGTAAATATCTACATCCTGCAAAGCAGAACCAAAAATGCAAAGTTGCTTTCCTAGAATATTCCAAAAGAAAATAAAAGTCAAACAATTGCTAGAAAGTATGGGACATTTCTAACATCTGGGATGGTTTTTGCAATGTTAGAACACAGATAATCCTGAACTTGAATGATTTATCCTCTTCACTGAAACTTGAAGGTAGTGATGGTTGGTGGATCAGGTTTAGACTACAAAACTCAATTCAGTCTCTTGGCATTTAGCTTCTGTAAGCAGTATCAGTGGTTTGCTTGATAACATAAATTTTGGGGCTCTTTTGTCTGATAAAGCAGTTTGTTATGAATTAAAAGCCTTGGTTCAATGTCTGTTAGACATCACTTCTCTCTGTAATACAGCTTGAGGCTTCCATGGGGCATCTGTGCCTTTCCACTACTTCCCCAAAGTACTTTATTTTTATTTTAATCAAAAGTCAGCCTTTACTAAGGACTGTGGGGTGCAATTAAACTGTGATTTAGGAGGCCCCCAATATTTTGCCTTCTAACACACTCTAACAGAAATTTTTACAATTTTGTTTTACCCATATATAATCAATCCATCTTAAACTTTACTTAACCTCAGAACAACTTCACTATTATGTCATTTCCTGGTCTAGAAAGGCTGAGACAGGAATTACATATTTGCAAATATAGTGGGATCTGTTATTTCCCACAAGCAAGTAGAAATTATTTATCAAGTGTACCACAGGCTCTCCAGGATAGAATAACCATTGTTTATGTAATTCCTTCCAAAACATTGTGATAGAATTCCTGTTTTTTAAAAATGTCTTTCATAAATGGAACCAGTTCACTCCCTCTGAGACATTCAGAAGAGCTTGCTTATGGCTGTATGATGTTTGATACCATCAGCTAAAGACTGCAAATGATAATGCATTTTCCATACAGACAAATATATTTCAAAAGATATATAAGCCAAATACAGGGCTTAGCCTCAAAGCTCATTTGGAGTGGGCTGGGCTGGGCTAATTAGACTCATTTAAGGTATAATAGAGATCTGGTATGCCAGGTGGCATTTGCACCTGATGGCATACACATCTGAAATGACCCTATTTGTTCTGTTTTCTTCAAGAGAAGTTATTTAAAAAACTCCCCTCCATACTCCCTCCCACTTCTATGAGGAAACTTTCAATTTCTTTAAATTTTCTCTAAAAGATATAGTGCTTCTATGCTGCCCTAATTTGTTCAACAAAAACTTTGTTTCCTTCCCTTTTTCCATTGAGGAGCAGAGGAAGGAAGTTACTTTTCAATTTCCAAACTCTGCAATATCATTAAGTGATTATGTTTGTTTAAGCCACTAATGATATTGGGAAATTGAATCTAGGTAGGAAATTAAAAGCAGGGAATTCTACTTTGGTTCATCCCAGTGATTGTAAACACTGGCAACAAACAAAAATGAAGTGATCTTACCCATATCTAAGAAAGAGGAGCCCCTGACAGGTGTGGGTAGGAATGGTCTGATTGTTGGCAGAAGCAGTGAGCCAGTCCATCTCTACAGTGGATCAAACAGTGAGCTAAATGCCTGTGTAGTCATCCTTATAGTTTTATAAATAAGTTGCAATGCCTTTCCTAGGTCAGTTTCTCAATTTTTAAATGGCTGGGTGACTCACTATAATAAGGAAAAAATATTTGTTAGCACAGAAGCAAATCCTTTTAAGGAAAGCATGATAACAGAAAGAAGAGTTTAAAATTACTTTAACCCTTTTGATTTGATGCATGGTAATAGCATTATCCCCCTCAAGGAGTTTCACCAAGAGAATGCACTTGTCGTAGCAAACACCTTCTTCCAACAACCTAAAAGGCGACTCTACATATGGACATCACCAGATGGCCAATACCGAAACTAGATTGATTACTACTCTGCAGCCAAAGATGGAGATGCTCTATACCAGGGGTTCTCAACCTTTTAAAGCCGGGAGCCGGTTAACACCCTTCAGACTATTGGTGGGCTGGACTGATGATCCCACCATTGCCATCTTTGGTGGTGGTTTTAGCAGTGGCAGGGGAGTGGTGTGGGCTCAAGGTGGTCCTGCCACCACCGCCGGGACCATCCAAGCCCCAAACACTCCCCCACACACCGTTCCCTTGCTTACTGGTCTGGAAGACCTGCATGGCATGGGTGAAGGAGGAGTCCTGGCTGTCCTTCTTGCCCACATTTGGCCAAAGCAGCCCCCGGGAAAGATCCAGCAGCTGTGTGTGTCTGACAGAAAAGCTGCTCTCAGCCAGAGCAGCCCCTGGGAAAGACACACATGGCCACGTGTGTCCACCGCTTCTGCTTCCCTCGCCACCTCCTCAATCCTTGTTCTCTCCACTTAGCTTGCCGTGTCCCTCATGACGTTCTGTAGCAGGGTGGATGTTATAAGAAGGTTTATAACATTCACCCTGCTATGGAGGACCATTAGGGACACGCCAAGGCAAAGCAGTCCCTGGTAAAGAGATGAGGAAGAAGTAGAAGCAGTGGCAGATTTTACTTTCTTAGGATCAAAGATCACTGCAGATGGTGATTGCAGCCATGAAATAAAAAGGTGGCTGATTCTTGGGAGGCAAGCTATGAGCATACCTGTCAACCTTCCCGGATTGGCCGGGATTTCCCAGTTTTTGGTGCCGATTTGCGCCATTTCGCGCCCCGCACTGCCAAAACCCCGGAATTTGGCAGCGGAGGAAAGGAGGTACTGCGCAGCCATTCTGCACAAGTTGCCTTCTACGCATGCATAGAAGGGTTTTACCCTTGCGTAGAACCCTTCTATGCTTGCGTAGAACCCTCCTACGCATGCGTAGAAGGCTACACATGCGTAGAAGGGGGCTACGCAAGTGTAAAACCCTTCTACGCAAGCGGAACCTTGGGAACATAGTTAAAAGTAGAGACATCAGCTTGCAAACAAAAATTCGCACAGTCAAAGCAATGGTATTCCCAGTCGTAAATTATGGTTATGAAAGCTGGACCATTAAGAAAGCTGAGCGCAGAAGACTAGATGCCTTTGAGATGTGGTGTTGGATGAGAGTTTTGAGAGTCCCCTGGACAGCGAGGAGAACAAACAGGTCAATCTTAGAATAAATCAACCCTGACTGCTCCTTAGAAGGTCAAATAGTAAAGATGAAGCTTAAGTACTTTGGACATCAAATGAGAAAAGAGGACTCACTTAAGAAAGCCTTGATGCTGGGAAAGGTGGAGGGCAAAAGTAGAAGGAGGTGGCCAAAGATGAGATGGCTGGATGGTATTGTAGATGCAGAGGGCACAGAGCTGGGCCGGTTGAGAAGAATGGTGGAGGAAAGAGGTGCCTGGAGGGCGGTGGTCCATGGGGTCGGAAAGGGTCGGAATCGACTGTGCGACTGAACAGCAGCAACAGCAACAGCAGCAACAACAACAACAAGTAGTGTTGTATAAATGAACACGTTAGGTCTACAAATATTGAAACTGGATACAGGTTCCAAAATTACTTCATCTGCACATTCTGAACTAATGTGGAAGATACCTATGATTTTGAATTTTGCACTGCAAATTGTATAAAAATGTTAAGAGTGCTGCCTTCTATTTTAAGAAATCCTGTTTTGGATAACAGCCTAAAATATGACATAGTTTAGAAGTCCAGTTGCTGGTACGAGCACTGTGTGCTCGTTTAAAACAAGTCTGCCCGTGTACCCTGACAACTGTTGCAATTTGAGTTTCCCCCTGCTCAGCCTATGAGCTACCCTTGGAAAGGATGAGAGACCCACCAATTTACCAAATATCCAACATAAATTTAGATGTTACAGTTATAAGACCAGCTGAGCTTTCCTGCTAATAGCCAAATTCTCCTCTTGTGGGCAATGAGGAACTTGCTCACTTTGGCACTGGGATTAATTTGGAACAGGTAGTTAATGAGGAGTGGAGCAACAAGGAGCATCAATGCAAAAGAAGAACTAGAAGGTATGCTGTTATGTCAGCTACTTGTTCTTGTCCATTCTTCTGTGACTATCATTAATCTATTCAGCTCCCCTGGTGGCTTAGTGGTTAAAATGCCTGCAGAAGAAAAGAAGGGATGGTAAACCACCTCTGTGTATTCTTTACCTAGAAAACCCTGGAAAGAATCTCCATGTGTCAGAATCAACTGACTCAAAGATTCTCCATGTGTCAGTGTGTGTGTGTGTGTGTGTGTGTTTTCATGTCCATCAGTGCTTTTTTCCAGCTATGGGGTTTTCCTTTAAGTATAGGACTTGAAATGAAATAGCTCTGGGACTAGCTGAGATTGCTGCATGTAAAGGTTTCACAACTATGGAGTGATATCCAAAACTGAGTCTCCTCTGGGTGGTTTCAAATTGTATGTCAGCTGGATCAAAAACATCTGTTACAGTTAACAATTCTTCAAATGCAGGTTTGCAAATCTAGCACCCTCTAGATCAAAAGTAGGCAACCTATGGCTCACAGTGCCAAATAATCTGGCCCCCATTCTAGCTTCAGCTGCCACTGCTGCCACTGGAATTGCCCGCAGACACATTTACAGCAGCTGTAAATGATGGGGGACCACCAGTCCAGCACCATCAACTGTCTGAGGGAGTATGACCCGGGCCCCAACTTTAAAAAGTTGGCAACCCCTGCTCTAGATGTTTTAGTCTACAATTCCCATCTTCCCCAGCAATTCATGTGGACTGGCGGTTGTCAGATTATAATTCAACACACATCTGGAAGTTCAAGTATGGGGGATGATGTTCTAAACTTTTCTTACAAAGCAACAACAAAGCAATCATTTTTATTAGCCAGGCTTCTCTCCCAACTCAGTATAAATAAATGATCATGTTGGGGAAAGAGTAAGTACTGTATTCATCCTTTCATTTTATTTCAAAACATTGTGGAATCTTTAGAAAAGCATACTTTACTGATGAACTCAAGCCTCCTCCAAAATTGTTAGTTGAGACATTTCTGTGTAGAGAGGTTCCAGCTCTCTACTGCATGTACTCAAAAGTTCCAAGTTGAATTTTAATTTAATAATCCTACATATATAACTCATTGTTTTTGTAATTATAGTACAGTACCACTTTGTATTTTGGCAGCCACCTTAAAATCACAACTTTCAAAAAGTTTGAAACTGCTCCATTTAATCATGTTTAACTTTACAACAGTTTCCCCAATGAGTACCAAAAACAGAGTTGAAAGAGGTGTTCATGTACAGAAACTGAAGGAAGTCTTCATAATAAAACAATAATAATCTTTTTGCCTTTCTACTTATAAATACTCAAAGGCTTTGTTAACCAGCTCTATGGTGCAACACTTCTTAAACAAAGAGCTACAGTGTTTTAACATCCATCTTCATTAGACTTCGTAATATCCTAGGTTACACATGTATCTTATTACTGGTTAAGTGATCAGCATCACTTTAAGACAGGGGTTCTCTACCTTACAGCACCATGGGCCGGACAACTCCCCCTCAGATAGCTGAGTGGGCCAGACATGTGGCTTTCCCTGCCCCAAATGTTGCCATAAACTGCTTTGGGCGTGTTTGTACATGTGCAGGCACGTTTACGACTGTCGTAAATGCATCCACTTCTGCTTCCAAGGTCATCACTGTGGGGTGCATAGATGATGTTGGGGGATGGGCCAGCCCATGGGTCGTAGGTTGCGAACCCTGCTGTAAGAGAACATTTTGTACTTCAGATTAGATTATTTGCAAAGACAATCTTCGGTGTTATTTCTTTTACCTGCTGACTATAGCAGAAAGGTAGCCTTAAAAAGTTGCAAAGTAAATGTTATCAGAACAATGTTGTTTGTTTGTTTGCTTGCTTGTTTGCTTTTTTATTTGTTTATTTGCTAGCTGTTGATAAAGCATAGATTGGGTATAGATGCTAACACCCTGAAAAAAGATTTTTGTTGTGTTTTAAAAGATACAGGTCTAGTCCTCATGTTTGCAGAGAAAATTCTGGAAAACACAATGACTGATAAGGAGAACTAGACAGGATCTCATTTGGAAGCAATGACCAGACAAACTAGCATACTAGAACTCATAGACATCCTATATATCCCATACCAGCTCACTCCAGCCAGATCATGTAGACAAGTTCGAAAATGTCCAATTATTTGTACCCGTGAGCCTTTTCATATTTTCCCCCTGGTTATGCCCACCTACCCATTGGGGCAAAAGGGACCTCATTTTCATGGAGCACTGGGCCCTTTGTTCCATCCCAAACCATGGTGAAATGAGGAAACTGCTTTTCAACTCCCCTCCTATGTTTCCTTTTAATCTTCAAAATAGGCCTTCTCATTGCAAGCTGTAAGAGGGTGCTCAGTTATACAACTTCAATGGTACTGTAGTTCTAAAATGTATAATAATAATAATAATAATAATAATAATAATAATAATAATAATAATAATAATAATAATAATAATAATAATAATAATAATAATAATAATTTCATGTCAGAAATTATTCTGAGTTGAAAGGATTTTTGTGGAAAAACCCCAAATGAGGCTCCTTTCATGTCCCTAAGAGCTGGGACAGAGACGGGCACTCAATCTGTCATGCAGTACCAGAGTCTCATGCTCTGGGATATGTTTGGAACCGGGGGTGGGGGAGCTGCAGATCTAATGTACCTATGTTCTTTCTTACCCTGCCGAAAACCACACTCTAGAGCACATTTCCCACCAACTTCCCAGAGACTGGTGCTCTCATATTGGAGAGATCTCTGTGGTATCTGAGAAGGGCTATAAGGGACAATCCAAGATCAGAGCCCCACCTCTGAGGTGAGATTTTTTTTGTCAAAGGCTTCCAGGGGATGGTGTGGTATGATCTTTTCTATTGTCTTTTTCAATTTTGTCTCTATGAACTTCATACCTCTCTCAGTTGCCAACTCAGGATGTGACCTGTAGCATCAACATCTTTATAAATGAAGTGCATAGGATGAAACACACATACTTATGGAATAGCCGTTGTGTCCTTATGCTAGAAAATACTTCTGCAGCAGTATTAACAGCATGCAGAACTTTAAACATGTCCGGCTCTACATTTCTAAAGTATCAAGAGTGCTGCCCCCCACCCCAACAGCTCTGCATCTTTGTATTGTGTTACCATGACAACTTTGATAATGGAATACAACTTACTCATTTGTCTACCAAGTACAGTATGATAAAGTTGCCAGGAGAGACAATATTCCTCTGCTGTCAGACATCCAAGATGACAGCATGAGAACAGGCTTGGCATCAACTTACAAATATAAAAAATAAGGTGCAGGTTCATTCATTTTGCTTCTTTCTCTTCCCCCACCCACCCACCCAAGGCTCTTGAGGTAGAAATCTGACCCCATCACTCAAAGAGAATGACCTCTGTCAATAAGTTTGAAATGCTCAGAACAGCATTTCCAAGCAGAGTGGAAGTTTTAACCCAAGTCATTTAAAACAAACAAGGTTTTAGTAAAGGATGAGGTGGGAAGGGCAGGAATCTTTGAAGTTATTGTTTTGCCAATGAATACTTTCAATACTCTTTTTGTTTAAATGAAGTACATCTTAGAGAACCTTTTAAGGATAAATTTGTGATTACCCAATCCTTGCAAATTCACCAGGAATGGTGGGAAGAAACATTTTAATGTTTTGTCTGGCACTTACAGGAGCTGAAAGTTGTTTTCACTGCTGCGAGAGGGAATATCAAATGTTACTCCCTCATAGTTGGATGTTAGTAAGTAGGATGAATAGTTATGGTTTGGAGCCAAACCACAAAGACATGTCACTTTGTCTGGTTAAAGGGCTTTTTCCTTGTGTGTGTGTGTGTGTGTGTGTGTGTGTGTTGTTTGTTTGTTTGCTCAGCTTGTATACCACCCCATAAGCAAGCACTCTCTGGTCAGTTTATAACACACTAAATTACATTAAACAAAATACAATGGACAATAAATATTATAAAATAAATTAACCTCTGTCACTAGTAATTTAACATTAAAATAGACTGAAGCAAGTTAAAACAACTTTGAGCATTTCAGGTAAAAGCACTAAGAAAAGCTTTAAATAGTTCAGTTGTTACTAGTTTCTTAAAAACTGAGAGTGCAGGCACCTGGCAAACCAAGTTTGTTCCAAAGGGAAGGATGCCCAGTTCCAGATTTTCATTATTTTGACTCCTAGATGCCACCGTTCTTAGAATCATGAACTGCAAAGAGTGTGTAGATTAAGTAGCTGTTTTGTAGGAGAGAGATATCAACGAATATCAAAGTCCTAAACCATAAAGGGTTTTCTAGATCATAACCAGTAGGTCTCCAATGAAGGAATGCAAAGCTATGCTGGTAATGTGGAGGCCATCAGTCTGGCCTCCACATTTTGTACCTGCTGAAGTTTCCATACTGTGAGTCAGCCTGCCTCTGTGGTTACATTCACAAATCATGATAAGCCAAGAATTCTCGCTTAATATGCTTTGGTGCACTCCCTCTTGAAAAAGCCATCACTCGACCCAACAGTATTGGCCAATTTCCACCCAGTTTCCAACCTCCCCTTTGTAGGGAAGGTGGTGGCGCAGCAGTTACAGGGGGCTTTGGATGAAGCGGATTATCTGGACCCTTTTCAGTCAGGGTTCAGGCCCGGATATGGTACTGAGACTACATTGGTCGTGCTGATGGATGATCCCTGGCATGAGCAGGATGGAGGTAACCCATCCGTCCTTGCTCTTCTTGACCTCTCAGCGTCCTTCGATACCATCGGCCATGGTATCCTTCTGTAGTGGCTCCGAGGATTAGGGATCCAGGGCACAGTGTCCTCATTTCTGAGGTGCTGAACTCAGTTGGTGTGGGTGGGGGGCAAGAGGTCCATCCCTAGGCTCCTCCAATATGGGTTGTCACAGGGCTTGTGGTCTCGCCTCTCTTATTCGACAGCTACATGAAGCCGCTAGGGGAGAAATACCGTTCCCACAGGGTGAAGTATCATCAATATCCAGATGATACACAACTGTACATCTCAGCCTGTGGTGATCCCAGTGATGCAGTAGAAGTCCTATCCAGATGTTTGGAGGCTGTTAGGGTCTGGATGGGGGACAACGGGTTACAGCTGAATCCCAGCAAGACTGAGTGGCTGTGGGTTGGGGGTCCCATGTTTTGTTGGGAGTTACCATTTTTGGTTCTGGATGGGGCTATTTAGCCTCAGGCAGACCCAGTTCATAACTTGGGTGTTCTCCTGGACTCACGACTACTGCTCAATGAGAAGGTGGCAGTCATGGCCAGGAGGGCCAATCCTGGACCGGTACTCCCTGTTCATGGTCACACATGCCCTGGTCACCTCCAGACTAGACTAGACTAGATAGATAGATAAATCTTTATTGTCATTGTCCTGCACAGAACAATGAGATTTGTAATGTGCTCTACATGGGGCTACCCTTGATGACCATTCGGAGGCTGCAACTGGTGCAGAATGTGGCTTCCCACATAGTGATGGGGTGTGGGCATTATGCCCATGACTCTCTGCTACTGCAGGAGCTACATTGGTTGCCATTGTGCCTCTGGGTACAATTCAAGGTGCTGGTAATGACCTTTAAGTAAGTTAGTGGACCAGGGTACTTAAGAGACCACATCACCCCAAGGACATTGGCCTGTCCCACCAGAGCAGATCGGAGGGGCTCCCTAAGGGTTCCATCTGCCAGAGAGGCTCATCTCTCTGGTACTAGAAAGAGAGCCTTCTCTGTATCTTCTCTGGCCCTTTGGAACCTCTTACCGATCGACTTGCGCCTCCAGACAGAGCTATTGCCTTTTAGAAAAGGACTAAAAATGTGGCTAGCTCACCAGGTGTGAGGTGCTGCCAGTGTGGCAGTGCATCCCCCGCCCCCGGGTTGGTTTATATAAGAGCCGTCCGGGGTTGGTTTTTTAAGCTTCCTTACCCTAGTTCTAGCTAGCTTTAATGGGGAACAGGAGGTAGAGGACTTTTTAAGGTTTTAGTGATTTTAACCTGAGACTTTTTATGATTATTTCTATGGAGTTGTTTTTATGTTGGGTTTGTAATATGTGTTGTAATCCACCCAGAGTCGCCCCGGCGAATGGGGCGGTGATACAAAATCTAAGAAATAAATAAATAATAAACTACCATGTGAATAAGCAGCATGATTGTGTATATGACATGTGTAGGTGAATAAACCAGGACAGTGAGAGTTCATGGACCGGGAAAGATACGTTGTTCAACTGCACTTCCCTGAATGCTGAGGCAATTGTAGTCAAAAAAAAGTTACTTTCCCCATATTTGTAAAATCTTCATGTGAAGGCTGAACCCAGTATTAATGTGCCCAAAGAAGACAGGTTTAAATCTGCTTTGTCATTTTATGAATCCTGGTTTGTTTTGTCACAGTTAACATAACCCCAGATTTGAACACCACATCCAGCTCTTTCAAAAAAAAAAAGTGTTTACCTGCTTACATGAAAGGAGAGGTGAACAGAAGATGTACCTTTGCAGTTCATTTGTTCTGTGGTTTATTAAGTCACATTGATTGTGGCTGAACGTGTTCAATATTTTTTTGTTTGTTTGTTTCATAGGCTTTAAGCTCTGCATAAAGCATACGAGTGGCCTTCTACTTCACACATTTCCCTTTGGGTGCATGTCACCGTGTTTAGAAGACAGTATTTGTACCAGAAGATCTTGCAATTATTTCTATCATGAAAGTTAAGATACAGCATTAGTTTCCCTGGTTAAAATGGACTCTTATTCATATCTGGTTTTGCTATGGATCTGATCTAGTTTTTACTGACACTGTCAGCCAATGTAGACATGTGCATCCCCTGTATTTTCTGATGAGCAAACAGGCCAAAACCACAGGTTTCCTTATTTACATCCACATTTTTGACCAAAAAAAGATGTGCCCACACAATAGTCTTCCCAGAAATGAAGGCTGGGTAATACCCAGAAATTACTGGATCAGGATGATGACATTCATATAATTTTCATGGGAATCAGTAACTGCAATGGAATGGGAACCAGGAGGACAAAACCAATTTGGACAAAGACAGGCAAAGCTTTGCTGACACCATGTCACAAGTTCCCTACAATCCCAGTACTGTACTACGTGTTGGGCATAAATGTAGTACAGTACACAAATTACTGGCACTGGGCTACTTCCTCCACTTTTGTAAGCATAATAAAAAGGATGACATTGACTGTTTCTAAATGTAATGAAAGTGCGGCACCAAAATGGCCGCCGCGCTCTTTGTGGGGGCCCCCCACCCGGACTCAGACATCCGGGTAGTTAGTGGGCGTGGCCACTCCTCTATAAAAGGGGTGGCCACGAGGCAACCGAGCTGCCATTTTAGAACGCGACGGAACAGAGAAGTTTGCTCCGTCGCTCCCTCCCCTTTTCGCCCAGCGGTTAAGAAGCTCCCTTTGATGGTTTGGAAGGCTGCAAGTTTGCAGTTCGAGACCCGAGTACTGCATGAAGGATGTTCCAGTTCTTGGGGACATTAATATTATCGAGCACTGCAGAACGGAATGCTTCAGGACTCAGCCCACCCCCTCTATTTTTCGGGACTTCCACCGGGCCGGAGGGCTCGGATGGCAACCCCGCAGGTCCCATGAGCCCAGGCTAGGGGCTCGGGCAGGGGGTGGCACAGGCCTGCCCCGCTGGGGTTCTTACCCCCGCTGCTTGTTTGCCCGGCTTGGGCATAGCGGCCCACTTGGGCACGGTGTGGGTTTCCGCCCCACCGTCATTCCGGCCCCTCACGGGCCATATTGATAGGCATGCCCCTATTATGGCCAGGGATTACCATGGGTTAGCCCGTATCAATTACCCGGTGGGGCCATCCGGCCCATCCGGCCCACCTCGTCCTGGTGGGTTAGATGTTGCGGATGCTCCCTTGCCTGCAATTTGGCAATGGAGGCATTAATGGTCATTGCTCCGCTACCTCGGATGGTGGGCACGCCAACTCGGTGGTTCCAGCCCATGTGCCGGCCATGGCTGCGCAGTGGGCCGCCAACAGGGTTGAGCTGCTGGAGGCCTTCAGGCCAGCGTAGGCTAGTGCCTCGCGGCTTCCCATCCGGCCGGGACGCACGTGAACACGGAGCGAGAGGGACATTGCGAACTCCGACGCCCACCACGGGCCGGAACCCCCAGTGGGGGCGGCTCGGGGGGGTGCACCGAGTGAGTATCCTGGTCAAATGAGCACACCTCTGACACTAGCTTGTCACGCTGGGGTGTGTGTGTAGTGGACATAGTCGCAGCAGGACAATTACACTCTGGTTATTACTGGGGTGACCGCCCCTATGCCTTTATTTACTTCCTCTGGGCCCGTAGGGCCGGTTATGTGTTTATCCACTACAATCAGTGCCAACGGTGGTTCTGCTGTCGGTCGGTTGCTCTATGCCCCTGGGTGCCCACTTGTACTGAGCTATTACCTAGGCACTGTGGTTTTGGGAATATATTCACGTTTTCCCCCTCCTGCATTGTGAACACACTGATTAGGGCATTAGGGGCAGGACGACAGGGTCAAGGAGTTGCCCCATCACCACACCCTGCCCCCCCCTATGGGGCCGATTGGTTGCCGGCCTATTGGGCATCCATGGCAGGATGTATGAGGGCCCGTCCTCATTTGGCCATTCCAATGGTACAGTGCTTGGACAATGATGGCAGGGCTGTGGTTGTTTTCCCTGGCCCGTCATGGTTAGCATATGTCAAGTCCTTAGGCTTAGGGCGGCCCCTTCCCCTTATGAGGCCAGCGACGACCCCTGTTAGCAAGTGTGGTTACTGTATATGACTCTTACGCGGCAACGCTTATGCTGCATGCGGAGAGTCCACTTTCGGGCAACCACCTGTACCTTGATCTGGAGCTCCCAGATTGTGTTAGCTGTTACTACCTTCAACGGAGGATATGTTTTGCAGGGCACTTGCGCTAGATTATGGGTTGCTCGATCAGGAGTGGGCTCTGGTGAGGCTTCGCTCCTCAAGGGCCGATCAGCCGGGAGAGGCTACTAGCCTGGCGCTGCCATATGTCTGGTCACTCCCCCACAGGTGTTTGTGGCAGCACTTGGTTCATGCCCCGGCCTGTTGTCTGCTACCAAGCTGGGTCTACCCTGACTGAACTAGAATTGGTACCCATTCCTCCTGGTTGGGCGCCGCATCAGCTGCGGCTGCGTTTGGGTGCCCGGAGCCCGACACATGTTGCATGGGCAGGTGTGGACTTGCCCAATTTCCTCTGTCTATTCGTCCCTGCACTGAATGAGTGCCTTGTCTGCCCTCTATTCTCCCTCCTTATTTTACAGACACTGTGTGTTCCCGCACACTGGTGGTAGTGTGGCTGGTGGGCCACAACTCTGTGCACTGGGGCGGCGCAGTATGCCGCTTCATTAGAATGGGGACCCCATCTCGGACGACGCGTAATTGCGCGTATGCAGTGGTATGGTGTGCATGGCATAGAGGTGGCGGAAACTATTGACATTCCTGATGTCCATTGGGGATGCTGGGCCACCACATGTTTTAATGCTGCACCTCGGAGGCGGTGATCTTGCACGGATTGCTGGCCCGGACTTAAAGACTTCCGAGTGCAGTGACCTGGCGTTTCTTTGCCATTTATGGCTGTCTACACGATTGCTATGGTCATATATCATGCCGATGCAATATCATGGGTGACACTTTGTCCCAGCGTTTGGACCGTGCCCGACGGTCAGTGAACAGGGCTGCTGCCTGGTTCTTTATCTAGAATGGCTCGGGGACAGCCATTTGTAGTCTGGGGATAGGGTTACAGGAATTTGGCCTGTCTTCTGGAGATGGGGTTCACTGGTCAACAAGTGGAGGCACCTCTCTTTTGAATAATGTGCAAGAGGGCCAGGTAACCGAATTGTCGGTCAAGGTGAGCGGCCCCTGCTGCAAGGTGGCAATGTTGCCAAGTGGAAGGTGCCTCTCCGAGAGTCACACGTGATGCATGGCCGCATCAACTTAGCCTGCAGAGTGGTAATACCAGGCAGTGCTTTCGCCTAGTGTCTGGGTCACGCTATGGCGGGTCTCGTTAAACGAAGCCGCGGGGTACAGCTGATTAGGGGTTTACGAGCGGACCTGTTGGTTTGGCTCACATTACCGCAGGACTTCCATGCTGTCGCATCAGGAGGTCTGAGCTTCTGGTCAGCCCCAGTTACAAGTACAGTCGGATGCCTCTGGCTCCCCGGGTGGGGGGATTTATTTAAGGACAGGGGTCTATGGTCATTGGCCCCAGGGATGTCAGGGCACAGATCACTTACGCGATCTTATGTTACTAACATATCTTCTCAATTCTGGGTACCCTTTATGCTCTGGGGGACAGGTGGCCTGATTCTGTGCTTCACTTTTGGTGTGGAAATGCTGCGGTGGTGCACATTGTCAATGCCCGAACGTCTAAATCACCCGGAGTCATGGCCTCAGCTTGCATATTGTTCTGGGGTTCATGCGCTTTAAGGCGCTTCTTTGGGCTAAACATGTGCCAGTCATTTATAACGATATTACTTATGCTTTCCCCCGCCTGCAGATCGCCTGGTTCCGCGGCTGGGCTCCAGATGCTTGTGAGCTACCCACTCCACTCCTGGCTGTGATATGGTCATTTGGAAGGAGATGTGAACCGGGCGAATGGCATGTCGTGGTGACTCGCACGCGCACTGTGCATCAGCTTCCAATCCTTCACTTTAGAGCCTTTTTGTTGGTAAAGGCAATTGCCCAAAATGCGGCCGACATTGGTCGACTGGGTTTTAGAATGTATAGTCTGCCCTTATGATCTGGGGTTGGCTCCACGCACCATGGCCACCAGGCTTTGAGCATTGATACTCATGGCCAAAGCACGGGGCTTTCCTGACTATGCGAGGGTCTTCTGAATATGCCATGTATTAGGGGGGTGGACACGTGTACGTGGCCGCCGCCCGACACACGTCGCCCTATTCTCACAGATATTCTGACCCACCTTGCATGAGGTTGGCATAGACTATGTTGCAGTAGGTAAGAGGAGTCTCTTTTCATGCAGCTACCACTGTAGCTTTTTTCTGGAGCTCGACGACTCAGCAAGCTGGTCCCATGGTCAAAGGGGCACATGTCTTGTAGGGCACTGGAACTTGAAGATGTCTATATCAAACAAGAGTGGGCTCAGTTGGGGGTTCGTCCCTCGAAGGCCGATCAGCATGGAGTGGGCAGTGGTGTATACTGCCATGACGTACATTTGCTGACATCGTTCCAGTTGGTGCCCTACGTGCGATTGGCAGTGCCTGCTGCGCACCCTAGCCTGTTTTTCTGCCACCAGGATGGGTCTACCCTTACCAAATTTAAGTTCCGGAGGGTGACCGGTACCGTGCTTCCCAGTGTGGGGCCCGTTATGGCACCCATTTATTTAGGATAGGCGTCGCATTGACCGCGGCTGCGTTTGGGGTACTCGGAGGCGGATATATGTGGGCACGTGGGGGTGTGCACGTATTTTTCCTATATGTATGTCCCCTCACTGTATGAGTACCTAGTTATGTCCTTAACCCCATCTCCTCTTTTACAGATCCTGTGTGTCTCCGCACACCGGTGGCAGTAGGGCCGGTGGGCCGCAGCTATGTACACTGGGCAGCAGTATATGCTGCGGCGACAGAGTGTGGACCCCAGCTCGGGCTGCGTGCATCCGCACGTATGAGGTGGTATGGTATGCGCGGCATGAGAGGGCGGGAACTGTTGCCATTCCTGATGTCCATCAGGGATGCTGGACCGCCTGATGTTCTTATTCTGCACCTCGGCGGCAATGATCTCACACGGATCACTGACCTTTCCTTAAACTGTCGAGGTGCAGTGACCTGGCGTTTTATATCATTTATGGCTTACACACGGTCGCTATGGTCTAACATCGTGCCGAGACACCAATTTAGAGGAGACATGGATCTCCATGGTTCGGACCGTCCCGGCAGTCAGTGGACAGGGCTGTTGCCCGGTCCTTTGCTGAGGATGGCTTGGGGACAGCCATTAGATATCTGAGATAGGCTTACAGAAATTTTGACCTGTAGGCAGGATATGGGGTCCACCTGTAGGCTAGAGGTATGTACCTCTTTCTGGATGAGGTGCAAGCAGGCCTGGTGACCGAGCTGACGGTCTGGGGGGGGGGGGCGGTGAGTCATCATGGACGCCTCCCCGTGTGGTGGGTAGCACTGGTAAGGTAAAGATTTATGACCCATAGGTATCCGGCAGGTTCGCAATTGGCTGGCCAACACGTAGACAGGTACAGGAAAGAGGTTTGGCCGGTCAAGGGCGAACAAGGCAAGGGGTGATGTCAGGAGCTTCACAGCCTGCATCACCTTGATATTTAACGGATACACGTCATAGGGTGGGGTCAGTAGATAGTTTATTGACTCCGGTCAACAATTTGTTTGTGTCAACAAACAAATTGATACAAATAGTTACATGTAGCCAATTGCCATTGGCATTTTGGGAGGAACCTTACCAGTGTTACTGCGGCCTGCTTGCCTTAAAGAATTACAATTGGATGATTACACCAATTGAAAGTTATAATTCGGACTAGGGCATTATTCAATAAAAGTGGCCCGATGCCTTTATCCATATACCGGTGTCTGAGTCTTTCTTTGGGGGGTGCGCCTGCAATGGATTAAGTATTTCCTGAGAAGAGTGCAATTCATTACTGTCAGCAGTAAAATATGCAGACTCAGTTGTTAGTTTTCTTTTCCAGATATGTATATATAAAACAGGCAGAACTTTATTGTTCTGTAATGTTTTTATTCAGTGTTTAAACTTATTGAAGGTGATATATTTCAGTTTCTTCAAAATGTTGATATAAAGCTGATATTCTTTTTTTTTTAAAAAAACCATTAGATTATTGCACACCTGATCAAAGTTGCCATGTGTAACTTATTTTCAGATGCCAGAATCAACATGTTCCTAAGAGAGTTCCATGATGAGGCCTTTCAAATGTCCTGGTGCCTTAATTTCCTAAAAAAATCTGAGCTACCTAGCAGAATTTTTTGTCACTGTTAGCACTAAATTCTCTTGGTGGCTGTATAAGCATTTAATAGAACCCACTAATGAAAAAATGTGTTCATGCAGGTGTTGAGTGTACTGCTGTGAAATTACAGCACCCAAGGGGTTGTTTACTGTGCTCACTTACATATTCTATAATATCTGGAGGCATTTCTTCTGAAGTTGAAGAACTTGAAACACCACTTTCATTTCTGTTTCAACAACAGCATTCTAGCAAAAAAATTGTCTTTTTAACTATTTTAAATTAGTCATCATTAAAATAAAGCATACTAACATCATTGTAGCAAAAAAAATGTCTTTTGAACTATTTAAAATTAGTCATCATTAAAATAAAGCATACTAAGTTTAGGCAGGGCTTCCAAATCTTTCCAAATACAGTAATACAGTACCTCTGATAAAGTTAAAACTTGGTTCCACAAGTCTTAACATTATCCGATTTTTAGCATTTTCCGATGCATGCATTGGATAACATTTTAAAAATGTCGGCTTCCTTTGGGGGAAGGAAGTGCCCACTCGCTTTCCCCCAAACCAACCCGGGGATCATAGCATCTGATATTTCCCCACACACACACCAACAACTTGAAGAGATAGTTAATATCATTCTTTGGATAGCTGATGGAGCTGGTAGGACAGAAGTTTCTCCCCAGTATCTAAACGTTTGTGTTACTGGAGTGGGCCAATTTGCCCCAACCCATATCTTCCTGAGCTCCTACCAGGAGTTTCTAATGTTTTGGTATGAGTTACTGACCTATAGTTTAATCTATATCAGTGTGTGAAATGGACTAAACTAGAGCCTTGAAGCTGTCAAAGGTTGTTTCTGGTGTAAATTTTCAGTATTATGAAGCAGCGTACGAGCCACTTAGTTATACAGGAAAATTAAACACTTCCCTGCTTGTCTGAAGAGGGGCAGGGAAAGTATCATTTTTATTTTATCTAATATATTTTCACGGATGCCTGCAACCATGGTTTCATTTGGTAAAACACAGAAAGTTTATAAATCTAATTTGAAAAACTGTTGCTAACACCTGGATCCACTGTGATCTGCAGTTTTCCTCCATTGTGCAATCACACCCTAACATACTCCTGTAAAGCTCTGAAAGGTGTTCCTTTGTATAAGATTGTATCACTAATGTCCTGCTGCATAATTATGCTGGCAGAAGGGCAGTTGCATACTCGCAGTGGCTAATTGCCATTAATTAATAACTATTCACTTGGATTTCTTATTAGGTGCTTGGTGTATGACCAGGCATCCAAGCACAATATTATTACGTAGCATCAATTTGCTGCTCTAAGTTACACCTCTGTCCTTCCAACAGGAATTCACTCTCTATATATATTACTAGCAAAGGTTGCCCGGCGTTGCCGGGCTGTTTTAAATGGTGTTGGAAAGTTTTTGTTGTTAATGTTTGTAAAAAAGAGGTTAGTCTATAATTGAAATTTTTAAAATTTTTATTTATACAAATTTTTTTGGTGGCCTGTTATAAACTGTGATGAGTTTTGTTTGGTGTTTTGGTTTTGTGGATGAAAAAAAAAGAATAAAGGATGATATACTTTTTCCAAAAAAAAATTTAACCCAATAATTTTTAGTATGTATTCTTTTAAATTGTTGTACCGTAGGTAATAATTTAAAAAATGTGAAAGTACATGTTTTTCACAATAAATGTTTTTAAACTGTGTATTGATGTTTTTGTTTTTTATTTGAGTAAAAATTCAGCACAGGATTTTTGAATAGTTTTTATTTTATTTTATTGACATCTGTTTTTGATTTGTGTAAAATTGTGATTTTGTGTTATTTGTTTTTACTTGTTTTTACTCCTGGGCCCTTTTGTGTGGGGCTGTTGTGTCTTTTTGAATTTTTTTTACTATTGTGGGCAGCAAGTGGTGCGGGTAGGGGTTATCTTGTATTTTGACTGTTTTTTCTCTTGTGGCCTCTGGGTGGAGCTTCTTCCAGTAAGTAGTCTCTTTCTTTATTCATTTCTTTTCCAGTCGTTGTTGTGTGAGGTCGTCTGGTAGTGATTTGGCTGTTTTTCTTTATTTGGGGTGGTGGTAGTGGTTGGATTTTGTGGTATTTGGCTGGGTGCTGGGTGTGTTTGGAAATGTTTGTTGTTGTTTACTTTGTATTGTTTTTTGGTGTTATTTTTGTTTGTTTTTGTGTATTTTTGGATGTTTTTGATTGTTTTTTGGTGTCCTATGTGGGGATCCCCTCTCTGCCGTCTCCCCTGGTTCTGGAAGGCTTGGGGGGACAGACCCCTTTTGTCTCCCCAAACCTTCCAGACTCATGGGACCCAGGAGAGGGGATCGAATCCAGGCCACCCTCTGATATTAAAAGTGAAATCTCAATTGGGGTTTCCCCTTTAATATCAGGGGGGTTGTGATCCCCCTCTCTGCTGGCTTCCTTGGGTTTGGGAGGGTTGGGTGGACAAAAGGTGTCTGTCTCCCCAACCCTTCCAGACCCAGGAGAGCCATAGGGAGGGGGATTTCCCCCCCAGACTCCGTTTTTAAAGAGAAGTAACCGCTTGGTTTCTTCTCTTTAATATGGGGCGTGTGAGTGTGTGGGGAGGGGAATCCTCTCTCTGCCAGGTCCCCTGGGGTCAGGAGGGTTGGGGAGACAGACTCCTTTTGTCCACCCAAACCTTCCAGACTCATGGAACCCAGGAGAGGGGATCGAATCCAGGCCACCCTCTGATATTAAAAGGGAAATCTCAATTGGGGTTTCCCCTTTAATATCAGGGAGGTGGGGTTGTGATCCCCCTCTCCGCTGGCTTCCTTGGGTTTGGGAGGGTTGGGTGGAGAAAAGGATTCTGTCTCCCCAACCCTTCCAGACCCAGGAGAGCCATCGGAGAGGGGGATTCCCCCCCACTCCATTTTTAAAGAGAAGTAACCGCTTGGTTTCTTCTCTTTAATATGGGGCGTGTGTGTGTGTGGGGAGGGGAATCCCCTCTCTGCCAGGTCCCCTGGGGTTAGGAGGGTTGGGGAGACAGACTCCTTTGGTCCCCCCCAACCCTCCCAACCCCAGGGGAGCCAGTAGAGAGGGGGAGCACAACACCCCCTCCCCCCCCACCCGGTGATATTAAAGGGGAAACTCCGATCGGGAGCTTTAGGCGCCGTTGGGGAGGGGGGCTTTGGTTCCCGCGGCTTGGCGGACTTGCTCTCCCAGTGTTTTTGTTTTATTTTTTGGGCGCCAGCTTCCTCAGCGTTCTGCGCGCTCATGGCACGCAGGACGCTGGGGCTTGTAGTTATGGGTTTGTGCTTTGTGTTTGTGCTGCGTTTTTTTAAAATGGTTTTCTTTTGATTGGCTGCAGCGCGTTTCCGAATGCCGCGCCGTGCGAGAGCCTCTCAGCCTGATTGGCTCTGGTGCGGTGCGGCACAAGGAATGTTGGGAAGTGAAGTTGTTTCCTTTTTTTCGCGTTTGTGGGGCTGTTGCCCCACTGCCGGTTTTCTCAATCCTTCGTTGACCTGCAGACCCAGATTGGCCGTGTGCAGGAAGGGTGAGTGCAGGCAAGTAGGGCGAGGCATAGCAACCTATAGCAAGTTCCAACGGTTAACCCTTGGTTTTATAGGTTAAGATCAAGCAAGTGCCAATCTGTTGTGGCAGACTTTTCTTCCCTCTTTACCAATATTCTCTCATATTTTGCTTCCATTTTTTGTTGATATAAATGGTTTCTTCATCCCCAATGCCAAGAACTGTTCTTTTTAGTTCACTGCTGTAATACCTGCATTGCAGCAAAAACCAAGCCCATTGCACTTTAAATGATAATGACTCTAACAATTTTTCCTTTTCTGCACGCAGTTTCTTCATTTTGATACCCTTATTATTTATTGCATTTATTCTTCAAATTTCAACCTTTATCCTGTGAGACCCCTCCAAAATATGGCACAATTACTTTTCTCCATCCTTTGGAGAACACACAGGTGTTTCTGAGCAAAATGATTTAAAAATAAGTTTTTTAAAAAAATGTGCTGGATTTGGAGGGCAGTAGAAGAATTAGGCAGGATCATATACTACTGGCTTGTTTGAACAGCTAAAACTGAGCAGAATTCCTCTGAGTTTGGGCATAACCAAGAATTCCAGTTAGTTAACTAGTTGATTTTTAAGGGGAGAAAAGGTTCCTATCCCTATCTGGCTGCACCAGAACAGAAATGGAAAATACTGTATGCTTGTGTCAGGTGTTTCATTTTAATGCTAAAACATTATGGTATAATCCAGGGGTTGGCAACCTTTCTAAGTCAAGGGCCGAGTCATACTCCCTCAGACAGTTAAGGGGGCCAGACTGGCGGTCTCACCACCATTTATGGCTGCTGTAAATGAGTCCGCAGCTGTTGTAAATGCATTTGTGAAGGCCATGGACTCAATTACACAATAGAGGCCAAATGGAGAAATGTATCCAAAGTAGTAATATCCATTTGTGGCAATGAAAATGAACAAAAATTGTCAAACTTTTTAACTCAATAAAAAAACGTATTTTAATAATCATCAACATGTTGTCTATTACTTAGAAAAACAACATAAATAATGGAAGTTTCCTTGAAGGTTCAACTCAAAATAGATATCGTCTCTCAGTTGATAAGTCCAAAGTATTCAAAGGTCCACAATGTAACAAAAATATATCAAAGTCCAGAGAAATTTGTCCCCTTAGGGTCCTAATTTGAGGCGGTATTCTCTAAATGAACACTGAAAGCGTTCTCAAATACGAGGCTCCACAAGTTTCGGCAGGGGGAGAAAAACCCGCCCGCTGTAGATAAACAATATACAAAGCAGTATTTTTTTGTCTTGAGGTCTACCCGGTTTGAAGACCTTTCACTACTGTTTCCTCAGGAGGGTAAATACAAGTTATATCTTGAGTTTGCATCCCGAGAGCCTCCCTAATGGAAGTCTGTTTCAGTGCTCATGGACGTAATACACCACACGTTGATGGATATTAAAATACATTTTTTATTGAGTTAAAAAGTTTGACAATTTTTGTTCATTTTCATTGCCACAAACGGATATTACTACTTTGGATACATGGACTCATTTACGGCTGTTGTAAATGCATTTACGACAGCCATGGATTTGTGTTGTAAATGCATTTACTGTTTCTTTCACAGGTAGATATGAATAATTCACTGATATAGCAATTTTTTTTTCTAAGTCGATACCAGTTAATACGACTTTTCGAATGATAGTATTCTTCTTCAGGAATATCTGTGCATAAAAATTACATACAAGCATAATAATTAGCATGGCTGAACATGGTAACTGTTGGCGCACATGAGTTTTCATTACAAATAACAGTAAAAAAGTCAAAAGGCTGGAGCTTACCAATATATGAAACTGTCTCTTCAATAGCGTCCTTGCCTCCGCTCAAACTATTAGGTGCATATGGACGTTAATGGTGTATGTGAAACAGCTGCCTTTATGCTGATAGAGAAATAACTCACGTGTAGCCAATAGCCACACTCCCCCGAATCTAGCTGCTAGAGTTGTCAAGGTTGTTCCTTAATAGAGTCTACAGAAACGCTGCCAAATCATGCTCCTGATTTAACCCTTTTGGATACATAGTGTCTAAAAAATGAATTAAAAATGCTTCCCGTTGTCTTAACTTTTTGTTGATGTCACATCTTTCAAAATTTTTTGGTCGAACCATCTCTAATACTACAAAACGAAAGTCCCTGTCTGTGTGGCACTTTTCCATATAGTGAGAGACCAATGGAGCTTCTGTTACCTGATGTCTGATTTTAGACCTATGTTCCGAAATCCGCTGTCTAAGAGGTCGACTGGTAAGTCCCACATAACGCAACTAGCAGGGGCACTCCCACATGTAAATAACACATTTGCTGGCACAACTGGAAAGGGATTTTAAGGCATAGGTTAAGCGTTTGTGCGGAACATAAATGTCCTTGGTTTCCCAGCAAAATTGACAAACAGTGCACGAGTGACACTTATAGTGTCCTACATAGATAATTATCTATAAACATTGGCATTTGGTCCAGGACCTTCCGGGGTGCAGTGAAAAACCGATGATCAGCTTTAGAAGGTCGAGATCTATCAGTAATATTTTAGTACGATCCGACCACACTGCCAGGACCATTTGTGCAGATAAACCATTTCCCACAGGACACTATAAGTGTCACTCGTGCACTGTTTGTCAATTTTGCTGGGAAACCAAGGACATTTATGTTCCGCACAAACGCTTAACCTATGCCTTAAAATCCCATTTCAAACGGTACTTTTTACTAGTTGAGTTCTACACCGTTTGCGCCTTCATTCTTCTGTAAATGCATTTACGACAGCCATAAATGAGTCCGCAGCTGATTTCAGTGGTGGCGGTGGTGGTGGCTGGAGTGAGGGTAGGGGCTGGATTATTTGGCACTGCAGGCCAGATTTGGCCTGCAGGCCATAGGTTGCCTACCCCTGTTCTAAACTGTATCATTCAGAAAACCCTTGAATTACATAGGTATGATGGATATTTAAGGTTTGGACTCCAAGTGTGATTCATGGTGTGAATGGACGGCAAGAGAAACAGAAGACAGTGGTGTTTCATTAAATAAATTTATTTCAGGAACAAACACTGTGAGTAGCAAACTGAAGATATGCCAAACTCTTTATGCTATATTCTATTCCAGATAATATTTTCTTGTACTTACAGTAGATACATGAAGGAGCAGGTCTAGACTTCATCGTCTTTTCTTCTTGATTTTCTAGCATAACATAACAAAAACCAAATATGTACATCCGTGGCTTGCTGAGTGAGATACATGTGGTATGTGAAGAAACAACTCATGCCCTTCACTAATACACAAGTTGCCCCCTCCACATTATAATATAGTGAGAAAAGTGGGTGTGCAAGTAATATTTAGATTGGTTTTATTCTCTGTGAGCCGCCCAGAGTCTTTGGAGTTGGGCGGCAATGTAAATCAGGGGGGAAATTTGACACACATGCACACACTTACATAAACACAGAGACAAAATATTGTCATTCATGGTGCTTCTGAGGTTGCCCACATTATCTTGAGCTCTTGACTTTCATGTGAGGCAACAAAGGGAATCAAAACCTCTACGAAATCTAACAGACAACCATGAAATGCACAGAAATAAGGAATTTGTAAAAGGTAAAAGTTAAGGTTTCCCTTGCTCGAAAGCCAGTCACATCTGACTCTACAGTTCAGTGCTCATCTCTGTTTCAAGAGCCAGTGCTGTCTGCTTCTGCAGACATTTCCATGGTCATGTAGCAGGCATGACATACCTTGGCTAAAATCCATGCAATTAATATATAGGGAGAGTGTAGGGTTTTTAAAACACATATCTTTAAACTGCTATCATAACACTTCTTTTCCTTGAGCATATTAATTACAATGCAATGCGATTAATAAATGGTTAAATTGGTATAGGTATAGCGGCCTTGTTCCTTTTACCATTTAAAGCCATGGGAGAGGGGTAATGTTTTTGTTCCAACCAATGTGACAGAACTGCTTAGTCAGGTGACTTTGAATATTCCCAAAATGCTACTTATGCTTGTTCCTTATGGTGATTCATTTCATAGCAGATGATATCGTTGCAATGCAGCACAACCAAGATAAAACTGTATTAAGTTGTATCCTGGGGAGTTTATGTGATAAGAAAATTATTTTAAAAAACAAAACAAGGAAGATGTTCATAATCTCTTTGAGTGTAGCATCTGCTCTCTTTCCTTCACCCAGGAGTTTGTGGACATCAAGATATCCATGCAAGCCTGCTTGCCTAATGATAACACAGCACCTTTGGCAGCTATTCCTCCCATGTGTTCATAATATTTTTGCCCAAAGGCATCTTTACTGCTGTTTTGCAATTGCTATGTAATCTTCCAAATGAAAGAGGGGGGGGGGGGGCTCGGAGAAACAATTTATACCCCCTAAAATATTGGCAAAGTGTGATTGAAATATATTTGTGAAGGATTGCTGGCAGGCTGAACATTTCTATCCTGCCTTAAGGTTTAGTTTAATTACAGAACATAATTAGCATCTCACCTTAGCCCCTAGGAAAATTGAGATTTTGTTTTTGTCACACTGTACAAAAAGCAAAACTATACCAGATTCAAGTTTTTTGTCAAAACTGCTACACACACACACACACACACACACACACACACACACACACACACACACACACACACACACACACAAAGTAGAGTTCCATTAGAAAGAGGAATGTGCAGCAATTCAAATAGGAGCAGATCAAGCCATAGGAAAAAGCTATTCTTTATTTTTGGAGTCCCTATAGTTCTCTCCCATTACCAAATAGTGTACAAGCATAGATAACACATCTTCAGAAAAAAAATATTAACATTGCTAAGAAAAGAGAGTTAAATGAAATATAAATATTCATAAATATAAATATATTCCATTTAACTCTCTTTTCTTAGCAATATTAATATTTTTGCTTTCCTGAATATATATTGGCTTCCAGATGAACACAAAGAGGGAAAACATAGATTTTGTCACTATGCCACATAGGGATTGTCAGAATAGCCTTTGACCTTCTCCATTTCTCCCACGTTCACTTCAAGCTACCTGCTGAGCTTGGTCAGGTCAACTCTGAATAACTTGTGATCTCATAGTACTGTGCTATCATGACAGGGATGTGATACACTTGCACACAAATGGATCAAACACTTCACTTAAAAACAGCTTTGTTGTGTTAGCTTTTCCTTCAGAGAAATCTTTGGATGTTGGCAAATTTTAAAATGTAATTATATTTATACCCCTTCCATTTGGCTGAAACAGCTATTCTGGTCAGCTAAATATAAACAAACGATATAAAAATGAAAAAGAAGAAGCTTTAAAATAAAGATGGCAATGACCATTGAAAGACAAGTTAAGGTTTGGCACTAACTCAACCCTGAACGCCTCCCTAAAAAATCTGCCTTTGCCAGCTTAAGGAAATGATGCATAGAGGGGTATAAGCACACCATTGATGGTAAAAAGTTCCATGCTGATGGGGCCACCATCCAGAAGGCCTGATTACTAGTCATAACCTTCTGTGGTTCTTTTGTGGGCAACACCCACACCCACAACATCTGTTTACTGATACTGTAGTTGTTGCTGTTTCCCATTGAAAGCTGGATCTTCTATGCCCAAAATGTGACAAATGATTGCAGCAACAATCTCAAAGTTGGAATACTTTCAGGAAAATCAGTTATAAAATTGATTTATTCAAAACATATTGAGACTTTTGATGGACATGCTTTAAAAAGATTAACAAGTGACATATTGATTTATTCTGAGAATGAAATTGATCTGATGAAAATGGATACAGAAAACATAGATGGAGTAGTGGGGGGGGGGGGGCGGGAATGTTCAGGAAGTTTCAATTTCAATAAGAACTAACAAAAATACATTTGTAAAGAAAGCCAAGAATAGGAGAAACATATTAATAGATAAGTGGTGAACTCAAAAAAAAAAAATTACTATCACACTGTGGGTGTGATATGGTGGGTGTGGCCAGGGGAAAAGCCCTACGTTGCACCCGAATTAGGACTACTTTATTTCAAAACTTGGATGGGCGGGGCCAGTCATAATTTCTGCTACTGGTTCTGACGAACTGGGGTGAACCTGCTGATGCCCACCACTATAATAGATTAACATTTTAGCTAAAGACTGACTGCCACAAAATGTATATGCTTAGCCTTTTTCTCACTGTGATTTTCTAGTAGTGTACTCTAAACCAGTACTACATGATGCAAGATCATGACCATTCACAGCCTTCTATGTTCAATAGATCCTATCAGTTCTCCTGTAAAGCAAAGTAGTGATACAATTTGACTTGTCTGCATGAGTTATTTTGGAGTGGGCTAGTGTGGGTTAAATATGGTTACAAGTATGATACACTGTTTCATGATATCCTCACATCCAAGTTGTATATTAGAAAACATGTAACCCTATTTGGTCCAGTTCCTTCCAGCTGGAATTTCTGATATCATGCAGTGGCTTTATATATCACCCACTTCAGGTTTACAACAAATTAAATACTGCCTTTGCTACTCAGTGGAGAGGCAGGGGAAGTGATTTGTTTTAAAAATTTTACTTCTCTCTCTTGGTTCTCTCTCTCTCTCTCTCTCCCTTTCTTTTTTGATTCTCTCTCTCTCTGCCTTGTCTGAAAGGCTTGTTGAGACATTGCCTGTAACCAAATTAGAATAAGACTGATTGACTGGGATAAGATCAGGAGTTGTTGGGAATGTCAGCATGGATCTTCCTAATCCTAGTTCAGCATCCTGATCTCTCACATTGTTTATTAATGCTGAAGCTTATATGTTAAGGTCACTTCATGTATTTGGGGAATTTACTTTTGAAAACAGATTATGGGCTTCAAGCATACTTTTCATTCTGTTCCCTCACCACACACATCTTTTGCATGCATTATTGGGGTGGGGGCAAGTTAAAGCAACAAGTAGATTTATTTGCCCTGTAAATTTATCCTCCAATGTCTGAGAAGACACTTAGGAGACTCAAACAAAGTAATGTCTTAAAGCTTTTTCAATAAGTAAAAGCTTAAACAAAAATAAATCTTTGTTTCTGTGAAGAATCAAAATTCATGTGATACATTTAATCAGAATCATGGCAAACAGCAAGAGTGAACCTGCTTCAAATGATGAAGTGAAAGCACATGTAACATTATCCTGCAAAATGTCAAAACAACGTGTATGTGTGAATGCACACATTGTTGGATGCTGTTTTGTACACATTAGTTAATTCTTCACTCTTGAAAGGGAAGAGAAGTGTCATGCATAACCAGAAATAAACTACAGCTTCTATGCTTCCACAAACGCCAACCAGAAACCACATAAACAATGAAAGGAAATGACTTGATCCAATTTGCCCTGCAGAAAAAAATAGATTGACATCTTACCTGAATTAACTGTACCTCTCTGTATGTAGGAAGGTATTTAGAAGTAATGGGATCCATCACTGCTGGTGACAAGGAGGGAATCTCTAAAATAAAGCAGCTTCTACAAGCAATGCTGGTTGCAGATGAAGGTAACAGAACCACAATATATCTAGAAGGTAACAAGCTTTAGAAGGCTGCTCTAGATTCCCCTAACTTTTTTGGTTCTGTTTCCCATTGTCACTGCATGTTCATGCATGCAGATATTCACCACAGTAAGAATACAAAGCAGCATCATTCATCTCTGGAAAGAGCTACCAATTGGTTTCAGGGATTTCTTAATAGAAGGGACTGACTGAGAAAAGAATTCTACCTCATGGGGCCACCAAAACCTTGAGCCAACTCTGTGGGCAATGCTTTAAAATGCAATCTTTATAGTGAGGAAAGTGTGCACTAAATTCAATTAGGTGTGTTTCAGTTTCAGGCTTGGAAGAAAATCTCTATTAGAGACTTCCACCAAAAAAAGCTGAATTTTTATTTCTCATGTCTAGAAGCTTCTTGTCGGACATCTTTGCAATGTTGCTACCTTCAAAATCCCTCCTCAAAAATAAATCTCATCTTTTCGGCACCCTTTGACAAAGTCTGCTTTTAACACGAGTCTGTTAGGGGAAATTCAGTAAAAGATGCAAGAAATGGAAAAGGGAGGGGAGGTGAAGAAATGGAAAACCATTATCTCAAATTTCCAACAGGAATTAGTTTGGAAATTTTCCTTGCCCTCATAAGATGTTCTGATGCTAGAGTTCAGCCTTGTGTCTGTAAAATGGGATAATGAAATGGTCCCTTCTCCTAAAAGAAAGGAGTCTCTCAACTCTTCTTTTCATATTTCCCAGAGACTGCTGTCTTACAGGGATGTGCTGGAATAGAAAACAGGTTAAATCTATCCTCCAGGCCAACCTCACCATAGAATGCTTGGTCTAACTAAATTTATGTCTCTGAGTATTTTTCACAGCTGGAGAAGAGCTTGCTTCACTGTTTGATGTGAGCCGGAACTCCCTTGGGGTGTAGATACTTATTTCAGAAGTACATCTGGGGACATGGATTCTGAATCTCTCATATTAAACACTGGTTTTATCCTAGATTTCTCTTACTCATGCCACATTAGCATAGAAAATGCTTTCCATCACTTGTGGAGTTGTCATTCTTTTTGCCCTGAGTTTTACTGAATTTTCAGCCTAGAAGGAGCCTAGGACCTAGGAGGAGCTGTCTTTTATGTAAATTTTCTTTTTACAGATAAAATACCATTTATGTATTCCTGACACTCACTTTCTAACACTCGTTTTCCCCTGGGCTCTCATATATTATCTAACTACTGTAGATGATGATCCTTTCATTGAAATTTATATTGCTTATGAAACATTGCTTATTATTGCTAATAAAGATTTATTAGCATACAGTAACTCACTAAAAGCAGTAATGTCTCCTATCCAAATAATGACTCCGATGCTATTTTATCATTTTCATAGCATTTTAATGTACAGTAGACTCTACATTCATCATTGTTCCTGGAACTGAATTGAAAGTGTATGATACAGCCATATTACAAGTTACTCTCTGGGGCTCAGTTTGAAAGTCACAGTGTTGCAACTGGAAATTTAAAATTTCAGTTAAAGACCTCTACAGAAACATACTTAAGATTTCACACACACACACACACACACACACACACACACACACACACACACACACACACACACACACACACACACACACACACACACACACACACACACACACACACACATTGAAGAGTTACAAGAGGGCAGAATCCTATTTGTTTTTACCAGGTACATAGCAATGTCTTGCACACATGGTTGCTCAAGAAGGTATTCATTCCTTATGTGAGTGAAAACTTTATTCTTTGAACAGTGCAATCTCTAGCTTGCACAATTGTGAGCCAGAGAGCAAGTAAGGCACTGTACCTGTATGGTACAGTGCCTTTTCTTATAGGATTCATCTTTTCGACTGTTCCTCCCAAATTCTACAGCCTAGAGCAGGGGTAGGCAGCCTACAGCCCATGGGCTGGATCCAACCCATGGTGCCAAATAATCCATCCCCCACCCTCACTTCAGCCACCGTAATCAGTCATGGACTCATTTACAGCTATTGTAAACATGTTTGCAACAACAATAAATGTGTCAGTGGCTGTCATAACACATTTACAACAGCCATAAATGGGGGAAACCACCAGTATGGCCCCCTCAACTGTCTGAGGGAGTGTGACCCAGCCCCTGACTTAAAAAGGTTGGCAACCTCTGGCCTAGAGACATGCTGGGTGGAGTGTTTGGGAAGGTGTAGTCCAGAAACACAAGTCTTCCATGCAGGGCCGTAGCTGGGGGGCAGCAGGGAGGGTGAGATCTATCTTGTCTGTTAAAAAGAGTAGATCTTGGTCTCATTTGCACTTTATTAAATGCTGTCTTAATAGTTGCTTCAGGATAACCCCTGCGCTGTAAAGAATGTTCTGCGTCTTTATTTAATAAAGTGCAAACGACAGGTAAAGTGGAAACGATAGGTGCACCTTATGTAGGATCTGCTCTCAGACTATATATTTTCCCCCCTTTTTGCACTAGAATTTTAATGCTCCAACCCTATATGAATTTACATCAGAGGTATTCGAGCGCATTTATATTCATTATTGGTAAGGGATACTTATTCTTATGATCATTTTTATAAATAGTGTATGTATACTAATTACATGTTAAATTGCTATTTGACTCAGGCAGCTACTTTGACTGTATATTTGTAAATTCCAGATATGATGTAATTCTTCTGATGAAGATTTTCTTCGAAATATCCAATTACCAGAGGGATATCAGATTCTTGTTCCTTGGATTAGTTATTTGTAAAGATGTTTACTCATATCCTTTTGGATTTAAGAAGATTTTGAATATTGTGCTCCTCGGATTAGACTTTGTTCTAGATGTACATATTATTTTGCAATTAACTTACCTGCGTGGATATTTCAAGACAACCTGCTTATCCTTATCGTGATTTTTGGACACTGTTGTGCAGTCCGGAACTACTTGTTCCCATTCAGTTTCATGGTTGTTCCATAGATATCACAGTGCTTCGGCAAGTGGACACTTTAAATATATTATTGGTGACTATACCCATTGTGATATTCAACTAGTTCTGACTGCCTTGGATTAAATCACTTTTCTACTTTGTCAATTGTTGCCCTGTGTGTGACTTTGGACCTTGTGTTCATCCGGTGGTTTCCAGTCTTGTACAATTGTCTTGTGTACACTTGATTTAAAACATTCCAGAACTGTATATCTACTAATAAACATGTGTTGGTTTACTTATTCAGAAGATGGGTGAATATCTTATCCCTAAGGCTTGGAAAGACTTCAGTTATTCTTAAGAAAATAAATATTGAAAAAGGTCGACATGCTATATATATGTATATATATTTTAAAATGCAAACACTTGCACAAGAATAATGTTTCCCTCATCTTTAGAAACTCTACAGAGTTAGACATTTTACAGCTATTGGATATGCTTCTCCAAGTACAAAGAAGTTGTTCTTGCTAGTCCATGAAAACCATAAAGGGCGAAGAAGACAGCCATTAAAATGTTCAGAGCATTGTAATTCAAAAGGGGCATCTTAAATTGTGTTGAGAGAGCTACAGGAAACCAGTGCTGACTTTACAGCTACACAGTAATGAGCTTTACATTATCCATACCTTTTTATGTTCTCTGTGTTGTTTTTTAGGATACTGAGAACACTACAACTATAATTAAAACTAAATGCCTTGGCCTTGGAAAGTCACCATTTAAAAGCTTTTGGAAATCTAACACAAATCAGTAGCAAGTAAATGGATAAATAATTTTTTTAATTGTCATGATTTAAAGACTGCAAAAAAATCCTTTCTCTTCTGATTCACCTGGGAGAGAGCATTTACTGCAGCTAATCAAACTCTATCTTGTTCTCATTAGCAGCCTGGGATTCTTCTGGCTCATATTCCATCTTGTATATCTCAGACTTTCATGCTAAAAAGACGTCATATCAAAGTGTTTTTGGATGGTACTAGTTGGCTACCTCACTGAGTTAGGTAGTTGGGAGTTCAGTTCTCCAATATACATCTAGAAGAGACAGCCTATGTGACCTTGGGCAAGGTGTGGCACTCCCAGGAGGCCCTTGGAAGGAGGAAATGGTAACCCACATCTGAGTACTCTCTGCCTAGAAAACCATGAAAAGGGCTGTCATAAGTTAGAACTGACCTGACAGCACACAATTATTATTTCAGAGAAGTCATCATTTTAGTGGGAGCAACAAAAACAAATTTATTTCAGTATGAACTTTCATGAATTACAATTCACTTCTGTATATAAAAATGGAAATCACTTAAAGAGGCTTTTCACTGTTAAAGATATTTAATGGCTTTGATCTATTCACTGTGTTTCTTAAGCATACCTTGCTGGAAGGAGGTCATTGTAACTGTAAGGTAGGCCCAGTGATAATAGGCTCATTTTGAAAAAGCAGAATGAATTAATGAGACATGAGAAATAATGGCAGTGCCTTGACCATAGTAGATCTATTCTGAATAGATGTACATGGAAGAATTAATTGTCTGTAATAGAAAGGAAGATCATATTGTATAATTGACCTTAAGCAATTGTCATTGATTTAAATTATTCTGTATTCGCCAAGGAGGTGTTTCTCAGGAACCATAAAGTCTAAAGGAAGAATCAATTTGAGAAATAGGTACAGTAGTGTAATTCTTTGCTAGGCCTTTTTCTTTCTTGGTTGTTGTTCAGTCTCACAGTCAAGTCCGATCCTTTGTGTCCCCATAGACCACCGCATGCCAGGCTCCTCTGTCATCTGCCATCATCCGTAGCCTGCCCAGATCTATGCCCACTGCATCAATGATGCCATCTAGCCATCTCATCCTCTGCCGTCCCCTTCTCCTTTTTCCTTCAATCTTTCCTAGCTTTAGGGCCTTCTCCAGTGACTCCTCTCTTCTCATTTGGTGGCCAAAGTACTTGAGCTTCAGCTTCAGTATTTGTCCTTTCAAGGAGCAGTCAGGTTTCATTTCCTTCAGGATTGACTGATCTGATCTCCTTGCAGTCCAGGCGACTCTCAAGAGTCTTCTCCAGCAATGCAGTTCAAAGGTGTCTATTCTTCTGCGCTCAGCCTTCCTTATGGTCCAGTTGTCACATCCATACATTATTACTGGGAAGACCATTGCTTTGACTGTGCAGACTTTTGTTGGCGGGGTGATGTCTCTACTTTTTATTATGCTGTCTAGGTTTGTCATAGCCTGCCTCCCAAGGAGTAAGTATCTTTTCATTTCATGGCTGTAGTCACTATCTGCAGTTATCTTAGATCCCAAGAAGATAAAGTCTGTCACTGTTTCTATTTCCTCCCCTTCTAGTTACTTTCAACTAATTTTCAGGGGGTTATGGGGACAGATATCATGATTTTGTTGTTTTTTATGTTGAGTTTCAGGCCAGCTTTTGCACTTTCTCTTTTACCCTCAACAAGAGGCCCTTTAGGTCTGCTTCACTTTCTGCCATTAGGGTAGTATCCATTGGTGGGATTCAGCAGATTTGCACTAGTTCTCCAAAACTGGT
Organism: Bradypodion ventrale; assembly: GCA_035047345.1. Lineage (NCBI taxonomy): Eukaryota > Metazoa > Chordata > Lepidosauria > Squamata > Chamaeleonidae > Bradypodion > Bradypodion ventrale. The sequence continues at coordinate 261,513,241 of JAWDJE010000003.1, read as the reverse complement.
AGCAGAAATTCTGGCTGCCCCCACCCATCCAAGTTTTGAAATAAAGTAGTCCTAATTTGGGTGTAACGCAGGGCTTTTCCCATGACCACACCCACTATACCATGCCCACAGAGTAGGTAGTAAAAAAAATTGAATCCCACCATTGGTAGTATCATCTGCATATCTCAGGTTGTTGATGTTTCTCCCAGCAATCTTAATTCGTGCTTGTATTTCATCCAGCCCTGCATAATGCATGATGTACTCTGCATATAAGTTAAATAATCATGGTGACAATATACAGCCTTGTCATACTCCTTTTCCTATTCTAAACCAATCAGTAGTTCCATATCCTGTTTTAACTGTTGCTTCTTGACTCACAAACAGATTTCTCAAAAGACAGATGAGGTGGTCTGGTACTCCCATTGCTTTAAGGACTTGCCACAGTTTATTGTGATCTACACAATCAAAGGCTTTGGTGTAGCCAATGAAACAGAAGTAGACATTTTTCTGGTACTCCCCTGCTTTCTCCATGATCCAGCAAATGTTGGGAATTTGGTCTCTAGTTCCCCTGCCTCTTTGGAACCCAGCCTGCAGTTCTGGAAGTTCTCAATCCACATACTGCTGAAGCCTAGCCTGTAAGATCTTGTGCATGACCTTGCTAGCGTGTGAGATGAGTGCAATTGTATGATAATTTGAACATTCTTTGGCATTGCCCTTGTTTGGAATTGGAACATAGAATGACATTTTCCAATCCTGTGGCTACTGCTGCATTTTCCAAATCTGCTGGCATATTGAGTGCAACAATTTAATTGCATCTTCTTTTAGGGTTTTAAATAGCTCAACTGGAATACCATCATCTCCACTGGCATAGATGCAGAAGCGATTAGGAAAAGATGACAAGGAATACACAGAAGAATTCTACGAAAAGGACTTTAATGTCCCTGACAACCACAATGGTGTTATCATTGACCTCGAACCAGACATCCTGGAATGTGACGTCAAGTGAGCCCTAGAAAGTATTACTAACAACAAAGCCAATATACTGCAGAGTCTTATCTCTGCAGTATACTGTACACTATCTAATTTAAACCATCAAAATATTGCTATACATTTCTTGCATTATAATAATTTATTCGTGTATTCTGTGTAATTACTGAAAAATTATTGGAAGCAACAGCAGCAAAATAATAATAATCATCTACTCTAGACAGAACTCTTGCAATTCTCAACGAGTTTGGAGTTCTTTAATGTTGATTTCGGGTGGAATCATAGCCCAAGCAAATTCCTACTCTGCTCTGTTTACAGACAAGGGCATTTGGTATACATTTACAACTGCTGTTAAACTTTTAGGGTTATTACCTAAGCAGCTTAGCTTTGTTTGTTATCGAGAGTCCAGGAAACAGTTGGTGTCAAAGATGTGCTTAATAAGGACCAAAAGAGGTTTAAATAGGAACAAATCAAAGAAAGGGAGAAAAAGTTGTAGATTGGCAGTGATTGCTGAAAAAGCAAGTCCGTAAAACATTTTTGATGCAGGATTGTTGACATAAACCAACATATCTGTTATAGAATTTTATTATTACTTTGAAAACCTGAGTCACTGACCTTTTGCTGACTCTGTAGAAGAAGGGAGAATGTCATTCCCTTGGGGAAATAAAGGAAAACCATATTGATAGCCAGCCAACATCAGTTACTTGGTGAAATGTACACTTCCTTTGTTTATCCATGAACACAGACTGGGGCTGAATTTGTTTGGTATTTAGAGAAACATTGTAACATCCTTCTAAAGCAATTTTGTAATAGATATTTCCATTGTTTACTTGTGGGTGCCCATTTCGAAAAGTGAGGATGACAATGAGTGACTGTTCATAGTTATAGCAGCAGACTGAATGGTGCAGACTCACTTCTAGCCAGAATGCATGAGATCCAGTTTGTTCCTAACAATCTGCTAATTAGTTGTTAACTGGCTGATTTACAACTTGTAAATAAAATGGAATGTGGCATTTGCCACATTCATTCTTTCTCACCTATAACTCAGGATTTTTCAGACCATATTCATTTCCCCCAATTTCTTGTCCTTTTCTCTTTTCTTCTCTTTTTTGATAAGTCATAACAGGGTTGTGGCTGGCATGCAGCATTTGTAAGGCTAACCATGTGCCTTGCTGTTCAGAAGACTCCTTATACAGTAAATCCTCGGATAACAACCACATTGCATAACACTAAAATCGGATAATGTTATGTATGTTAACTGTGTTTTCTGACAGGAGCGAAATGTATCTTTTCTCATGTATCTATTCTTATGCAAATAAGTGGATCGAAAATGTGCACACTCTGTTAGCCAATGGGCTTGTTGTATTATTGTTACTGTTACTGTTTATAGGAGCGGGATGTATCTTTTCTCATGTATCTATTCTTATGCAAATAAGTGGATCGAAAAATGTGCACACTCTGTTAGCCAATGGGCTTGTTGTATTATTGTTACTGTTACTGTTTATAGTGTACATAAGTCCGAGTTTTTCCCCATCCAAACAGTGTTCAAACCCCACTAATAAAGAACTGAATTTCACTACTTCATTCATCTGCTTCTTCATTCCTTGAACACTAAAGATAATGACCTGATTATTATTATTATTATTATTATTATTATTATTATTATTATTATTATTATTATTATTATTATTATTATTATTATTATTATTATTATTGTTGTTGTTGTTGTTGTTGTTGTTGTTGTTGTTGTTGTTGTTGTTGTTGTTGTTATTGTTGTTGTTATTGTTGTTATTGTTATTATTGTTATTGTTATTATTGTTATTATTGTTATTATTGTTATTATTATTTGGGGGGGATGCATCGGATAATGCTAAAATATTATGGGCTGCATCAGATAACGTTTGCTAAAGCCTGTGCCGGTTACAATGCATCTCTATGGAGTTTTGACGTTATCCGATGCATCCCATAGGATTTTAGAGTTATCCGATGCATGCATTGGATAACACTAAAAATCGGATAACACTAAGACATGTGGAACCAAGTTTTAGCATTATCCGAGGTATTACTGTATTAGAAATGCTCCCCTAAGAAGGAAAAAAACAACAGGCTTGAAGCTTCTTCCAGCAATTAGTACTGGGAAAACCATCTGAGCTGGCACATAGGTCACTTATTCAACGTATTCCTCACTATGCGACATCCAGTGAGTTTCCCCCTGCTTTATGGACAGTCCGCCTACCGGACTTCAGGAAAACTTCAGGAAAAATGCAGAAAACAACAGAATCTGCTCTTTGTGGTATTTTATGATTTGCAAAAGGCTTTTGAATCTGTCCCATGATCTGCTATGTGGGCTGTGCTGAAACGCTTTGCTTGCCCTGAGCATTTTGTAGATCTGATCCAGGTGCTTCATGATGGCATGTATGGGATGGTTATCATATGCCTTCCCAATCACCCACGGATTGAAGCAGGGTTGTGTGCTTGCTCAAACCCTTTTTGACCTTTACTTGGCTGCCATGCGGTATGAAACATCTAATAACAAGACAGGAATAAAGATTAAATACTGCTTCAATGGAGGACTCTTTAAGTTGGCTAGACTACACTCCTGAAGACTAAGCAGTGTTAACAGGATAATGGAAATGCAATATGCCAATGATACTGCATCACCTGCTTGTACATCTGAGGAGATTCAACAGTCAGTCAATTATTTCAAGAATGCATGTGATCATTTTGGCCTCACCATAAATGCTCAGAAAACCAAGGAACTAGCAAGACCTGTCCTTAGGACAGCCTTTCCAAAATTCAGTATTACCATCTCAGATTTGACACTGGAACAAGTAGACCATTTTTCTTACCTTGGTAGCATCCTGTCTAAAATCTACACCTGTGAACAAGATGTGGTGAAGAGAATCAGTGCTGCCCATTCTGCCTTTGTTCATCTATCACACCGGGTCTTTATAAACAAAGATTTAACAGTTCATACAAAGTTCTCGGTATACCAAGCTGTTGTTATCTCAATGTTACTGTATGGCTGTGAAACATGGACCCTCTATCACCAAGACATTGAAAAGCTTGACTACTTTCACCAACAGAAAGTATGTCCATCTTGAACATCAAGTGGGATGATCATGTCACCAACATCGCAGTTCTTGAGAACGCACAAGTAAATAGAATTGAAGCTTCCATCATAGGCCATTGTCTTAGATGGCTAGGGCATATCCACCGTATGGTTGGTTCCAGGTTTCCTCATCAAATTCTTTATGGGAAACATTACTCTGGTACAAGAGCTTGTGGAGCTCTTTGAAGTATTATAACAGGGATTCTCAGCCTGTGGCCCATGGACCGGATGCAGCCCGCAGCACCATTTCATGTGCTTCCCCGTCGGCTCCACCCACCAGGAAGTGCTATGTGGTGGAGGAAGGGCAAAATGGCTGTCCAGTGCCCAAAGCTGTCTGAGGGAGCATGTCCCGGCCCTTGGCTTAAAAAGGTTGAGAACTCCTGCATTTTAAGGACCAGCTGAAACAAACCATGAAGGTGTCAGGTATAAACCCACAAACCTGGGAGACAGTGGCTATAGATTACACATATCTGGAGTGCCAAGGTCAACTCATCAAACTCAACTATGCCCTCCACCATCTATTCAGTGTAAAGTGTGGGGTCACATGTTTCATGCCAGGATCGGTTTATTGAGTCACCAGAGACACATCCATCAACTGTGAAAATGACTTCTAGGGAAAATGTTTACAGTGGAACCTCAGTTAACAAACAGCTCAGTTAACATAAACGGTAGCAACTGGTCCTGGAGGCGTAATTCTACCTGGAGGAGGTTCCATAGTGTGGGGGCTACAACTGAGAAGGCCCTTTTCCTCATGCTGGAGAGGCGCACCTCCTCAATGGATGGTATATGGAGGGTGCCCTCTCGGTTTGCTCTTGTGGGATGGGTCAATGTCCTAGGGACAATGCGATCCCTGAGGTATCCTGGTTCTCTACGATGAAGGGCTTTGAAGGTGATAACCAGCACCTTGAATTGCACCCGGAGACATATAGGCAGCCAGTGCAGCTCCCAGAGCAGTGGCGAAGCACAGGCAAAACGACCACACCCCACCACTGCATGGGCTGCCGCATTCTGGACCAACTGCAGTCTCCGGATGGTCATCAAGGGCAGCGCCATGTAGAGCGCATTCACATGATAATCCAAGAAGGTCTTATCTTGATAAAGGTTGCTCTTGCTCAAAAGCCAGTCATATCAAACTCTACGGTTTAGTGCTCATCTCTGTTTATAGCCAAAGAGCCAGCACTGTCTGTGTATGCAGATGTTTCCATGGACATGTGGCAGGCATGACTAAACACCAGAGTGTACGGAATGCTCTTTACCTTCCCACTGAAGTGGTACCTATTTATCTACTTGCAATTTTTGCTTTCAAACTGCTAGGTTGGCAGGAGCTGGGGCAGAGATGGGAGCTCACTCCATACAGACCATTTAATTTAACAAACGTTTATTGATGCAAGTGGTCGATTACTGTTTTTTATTTTTAAAAACTATACAATATCCATTTTGGTACAAAATATGTGACCAAAGCATTGGCCTATGACAGATGTATAAAATTCCACTGTTCAATGGTTTGTGATATTATTAAACAGTTTTTGTAATGAATATGTTTATGGTATTATTAAATGACTACAGAAGGTAGGTGATCAGTTGAAACTACATGTCTATAGGTTTTGTAAAATTAAATGACTACAGAAGGTAGGTGATCATTTGAAACTACATGTCTATAGGTTTTGTAAAATTAGTGGGAAAACATTTAAAAGTGAAGATTATAAGAAGAAATACAGAAGAGGTCACCTGTCCCCTAATCAAAATCTGCTTTGCTGTTGCCTTTTTATGAGTGAACTAAGTTTTGTTTGAAAGTTGACATACCAACTCATCTTCTAGTAACATCTCTTTAATTGTCACTTCCCACAATTGTTTCAGAAAGAAAGACAGAGAGACACAGAGAGAATGCTTTTTAGTCTGAATCTGCTTTTTTTCACAGTCAAGGTGGAAGGAAAACTTTCTGGAGAGGTGTTTATTTTTTAGCAGGAAGGATGAACAATAAAGTTGGGATATACTTATAAAGTCCAGATCCATATTATGATCAAGGAGGGAGTCTCTTCCATCAAACTGTCCCCCCCTCAATTCTGTACATGTTCATAGGCAAACAAAGTAGCTTGTGTCAGGTGGAAATAGCACAAATAAATGTTAGTGTGTTTGAAGCTGGTGGCTTGAAGTCTATTTATTTAGCTTGAAAGGCTCAAATGGCGCACCGCTGAGCCACAGGACCAGGAAGGGGGAGGAGTCCTCATAAATTATTACTTCAAGGCCAGCCACCATCATTTATGAGGTGGAATTGTGCCATCTGCTTTTCGAGATCTTTATTCTCTTCCCCATTATGGAAAGGAAGAGCTCAGAGATGACATTTAAATAAACTTGTGTTTGACATTTTAAAGGAATCATTCTAGCACCAGTTGGCCTCGGCTCTAGTGTGAAGAAGAGTTTAGAATGACACTGGAGGTAACTTTATTCATCAGTTTTTAAATTATGCAGTTTGTTTCATCTCAGGCTCGTACCAAAAAGAGAGATTGAGAGAGAGAAAGAGAGAACATTTGTCTTTTCCAAATTATTTTTTCGAGGCCTGCCAAAAGTGTACCCGTGTGTCTCCACGCTCTTTTTATAAAAGCTTTTCCATTCCTGTGCAGGCTCTGTGACTGAGAGGTGAGGGCGTGAGGAAGGGCAATTTTTTTTTGTCTCCATAGCTTAGTCTCATTATCAGCTTTTAAGAAGCCACTAATCGGAATTAACGTCTAATTTGGGGGAGGAGGGGGGGAGGAGGAAAGCAGTTGAAACCCATTACCAGAGTAACAGAGAATTCTGAGAAGTTTCCAGTGTGTGTGGTGTGTGTGTGTGTGTGTGTGTGTGTGTGTGTGTGTGTGTGTGTGTGTGTGTGTGTGTGTGTGTCTTTGAAACAGTAGCAGAGAGGTTGATGCATTGGGGACTAAGGGTGGGGTGGAGGGGATTGTGTTATGCCTTGTCATGAAGCATTATTAGTATGGACTCTGGGAGCCTCGGATGTCCCCAATGTGCATAGGCCCGTGATGGTGAACCTTGGCACTCCATATGTTCTTGGACTTCAACTCCCAGAAGCCCAAGCACCCTGTGAATCCACACGAATGGGCTTACTGTGATTCATCCGGCCCACGCTGCCCTCGTCGCTCCCGGAAGCGGAAGTAAAACGCGCCCATGCGGGCGCGTTTTACTTCCGCTTCCGGGAGCGACGAGGGCAGCGCGGGCCGGATGAATCGCAGTAAACCCATTTGTGTGGATTCACAGTGTGCTTCTGGGAGTTGACGTTCAAGAACATCTGGAGTGCCAAGCTTCGCCATCATGGGCGTAGGCGACTTTGTTTGCACCCCCGCTTCTTGAGGATTAGCATATGGTGATGCTTGAATGCTGGGCTGGCAGAACTCTCCCATCCCCCCCATCTTCTCTCTCTCTTTCTCTCTGGCACCCTCAAACTGTGCCTCCCCACCCCCAAGAGACTCATTCTGCTGAAGTCATTTGGTTTGTACTGCTTCCCCCCCCCCCATCCCTGTGAGAGGATTAGGGAATAGGAGAAGGGCTTTTGTGAGGAGGAAGGAGAGAGACAAGAAGAGAGAGAGAGAGAAAGGGGCTTGAGCTGTGCGCACAAAACCCGAGCTGAGGAGAGAAAACTCCACACAAGCATCGAAGACTTCACTCTTTTAGTCTCCTTTTCAACCCATTGAGACGAATTGCCTGTGATACGACAGCTGAAAGGGGGGGGGGCTGTTATTTCCCACCACCAGCCCCAGCTACTTACTATAAGCGAAGCTGGTAAGGTTATTTTTATCCCACCCACCCCATCGCATGCTCTACTTAATGTTCTGTGATGCTATTGTGTCTTCAGGAAGAGGTTGGTTGTTGCCTTCCTTGGTCTTCCTTTTCTCACTCCTAGGGACTCCTTAAGCTTGTGAATGGGGCTCTGCTGCCATTAAAAGGGGTCCACACCCCACACCCCTAAATGCCCCCCAAATATTTTGTGAATTGGATCTGAGATGGGTGGTTGGGGAGGTAACCTACCCAAATGCCCAACTGTTCAGAGGTGTGTTAAAAGTTTTGGGGGTGTTTTTAAAGAGGTGTGTTAAAAGTTTTTTAGGTTTTTTTTAAGTGTTTGGGTGGGAGAGACCCGGTTCATTCAAAATCTAGGCACATTGCAGCATTCTTTCTTGATGCGCTCAGGGTTTTGTCACTTTTCTGGATGAGTTCCACATCTCTCAGGGTTTGCGTCAGAAACATATATTGCTATCGGATTTTTTTTTGTTTCTCCAAAAAACCCACACACCCCAAGTGCTCCATTGTTCAAAAAGCAAAAGGAGCCGCTTGTCATGGCAACCGAATCTGTCCCAGCGACTTCTCTGGTCTGTGAAATAACTTCTGAAATACCTTCCAAAGAGGTAGGGAATGAAGAAGAAAAAGGGTGGGATTAATCTAAAAGGTTGAATGGAGTAGCATGCTCAGAATAGAACAAGCACACTGTTAAATGGGAGACAATAGTGGTGATTTAAGAGACAAGGAAACATACAGGTGCATTTATAATAATTCTGAATTTGGGCTACAATCTGAAGGATACTTAAATGCATAGACAATTGAGAGGGCATCTGTATGAGTAAATCACATTAAGATTGGTCTTTTGAATCATCTATGATTTTGAAATCCCCACTCCCTTTAAAAATCTTTTTAGACTTGCACCTTGCATTTTTCCTGGCTCGTTTTTATAAAATTTTAATTCACTTGTTCTTATGGTAACCTTTAATGTGCAATTGCTTTGCAAGAGAAGGCATAAGTAAATTCAGCTTTACAGTAATTGCCAGGAAAAGCTTGAAAACTTTTCCCCAGCTTCTCAAGAACAGCAGTGCCACATTGATGAATAAAACTTTCATTTGTGGTTGATAAAAATAATCACAAATAAAGAAAAAATAATCACAAATAAAGAAAGGAAATATTGATAACAGGTAAAAGTGGCAATTGACAGACAGTATGTCTCTTTTATCAAATTTGTTCCATTTCCCACCCACCCACCCTTTTTGTTGTTGTTACCCTTCCACCCTTTGCAGACCTTAAAGTAATTGTCATTTTAAATTTTGGCTAGATCTTTCCTTGATCAATTTCATTCAGATAAAGAACTGTTAGGCAAAACTGTGCATGCCATATTGGTGCATAAACTGGTTTAAGAAGTAGACATCTTAATATGGCTGCTTTTTTGCTCAAAAAGATGCAGCTAATATTTTAAAAAAAGAGGTTGTCATGGAGCTTTAATGAGGGAGCGATTACTTATTTAGCATATTTTTTATTCAATTGCACCAACATATTTAGTGATAAAATTTTGTATATGTTCTACTCTCAATAGCAGAGTTTTTCTGTCTCTGTGTCTCTTACTCCCTCTCTCTCCCTCCTTCTCTCCCTCACACACACAAATATTGGTTGCTAGGGCATTAAAAAATCACAGAGTAGTACTGCTGCATACTGTGATTGCTGTGATTTACATGTTCATTTGTATAATGCAAGAAACACAACTGTCACACAAGAGGTATGTCAAGTGAATCCCCTTATTAATTTTGCTTTGGATTAGTTACTAGCTCAAACTAGCTTGGTTTTGTGAACTGAGCACATGAAGTCTTTCACAACCAAGTTCTTACTTCTCAACAAAATGAAAAAAGACCACAAAACTAAAAACTTGATTACCTCTCTAAAATTCTATATTCCTCAGTAGCTCTGTATGCTGTTTATCATTCTACAGCTTTCTAAGTGAAAATTTATGAATATTCAGATGCAGAATTAGATGCACACACACAAACATACCTCTTGAGAATGAAATATGCAAATCAAGTGTTCTTCCATGTTTCCGATTTATTCTTAAATGGATGCAAAACCTATTTGACTAAAGTAATCTGTTCTGTTTGCAGTCAGCTGATGGTATTCATTTATTTTTTACAAAACACGGTACAGTAAAACCCCGATTTACAAATGCCTCGATTTATATAACATTCGACTTACTTAATGATTTTGTGCTAAAGCCATGTCCTGATTTACACGGTTTCCTGTGGGTTTGCTTTGAGTTACATAAAGATTCTTTTTCCTATGGGTTTGCTTCGAGTTACGTAAAAATTCATTTCCTATGGGTTTGTTTCAATTTGCATAAAAAACCGACTTAAGCAAAAGCTTATGGAATGGACTTTTTTTTCGTAAGTAGGGGTTTTACTGTATTCTCAAATCTGATGAGAAAAGTAAAATGAACAACAATCTACATGTTATGATATTGGTGCATTGTATTTATTGATGAAGTTTTACAAACCTTGTGCAATGAAGTTATCAGGAAATTTGCTATCAATTTTTTCAGGTGTTAGTATTATATAAATAGACAATAAACACAGCATATTGTTTCTACAGCTGCCCAGATGATGAACAGAGAATGATACAGAAGGGAGAAGGATTGTTGTGGCCAAAGGTTGGATAAGTTACTTTTTCAAAACTTGGGAAAGTTGCTTTAACTCTGAATCTTTCAATGAGCTAAAATAACAACAACAATATTCCCAGGTTCTGTTTCTAATAGGACACATTCTTATTAAAAAAAAAAAACAGCTCTGTGGTCTTCAGCAAAATGAAAAGTTAGGATTAGGTACTAGGTTTATTGAACTGAACCCCAATGCACCATAAAGAAGATAAAGCTTTCAGTTTCTCCAGAACTTTTCATCCAGCTGGGCATTACAGAACATGGTTTGGATGGCGCAATAGAGGAAAAATTATTCTGACTGGTTGTTAAAGCCATAGGGTTGAAACAACTAGACTAAAATCCCAAGGTGAAGACGAAGATTTAAGAAGTCAGCCTGAAGTGTAATGGTATCATGTTTCTTTTCTACAGGGGTAGAGCTAAATGCCTTTCTCCATATCAGTAGGCAAAGGGTTGCCAGTTCCTAAGCCACTAATCATTAAATCCTAGAATTACAGAATAATTGAGTTAGAAGGGGCTTATGAAATCATTGAGTTCAACCCTCTTCTCAATGCAGAGATTCATATCAAAGCAGATCTGACAGATGATAATAATCATGTGCTGTCAAGTCAATTCTGATTTATGGTGATCCTTTTCAGGATTTTCTAGACAGAGGCTATAAATCAAGATTTCTCAACCTTTTAAAGCTGGGGTCTGGGTCAGTGGTGTGCATCAACAGGTTCGCACCAGTTCGCCAGAACCGGTAGCAGAAATTCTGACTGGCCCCACCCATCCAAGTTTTGAAATAAAGTAGTCCTAGACTGTTATTTGTAGATTTTAGTTCTGCATTTAATACTATTCTTCCGCATAGACTGGTGCCCAAATTATTAGATTTGGGGCTTCCACCATGCTTATGCAAGTGGATACTAGATTTTCTATCAGATCGTTCCCAACGGGTCAGGATGGGCTCTCATGTCTCTGCGGATCTCAGCATAAGTATGGGGACGCCGCAGGGGTGTGGGCTGAGCCCGCTTCTGTACATGCTTTACACATATGATTGTGTTCCCAGTTACCCCAGCAATAAGGTCATCAAGTATGCAGATGACACAATGGTGGTTGGTCTGATTACTGCTGGGGAGGGGGAGTCGGCTTACAGGAAGGAGGTTGAGATGCTGACGGAGTGGTGTAGGGAAAACAATTTATTCCGCAATGTAAAAAAGACAAAAGAGATCATTGTGGACTTTAGAAAATGCAAATTGAACATCCAGCCACTTATTATTGAAGGGAATTGTGTGGAACAGGTCTCGGTGTTTCGATTTCTGGGAATGGAGCTGAGGGATGATCTAACATGGGGAGCAAACACCAAAGATCTGATGAAGAGAGCACAGCAGAGGTTATACTTCTTGAGAATCCTCAGGAAGAAGAACAATCTTTCAAAGGACCTGCTGTTGGCATTCTACCATTGTACCATAGAGAGTGTGTTAACCTATGGTCTGTTTGTATGGTTTGGGAGTTGTACAGCTAGGGAAAGAACAATGCTGTCCAGGGTCGTAAAGACCGCGGAGCGGATAATCGGGCGTACTCTTCCCACTCTAGATCGAATCTATGCCACCAGGTGTTATAAGAAAGCTGTAGAGATTGCGCAAGATAGTACGCACCCCGGGAATGATCTCTTTCAGCTTCTGCCTTCTAGAAGAAGGTTTAGGGTCATAAAGACCAGGACCAGCCACTTGAGAAATAGTTTCTACCCAAAAGCGGTTCTGGCTTTGAATGCAGTGCAATGCAGTCTATGAGGGAGCTTCTGTATATAGTTTTTAGAGTTTTAGAGATTTTAGAGCCTTAGAGTTTTAGAGCTTTTTAGGGGTTAAATGTGTATATGTGGGGTGGGAATATGTTGATAATTTTGTATAGTTGTATTTTGTTTAGGTTTTGTTGAGTTGATAAGTGCCCCCCCTCCAATCTCGTTGTTCTGTGCAGGACAATGACAATAAAGATTTATCTATCTAATTCGGGTGCAATGCAGGGCCTTTCCCCTGGCCACGCCCACCATACCACACCCACAGTGTGGTAGTAAAAATTTTTGGAGTCCACCACTGGGCTGGGTCATGCTCCCTCAGACAGCTTTGGGGGCCGGACAGCCATTTTGCCCTTCCTCCACCACCTGGGACTTCCTGGTGTGGTGGAGCCTGAGGCAGTGGGGAGGGCACATGAAATTGTGACTTGGGCTGCATCCAGGCCATGGGCTGCAGGTTGAGAATCCCTGCTATAAAGGTATCACCTTCCTCCTGCATTTATTTTGTGTATGAATCACACAGCTGTCTTTGTTTGTTTATGGAACTACTGAGGATACCGCAAAAAAAAAGCCACCCAGAACTCTACATTGACTTTAACTTCAGCACAGGAGCACTAAAAATTGAAGGAACTTCTAACCACTAGGTAATATTCTTAATTGACTTTGGTTTGGCTACAATTGGCACACCTAGTGTGTAAACCAAATTATATACCCAATTCCCTGATGGAAGGACCTGGAGTTTGCATTGCTATTGTCTGGGCACAAAGAAAACTACAGCTTCAAAAGGCCATTTGAGAGAGCAATAAGCAGATACCGGGTAAATGGGGGATAGCATCACACAGCCTGTTGCTTTTTCACATTTATTTCTAAGAAAGGGAGCCTGGCAGAACATCATGCCATGAACGTTTGGGACTTTCATTGATCATTTTCCTGTCCTACCTGTACATGCCTGAAGAAGTGATCTTGAATCACAAAAGCTTGATTTTTTAAAGTGATCCTGTAACGACATCACCATCCTCCTGCATCTAGATCAGGGGTTCCCAACCTAAGGCCACAGGCCGGATTGGGCCCATGGCAGCATTTCATGAGGGAGCATGACCTGGCACCCAGCTTGAAAAGGTTGGGAACCCCTGATCTAGATAGAAAGTAAGTAATTTACAAGAGTAAGTACTTGTGTCTTTTGAGATGCAGAGTGGGGAACTGAACTCCCACTCTCTAACTCCACATGCAGATAACTAACTCACAGAGCTATCCAGCCAGCTGCTAAGTGACTTTTAGTCAAGCACATGGCCACATGGCTTCAAAATTCTTTGGGGAGGGATGCTGGCTAAAAACAACCGAAATATTAATTGGCAGCCCCTCCCCCAGTGCCCCTCAAAGTCACTGAAATTGAACATCTTGAGCACTGTTGTATAGCAGAAAGGAGGGGTAGAAATATAATGAGTAAATCAATGAAGATATTTCTACTTGTGGAGATTGGTCCATTAGACAAATATATCTTTATTACAATCGTTGATCAGATGGTGTACTAACCCACCTCAAGCTCAAGTGATGCCTCAGCCAGCCAACTCTTGCTCATCTTCTGGCCAGAGAAAGAAGTGTTTGGAGGCAAGGCAAATACAGGTATCTCTCTCTCTTTGCTCTTTAGCTGGACAGTGGAATAAATGGATGGCTAGAATGAAGCAGTACTTGAATGAATGCCTTTTGCCTCCATGAATGAATCGATGTTCATGTCTGTCCTTGATCCTGCCTGTATTTCCAGCTTTGCTTACCACTGTGTGCTGTATCTTCTGCCCTGTGAACAATGGATGCCAGCAACTACTGTTTTACACCTTACACGTTAATGTCAAGAATCAAGTATGCTCAGTATTTCAGTTAGGAACAGGCCACACATTTTACCCCAAATGGCAGAGAGTTTTCCAGCACTTTAGGATTATGAGCCACTTTGGTTACACAAATGCTCCAGCCATCTGCTGTATTCTCCCGGTCAAGCTTTAATTTAGCACAGCCATTTGCAATCCCTGGCCTACAGGCCTAATTAATCATTAATCCAGCCCATGGTGGCCACTCGGCCACCTCTAGGACCACCCCACCCACACCCACCACCTGAAGTCGCAATACATCACTTACCATGGAGGTGGCAGCGGCGGCAATCGCACATTTCTTCAGGGCTTTTGGACAGGCTCCACCACTTCCTAGGGTGGCAGGAACCTTTGTGGAGCCTGATCACGCTATTTTGAAAAAATTTCCCTGGCTCCCCCACTCTGTCTCCGCAACTAATCCCCAGTGCTTGGAGACTTCTGTTTGCACGCGGCGCTGATATTAGCGCCTGATTTCCCAGCTCTTGAATACTTCCTGGTTCAGCGACATGTGCCAATGGAAGTCTCCAAGTGCCGGGAATTAGCTGCAGAGACATAGCAGGGGAGCCGTGGAAAATTTTAAAAACGGAGCGATCAGGCTCTGCAAAGACTCCTGCTGCCCTGGGAAGTGGCAGAGCCTGTCCAAAAGCCCTGAAGAAACATGCAATCGCCTTCGGCCCCTGGTGGGAAGTGTTGGTGGCTGGTCCTGCCCTTGGTGGGGAAATGTTGCGAACGCCTGCCTTAGCACGTTGAGTCCATTAGATAAGTCAATATCAAGTCCAGTTAGCCCTCTTTAGGAATCATATCCAAAAAGTTGTATGGCCAATCCGAGGCACATACGTAAGCCTCCAATATTCCCCCAATTGGATGTCAAGTAGGTGGCAAAGGTTTGAAAAGGTCCTTGGCGCCAATTCATCCAGCCTGCGAAACCCTCATCGCTTCCGGGAGTGGGAGTAAATGACTAAATGCCTGTAGGCGCATTTTACTTCCACTCCCGGGAGTGACGAGGGCTTCATGGGCCGGATGAATTGGCACCTGGGGCCGAATGTGGCCCCAGGCTGTAGTTTGGACATCCCTGTCTTAAGCACTTCTTCACATTTTGTACTAAATACACAGAGGTTTCATTGACATAGAGGGAGATGCCATCCCAACTACGGCTGCTGCTTTTTCCACTACCTTTATAGCAACTGAATAGGGTTAGTTTGACAAGCAAGCCTCAAGTGTGATATGACAGTGAAACAAAACAAGTGATATCAAATGCATGTAAGCATGCACGCGGTATTTGAACGTATGTGGGAAATAGAATCTTTTGGAATAAATTTATATGACTATCAAAATTATATTAAGGTAAAAACTCTACATACAATTTCCCCCCATTCCACGAGGTTATTTGTATGTTGAATTTTTTTTATGTTGAAAACACATTGCATTACCAGAAGAGCCCAATAGATGAGCTTCAACATTAGTAAGTGCAGAGTGATGCATGTTGGGGCAAAGAACCCCAATTACATTTATAAACTGATGGGGTCTGAACTCTCTGCGACAAACCAGGAAAGGGACCTTGGTGTTCTGGTGGACAACTCAATGAAGGTGTCAACCCAGTGTGCCTCAGCAGTGAAAAAAGCAAACTCAATGCTAGGGATCATTAGGAAGGGTATAGAAAATAAGTCAGCAAGTGTCATTTTGCCTCTTTATAAATCTATGGTGAGGCCCCATCTGGAATACTGTGTACAGTTCTGGTCGCCATAAAGGACCAGAAGGATATTATGGAGCTGAAAAAAGTGCAGAGGAGGGCAACCAGAATGATTAGGGGACTGGAACACCTTCCTTACCATCTGAGACTGCAACGGTTGGGCTTCTTCACTCTTGAACGACGACGTCTAAGAGGTGACCTGATTGAAGTTTATAAAATCATGCATGGTGTGGACAAAGTAGATAAGGAAAAACTGTTTTCCCTATCACATAACACTAGAACTAGGGGACACTCCATGAAACTTTTGGGTACTAGTTCTCAAACAAATAAGAGAAAGTACTTTTTCACCCAGAGGATTACTGGTCTATGGAACTCCCTGCCAGAAGAAGTGGTGACAGCTGTCAGTCTTGACAGCTTTAAGAAAGCATTAGACAAGTTCATGGAGGACAAGGGTATCGATGGCTATAATTATGGATACCTAAGGACAACCTCCGGGTTGGAGAGCTAGGCAGGATATCTCTCAATACCATTTCCAGTGAATCCTAAGCAGGTGAAGGCATCTGCTTGGGAATACCCTGAAGGAAATGGTGAGCCACTATGTGAGACAGAATGCTGGACTGGATGGGCTGTGGCCTGTTCCAGCAAGGCTGTTCTTATGTTCTTTTTGCATGTTGAATATTTCCTATTAAAATTTTGTATGTAGAATTCTTTTAGCCAGGATTTCTATTTGTATGTCGATTTTTTTGTAAGTTGAACCGTTTGTATGTCAGGATTCCACTGTACTTAGAAAAGTGTACACATAGCAGTATATCATAGGAAACAAACATGTTTCTCTTTATCTTTTGAGTGTGTGTATGTGTGTTGGGGGAAGAATATTCATAAAGATAAGTTAGCAAATAGCAATGCATGGCACATTTTTCAGACAGACTCAGTGTGATTAACAGCACAATTCCATGCAGGTCTGTTAAGAAGTAAGCCTCCTTGAGTTCAGTGATGCTTAATGTCAGGCAAGTAGGTATAGAAGAGAAATTCTCTTTTATCTCTAATTGACTGTGAAAAAAGGGTGTCTTTTCTCTTTGTTCCTTTCCCTGTCTTTGCTGCCTTGTGTCTTTGATCATTGTCAAAAATAAAACTGTTTAAACAGCTGAGGTGTACTTCCACCTTTTATTCAGCTTCCATGGCGATGCTTATGGATACAGCACTTGTCTTTCTAATGCTCCATCTGTGATGCAAACAAATATAAGCCTGGAAGAGCTAATTTATGTATGACTAAATCAATAGTGTAATGTCAGTTCTCAGTTTATGACTGAGGTGAATGACTGCACAAGCTGTTTATCTGAATAAAACAAAATCTATGGCTTCTAAGCAATTAATATTGGTGAACAACCACGCTTCCTCTATAGAAAGTGAGGAATCTTAGAATTTGGAGTGGATTTTGACAGGAGGTTGTTTTTGTTTGTTTGTTTGTTGCTTAAGATATATTTTGTGGGGTCCCCTAGTGATGAGTTACTAAAGTATCTTTGTTATTTTTTCTGCAATAGTTTATTATGGCTGCCTACTGCAGTGGCTCAAGTGGTTAAGATGCTGACTGGAAGGCGACAGGTCAGCAGTTCGATACCTGAGTACTGCACAATGGAATGAGCTCCTGTTTCTGTCCCAGCTCCTGCCAACCTAGCTGTTCGAAAGCAAGAAATTTGCAAGTACCTATAGATAAATAGGTACCACTTCAGTGGGAAGGTAAACAGCATTCTGTGCACTCTGGTGTCTAGGGAATCATGCCTGCCACGTGTCGACGGAAACGTCTGCAGACGCAGACAGCACTGGCTCTTTAGCTATAAACAGAGATAAGCACTGAACCCTAGAGTTGGATACAACTGGCTTTCAAGCAAAGGTGGCCTTAACCTTTACTTACCTCTAAATCCAGTATACTTTATTAACTGACTAGCAGAGGTTGCCCGGCAACGCCGGCCTGTTTTAAATTGTGTTGGAAGGTTAAATTGTATTAATCTTTTTTCAAAATTGCTTAGTTTGTAATATTAATTTTTAAAATGGTTATTTACGTGAATTTTTTTTGGCTTGGCTGTTATTAACTGTGATCTGCTTTTTATGGGTTTTTTTTGTTTTGAGGATTAATAAAAGAACAAAGAAAGATATAATGTTTTCAAATTATTTTATGTAAGCGAATAATGTTTTAGTTTTTTGATTTTTTTTTAATTAGTTGTACCATAGGTAATAATTTTAATAATGTAAAAGTAAATGTTTTTTACATTCAATGTTTTTAAAATGTGTTTAGATGTTTTGGGTTTTACTTTGAGTTAAAACACAGCACAGGATTTTTAAAAAGTATCTATAGTATTTTATTGACATATGTTTGTGATTTGTGTTAAAGTGTGTTTTAGTGTAATTTTTTTGACTTGTTTGTATTGTTGTAACCTTTTGTGTAAAATTGTGAATTTGTGTTATGTTTTTGATTTGTTGTTACTCTTGTGGCCTTTTGTTTGGGGCTGTTGTGTGTTTTTAAATTGCTTTTACTATTGTGGCCAGCAGGTGGTGCTGGTGGGGGTTATTGTATTTTGAATGTTTTTTCTCTCCTGGCCTCTGGATGGAGCTTCTTTTGGTAAGTAGTCTCTTTATTTATTCATTTCTTTTCTGGTCCCCGTGGAGGTAGGACATCTTTTGGTAAGTTTGCTTGTTTTCTTTCTTTTGTGTGGGGTGTGTGTGTTGGAATTTGTATTTTTGACTGTTTGTTTTGTTTTTTATTGTGTTTTTGTTTACTTCATATTGTTTTTTGGTGTTGTTTTTGTTTGTTTTTGTGTATTTTTGGATGTTTTTGACTGTGTTTTTAGTAATTTTGTAAAAATTATTTATTTATTTGGTGGTGGGGAGGGGGGCGTGGTCGTTGGGGTTAGGAAGGGTGGGCTAGGTGGTGGGGAGGGGGGCGTGGTTGGTTGGAGTTAGGAAGGGTGGGCTAGGTGGTGGAGAGGGGTGTGTGGTCGGTGGGAGTTAGGAAGGGTGGGCTAGGTGGTGGGGAGGGGGCGTGGACGTTGGGGGTTAGGAAGGATGTGCCAGGTGGTTGGGAGGGGGCATGGTCGTTGGGGGTTAGGAAGGGTGGGCTAGGTGGTGGGGAAGGGGGCGTGGTCATTGGGGGTTAGGAAGGGTGGGCTAGGTGTGGGGAGGGGGCGTGGTCGGTGGGAGTTAGGAATGGTGGGCTAGGTGGTGGGGAGGGGGGCATGGTCGGTGGGAGTTAGGAAGGGTGGGCTAGGTGGTGGGGAGGGGGGCATGGTCATTGGGGGTTAGGAAGGGTGGACTAGGTGGTGGGGAGGGGGGCATGGTTGGTGGGAGTTAGGAAGGGTGGGCTAGGTGGTGGGGAGGGGGGCTTTATTGTGTTATGATGCTTTGATTGTGTGGATTCGTGAAAGTAGATCGGGGTTTCCCCTTTAATATCAGTGGGTAGGGGGTTGCGACCTCCCTCTCCGCTGGCTCCCCTGGGGTTGGGAGGTTTGGGGGGACAAAAGGGGTATGTCCCCCAACACTTCTGGACCCAGGAGACCAGGGAGAGTGGATCGATTCCCCCCTCCTTAAAAAAAACTCCATTTTTAAAGAGAAGAAACCGCTTGGTTTCTTCTCTTTAAAAATGGAGTTTTTCTTAGGGGTGGGAGTGGAATCGATCCACTCTCCCTGGTCTCCTAGGTCCAAAAGGGTTGGGGGACATACCCCTTTTGTCCCCACAAACCTCCCAACCCCAGGGAAACCAGCAGAGAGGGGGATCGCCCCCCCACCTACTGATATTAAATGGGAAACTCCGATGATCGGGAGCTTCAGGCGCCGTTGGGGAGGGAAAGAAGGCCAGCTGGTGTTTGTGGCTGTGAGGCGGCGAATTTTTTTCAAAAAAATTTCGAGTGCCGGATTCCTCAGCATTCTGCATGGTCATGGCGCGCAGGACTCTGGCGATTGTAGTAATGGGTTTGTGGTTTGTGTTTGTGCTGCGTTTTTTTCCTGCAGCTCGCTTTTGATTGGCCGCGGCACTTTTCTCAGCGTTCTTTGTGGTCACGCCTCTCAGCCTGATTGGCTGCAGCGCTGCGCGGTGCAAAGAACGTTGGGTATTGAAGTTGATTTAGTTTATTCGAGTTTGTGGGGCTCTTGCCCCCTGGTGCAATTCTCAATCCTGCGTACCCAGTTCGGCCGTGTGCACGAATGGTGAGTGCGGGTTAGTGGGGCCTGGCTAAGGAGCCTATATGAAGTTCCACCAGTTAACCCTTGATTTTATAGGTTAAGATTAGTCATCTGACCATATCAGGTTAAAATGTGATAAAATATGTTAGATAAAATATGATTACAAAAAAGGAATGAAAACAGATTAAAAGTAGTAGAATGATACAATCACAATAAATCCGTATCTGATCAACAAAACATCTTCTCTTTTGAATTGCCCCAACTATAAACTTGACAGTTCTAATAAAGCAAGCAATTACACTTATATACTGTCCCATAGCACTTAGTTCACTCTTTGGGTGTTTCACAAGTTAATTAGCATTTTGCCTCCAACATATTGGGTACTCATTTTACCAACTTCGGAAGGATGGAAGGCTGAGTCAACCTTGATCCCCCTCATCAGGATCGAACTCACAACCTTTTTGGTTGCAGGACAGTAGTTTAACAACTGCGCCACCAGGGCTCCTTGTTCTAATATTTACATATTTATTTGTCCCCTGAAGAAAGGAAGCTAATCTTTTATTAGGTCCCAATATTTCATTCTATTTAGTAATGTCTGTAAATACTGGGCTCTTATTGTGGCATATAATTGATAACTAAACAGAACATATGCAATATTTTCTATTTCTATATCAATCTGCATTCTGAATGTCACTGGCAGACAAAGACACATTAATGGTTCTCATGTTTTACTTGGTGTGAGTTTCCATGGACTGTAACCCACTTCATCAGATGGAAGTGTGCTTCCTGGCATCCTATAAAATGGTTTTCCAAATTCTTTTCAGAAACCACCTTTTATTTCTGTGCCTATGGTGACTACTGCCATAGACAAATGCATATCACTTCTCTGTCTTGCAGAATACAAGGAACTAACTGACTGTAATTATTCATTGCAGCTCTCCCATGCATATATAAGTGGATACTACTGTGGAATATATAAAAACACTGTGGAATATGAAACACAGTGGGATATATATGCCACTATAAAATAAGCAAGAAATGCCCTTTTTCATTCTAATTTGGGCAGAGAGAATGGGATTCTTTGAATTAAAAAAAATATTTTTTGCCTCTCAGAGTTATTCTGCAGTTTTGAAGCACAAGGGAATTGAGTTCATTCGTAGCTGTTTGTTAAGGTGTATTCAACTTTCATTTCTGTTTTGCTCCGTTGCACTTGCAGTTGAATTTTGATAGTTTCTTACACTGTTATTAAAGACTGTTTCTTTTAAAGCACTAGAAAGGCACCTGGAATACAGCAGCATAAGGAATACTGTACAAGAAAACGGTGTAGTACCTATCAAACCATGGCAGCTGAAACAGTCAATGACAATGTTTTATTTCTATTGTTGGTATCCAAGCATTTTTTAAAGAGATCTACTTGATACGGTTTCGACTTCAGTAAGGGAACAATCTGTGATTAACAATGGATTACATGAGATCAGTGTTAATATATATTGCATCCTCTGATTCTGTGTCCCATTAGAAGGCAATTTATCAACTCCAGTATTAGAAATGAAAGCACTCTAGTCACATCAAGGAGGTTAAGCAAAGTAGCTTTTGTGATCTGCATGCTCACAGTACAGGATAAGCCCTTCTGAAAGAAATAGTTAGATAAACATATTTTTCGGGAAGAAAATTAGGAATGCACTACTCAAACGCCCGCGCGCGCGGCAAGAGAGTAGTACTGTAAACGTCTCGCGCCCAAAAGGGGTGGGAGGAGGGAGCTGCAAAAGCAAGAGCCGGCGCTGCCGCGTGCGCTTCTGGAGAGGAGCGAGCGAGTACGCGTGCGCGCTGCTGGTCGCGGCGGCGGCGGCTTGGAAGACCTGGGCCTAGAGAGGAAGAAAAAGGAATAAGCAAGGCCCAACTCTACTGCTCATTCCATGCAGAGAGGCCCACAGGGGAGGTGAGTAAAAGGATCCTGCCCCTCCCTCCCCATCCAAAGACCTGGGCCTAGAGAGGAAGAAAAAGGAATAAGCAAGGCCCAGCTATACTGCTCATTCCATGCAGAGAGGCCCACAGGGGAGTGGAGTAAAGGATCCAGCCCCTCCCTCCCCATCCAAAGACCTGGGCCTAGAGAGGAAGAAAAAGGAATCAGCAAGGCCCAGCTCTACTGCTCATTCCATGCAGAGAGGCCCACAGGGGAGTGGAGTAAAGGATCCAGCCCCTCCCTCCCCACCCAAAGACCTGGGCCTAGAGAGGAAGAAAAAGGAATAAGCAAGGGCCAACTCTACTGCTCATTCCATGCAGAGAGGCCCACAGGGGAGGTGAGTAAAAGGATCCTGCCCCTCCCTCCCCATCCAAAGACCTGGGCCTGGAGAGGAAGAAAAGGCTTCAGGAAGGCCCAGCTCTACTGCCCATTTGCCATCCAGAGAGGCCCAAGGGGGAGGTGAGTAAAGGATCTTGCCCCTCCCTCCCCATCCAAAGACCTGGGGCCAGAGAGAAGGACACTTCCGGAGACCCCCGACCATCCCCAGGAGATACCATCCACAACCACCATCACAGCGAGGCCCAAGCCGGTGCCTTTGACCGACTCCATGCGGCCGAAGAGTGGCAAGAGCTGCTGTGTGCATGCAAAGGATAAGTAATCGAACTGAAATAATATAGTTGACTAAACATAGATGGCTAATGGCAACTGACATAGTGACTGTACAAGAAACTGACTTACATAGAGACTTGATATAGTGGACTTTTTTTTCTTTCTTTCTTTCCCTTTCATTAATTAGTTCAACTTTTACTTTGATACTATGTGATAAACTGTGATATTGTGCATGATAATACTTTGTTTTAAAACTGTTTAAACTGTGATAACATGTGTGATGGGAAAAGACTGGCGTAGAGACCGGCAAGGCACGCCACAAAGTCTGCCAAGAGAACCCTATGGACCAAAACAAAAGGCAAAACAAGGGGATGCTCAGCACAGCAGATCTGAAAAGGGGGAGGGATACGAAAGGGGGAGGAGAAATACAGTGTTGCAGGGAACAATACTGCATAGGGACATGGAATGTGAGGTCTATGAATCAAGGAAAACTGGAAGTGGTAAAAATGAGATGGAAAGAATAAGCATTGACATCTTGGGCATCAGTGAGCTCAAATGGACAGGGATGGGTGAATTCAGCTCTGGAAACCATCATATCTACTACTGCGGGCAAGAAAACCTTAGAAGAAATGGAGTAGCCATAATTGTCAATAAAAGAGTGAGAAAAGCAGTAATGGGATACAATCTCAAAAATGACAGAATGATGTCAGTCAGATTTCAAGGCAAACCTTTCAATGTCACTGTGATCCAAATATACGCACCAACCACTGGTGCAGATGAAGCCACAATGGACCAGTTCTATGAGGACTTACAACACCTCATAGAACAGACACCAAGAAATGATGTCCAAATTATATTAGGAGACTGGAATGCCAAAGTAGGAAATCAAAAAGTGGAGGGAATAACAGGCAAATTTGGTCTTGGAACACAAAATGAAGCAGGGCAAAGATTGATAGAGTTCTGCCAAGAGAACGCACTGGTCATAGCAAACACTCTCTTCCAGCAACACAAGAGGCGACTTTACACATGGACATCACCAGATGGCCAACACCGAAACCAGATTGACTACATACTCTGTAGCCAAAGATGGAGAACCTCCATACAGTCAGCAAAAACAAGACCTGGAGCAGACTGTGGCTCAGATCACAACCTACTGATCGCAAAATTCAGGCTTAGACTAAAGAAAATAGGGAAAACACGGAGACCAGAAAGATATCACCTAGACAGCATCCCTAAAGAATACATGGTGGAGGTGATGAACAGATTTAATGGCTTAGACTCGGTAGACAGAGTACCAGAAGAATTATGGACAGAGATGAGGGACATCATGCAGGAAGCAGCAAAGAAAACCATACCAAAAGAAAAGAAGAGTAAGAAAGCAAAGTGGTTGTCTGATGAGGCTCTTAAAATAGCAGAGGAAAGAAGGAACGCAAAAGTCAAAGGAGAAAGGAAAAAATACAACCATTTGAACACAGAATTTCAAAGAAAAGCAAGGAGAGATAAGGAAAACTACCTAAAAGAACAGTGCAGAGAAATGGAGGAAAACAACAAAAGAGGCAGAACCAGAGATCTTTTCAAAAAAATTGGGGAAATCAAGGGAACATTTAAAGCAAAAATGACCATGATAAGGGACAAAGACGGAAAGGAGCTAGCTGATGCAGAAGAAATTAAGAAAAGATGGAAAGAGTACACAGAGGAACTTTACAAAAAGGACCTCAACACTCCTGATAATCACAATGATGAAGAAATTGAACTTGAGCCAGACATCCTGGAGAGCGAAGTCATAAAGGCCCTAAAGAGCACTGCAAACAACAAAGCTAGTGGAGATGATGGTATCCCAGTTGAATTTTTCAAAGCGCTAAAAGATGATGGTGTCAAATTACTGCATTCAATATACCAGCAGATTTGGAAAACAAAACAGTGGCCACAGGATTGGAAAAGATCAGTATACGTCCCAATCCCAAAAAAGGGCAATGCCAAAGAATGTTCAAATTATCGAACAATCGCGCTCATCCCACATGCCAGCAAGGTGATGCTCAAGATAATACAGGACAGACTTCAGCAGCATGTGGAGAGAGAATTACCAGAGGTGCAGGCTGGTTTCAGAAGAGGCAGGGGGACTAGAGACCACATCGCCAACATACGCTGGATCATGGAGAAAACAAAGGAATACCAGAAACAAGTTTACTTTTGTTTTATTGACTACACTAAGGCATTTGACTGTGTGGATCACAACAAGATGTGGCAAGTAATTAAAGAGATGGGAATACCAGAGCACCTCATATGCCTCCTGAGAAATCTGTACATGAACCAAGAAGCAACAGTTAGGACAGAACATGGAATAACAGAGTGGTTTGGAATAGGAAAAGGAGTAAGACAAGGCTGCATTTTGTCACCATGCTTATTCAACCTATACACAGAGCACATAATGCGCAGTGCAGGGATGGAGGAATCACAATATGGGATTAAAATCGCTGGGAGAAACATCAATAATCTGAGATATGCAGACGATACCACCCTAATGGCAGAAAGTGAGGAAGACCTAAAGAATCTCTTGATTGGGCTGAAGGAGGAGAGTGCAAAAGCTGGCTTGAGACTCAATATCAAGAAAACCAAGATAATGGCAACAGGCCCAATCAGTTCCTGGAAAATAGACGGGGAAGAAGTAGAAGCAGTGACAGATTTTACTTTCTTAGGATCAAAGATCACTGCAGATGGGGATTGCAGCCATGAAATAAAAAGGCGACTGATTCTTGGGAGACAAGCGATGAGAAACCTGGGGAACATAGTGAAAAGCAGAGACATTACATTGCAAACAAAAATTAGAATAGTCAAAGCAATGGTTTTCCCAGTAGTAATTTATGGATGTGAGAGCTGGACAATTAGGAAGGCTGAACGCAGAAGAATAGATGCCTTTGAAATGTGGTGTTGGAGGAGGGTTTTGAGAGTCCCCTGGACAGCGAGGAGAACAAATAGGTCAATCTTAGAAGAAATTAACCCTGACTGCTCATTGGAAGGTCAAATAGTAAAGATGAAGCTAAAATACTTTGGACATCAAATGAGAAGGGAGGATTCACTTGAGAAGGCATTGATGCTGGGAAAGGTGGAGGGCAAAAGAAGAAGGGGGAGGCCAAGGATGAGATGGCTAGATGGTATTATAGACACAATGGGCACAGAGCTGGGAGGGTTGAGGGGGATGGTAGAGGACAGAGGCGCCTGGAGGAAAATGGTCCATGGGGTCGCAAAGGGTCGGAGTCGACTGTGCGACTGAACAACAACAAACTCAAATTGATGCAGAATTGTAGCTTTGTATACAGTACATGGTGCTGAGAGTGATAGTGAGATCAAAGGGACGTTTGATCTCCCAAAATGTTGTATGCTGTGTATATTCTTAATTCTAGGTAATATTTCATGCATTTCATGAATCAGGCTATAATTCACAAACAGTTCTTGTTTTATAAATACAGCCATTGTTTGTTATGCCTAGCCAGCAATTAGACCTCAGACGGTAAAGCAATTTTAGAGCATGGTTTACCAATTTATTCTCTAATCCAACAGACTATCATGAGGCCATGATAAGCAGAGACTCCATTAACATCTTAATTAGTCCAAATCTCAGCATGAAGCAGTAGTGGCTATCTCTGTATGCCAGATAATGCTTTTCCCCCAGAACAAATGCATGTTTCCCCAAGACTATGTTTTTCTTAAGTGCTGTTGAAATTAAGAAATCAATTTGGTAGAAATTCCTAAATTAGGGCCCTTTCTGTGGGGAGGAGAGTGGAGGGATTTGCACTGGGTCTCACTTTTGAGGAGAGTCTCACACATGGAATTGG
The DNA here is from genome assembly GCA_035047345.1 of Bradypodion ventrale. Taxonomy (NCBI): domain Eukaryota; kingdom Metazoa; phylum Chordata; class Lepidosauria; order Squamata; family Chamaeleonidae; genus Bradypodion; species Bradypodion ventrale. The sequence goes on along the minus strand of JAWDJE010000003.1, from coordinate 261,486,814 downwards.
TCACATCAACATTGGCTTTGATGCATTGTTGCCAAATAAGCCTAGTAATTCCATAAATCTGATGGAAAAATCAAAGGACAAATTTTGCTGGTGTCCTTTATTTATGACAGAAAAGGCAAATGAGTGGAACCAAAGAAAATGTTACCTTGTCTCAATTCAACTAGAGTCGGTCTTTTAAGAATTATTGTTAGATTTGCTGTCTGAATAGCTCAGTAGTTTAGATATGTGGTTGGGAGTTTGATTCCCTACTCTGTCTCCTGCAAGTAGATTGAAGAGTAAACTGCACTGTCCCAGGGTGCCCACCAGAAGAAGGGAATGGTAAACAATTTCTGTGTATTCTTTAGATAGAAAACCCTGGAAAGGGTCAGAATTGACGAAAACATGAAATTATTAATATCATTATTATATAAGTATCATTATATTATTAAATATCATATATAAGGCCCTGACCAGCAGCATATTCAGCAGAAATTCTTATACAATAGAGAGCAGCCAAACTAATAATCAGGTACAGTACTTCTACAGTAAATGAAGTACTATACTTTGGGTTAATAATAATGTATGTCATGTGTGAAAAATACTGGCATCTTTATGATAAAGAATAGGGCATTGGAAAATTATGGGGATATCAGTTTTTGCAGAGTACTGTATTGTTAAAAGGGACAGATCATGCATGATTTTAGAAACAAGGTTTATACATGTAGATAGCATATCACACCCTTCTACTCTCAGTGTGAGATTATCAGAATGATTGTCACAATTCTGTTTGTCTTCCTTTTCAGAATATTATGTGGCAACAAGTTTCTACTTTGACCACAGCAGCCAATAGGTAACAGTGCCAATTATTTCAGACCTGTTTAACAAGCAACACTGGAGGTTACTTCAGACTAGGATATTTTACAATTCCACCACACCAAGACAATCCAATTTTCCTTAAGTCAGCTATCTGGTTCAGTATTTTAAAATTTTATTCTTTCAATCTTCTCAAATTGAGCCAAATGTGGAAGGAGAGAGAGAGGTGAAGAAGGGAAGGAAGGAGCAGCCATGAAGCCATCTTTGGCAATTGCTTTGTGCTTTGGTAAGAAGTGGCTAATTGATAAGAGAGGGCTTTTCCCTTGCTTAGTGTCTGTGAATGGCAGTACACACCAGAAGAGATCCGACCTGTGTTGACCATCTTGACTGCTGACATTGGTGCTGTCAACATTGAAGCTGGCCTTTGCAATATAAACCTTGTCAATTTTTTTCTTGTTGGCAGAGTGGCACAGTATTGCAAAGTGCCAGACCACTTCCTGGCATTTTGTGTTGTGGGCACAGAAGCAATATCCCATAAAGTATAAACATGGAGCTTAAAAATGGAGTTATTAATGCAAGGAACAAGTAGTGATATCAAGGAATCATGTCATCTCCTTTCCACCTTAACATGTTTACGACCTACTCATGGTAATTTGAAAATATTTGGTGGTTTTAGAGTACAGTATTTTAAATAACAATGTACTCTAAATAACATACCTGATAAATTCTGCTTTTATGATGGCAGCTGCATGGATGGAAAGCTTTATGAGTAGTCACCTGTCTTGAGTAAAAATAATAATAAAGAATTGCTTTGCCAAGCCATTCTAGTGACAAACCCCTGGGATGTGGTTGTGTTGGCTGTGAGATTCTGTAGTCCAGAGACAGAGAGTTATCACATTTTGATACTAAATGTAGGTGTATCTCTTTTTTACTAGGGCTAATAACAGCCAGATCTTAGTCAACACAAATTTGTATAATCCTTTGTTAGAGTCATGCGAACAAATGCTGATTTGGTTTGATTTGGACTAAATCCAATATTTGTCCCAACAAGATTAGTGCATTGAAACTAATAGGACTTATGAGTATTGAGTGTGTTGTAATGGAGAGAGTGATGCACTTGGACTCTGGAGACCAGGATTAAAATCCCCACTTGACCATAGAAACTCACTGGAAGAGTGAAACCACTCCTTAAATATCTCACTTACTTTGAAAGCCCTTCATAAGTATGGTGTTCCAATCGTATGATGAAGTTGGTTTCTTTTTTCCCTTTTAACTTTTCCAGCTCTATAATTTTCTTCTGGAGATTTACTGTGATGGAAAAGACTGGTCAAAATTCTATACAACATAACTTTAATAATATCTTCTGTTTCACATTTGTTCTATTTTTCAAGCATGAAGTATCTCTGAATTCTTACGTTTCATCTCATAAAAATCACAGTAATGTTCTAGTGGTACTGATAAAGAAATCAGTTATAGATGGCTATACATTCTCTAATTCTAAAATATCTTAATCAAGTGACAAATAAGAAATTGGTACTTTTTATCTTGTCACCTTAAGCTAGTCTCCCAAAAAAAAAAGGGCAGTCAATAACTTTTGATGGTAAAACAGAATGATCATGTTTATCTTTCCTTGCTAAATCTATTCCTACAATAGCAATTTTATGCTGGCTGCTTACAGTATTACACATATCAACCAAAGCAATAGAATGTTAAGACATAAATCTGCTACAATAAACATTTCAAAATATTTTTGATACTAACATTTTTATAGAAACTCTTGGCAGAGGAAAGTAGAAAAGTTTTTGCTCAACATTGGATTTTGTTGTCTTTTTTCTAATGAAGGGTGAACAAGAGCAAAAGGGGTGAGCCTCACAAAGTCCAAGGTTTAGGATAGGAGTTCTCAACCTTTTAAGGCCAGGGGCTGGGTCACGCTCCCTCAGACAGCTTTCAGGGCCGGACAGCCATTTTGCCCTTCTCCACCACATGGCACTTCCTGGTGTAGTGGAAGCAGTGGGGGCATATGGAATGCTGCCGTGGGCCGCATCTGGCCCGTGGACCGCAGTTGAGAATCCCTGGTTTAGGAGAACCTTACTGCAGCAGCCAAATTCTCCATAGGTTTAGGGAATATAAATGAATCTAAGGCCCCAGAACAAAAATGTAAAACATATTTCCTTTTCATGTGTTTTCCTTCCCATTAAAATATTTTTGGACCAAGGCCTAAATCCCAACTAGAGTAGACATGTTGAATCAGTGTGATTTATATGAGTGATGACCTTTCATACAGCAATTGGTTCAATGTGTCTGCTTTAGCTTGGGGTAGCCATTTAAATTACACTGAAATCTTTCTATGTTGGATAGAGAACACAGATTAGGATTAAGGCATAACGGTGGATCTGATCCTTTATAATTGCGTTTATATGTGTGATTTTTTTTGTCATAGCTAGGTTTCTTAGAAATCAACCTTCCCTTTTAGGCAACTTTCATTAAGAAGGGAACTGGGGTAGACATTTGTGTTACATGTGTTGTTATTGGACAGTATTTACTATGGGATTTGTGTGAAGTTATTCTTCTAGTTTAAAATGTTGCCAGGATAGAGAGGAATGTGACTGATGTTCATTGCTGTCATACGTTCTGTGCCATTTGTTGCACCTAACAAACTTGTATTAATTGTGAGAAATGGCTGCAAAGACCAAATAAAAAGTATTGTCAGATGCATAGTTGGCTCTTTCTAGCTTCTGTGCACTGCTCTCAGAGTTTTAAATAATTTTTTTCTGTTTGGTCGCTAGTTCACCCACCCCACATCAAAGGGTTTCTGTATGCAACCATAACTATTTTTCCTGTTTTGAGAACAAAAAGAAACCTTCTCGGCCCCAATAAAAGAGGAGAAATTATGGTTTTAATCATGAAAAATATTTGAGTAAGTAAAATATAATGTATATCGCATACCAAATATTCGGGTGACTTTCCTGTAAATTAACCACAGTCCACAGATATACTGTAAATGCAGGGTGAAAATGGGTAACTCTGACACCATTTGGCCGGTCAATAACTAAGCAGGATGCTACCAAAACAAAACAACAACAGGAATAGTCCCATGTGACACATTATGCTCACAGACAGAGAGGAATAGACCAAGCTGAGTAGTGTTTGACAGGAAAAGATCGAATACAGTAGTTTGATCCACAAGAAAACCAGATTGTCACTAATCCTGTGAAAAAGACCCATATGGGCTCTATATACACATGTTCTCTTTTCACAATGCTGGTGAATGTGCATTGGTAAGAGAAACATAGGTTAACCTATGCCTCAAGGGTAATTTTATATCATGGTGCATGCCAGGAACATTCATTAGCTGGTTTTAGTTGATAAAGCAAGTTCAGATAGGAACAACCTTTCCCCACTTTTCATTGACCTCAGGCTAAACTGAAATTCCAGATATACTGATATGTGTTACTTTCTGCAATCAATTGTTATACAGTACAGTACAGTATATTAGTTTCTGTAGTGATGAAATGTGTTGGACCAGTTCTATGAAAGTGTTGATTTGGTGTACAGCCATTATGAAAAAGGGTGATTATTAGGAAATGGGTTGGAAAAATGGGCAATGTGGCAGTGCCTTCACACAAATATAATGTATGGCCAGATCACTCTACCAAGTACATTTCTTAACCTCACGTCATTAAAAGACTAGTGTAAAACTAGAAAAGATGCAGAAAAGGAGGTAATTGTGAGTATGCTAGAAACCTCCATGCGAATAAAGATTACAGAATTGGGGTATTTTCAGTTTAGAAAAAAGGCAGTTAAGGTGCGACACACTAAACATGGATGAAAAATGAAGAAAGAAGTAGCAGAAAACCAAGGGAATGTTATAGGTGAAGAATGAAAGTCCAATAACATTCAGTAAATGTAGCAGGTTAATGGTATGAAAAAGTTTCATCTGTCTTGCTTATGGGCTTTTCAATGGGCAATTGTTTGGCCTCTGTGGGAAACAGAATGCTAGAATAGAATGACTTTTGGTCTGATCTATCTGCTATCATATGATAAGAGGGAACATTTTTACATTCTCTTCTTAATTTTCCTTATATTCTAGTTATTCAATAAAACCTACTTGGTACTTATATGGATGAAGAAATAAATAAATCAAGAATCTGTTAAGGTTTGGAAAATTTCCCTTGAATGTTACAAGAGTGTTGCAGGAAAAACAATGATGTGGTACTATAGTCTCAAGTAGCCATTTCCTTAATAATTCAGGCATTGATTTAAACAGAACTTGCTTTTGACTTTATCTCTACCTCTACCTCTACCTATATAAATGATTTAAGCTATTAATAATCATCAGGTACAGCTCAAGAATGTAGTCATTTAGTTTCTTGATATGTCCTTCCAACTCTCAAATGTTGCTTCTTTTGGATTTACCTGATTATTGTTTTTCTTCATTCCAGCAGAATGCATTCTGTTCCACTTAAAACTAGAAATTGCCTGTGGTGATAAATGGGAGCCTGTATTCTTGCACCTGACACCCTCCTATAAGATAAATTACTTACAGGCATGCTATATGGAATCCTCAATGTGTCTATTTCTTAAAATAGCATACACAGAGGTTAGTGAATGAAAGATCATTAAATTTGTAAACAGCTATTTACACAGATGTGAAAATTTTACATTCATATGTTTTGAATGAAAAAGTTTATTTGGAGATTATTCTCTTCTATATTTTTTATTTCCCATTGACAAACATAATAAGTGAAAAATGTGGACTTCAGCATAGATCAATTTAAAGTAAAAATGTACATAGTAATAAATAAAAAAACAAAGCTATGTATGTTAACATTTCCCCCAGATAAACTGAAATGTTTCAGATATTAAAATCCCATGATGAATGTCAAAGTGTTTAATAGCGAAGAACAGCTGTACTACAAATGAAAGTATTTGTTATTATGATATGTTACAGTCAAGTACAAAGTATTTTAATTTGAGACTGCTGTGCAGAATATTATTGAATATTTCCTGCTTCCCCAAACAATAACAATCCTAGGGCATCACTATCTGATTTAACTACCTTGAGATTAGAGATGAATGGATAGAAAACATTAATAAAACATTGCCTTGTTTTGTACTTGTAATGTACTTGTTTTAACAAATGCTTAAACAATCTTTTTAAGAAAGGAAAATCAGGCAGTCACCATCTCACACCAAATTCCCAAAAAAATAAACTTTATCACAAGAATGTCTTTAGATACTAAACCCACATGCATACTCTCCATTCTTTGTGTCTAGATCAGGGGTTCTCATCCTAAGGCTCGTGAACTGGATCCAGCCCACGACACCATTTCATGTGGCTCCCCACCCCTCCAAGGGCATTTGAGAAACAAAATAGCCACCCATTTGAAGCTGTTTTATTTTATTTTATTTTTCTGATTTATATTGCCATCCAACTCCAAAGACTCTGGGCTAGAGATGTGAAGGCCCGGAAAAAAATGGAAAAATTCAGAAAAAAACCATTTTTCTGGGGTTTTCCTGAAGCCTTTTTTGTTTTTCCCCAAAAAATTGAAAAAATAAAAAATATATTATGGAATGTTTTATTTTAACATGATGAATAAAATATTTTAAGATAAGGCCAGATTCAAATATTTGTTTGGATACACTATATTTTTAATATGCTAGTTGTGATAATTTTATGCCCAGTAAAATTGTCCATAGTTATATTTTATGTTTGTAAAGTAACAGAATGACTTTCAATCTGGAAAAGAAAAAAGAAGTGCTAGTGTATAATTTTTTTTCAATTTTTCTGGAAATTTCCGTCCCCCCAAAACAACAACAACAACAAACAACGGGTTTTTTCCGAGCTTCAAAATTTCCAGAAATTTTACATCTCTACTCTGGGTGGCTCAAAGAAAATAAAACCAATCACATTTCAAAAACCAATAAAACCCCCATTAAAACTGCCACCAAAAATTACTCCGACCCCTACAGATTAAAAGAGGGAGAGGGTGTTCTTACTAAATCAGCCAGCTGGCAGGGGTCACCCCATCGCTGGTGCCCCACATCTGCTTTGCCAGCCAGGATTTTAGCCCTTTCCTGAAGGGCAGCAACTCCGCCTGGAGATGCAGCTCAATTGGCAGGAGGTTCCATAGGGCCGGAGCAGACACAGAGAAGGCCCTCCTTCTGGTGCTAGAGAGACGATCCTCCCTAGCAGATGGCACGATGAGAGAGCCTCTCCGGTCTGCTCTGGTGGGACGGACAGATGTTCTCAAGTTGATGCGGTCTCTTAAGTATCCTGGCCCACTACCATGTAGGGCTTTAAAGGTAATTACCAGCACCTTGAATTGCTCTCAGAGGCACACTGGCAACCATTGTTGGAACAAAATGGCCACCCCATTGTGCAGGCAGGGCAAAATGGCCATCTGGCCCTTGAAGTTGACTGAGAAGGATGGGAACCCCTGGTCCAGATTCAGTGTCAATTAAAATATTGCTCTTTATCTGCCATTGCTGAAGGGGGCAGATTTCCAACTTTCATGAAATTTATTGACCTATTGTGATAGTCTTGAACCAGTGTTTTTGTTGTTGTTGTTCGATGATTAGCCAATTCACAGTTCCCAGGATAAACTCTCTAAATATCTGTGACACTGCCCTGGAAAATATCACATAAGTCACCATTCTATGAGAAAGTTATATTATGTACAACTTCTATTTGTTTTTCACATGTATTTTCATAATATTTAAATCCATAAATATAACTTTAATTTTAAAAGCACAGTCAGAATACCAGTCATAATCTATAATGACGTGTTTTATTTATGTAAATCAGGGAGTAAACAAAACATATTTTTGGCAATACTTTGGTTCTATACACTTTCACATCCAGAACTAGGAAAAGATAATTGTGCTCTCTCTTTCAATCTAGTACACAGAAGTATTAACTAAAGTGTTAACTAAACATATTGTCTCCAAACCATCTGCTATGGTGTATGTCAACAGCTCTCTAAGCTAGGAGTGTCCAAACTTTTTTGCCGTGGGGCAGTCATGTGGTTCAGCGGGCTGGTCACATGGTTCCTCCTACTGGAAGCAGAAGTAAAACATGCCCATACATGCACAGAATGCTGCCATAAATGCACCCACGGCTGTCATAAATGCATTTATGACAGCTGTGAGTGCATTTATGGCAGTGTTCTGCAAATGTGCAAGCACATTTTACTTCCACTTCTGGGATCAGCGAGGGCAGTGTGGGCCAGATGAATTGGCAATGGGGCCAGATCTGGCCCACAGATCATAATTTGAGCACCCCTGCTCTAAGCTCTTCTTCCTTTAAGAGGAGTTGCCTCATAAAACTAAAAATGAGCTCCTTTATTTGTGAAAGGTCTAACCAGAGATGATCTGAGACTATTCACAGATGCAAATAATTTGAAGGTTTGTTTATATAACATCAGGAAATAAGGTCTGAAATAAAGGCACAGTATAAAAGAAATCACATAAAAATCAATTAATTTCCAACAACACATGCAATGATGAAGTGTAAATATAAAGCAGAATAACCTGGATATAAGTATCACAGGAAATTGCAGTCAATACTTGAGTGTTGCACGATGGATCTTGGGGACATGAAAGGAGCCTCATTCGGGCATCCCCTGAGTGGTGTTTCTCCAGCAAAAATCCTTTCAACCCAGAGTATTTTTTGTCACAAAATTTATTTTATTTTTACAGTTATGCAAAATTAGCCACCATCAGCCCTTTTATAAAACACTTTATTTACCCCCAATCTTCCACCAGCTATCTAGCTGAAGTTTATTATGTTCAGCAGTCTTTGGTTTAAAGATTGAGAAAGAAAGACATAGCTATTCTAAGGAGCAAGTTTCTGAAGAGTCAAGGGAATTTGATAAGAAAAAAAATAGTAAAATCACTGGTGGTGGTGGAGGTGGTGTTTGTCTGTCTTGTCTGTCTGTCTAAGGAATAGCTAAAAAGACAGTAAATGAGATGTAGAATGGTTAGGCTATTGCACCACCTAGTAGCCAAAGATAATTAACACTACAAACAAAAGAGCATGTTGACATTAATATAAATTAATTATTATTATTTTTAAAAAATCTTAGGAGCACATCCCTAGGCCAACTTGTTGACATGCCCTGATTCTAGCTTTCATGGTCTTGGAACAATAGCTGTGTCAAATACGTAGCTATGATTCCCCTTATTTTACTACGAATGCAACAAGATTGACTGAGGACTTTGAATATATAATATATATAAAATACTGGTTCTGTAGAAGCAAAGAAATCAACTGATTGGAATGCATGTTTTAAAGAACTCACAGCATGAGTGATCCTGATTATGAACAGCCTTAATTGAATTAAGACTATAATATATACACTGTAAACCATGTGGACTGGTCTTGCCTAGGTTTAAAAAAGAGTTAATAGAAGCTACACAGCTAGCTGGATAGCTCAGTGGTTTAGTTATTTGACTGCGGATATGAGTAAATGGTTTGGATCAAATACTATGGTGTTTTAAACAACATCTTCGCTTAGGAATTTTGCTGGATAATGGTTCTGGAAACAACAGTGCCTCATTTTCTTTAAACAGTCTCTCTCAGTCGTTGGACTTTTGCTTATGACTGACTTTAATAACTTTAAAAAGACGCATGCAATTAAAAAAATCTGCCACATGTAGTTAGGAAGGCCTGGGATTGCAAGCAGTTGTTTATCAGACTTCTGGCCTTACTATCACAAGCTATCTCATTTCCATCTCCTAAATTAGCTATGTTAAGGAACAGAGATCCCTAGGCCAACTTGGGAGATGGAAGTCTTCTTGAAAGAAAAATGCCTGGAGAGCTTTCCTTTGTCACCCATTTCCCCCCCCCTGAAAGTAAAGATGCTACCAATGTCCTCTTTTGCAGGAAATAATGGGCACTGAACTACAGATTCTTTTATCCCTGCTAGAAACATGTCCAACCCTACCAACTGTTATGCTATCCTGACCCTCGGGCTGATTTTTTTCCATTTGGGGAGAAGGCAGAGGTAGAAATTCACCATTTTGAGCACTCTTATGAATGTATAGCTCAGCCTGGTTTAACTTACAGGATTGTTATGAGGATAATGCAAGCGTGGCGCCAAAATGGCCGCCGCGCTCTTTGCGGGGGCCCCCCCACCGGACGAAGGCATCCGGGTAGTTAGGGGCGTGGCCAGCACCCTAATAAAAGGGCTGGCCATGAGGCAGCCGAGCTGCCATTTTGCGAAGCGACGGAGCGGAGAAGTTTTTCCCTCTTACCTCCGTCGCTTGTGTCCTTTCAGGGGAAGCCTTTTTTGGTGCAGCTTTTCCTTTCTTTGGCTTCCCAGCTAGACCAGCTATGCCCTCTAAGAAGAAGGCAGCTGCGAACGTGGCTCGATCTGCGCGGAGGCGTCAGCCGGGTCGGAGGACCGTGACTGCGCCCGCCCAGCAGCCACATTTGGCTGAGCCCACCGGGACCGGTGGGATGGGATCGGTGGCCCCCTTGGCCCGATGCGCGGCGCGCGCAGGCTGCCCCGGCTGGGGCCTCGGCCCTTGGCCCGCAAACGATGGCCACTGCCCCTGGCATGGTCCGTGCGGCTGGGCCTTCTTCCCTGGGTGCACAGTTCCCCATGGGGGGATCGAGCCATGGGGGGTGGTTGGGTTCCCTGCCTTGGCAGGGCATGCCCACGGCCCCTCAAGGGCCGAGCATGGGCTCTTGGCCGTATCCGGCCCCTGGGGCACAGGGACCTGGACAGGTGTCCGTTACTGGTGGGCCGGCTGGCCCTTTGCCTCCTGTCGGGGCTGGGGGCTATGTTAACGTGGAGGCCCCTCTGGCCCGCGTAGCGGCCCTCGAGGCATCACTGGCAAGGGCCAACCAAGCGGGGGCGTCTTTCGGGTTCCAGGTTGATCCTTTGGCTGCCGGGTAGCGGCAGGCGACGGGTCGGGTTGAGCTGCCTGAGGCGCGCGGGCCGGTGGCGGCCACTGCCTCGCAGCTCCCCACTCAGCAGGCGCACCAGACTTGTGCTGATCTGGCCCCGTCGACGAGCTCAGCTTCGGTCGTGAGCTCCGACACCCCCAGCGGGCCGGAACCCCCGGTGGGGGCGGCCCGTGGGGGTGCATCGGGTGAGTATGCAGTTCAAGCTAGTGCACCCACACAACTGACTTCCCCGGGGGGGGGCTTTTCAGTGGCCATGGCCTCGCACGGGTGGTGCGGCGGTGCAGCCGCCTCCGGCCCACCCGGCGACTTCATCCCTGACCCAGGGCCTGGGTTGGGGTGGCGCCCCCTATGCGGTAGGGAATGTGTTGGGGGTGTCCGGGTTGGTACAGGCCCCCTTTGCTTTGCCCGCACTTCCCTCTGTGCCAGTGTCGGCATTGCCGACAGCGGGGTATTCCTTGCCCCTAGGGGACCATCTGGCCCAGTCCACCAAGGAAAAGATCTGGAGGGGCGAGTATGTGGACATCTTCTCCCTTCTTAACAGGGAGCCCACCAAGGAAGAGAGGGAAGGGCAGGATGAGAAGGATAAGGAGCAGGCACGTCGTCATAAGCCGCCACGTACATGGGCAAATTGGTTGCCAGCGTACCTAATTTACATGGCTGTTTACCTTAGGGCCAGGCCGGATCTGGCCATCCCTATGGTCCAGTATTTGGACAACATCTACCGGGCTATGGTCGACTTCCCGGGTCCGTCGTGGCTGGCTTACGACGAGGAATTCCGCATGAGGATTCCACTGCACCCAGAGATGAGGTGGGACAAGCCCTGACAGAAGCTGTGGCTTCTGTATATGACCCCCACGCGCCCGGCGCCCGGGGAGAGATATCATTGTGGACATGCGGTCCAACGAGCGGCCACGGTACAGGTTCCCCGCCAAGTGGCGGGGCAGGGGGTTCCAGCCCGCCTGCTGTGCTGGACCTTCTCGTCCAATGGTTCTTGCAACAGAAAGAATTGCAAGTACAGGCATGAGTGTCCCTCTTGTTCTGGCCCCCATGCTGCCTCCGCCTGTCCCAGGCCGGGAGGATTCAGGGGCAAGGGTAGGGGTGGACAAGGGGCAGGTGGGACTGCCGCTGAGGGAGCGGGTCCACCGAAAGGCCCCCTCCCCAATTAATGTGGACATGCTGGAGCGTTGGCTCGCAGTGTACCCGAGGAGGGCAGACGCAGTGTACCTGCTTCATGGTTTTCAACTGGGGTTTCGTATTCCTTTCACGGGGGATAGGTCACCTCAAGACGCACCCAACCTTTTGTCACTTAGAGGAAGGGAGGAGGTGGCTGCTGCCAGCATTAATAAGGAGGTTGATGCGGGCAGGGTCGCTGCCCCTTTTCCCGCGCCCCCGTTCCCCAACCTTAAAGTATCCCCACTGGGACTAGTGCCCAAGAAGTCCCTGGGCGAGTTCCGCCTGATTCATCACTTGTCCTACCCAGCCGGTCGCTCGGTCAATGATGCTATCCCTGATGACCTTTGCTCGGTCAGGTATACATCCTTTGACCAGGCATTGCGCATGGTGCGCTCATGTGGCCCGGGTGCACTGTTAGCTAAGTGCGACATTAAGTCGGCTTTTCGTCTCCTGCCGGTGCACCCGGGCGACTTCGAGTTGCTGGGTTTCAAATTCAGGGGTGAATATTATTTCGACAAAGCCATGCCTTTCGGCTGTTCCATATCCTGCTCGGCCTTCGAGCGTTTTAGTACATTCCTGCAGTGGGCATTTGTCCGTAGGTCAGGGTCTCGGTCTGTAGCCCATTACCTGGATGACTTTTGTTCGGGGGTGAACGGGGCTGGGACACGTGCACACGTCTCCTCAACACATTTCAGACGCTAATGGAGGAACTCGGTGTCCCTTTGGCGCCCGAAAAGACCGAAGGCCCATCTACTAAGCTAGTATTCCTGGGGGTGGAGATTGACACAGTAGCGCAGGCGTCTAGGTTGCCAGGGGAAAAGGTGGCCAGGATAGCGGCCCTCATTTCGGGATTGCTGGCTAAGCGCAAGGCATCCCTTCGGGAATTGCAGGTGCTACATGGTCACCTTAACTTCGCTTGCAGGGTGGTCGCACCTGGCAGGGCATTTGCTCGGCGCTTGTGCGACGCCATGTCAGGCTTATCCAGGCCCCATCACAGGGTGAGACTGACACGGGGCATCAGGGCAGATATGCACATATGGCTCCAGTTCCTGAGGGAGTTCAATGGGGTCTCATTTTGGAGGTCTGACCTCCTGGCTTCACCTCGCTTTCAGATACAGTCTGATACCTCGGGATCCCTGGGTTATGGGATGTACTTCAACGGGAAGTGGGCCTATGGTGGATGGCCACCAGCCTGGTCAGGCACGGGTCGCCTGAGGGATCTCACATATTTGGAATTTTTTCCCATACTGGGGGCTTTGATGCTATGGGGTGAGGAGTGGGCCAACTCGGTGGTGCATTTCTGGTGTGACAATGCGGCAGTTGTCCACATTGTCAACTCACAGACTTCTAAATCTCCCAGGGTCATGGAACTAGTGCGCCAGTTTGTATTGCGCAGCCTGCGCCTCAATGTATTGTTCAGGGCCAGGCATGTCCCGGGGGTCAATAACGATATTGCTGACGCTTTGTCCCGCCTGCAGATCTCCCGGTTCCGCGCCTTGGCCCCAGACGCAGAGGAATTTCCCTCGCCACTCCCGGAGGAGATATGGACCTTTGGCAAGGAGAGGTGAACCGGGCGATCGGCATGTCGCTGGCGCCACGCACGCGTAAGGCGTATCACCATGCGTTGGTTTCCTTTCGGACATTTTGTACCCAATCTCGACTGCCAGATACCTGGCCGATCCCAGTGGCCCACGTCCTTCGTTTCATGGTTTACCTGCATGCCCTGGGCCTTGCACCCCGCACCATAGCATCCAGGTTGTCAGCGCTGGCTTTTATGGCCAAGGTGGGAGGTCATGCGGATAGTACCGCTGACTTCCTGTGAGACACGTTTTGGAGGGGTGGGTGCGGGAACGTGGGCGTAGCCTGGACGACCACCACCCAATTTCCCCTGGGGTCCTTACCCAACTGGCACGGGGCTGGCATGACCTATGTTTCGATAGGTATGAGGCAGCCCTGTTTCATGCGGCTACAATGGTGGCCTTTTTTGGAGCGCTCCGCATCAGCGAGCTTGTGATGCTGTCTAAGGCGGATGCAAGTTGTAGGGCACTGGAACTCGAAGATGTCTATGTTTGCAATGATTGGGCTCAGTTGAGGATACGTTCCTCTAAAACAGATCAGCACGGCGTAGGCAGTGGTGTAAGACTGCTACGATGTTCCTTGGCAGACATCTGTCCGGTTGGTGCCCTACAGGAGTTCCTTGCACTGCGTGGCACACACCATGGCCCGTTTTTCTGTCACCAAGATGGGTCTCCCCTCACTAAATTTCAATTTTGGAAGGTGACTGGGAAGGCACTGGCTAGTGTGGGCCTCCCTGGGGCCCGTTACGGCACCCATTCATTTAGAATTGGGGCGGCCTCTACTGCGGCTGCTTATGGGTACTCCGGGGCTGACATACGCAGCATGGGGAGGTGGGGCTCTCAGTGTTTCCAGTTTTATGTTCGCCCGCTCCCGCCGTGAGTACCGGTTTAGTCACCGCGTATTTCTTCCTCCCCTGTTTTTCCTTGACAGACCCTGGGTGTCGTATCACACCGGTGACAGTATGGCTGGTGGGCCACAGCTACGTGCACAGGGCAGCGCGTTACGCTGCGGCGACAGATTGGGGACCCCGACTGGGACTGGGTGCATACGCAAGTCTCACATGGTACGGTAAGCCCGGTATGTTGTGGCGGGAGCTCTTGCCATTCCTCTTTTCGGGAAGGAATGCTGACCCACCTGACATTCTGATCATACACCTTGGGGGTAATGATTTGGGACAGGTCACTGGCTTATCGCTGAAGCATGCGATTTGCGGTGACCTCGCCTACTTACATTACGTATGGCCCGCCACAACCCTTGTTTGGTCAGATATGGTCCCACGGCACGCTTATAGGGGAGGCTTTGACCTTCAGGCCCTGGACCGCGCTGGGCGCATGGTGAACAGGGCTCTGGCCCGATTCCTTTTGACCAAGGGCTGGGGGCGGGTCAGTCGTCATCCCGCCATTAGTTTGCAAAATTATGGGCTTTATGCAGGGGATGGGGTCCATCTGTCGCGAGGAGGTATGGACCTCCTGTTGGGTGATTGGCGAGCAGGCCTGTCGACCGAGCTGACGGTCTTGGGGGGGGGGGGCGTCGAGCCTTTATTGAAGCCTCTCCGGGTGGCGGGTAGCACTGGTAAGGTAAACATTTATGACCCACAGGTATCCGGCAGGTTCGCAATTGACTGGACAACACTAGATAGGCATAAGTTGTTTAAACGTTGTCCGGTCAATGACGAACCAGGCGATGGGGTGATGGCTACAGCTAGACAGCATGCATCACCCCCTGATTTTACGGATACACGTCAGAGGGTGGGGTCATTAGTTAGATATTGACTACGGTCAACAATTTGTTTGTTGTCAACAAACAAATTGATACAAATAGATACATTGTAACAATTGCCGTTGGCAATTTTGGGTGGTACCTTACCAGTGTTACTTCGGCCTGCTTGCCTTAAGAATTATGATTGGTCAATTACCAATAGAAATTTATAATTCGGACTAGGGCATGAATCAATAAATGTGGCCCAATGCCGTTATCCACTTTCATCAGTGTTTGAGTCCTTTATTGGGGGGTGCACCTGCAATGCAAGCGTGGCGCCAAAATGGCCGCCACGCTCTTTGCGGCCCCCCCCACCGGACGAAGGCATCCGGGTAGTTAGGGGCGTGGCCAGCACCCTAATAAAAGGGCTGGCCATGAGGCAGCCGAGCTGCCATTTTGCGAAGCGACGGAGCGGAGAAGTTTTTCCCCTCCACCCCCTCCCTAGTTAACAGTGTGATTTCTTGGTCGCTTCGGGGCCGGGTGGGAATTTTTGGCTGGGACTCGCAATTGGCCCTTGAGTCCTGGCTTTTTTGCCCATCCCACACTGTTGCTATGGTTTGATATAGGGGTTTGTTCTGTGCTGCTGTTGATTTTGGTCACATGGGCGGGTAGCACTGGTAAGGTAAACATTTATGACCCACAGGTATCCGGCAGGTTCGCAATTGACTGGACAACACTAGATAGGCATAAGTTGTTTAAACGTTGTCCGGTCAACGACGAACCAGGCGATGGGGTGATGGCTACAGCTAGACAGCATGCATCATCCCCTGATTTTACGGATACATGTCAGAGGGTGGGGTCATTAGTTAGATATTGACTATGGTCAACAATTTGTTTGTTGTCAACAAACAAATTGATACAAATAGATACATTGTAACAATTGCTGTTGGCAATTTTGGGTGGTACCTTACCAGTGTTACTTCGGCCTGCTTGCCTTAAGAATTATGATTGGTCAATTACCAATAGAAATTTATAATTCGGACTAGGGCATGAATCAATAAATGTGGCCCAATGCCGTTATCCACTTTCATTTGTGTCTGAGTCCTTTATTGGGGCGTGCGCCTGCAAAGAAAGGATGTGTTGAGCCATATATGTTTCCTTGGGCTGATGGAAGAAAAAGCAGGATATAAATGTAGTAGATAAATAACAAATACATGTAATCCTTTGATTGCACAAAGTTAATCATGAGTGTGAGGAAGGGGGACCTGATAGACAAATGACAGCCAACTCAGGCTACTGTTGCCTTCCTAACCCCCTGTTTGGATAATTTTCAAGCCATTCGGAAGAGACCTTTGAAAGCCCACCCTGGGTGGGGTTGGCAGGGCAGAGATGTAATATATAAAACATTTTGCACCTGTCTATGCCTAAAACTGAGTCCAGTTCTCACCACCTTTAAATTAGAAAATGTTCTTGTGGCTCACATTCAGGCATGGGGTGGTCCTACCTTAAATAGTTAGATGCTTTGCAGAGACATTATGCCGAGAATTTATCTTTAGCTATTTACTGTTTTCTCCTCCTCCTCATTTCATCTGCCTTCCGCAGCGCAGCATGACACTCATACCACTGCTCCAGTTCCGCAAGTCACTTTCTAGTCCTGAGCATTTTTAATACACAAGGTTTTTGTCATCCCCAGGCCAGTATTGATGAAGCTGCCACTTGAATCCATCAAGATGGATTCAAGTGGGATTTAATCCATTTGGAGACCATCACCCTTTCTTGTGGACTTCTGCACCCAAGGCTGTTAGTCCTCAGGGTTGTCAGGTAGTTAACCGTCGCCTGACACTCGGCGTTGAGTCACTGGCAGTATGGTCTACTCTAGGGGTGCCCAAACTATGGCCTGGGGTTCGGATCCAGCCCCGACATCAATTCATCTGGCCCATGAAGCCGTCATCACTCCTGGCAGTAGAAGTAAAACACACCCATAAAACGTTTTTTACTTCTACTTCCAGAAGCGACAAGGGCTTCGTGAGCTGGATGAATTGGCATCTGGGGCCAGATCTGACCCCAGGCCATTGTGACCAACTCCCTAAACCATGTGACCGGCCCACTGCCCAAAACGTTTGGGCACCCTGGTCTACTCTATTACCATAGCAGAATAACCTGGCCAGACTAGTTATTTCGAAAGTACAATAATTTTACAAAGCTTTAAACACATGATTTTTTGATCCATGAAAGCTAACATTAAAATACAGTAGTTAATCTTTAAGGTGTCACAATGTTTTTTGTCTTTTGTTTTGTTTTGTTTTATTTACTATCTGATGTGCTTGCATCATCCACTTCAAAAAAAAAATCTCATGTGTGTAGCTTAACTATGTTTTTGGCGTTTTTGTGGCATAGCTGACAACAAACTGCTGCTGCTGTTCTTGTTTTAAACTCAATTCTAAACTTTATTCCAGAATGACAAATTTATAATTTTGAACATCCTGCTGCTGTTGCTCAGAGACTGTCAGACGAACAGATGGCATTTATTAACGGCCACCAGAGGCTGCTCAGTCACCATAGACCTAGTTCTTTGAAGATTAAAATCTATGTGGCAAAACAATAAAAATGTGATGTTCTGCTGCTTTGGGGGAATTATTTTTCATATAAAAACAGCAGTGCATGCCTTGGTGGTCTTCTCTTTGGGGTCATTAATTGTCTTGTATAACAAGGCAGAAAGGAGGAACGGCACACTCTATTATCTAAATCAGCTTTCCTGCATTCTCAAATCTTCCTTGGGGTTTTGTCAGTGACCTTTAAACAATTTCCTTTTTGATTACAGAAACTTCTTTTGTAAAGCTGTTTTTCTTAGACATTTCTCCCCTACCTCCCATCCCCAGGAACCATTCAAAGTTCTAGTTTTTAATTTAGAGTCGTCTTGTTTCCTCAGTTTCCTCAATTTTTCTTCTTGTGTTTTTGGAAGAAAATAAATGCTAAGATGAGTAAGGTAACCAGAAAAATGATAACCAAGCAATGTGTTGTGAAATGGAAATATTTGAACATATGGCAATTTCGGAGGTAGCATTCTACGTGGCATGTTTGTTATTTCAAATATTGATTATTTTGTATATACAGTATTACTTTATATCTATATCGTGTGTATGTCTGCAACCCTAGTTTTGTTGCAATATGCTTTCAGATTTTATTTTATTTTTTTCAACAGAAGATCAGTTGGTAGCATCATACTTTTAATGATGTGATCATTGGATCAATTTCAATTAGTCGATGTGAGTGCATGCTTATTGCTTAATTTCTGTTGAGCATGCAACCCTTGTCAATCTCTTTGCTGTTCATCAATATTTTTATAATAACTTTTGATTAATAGCAGCAGCAGCAATAAATCCACTCCCATTATTTTTTTAGAGTGAAATATTCGACAATAACAATATGCACTTTGAGAAGCTGATCTGGAACAAAGCATATGTTTGCCTTAATGACAGGAAGCATATAATACTTCAGTAGGTTTACTCATAGGAGCAGTCAGTTGCCAAGTGATTAAATACATAGTTTAGAGAACATTATTAAATTACTTCAGAATTTCGAAGATGATCTTTGCCTAGTAATTGTAATATTCTACATTTCTGCATGATAAAAAAATAATGCAAAATAATTATTTAGAAGGATTCATACAATGAATTCATAGCAGAATAAACACATTATGAGAATACTATAGAGATGAACAGTTCTATAGACGGAGTTGTTGCCCTTTAGGAAGGAACTAAAGACCTGGCTGGCGGGCCAAGTTTGGGGTGCGGGTGGGGATGGGGGTACCGTTGGGTTGTTGGTATAGAGAAGTGTGCCTTCCCACAAGGTCCCTTCGGTTCTTGCGCACCTTTTAGGGGTGGGGTTTTTTAACTTTTAACTTTTTTATCATGTGTCTTTTATGTATTTACTGTCCGCTATGTAAACCGCCCTGAGTTGGGTTGTACCTGAGTGGGCGGTATATAAGCGTGAAAAATAAATAAATAAATAAATAAATAAATAAATAAATAAATAAATAAATAAATAAATAAATAAATAAATAAATAAATAAAAGAGGTTAAAGAAAAGGTTACTGTCCATGGTCTTTATTTTAAGTAACCAAATACAAAGTACAGTATGCATTTTTAAATGTCCCTTCAGTAAAATAGTTTGCCATCAAGCCAAAGTAAAAAGGCACACATTTACCCATATGTTTTAAAATTACACTCAATGTTCTCTCCTTTTAAAAATCAATTAGATTTAAGAACATGGAATTTCATGGTTTTGCGAACAAGGAGAAAAAAACTTGACATTGTTGAATACTGTACAGTAAAACCTCGCATAAAGAGCGCCTCGCTTAGAGACTAACTCACTTAAAGAGCAGAATTTTTTCTGAATGGTCGCCTCACTTAACAACTAAAACCAACCAAAAACTCACTTAACAACTAAATCGGGGTTTGCAATCCCCCCGCCAGAAGTCACAATTGGTCACTTACACTGGTGTTTCACTTAAAGAGCAACGCATTATGCTCTTTAAGCGAGGTACCACTGTATTTTTAAAGCAAAAATATTTTTAAAATGTAAATTTTCTCATAACAAGTATACAGATGTATTTAGCCATAAGTAATACCTTATTAAACTATCATGATTTAATGTGATACTTCTTTCCCTTCTTTATGTGCATGTCAGACAATAGGCTTCTTATATACTCACCTTCAGGTCCAATGAGTTAAAAACCAAGCCAGGAGAATAAAATGTTGGTTGGATGAGCAAGGTACGGCCGCCAAAATAGTGCATAGGAAGAAGAAAAAGAGTCCAAGCTATTAAGTATGGTCCATTGCCTTTCTGCCATAGAATACTTTGTTGAGAATGAGCTTGATGCCTTGTAAGCACGTTTTGATGATTCATTAAATCCCATTTTAAAAAAAGGAAGAATCACTTCAGTGCAGCAAGTGATTCACTTGTTTTTCAGTTTAATTATAAGCTGTCTGGATAATGAGTTTGCTAACTACAGTGCTTGCCACAGAATCCTCCCTTGATTAAATGGATAAACAATGATTGAATCATGGTACAGTATTTAAAAAGAATAAATAAATAAATAAATAAATAAATAAATAAATAAATAAATAAATAAATAAAAATAATAATAATAATAATAATAATAATAATAATAATAATAATAATAATAATAATAATAATAATAATAATAATAATAATAATAATAATAATAATAATAATAATAAACAGTGCCACAATACAGTTGGTAAAATGATTCATTGGACATTGTGTCACAAATACCATTTGCCCATAGCAAAGAACTGGTGGGATCATAAGCCCGAAAAGGTGATTGAGAATGAACATGCAAAAGTACTCTGGGATTTTTCAAATACAGACTGACGGGGTTTTGGAGCATAATACCGCAGATATTACTATTGTGGAGGGGGGGGAGTATGGAGCATCGACATTGCCATACCTGGTGACAGCAGAATCAGCGAGAAACAGCTTGAAAAAATTACTCGATATCAGGATCTGAAAATTGAACTGTAAAGACTCTGGCAAAAACTGGCACAGATGGTCCCAGTGGTAATCGGCACACTGGGTGCTGTGCTTAAAGACCTAAGTAAGCACTTAGAAACAATTGGAATTGACAAAATCACCATCAGCCAGCTGCAAAAGGTCACCCTACTGGGATCTGCTCGCATAATTCGCTGATACATCACGTAGTCCTAAATGCTTGGGAAGTATTCGACTAGTGAATTATGATACAAAATCCAGCATAGTTATCTTGTTGGCTGTGGGTTTGAGGATAATAATAATAATAATAATAATAATAATAATAATAATAATAATAATAATAATAATAATAATAATAATAATAATAATAATAATAATAATAATAATAATAATAATAATAATAATAATAATAATAATAATAATAATAATAAATAAATAAATAAATAAATAAATAAATAAATAAAAGTGTGAAGCCCTTTGGAACCAGTAGTTTAAAACATCAGTTTGTATTCCAAACAGACTTTTGTGCAGATTCTCCAGGTATAATTATGTAGATGATCTAATACATAACAGTAACCACAGCGAACTCTATAAAAGGACGAGTAAATGCTTGAAACAAAGCAATGTCATAATGTAACATTTACATTAAAATGTCATGCTGTAGAGCAGTGGTTCCCAACCTTTTTTGGCCATGCCCCACCTAAGCATCTCTAAAATCCTGATGCCCCTCCCCCATGACATGGGCACCATGGCTGTAAAGTAAGAATGTTTTAGTACCTTCTAGTTCAGGAGTTCTCAACCTTTTTGAGCCGGGGGCCAGGTCACACTCCCTCAGACAGCTTTGGGGGCTGGACGGCCATTTTGCCGTTCCTCCACCACATGGCACTTCCTGGTGTGGTAGAGGCAGTGAGGGCCACATGAAATGGTGCCATGGGCTGCATCCGTCCTATGGGCTGCAAGTTGAGAATCCCTGTTCTATTTTGATCTTTACTTTTGATTTCTGCCGTACATATGTGTACCAATGGACTTTTGCACATTTGAAGAGATGAGCCAACTGATTCTGTCTACAGTCCCTGACGTTATCTGTTTCTATCTGTTTTTCCATTTTTTAAAAAAATTTTCAAATGGGGGGGGAGATTTACCTCTTTCTGCTTCCCTTTAATATATTAGGGTAACAAAGAATGGGTTTTCTCACACTTTGGGAATTGTGAGGTTAGTAGCATGATTTAAGTGCTATAATGTTGCATGTCTGTGTGCTTTATTAGTTTGTTAAATTTAAAGCACACTAGTTTATTACACAGTGGAAATATAATACCAGAAATATCCTGTAGTTAATTCCATGCACATTAGTTTTTAACAAGAACCTGGAATGTAAGAACTGGGTATCTGTCCAGGAAATCATAGACAATGAAAGAAAATAAAGCCAACACTTCCATGTGTTAAAGTATTTTAATAAAATGCATCAGCATCTTTTTTATTTTATTTTTGTAAATGTATTTCTAAAAGACCAGTGCTAGTTTACACGTTGAAAGAACTTTGGTTATGTTCAATGAACAAATAGAAATAAGTCTACAGTTAATATTGATAACTTTTCATCTCTCTTGGAAATGCAGCTGCATTTTTACTCAAATCTGTATTTTTGGACAAGCAGATCCAGGACCACATTCATTTTCTGCCACTTCAATTTACCACTGCTGTTATGGGATTAAGCAATGTATTTATATTCTCAATCCTGCTCCTCTGCTTTCCCCACCACCACCACCACCACCACCATTTTCCAGCTTCATTAATTTGCAGTTTATTCTAATGTACAAACCAATTATCTGTTATTTAACCAGGACAGCAAACAATGGTTTAATCCCGGCTTCCAAACAAGGATGGTAGGAAGTACTGTATTTAAATTACAGTTCCCTAATTTGAGTTTTAGTGTAAACTGTTATTAAATCAACAATGAAATCCCCCAAACTAGTCAAGTGAGACATGAAAGAGGAAAAGCTGCTCATCAGGATTACTCATTCACACCCAAACAAATATTATTGACGTTGCTGTATCACATCTAAATTGTATATGTTCAGATGTGATACTATCACTCCAATAATATTTGATTACAGCCAAATTATAAATATGATTTAACACATATTAAATTTTGTGGGTTTTTTATTCTTTCTGATGAAAGACACATTTCTGTGCCTTTCAACATAACACTATTTACCATTCTCTTTCATAGTAATTTTCCCCTAAGGCAGTGGTGACAAACTTATGGCACACATGCCTGATGTGGCAGTCCCTGCTCAATCTGTTGGCATGTGCACTGTCACCCCAGCACAGATTTTGCCCCACCCCCTGCTCAGCAGTCCAATTGGAACACTTCCTCCCTCCCCCCAGCACAGAGTTCACCCTGCTCCACTGTTTGGGCACTCAGTCTCTAAAAGGTTTGCCATCACTTCCATAGGGGATTTTTTCATACCTGACTTCCAATGTGTTGTTTGGGTGAAATAGTTATAGTGTGGCACCAGAGGTTTTGTGAGCCTTATTAAGGCAGGGTTTTTATGTCAAGAGCATCCCAGGACTTGAGATTTCAAAGCCAAAGCCTGAGGCCAAAAACCTTTAGTCTCCAGCCCTGAGACTTGGGAACTCTAGCATTAAGGACAAATGACAAAATAAGGGGGAAGCAAAAAAAAGTGTTTCCAAAGGATTGCTTCATTCTGTGAAATACAGCATTGCTACATCACTAATTGCTGCTGTACAATCTGATGTCTTTTCATCTATATTGAAACTAAAGTTGAAGTATGCTATTGTATATAGTATACAGTACTATATTTTGCTATTGGTAAAATATAAACCCTACAAAAACATTAGCAATAGAAAAGAAAGTCAGCCAGAGTGGGAAAATACCCCAGATGGGCAGGATATAGATGTAATTAAAAAAGAAAGGAAGGAAGGAATCCTAATTAAGTTCCAATTCAGACTATCCTAATTTACAACTTGTTACTTCAGTGGAAGTATGTGTAGGATGTAGAACTAATGCCAAAGTATGATAATACACTCTGACTCTGGATTGTAAATCAGCATTACCACAGATGCATCCTACTGATACCGATACTGAGAAGAATGTAAAAATCTGTAACTACAGAAGAATTTGAGAACCTGTTAACCAGATTTTATACCTACTAATAATGTCATCTCAATAAACCTATCTATCCACGGAAAATAATACTGCCTTACAGTGCAACTGTGCACTGAAAATTTAAAGCACAAATGCAATAGTCTTACAATATACAATGATTATGAAAAGGAAATGGTTGCAAATGAATACATATGGATATACACAACCCTAGGTCGGTGATGGCGAACCTTGGCACTCCAGATGTTCTTGGACTTCAATTCCCAGAAGCCCCCATGAATCCACACGAATGGGTTTATTGCGATTCATCCGGCCCACGCCGCTCTCCTACCTCCTGAAAGCGGAAGTAAAACACTCCCTGATATTTAGGAGGGTTCAAGGCTATGAAGTTGCATAAATATCAGAATGAGTACAATCAAGAACGGTTAAGAGCACATGGTATCCAGAACACCACTGTTGGGGTGATGAAGAAAGCCTCTTTGTATGTCCTGATGGCATCCTCAATTAGCTTTTCAAGTGCTATTTTTCAAAATGGTTAGTGGTTGGGTAAAATAAAACCATAATCTCATAGGAAAATGTTTTGACAATTTTACAAGATTCTTTCTCATAAAAAGGTCTCCCTTGCTGGAAAGCCAATCGTGTCTGACTCTAGGGGGTGGTGCACATCTCTGTTTACAGCCAAAGAGCCAGCATTATCTGCGTCTTCAGACTTTTCTGTGGTCCTATGGCAGGCATGACTAAACACCAGAGCATATTGAACAGTAATGCTACTACCTTTCTCGCTGAAGCAGTACCTATTCATCTACTTACAATTTCTTGCTTTTGAACTGTTTGGTCGGCAGAAGTTGATACAGAGTTTACATGTCTTTCTCATGAACTGGGGGAGAGGTGATACAAAGATAGATAGATAAATCTTTATTGTCATTGTCCCCTTGCAGGAACAACAGGAACAAGGCAAGATTGGTAGAGGCACCATCAAGTTTGAGAGTTTGAGATAATTTCCCTTTGTTGTAGCCTGTTGGTGGAGACAGAGCACTTGAAGCTCAGCCTACTACACATAACATAAATTCATGTCTTGTTGTGACTGATATAAAGGTAAAGGTTGTGATTGCTCAAAAGCCAGTCGTATCCAACTCTAGCATTCAGTGCTCATCCCTGTTTATAGCCAAAGAGCCAGCGCTGTCTGTGTCTAAAGACGTTTCCATAGAAATGTGGCAGGCATGACTAGACACTGGAGTGCTAGAATGCTGTTTACCTTCCACTGAAGTGGTACCTATTTATTTACTTGCGATTTCTTACTTTTGAATTGCTAGATTGGCAGAAGCTGAGACAGAGACGGTAGCTCATTCCGTCATGCAGCACTTGGGTCTCAAACTGCTGACCTGTCGACTTTCCAGTTGTCAAGATCAATGTCTTAACCACTAAGCCACTGCAGTCCCTGTTGTGGCTGATAATAGCTGGCTAAAAGGGATTGACTTAGCAGGTCCAGGGAGCAGCAAATGCTTCCAGGTGGTGCTTCATACCAGCCACATTTAAAGATGTATTACTACACTCATTCCTCAAGCATCCTAGCATTGTAACTTCTTGCAGCTGTTCCATCATTGACATCGGTAGAAAATATTTTAATTTAAAGATAATGGTGATAATGCAGATGATTAGTCTGCATTACAAATTAATAACCAAACACAGAAAATGCATTTTCAGTTTGGGCAAAGGATAAACGGATTATTTTAATTATAATAAAAATACACTCCTCCTTTCAAGAATACCAACTTTATATATTTGCTATAATTATCATTGTCAGATCACAGCACTGAGTGTTGGTTTGCCACATAAAATTAGCTATTTCAGCAGTCATACCATATGTGATATGCAGTAGCATGCAGCTTTCCTAACTGCCTAATATCAGTAGACACTACTGGATATTGCAGAGTGGAAATGTGCATGTGCGTGTGTGTGCATGGGGGAAAATGCAGAGTATATAGATTTAGTTTAAAGTATTCTGTCTTTCTTAAGGATAATGTTATTTCTGTTTTAATTTATATTATTATCTATGGCAGAGGTTTCCAACCTTTTCAAGCTGGGGGCCAGGTCATGCTCTCTCAGTCATCTTCAAGGGCCGGACAGCCATTTTACCCTGCCTGTGTGATGGGATGGCCATTTGTCCCAACAGCTTCAAAGGGGCAGCCATTTTGTTTCTTGAATGCCCTTGGAGGAGTGGGGAGCCACATGAAATGGTGCTGGGGCAGGATCCAGCCCATAGGCCTTAAGTTGGGAAGCCCTGGTCTATGGTGTCAGTAATGAACTAATTCTAAGAGGTGAAAGGAAAAGGACAAAGGAAGGGGTAAATATATGTTAAAGGAATAAAAAAAACCTCTTTGTCAATCTCAAAAAAGATATATTCTTATCATGTACACATCTGTGCTTTAATTTCATCATCTTGTAAATTATAAAATGGCTATAACATAGGATAGTTCATAATTCCATCTATAAATATAAGTGATGTATCCAAATGATATCAGCAAAGAGGTATGAATTCTTAGACCAGACAGATTAATTTCTCCTCCTCAGGATATCAAACTGGGCTTGTATCTATGGGAATTCATTTTTTATGTATGTTGTAAGAGGGAATAACTGTCAGTGCTGGATGCAAATGAACGGAATATAAAATTCATTACTCCTGGTGCATATAAGCTCCTGTTTACCCTGCAGAAAATTAACGCAGTGTGCTGATGTATACTAGTAGAAAGAAAAGTTTAGTCACTTAATCAATCTGTTACAAATACAAATAAACTTTGTATGTGAAAACATATAAATAGCACTAAAATGCATTTGCATTTTAGGCACCCTGAAGGTGGACCAAGAAACACATTAACTGGATTTGTGCAAATACTTGGTATTTCACTTTTGTTAGTATTTCTCCACTGTTCCACTCTATTCTAAGGCATTTCTTAATTTGTGAAGCATTTTCTAGTCATTCTAGTTATAGTCATTGATGTAGCAAACTCCATGATCATAGGCTGTTGTGATTCAGACCTCAGCTTTGCTTGGCTATACCTAAAGATCAAACAACAAATTTCCATTTTGAGTGTGTGAACCAGAAGACCTAGCAAATACCTTCTCAGTTGATCTTAAGGCAGAAGCATGTATAAAAAGAGAAATGGGGTTTTTAGTTTGAGTGCTCATTTGTGTGTATTTTTAGTCTGAGAACAGTGTAAACAATCCAGTGGCTCTAAACGAGACCCAGCTTCAAAGTAAGGGTCAGAGAGACTAAACAAAATGAAAAGATCAACATTCTCCCCTTGCTGGGGAAAAAGCCCCAAGTGATTGTTTTCCTTCTTTGGGTTATTCAATATGTAAATTGTTGTTGCTAAGTCACACAGTCGATTCCAACCCTTTGCGACCCTATGGACCATTGCCTGCCAGGTCCTAAGTTATCAAAAATTAGT
Organism: Bradypodion ventrale; assembly: GCA_035047345.1. Taxonomy (NCBI): domain Eukaryota; kingdom Metazoa; phylum Chordata; class Lepidosauria; order Squamata; family Chamaeleonidae; genus Bradypodion; species Bradypodion ventrale. Next base: position 261,459,570 of record JAWDJE010000003.1, on the reverse strand, counting down.
ATGAATCTTGGAGAAGAGGAAATGCACAAATTTTCCAGTGACTTTACCACCTCCAAAAATGTAAAGTGTCTCGTGAACAGTTTTGATACTGTTGGTTTTTTTAAAAAAGGCATTGACAAATGCAACTATGCAACCGTACTGCCAGTTTCAATAATACTTGATTAATCAATGTCCTGGCATTTCCAAGATTTCATTTTTTCTATAACTTGGCAGTGTGTGCTGACATTCCATGCTTTCATTTTTGTTGTTGTTCAGTCGCACAGTCGACTCCAACCCTTTGCGACCCTTTGCGACCCTATGGACCATTGTCCTCCAGGCACCTCTGTCCTCCACCATCTTCCTCAGCCCGCCCAGCTCTGTGCCCATTGTGTCTACAATGTCATCTAGGCATCTCATCTTTGGCCACCCCCTTCTTCTTTTGCCCCCCACCTTCCCCAGCATCAAGGCCTTCGCAAGTGAAACCTCCCTTCTCATTTGATGTCCAAAGTACTTCATCTTCATCTTTACTATTTTACTTTCCAATGAGCAGTCAGGGTCGATTTCTTCTAAAATTGACCTATTTGTTCTCCTTGCTGTCCAGGGGACTCTCAAAACTCTCTTCCAACACCACATCTCAAAGGCATCTATTCTTCTGTGCTCAGCTTTCCTAATGGTCCAGCTCTCACACCCATACATTACCACTGGGAATACCATTGCTTTGACTATATGAATTTTTGTTTGCAAGGTGATGTATCTACTTTTAACTATGTTCCCCAGGTTTCTCATAGCTTGTCTCCCAACAAGAATCAGTCACCTTTTTATTTCATGGCTGCAGTCACCATCTGCAGTGATCTTAGATCCTAAGATAAACGTTTCCCTTGCTCGAAAGCCAGTCGTATCTGACTCTAGGATGCAGTGCTCATCTCTGTTTCAAAGCCGAAGAGCCAGCGCTGTCTGCTACTGCAGACGTTTCCATGGCCATGTGGCAGGCATGACTAGACACCGGAGCGCATGGAACGCTGTTACCTTCCCACCAAAGTGGTCCCTATTGATCTACTTGCAATTTCTTGCTTTCGAACTGCTAGGTTGGCTGGAGCTGGGTCAAAGACGAGAAGCTCATTCCGTCCTGCAGTACTTGGGAATCGAACCGCTGACCTTCTGCCTCCCAGTCAGCGTCTTAGCCACTTGAGCCACTGCAGTCCCTATGAAAATACAGTGGTACCTCATACAACGTCCAAACTTGGTTCCACAAGTTTGGACTTTATACGGATTTGGACTTTGTATGAGGCATGCAAAATCCTAGCTGCGATGCCCCATACAACGTCCAAATCCTTGCTGCGATGCCTCGTACAACGTCGTTTCCATAGAGATACATTGTACTGTAACAGCACAGACTTTAGGGCAAAGTCAAGGAAACTGACAGAACATTAAGAAATCATTGTCTAAAGGCTAAAAACATTACAAAAACATGTCAAACAACCTTGATTGTCCAAGAACCTGAAGAATGCTGCAAAAATCCCAGGCATGCTTCTAAAAATTCTGATGAAAAATTTCAAAAAAATCCAAAATCCCGTTCAAAACCACTCCTAAACACTCTTTGTCTTGTGCAAAACCCACAAGAGCAATGCACGCATGTGTCCTGCCTTTTATACTGCCCAGGCACAATGCAACCTGGGGAAAACTGAATGCCTCATACCAAGTCGAGCGACTTTGTATGAGGTAACTTTTTCCAAGAAATTGGGCGATGTATGAATTCCATGTTGCATGAAGCGGACTTTGTATGAGGTATTACTGTAGACTATGTCACTGCTTCTACTTTTGAAAATTCAGTATTTGGGTTTCAATAAATAAATAAATGTTTGTTCTCCTTGGTTAACTCTCCAGGAGCCTGTTTAAGGCTAAGAATGGATGCGGAAGAAGTTAGGCAAGAATGAAAATACTCTCCCCTTTTTTTGTAGAGGGAGGAGACACTGGTTCTGCTTTCCAGCCTCTCTTAAACCCGGGAAAGCTTCCCTAATCCTCGCATAGGCCCAACAGCCTCGCATAAGCAGTGTCACTCCTCCTCCCTCCTTCCACTCCCTGAGTCTGAGCCCTGATTGGCGAGCCTATGTCATGGCCTAATTCAGCCAACTACTGCATCTCGGAGCTGCGGTTTGAAATGGGAGCCAGGCGGACAGTTGCTTCCCCTGGAAAACTCCCTGTCTTGAAATAGGCTCGCAGACGAGATTAAGGCACTGGACTTTCTGTAGCAATCGCTCCTTTGCGGCCGAGGGGGAGAGAAGAGCCTCAGGACTTAGAGAGACGGAAAGTTGCCTGTTTGGAACTGGGAAACTATCGGTGGGATCTGGTTTTTGTTTTGTTTTTATTATCCCGGAACGCTTCCTATTTCTTGCCGGATGGATAATGGGATTTTAACCATGAGGCAGGTAAGGTAAATTTCTGCGAAGAGCCAAGAGGGAGAGGGGGAAAAAAAAGTTCGAAAGCAAGAAATTGCAAGTAGATAAATAGTGGTAAGGTAACAGCGTTCCGTGCACTCCGGTGTCTAGTCATGCCTGCCACATGGCCACGGAAACGTCTGCAGCAGCAGACGGCGCTGGCTCTTGGGCTTTGAAACAGAGATGAGCACTGCACCCTAGAGTCGGATACGACTGGCTTTTGAGCAAGGGAAACCTACCTGCTGTTTTCATAATCCTTCAGATGGGAGTTTTGTTCCAAATTATCGCAAAGGAAACAGCTTGAGAAAGGCTGACCCAGAAGAAGGGTGAGTTGGAGCTTCAGTGTAGAAGCACCTTGAATCCTTTAGGTTAGCACATGAAACTGAATAGGGTATTGCTTGGGGGAAACTGTGTCCAGACAACATAGATAGAAAAACCCTGATTATATAATGGGCATGGCTTTGAAACAGATGAGCACTGAACCCTAGAGTCGGATACGGCTGGCTTTCAAGCAAGGGAAACCTTTACCTTGGTTTAGTTAGACCGGATGCGATGTCTCTTTGTTTTGTTAGTTGTTGCAATGGCTACTCACAGTTAGTGTAACCTTTGAAGCGGTGAGTTGCTGGCGCTTTTTGGTGCCACTGATGTTCGGGAAGTGTTCAAAGTTTCGCCTCGCTGGTGACGTCTTTGGCATTGCCATTGTTTGCAGGTCGGTTCCGGAGAGGACTTTGGAAAGAATTCCTTTTCCTGGGTGTACATATGCAGGTGAAACTCGGAAATTTAGAATATCGTGCAAATGTTCATCCAGTCCAGTAATGCAACTTAAAAGGTGAAACAGATACATGAGATAGACTCATTGCATGCAAAGGGAGATAGTTCAAGCCTTACTTTGGTATAATATTGATGCTTATGGCTCATAGTTTATGAAAACCCCAATCTCATCTACCCCATAATCATCTGCAGGACGGAATGAGCTCCTGTCTTTGTCCCAGCTCCTGCCAACCTAGCAGTTTGAAAGCAAGAAATTGCAAGTAGATAAATAGGGACCACTTAGGTGAGAAGGTAACAGCGTTCCGTGCGCTCCGGTGTCTAGTCATGCCTGCCACATGACCACGGAAACGTCTGCAGAAGCAGACAACGCTGGCTCTTCGGCTTTGAAACGGAGATGAGCACTGCACCCTAGAGTCGGATACGACTGGTTTTCGAGCAAGGGAAACCTTTACCTTTAATCTCATGCACGCTGTATGTCATGATCATCACAATTATAACGAATTAAGTCATGGCATCTCTCGCTTTGCATGTAGTGAGTCTAATTCATATGTTTGTTTCACCTTTTAAGTGAAATGAATGGACATTTGCACGATAGTCTAATTTTCCGAGTTTCATCTGTATATCTGTCATCTTCCACTTGCCTTGACTTCAAAGTGGTGGGACTTCAGTGCGCTCTTACAACAACACAATATCACTGGGTGGGCTTTTCAGACAAGCCGCCAACAGTGATGGTAGCCTGATTGATTATGTGAGCAGTAGGAATTCTACTCAATTGTCACTATTAATCTTTTAATTCTTAAACTTTTTAAAAGGGTGACTTTTAAATGAGGGAAAATACTGTATACCTGCCTTTTGCGTTAACAAGTTTAGGAACAGACAAAAAAAGAACAAGGCTAAACCTGAAATACTTCCCCCTGTAAGTTATAGACATTGAAGGGGAGAGGCACAAAAAAATGCTACACTGGCATTTATGTAAGCATGAAACTTAGTACAGAAGTTTTGCACCTGTAGTGGAAATTGAGCCTTTTATTTTGGTTCAATTTTTGGAAAACAAGATGGACAGAATTGTAACTGTGCTCAGTGGGAGGGTAGTTTTAAGCAGTTTTTTAATCATGTTTTTATTATGACTGTGAACCGCCCTGAGTTGGCCTTGGCCAAGTGGGCGGTATAGAAATTGAAATAAATAAATTAATTAATTCCTTGGTTGGTGAAGGGAAAGCTTTTCCTCCCCTGGAAATCCCAGCTTGTAGAGTTGTCTTGCTTTATATGAAAGCAGCTAATTATTCCGTATTCAATTAGATCATTATGATTCTAATTTCCAAGTAGGGTAATCGGTAAAGCATCCCAGAATATCTTCCCACTAGGGGGAGATGGTGGTAATAAATTAAAAGACTGGTTGTTAAAATGTCATTGGAGTAGCAATGCCATATTCTCTTTCAATGTTCTTTTTAGTCTTTTCTTAAACTTGCTAATGCAAAAGGTGCATAAACAGCACATTTAGGATACTTCTTGTTTAAACAAAGTTATAAACCCTTTTCTAAAATTCCAAGGATTCAACGTATAGTATTCTTTTTTTAGGGGGGGATAATGAAATGTAGCAAGTAAAGGGGGAGAGAAGGAAAGGAATTTTTAAATAAAATGCTTCTGATTGATATTAATGAACACAAGAGCCAAAGAACATGTAGAACAAGATGTTTACTTCATTAGGCTATTTCCACCTTGTCATATATACAGTTACAACTCTATTTCTCTTTTGTTAGTCATTTATTTGTGACCAAAAGAAGAGTTGGTTATTAATAGTGAGTGGTATTAGTACTCACTGTAGCTTTCTTGTATATGCATGGTATCACTTGATATCAAGATATATATTTTTTGTTTTTAACCTATTATGCCTTTCATGCTCCTCCCTAAGGATGGAGCTGTGGATGCACCTATAATAACAAAGACTGGGATGTTTCTTCTTACAATAATAAGAGACAATAGTGGTCTCAGAAGGAATCTGATCAGATCGCATATAGGGGTTGTTAACCTTTTAAAACTGGGGACCAGATCACACCTCCCCAGACTGTTTGGGGGCTGGACTTGTGTCCCTGCCACCGCCAAAGGCAGTGATGGTGCAGGGGCAATGGTGGGAGCTTGTGGCGGTGGACCACCATGAGCCTCCGCCATTCCTCCTGCACTGCCACCAACACTCCCCCACACGCCTGGAAAAACAAAACAAAACCCTGTGCCGCTGCTTCTCTGCTTGCCAGCCTCCTGTGGGTGAAGGAGGGGTTCTGCCTACCCTTGACCCCGCTCGGCCAGAGCGGCACCCAGGATGGATGCGGGCGGCCACGTGTGTCTGCTGCTTCCGCCGGCACCATCCTTTTCCCCTCTGCCAGGCTTGGTGTGTCCCTAACGCCAATCGGTAGCAGGGCAGATATTGCAAGCCAGGCGGAGGGGAAAAGGACAGCGTCAGCAGCGGTGGCGGCAATGGCTGCAGGAATGAGGGCATGGGCCAGATAGAATGACACATACCGTGAGAATTTTGTTGTAGGATCGGGGCCGCTGGACGGCCGTGAGGTCCCGGAGGAGACTGATCAAGTAACGATACGAGGCAAATGGAGCGAGATCAGATCAGTGGTTTATTGAGGAAAAAGCATCATCATATATAGATCAGAAGGCAATGAGGGATAGAATCGTCATCTGACAGAAAATCACATCACCCATTTACTCGGGTTAATGGGAAATCTCTCTTGGGGAAGTTAATTAACTCAAGCAAACACTGACAGGGGAAAACCATTGTTCGGGGTTTACACCAGAGTAAATATGGCCACTATTTGCACCAAAGATTAGGCTTAACTGCGAGTGAGTCATTGCCTAATACGTAATGGAGGTTAGCGATCTGCTTTCCTCAGCGGAATCGCCGGTCAGGTCAGATGTGGGTGAATAAACCCTATGATTATTACTATTAATCCGCTCCCCCAATTTCTGGGCCCGCAGAGCCCACGGACCAGGAGCCTTCTCGACCGGAGTGGCCTCTGCCAGCTGCCACGTTATGCCAATTGCGCTCGCGGAATCCATATTTTGTTGACGTTTTGCTGTGTAAACATCCTAGCAGAAACTGGTTACCTATATTAAGGATTCTGACAAAATATTTCCAAGTGAGTACTGACTCTGGTGAGTCAGCATTGCTAGTACTCAGATTACATTTAATTCCTGACTAATGCTATTAGGAGAGGACTTGCTGAATCCTGTCTGTATACTTTTAACAGCTCTTTCTGATTTCTATGGGCTTCCACTTGTTGCAGTCTGAAGCAGTTATTATGGCTGAGTCTTGGTGAGAACCGTCATACTGTACTTAGTATTTGATATATATATGTAGTGAAATCCTAAGTGTTTTTTTACTTAGAAGTAAGTCTGCACTGTTTAAACAATGTTCAAAGCAAGCAAAAGTACTTAGATTGTAGTCTTTGAGCTAAGCTGTGATGTGTCCCCACTTCTCATATCTTTCAATTTAATGGAAAGTTTGATATTGTATGTTAAGCAACTTTTCATCTTTCTGTTAAACCAACTAGCTACCATATTTAAGCAGAAAGAACAATTAGTGCATATGTCATCAGAGAGTTGCAGCTTTTGTTTTGGTTTTTAATGTTCATGAGAGATTTACCAAACTAATGGCTAATTCAAAAACTGGGAATGAAATTGCACCAATGTTGAAGTTCATACATCTGAGAAAGCTATTTTCAGTGTTATTATTTTTTAAAAAATAAAATTACAATAGGACAACGCCAGGTCATTTGACATACAGTATTGCAGCCAGTTTCTCCTATCAGTAATATTATAGGTCCAACTGATTAAGTGTCTGTCTGTGAAATGGAACAGATTCATTATGATAACCACTTCATTGTAACAATACCCAGGGACAGCAGAAAGGTTCGGATCTGAACGCAGCAGCTAACTGTGATACTGGAAGAGGAAGAATTAGTTTCAGGAAAGTAATATGCTCACAATCACATTGATAAGATTTAGCTTCCTGAAAGGCAGAGGCAAGAAGGTTCAAAGGGGCTGATTCTTGATTATCCAGTACTATTGAACATTATTGCAAAAAGCAACGGACGGGTTATTAAATATATTTAACATATTTTGATGATGCAGAGTGAATGGCATTTGTGAAAGGTTGGAAGAGCATAATTTATTAAAGGAATAATTATAAACTTCTAAAGAAAAGTGTCTGAACTGATAATAAAGAAGACTTATTAACTCATCTGGGTCAATTAATGGACTTCTGGGCCCATTGAAGTCATTTAATGTCTAATGAGTTTGTGTATGTGTGTTTTGAGAGAGGAGAGGCCATAGGAATTGGCAGTTTTCTGCAGTAGCATGTGCTGAATCTTTAACAATAATTCAGGCTGCAAGCCTAAAAATACTTACTTGGAAATAAGCTTCATGAACATAACTTGGTTTGCTTCAAAGTAAACATGCAGACAGATCCATTTTTATTTTACTTGCCTGGGTTATATTCTTTGTGTCTGATTTTAATGTTTATGTTCTGATTATTTTTTGAGAAATAATAGTTCTTAAATAGAAGATCATAAGTTTTAACACTTAAAAAGTTCAAGATTGACTATAGATGCTGGCAGAAATAATTGACTTGAAAACTGGAATCATTTAAAGACACCTTCAATCTGCACTATAAAGTATTAGGTTATTTTATAACACATCAAAGTTTGTGTCTTCCAAAACATTTATTTATTTATTTATTTGCTTATTTATTTGCAAAAATAAATAATGGCACCCAAGACATAGTAGTGTTTGACTATTGCCACACACACAAACTTTGTAAACAATTTTAAAGAGTAAATGTATCTGCTTTGAAATAGGTGTAAACACGTTTAATTGTTTTACGTGCAAATCTGTTTAAAATAAGCAACCTGAGAATTTAAAACGAATAATGTTTTAGGACATACTGGCTGAAATCCTATTCATGAAATTACATTGGATGAAGTGTGTAGTGTGCGCGAAATCCCTTTCATTGTGAGGAAACCAATGGGAGTCATGGGACCTTTGTGGCAGGGTAGGAAATATTTTATTTCAGAAAAATCAGAGCAGTTGATGACATCGTTATCATTAAGTGGTGTAACTGACAAAACAGGATTTCAGCTCATAGGTCTGAAATTCAGCATTTGCCCATTGGCATCATTCAATCTGGCCCACACCCTCGCTTCAGCCACTGCCACCACCACCACCACAATCCTTGTTCCCTCTGCTTGGCTTTGCTGTTGTTGTTCAGTTGCACAGTCGATTCCGACCCTTTGCGACCCCATGGACCGCCGCTCTCCAGGCACCTCTGTCCTCCGCCATCCTCCTCAACCCGCCGAGCTCTGTGCCCATTGTGTCTACAATACCATTTAGCCATCTCATTTTTGGCCACCCCCTTCTTTTTCCCTCAACCATTCACAGCATAAAGGCTTTCTCAAGTGAATCCTCTCTTCTCATTTGATGTCCAAAGTACTTTAGCCTCATCTTTACGATTTGACCTTCTAAGGAGCAGTCAGGGTTGATTTCTTCTAAGATCGACCTATTTGTTCTCCTAGCTGTCCAGAGTACTCTCAAAACTCTCCTCCAACACCACATTTTAAAGGCATCTATTCTTCGGCACTCAGCTTTCCTTATGGTCTAGCTCTCACAACCATACATTACCACTGGGAATACCATTGCCTTGATTATGCGAATTTTTGTTTGCAAGGTGATGTTGCTACTTTTAACCATGTTCTCCAGGTTTCTCATAGCTTGTCTCCCAAGCATCAGTCACCCTTTTATTTCATGGCTGCAGTCACTATCTGCAGTGATCTTTGATCCTAAGAAAGTAAAATCTGTCACAGTTTTTACTTCTTCCCCATCTATTTTCCAGGGACTGATAGGGCCTGTTGACATTATCTTGGTTTTCTTGATGTTTAGTCTTAAACCAGCTTTTGCACTCTCCTCTTTCAACCTAATCAGGAACTTCTTTAGGGCTTCCTCACTTTCTGCCATTAGGGTGGTATCATCTGCATATCTTAAATTGTTGATGTTTCTCCCAGCAATTTTGATTCCTACTTGTGATTTGTCCATCCCTACATTGCACATTATGTGCTCTGTGTATAAGTTAAATACGCAGGGTGACAAAATGCAGGCTTGTCTTACTCCTTTTTCTATTCCAAACCACTCCGTCATTCCGTATTCTGTCCTAACTGTTGCTTCTTGTCTCATGTACAGATTTCTCATGAGGCGTATAAGGTGTTTGAGTATTCCCATCTCTTTGATTACTTGCCACATTTTGTTATGGTCCACACAGTTAAAGGCCTTGGTGTAGTCAATGAAACAGAAGTAGACTTGTTCCTGATATTTCTTTGTTTTCTCCATGATCCTACTTATGTTGGCAATGTGGTCTCTAGTCCCTCTGCCTCTTCTGAAACCAGCCCGCACCTCTGGTAATTCTCTCTCCATGTTTTGCTGCAGTCTATCCTGTATTATCTTAGCATATTTAGTAGCATAATTCTGAGTCCATCTGTCAGAAGGAGGCTTATTAAGTTCAACTGGAATTGGTAAGTGTATGTAGGATTGCAGCCTAAGTCCCAGTAGGTCAATAGTGTTAAGCATGTGCTAGAATTTCTGCTGTTGGAATTAGTGTTTAACTGTATGGATGCATGCTGAACAAATACTGTATTCTGGATTAGTACCTTATCAAGCCATACCTGTCAACCGCGGCTCCGGAAAATACGGGACCGGAGCAGAATAGTTCTGCGCAGGTCGCCTTCTACGCAACCTGCGCAGAACGGTTCTGTGCAGGTCGCTTTCTACGCATGCGTAAAACCCTTCTACGCTTGCGTAAAACCTTTCTACGCATGCGTAGAAGGCTTCTACGATCCCCTTCTGTGCAGATTGCCTTCTATGCATGCGTAGAAGGGGTCTACGCAAGCGTAAAAGCCTTCTACGCAGAAGGGATGCACCGTACCTCTTTTCCCCCTGCTGCCAATTCCGGGGTTTTGGCAGCTGCGGGCGGGAAATGGCGCAAATCGGCGCTGAAAATCAGGAAATCCCGGCCAATCCGTGAAAGTTGACAGGTTTGTTTCAAGTCAGCTTCAAGTGCCAGATGGCCATTTTGCCCTGCCTGCACAATGGGGTGGCCATTTTGTCTCAACAGCTTCAAAGGAGTGGCCATTTTGTGTCTATAATGCCCTTGGAGGGGGAGCATATGAAATGGCATTGCAGGCTGGATCTGGCCCATGGGCCTTAGGTTGTGAACCCCTGCCGTAGTATAATAAACTCTAGTAATGGAAATAACATAGATGACACATACTGTTATGTAAAAGCACCTGACTCTATTGTACTGTGTATGTCTTTATTATCCCCTGTTCTCACTGCTAGGCCTTTCAGTAAAAAAGCAAGGATTTGCTTTAGAAGTAATAAAATCAACTGTGTGCCATTAAGTAAATTCTGACTCGTGGCAACTTTTGCCATGGCATTCTAGATAGAGAATATGCAGAAGTCGGCTTACCATTCCCTTCTTCTAGGGGTACCCTGGGACTGTGCAGATTGCTCAAGGCTGGCTTCTCCCAGGAGGCACAGTGGGGATTTAAACTCCCAGCCCCTGGCTCCGCAGGCAAATGCCTAAACCCCTGAGCCATTCAGCCAGCTTTTAAAATGTTTTAGAAAAAGAATGAGTTTTTATTGAAATATGTTAACTCAGCTTTCAGTTCGAACTTTCCCATCATTTTGTACTGATTCTGACTCAGAAAGAAAAATGTAGTTTTTGTCTGAGAATGTTGCTGTTGTACCTCATAGATAATAGAAGGGTGGTGGTGGTGGTGGGGAGCGCATGGAGTCCATAGGCTGATGAATGTATCAGTTAATTAGTGGCTGGACATTACCCAGTAGGAAGCCTGGCCAGGTTTTTGTGTGTATGTACGTGTGTGTTGTCTGCTTTCTTTGATCACTTGTGTGGTAAATAGACATGCAGAGTAACTATGGCAACATGTGCTGTAGGTTTGTGGGAACAGGGGAGACTCAATCACTCAACAAAGGATAGTTTGTTAGAATAGTTGGTTATGATTACAAAAAGGTGGTAACACTCAGGCTATTTAAAAGCATGCATTCTGGGAAGGAAACGCACATTTTATGTTACCAATTTTTTTAATAAAATATGTATCTGACTACAAAAGATTTGCTATGGTGAAGCAGAAAGAAATAACAGTGGTGTTTTTTTGAAAAAGATATATCCTTTCAAAAATGAAGTCATTTCAAGCATTGTACTGAAACTTAATGAAACTAAAATAAAAATGGCATTGGCAGGAAAAACTGGGGGAGAGACTTAGAAAAGTAGCATTCTGCAAATTCACATACTTTCTAAATTCGTGGGCTTTGAAACATTCATGTTTATAGAATACCTACTTCAGTTACCTGCCTGTAGAGGTCAGACTTGAAATTTAATTGCTGCAGTGAAAGCCAAATGGAAAGCACTGAGAAAGCATAGAAATGCTCCTTTTCAACTAAGGTTAGATATTACATTTTCAGTAAGGTTGGTTTTTCAATAAAGTGTTAAATAAAGCATTTCTATACAGCATATGATATAAAAAAGAAAATGTCTCCCCACGTTCTGAAACACTTCTACACACTTAAAAATTATTTAGTTAACGTAATGGTATCTGATGTTCAAAGACTGTCTTATGGTCCACCAAAAGAAAGCTTTTGTTAAATGTGGCATAATGGTAAGATGCTGTACTGTATTATGTTATTTGTTAAAACTATGATACATGTTTGGATTTTGGTAAAGCCATTATATTTCAAGAACCCTTGTGAAAACACAAATGGTATCTGATGGTAACACTCAAAACTATTTTGAAATACAGTGATACCTCATACAACGTCCAAACTTGGTTCCACAAGTTTGGACTTTATACGGATTTGGACTTTGTATGAGGCATGAAAAATCCTAGCTGCGATGCCTCATACAACGTCCAAATCCTTGCCACGATGCCTCGTACAACGTCGTTTCCATAGAGATACATTGTACTGTAACAGCACAGACTTCAGGGCAAAGTCAAGGAAACAGACAGGAAACTGACAGAACTTTAAGAAATCATTGTCTAAAGGCTAAAAACATTACAAAAACATGTCAAACAACCCTGATTGTCCAAGAACCTGAAGAATGCTGCAAAAAACCCAGGAATGCTTCTAAAAATTCTGACAAAAAAAAATCCAAAATCGCTCTCAAAACCACTCCTAAACACTCTTTGCCTTGTGCAAAACCCACAAGAGCAATGCATGCATGCATATACTACCCAGGCACAATGCAACCTGGGAAAAACCCCATGCCTCATACAAAGTCGAGCAATTTTGTATGAGGTAACTTTTTCCAAGAAATTAGGCGGTGTTGTATGAATTTGATGTTGTACGAAGCGGACTTTGTATGAGGTATTACTGTACCATATTTACCGGCATAGAAGACGCATTGGAGTACTGTATAAGACACACCCTGTTTTTTATACACATTTTAAAGGAAAAATAATTTTCAACATTTTTTCATGAATTTCCAGAATTAACTCCATTGGGATTAGGGGGAAGGGGAAATGGGCTTAAAGGATCCTTTCTCTCCCCCCCCCCCCCATCACACTTTTCTTGGCTGGTGGTGGGATGGGTGTGTGTGGAAATGACTTTAAGAAGGGAAAAGAAGGATCCTTTAAGCCCATTTCGACCTCACTTCACCACCAGCTGGGGAAAGTGGGATGGGGGGCGGAATGATCATTTAAGCCCATTTCTTTTCTCACCACATCACTCTTCGGAAAAGAAGGATCCTTTAAGCCCATTTCTTTTCTCACCACCCCACTCTTCTTGCTTGGTGCTGGGGTAAGAGGAAAAGAAGGATCCTTTCAGTAGGCAGGTGGGGGGGGGGGATTGGTTGGGATTCAGCCCGGGCAAGATTGCTCCTTTAGGAGCCTCTTGCCTGGCTGATCCTACCAACCACTACTGACCATCAGGAGGTGGGGAAGGCTCAACTGAGCAAGAGAACTCCTTTGGAAGCCGCCCTTCACCCAGCACCAAACTGCACCAGGGGGCAGGGTTGTTACCAGTATATGAGGAGTGCGTCTTATACACCGGCAAATACGGTATGTAGGTAGACCTGTCAACTGGCTGTCTCCTTCTACTACTTACTCATGGCACCGCTTACGATTGGTTTGGAAACCAAACGTTTGTTTAGTGCTCTGTGTGTGGTCTAAATAAGCCCCATATTTGCACAAGATCAGAGGGAGAATTTTGGAGGCATATATATCTAAGTCTATGGCAAATTGTGATTACTTTGAATAAAAACTACAGTTTATGGAAGCAAACCAAAATCAAATTCCTCATTCTGATTAACCACTACTTTTAAGAAAAATATCTGTGTTGGATCTCGATTGGGACTATAACAACAAGAAGAGCAAGTCTGATGGAGTTCTTTCAGTGTTTAATTAGTATTGTTTTCAGCTCATTTATAACGAAGGGCTTCTGTCACTGAACAGGTCTGTGAACCTTCATGCTATTGTGTTATTTTTATCATAGCATCCCTTCTGATATTACATTAAAAGTAAAAGACAGCGCATAATATGAATAACTTATCTGTCCACTTTCTAAGCTCATAGCCTTCTTTTACCAAGAATGTTAAAGCAGTCTGTTGGGGCTGCTTGATGAACAATTATGTGGCTACTACATAACAGTGTAAACAGTTAAAATACTTTTATTGTTTTATAATCAACATCCCCTGAGCCAAGTTTCTCCAGCAAAAATACTTTCAACCAAGAATAATTTCTGACACAAAATTATTATTATCATTTTATTAGACAATAGGGAGTTGTTGCATATGTTATGAATGTACAGTATTTAATATGGAAGAGAAATGCATAAGGAAGGTGCAATTGGAGGCAGAAGGTAGACGTTGAAGAGAAAGAAGTTAAAGAGTAATGGGCACATTTAGAATAAGGAGGAGTTGAAGCCTAAGAAGACATGTGAGAAAAAATAGAGGTGGTACCAATGGCACAGGTATAATACTATGTCATTCAGAGTACACAAAAAGGCATTGGATTTGGCATTGTTCAGAGGTTAGTGCTGAGCAAATAATACTTGATCAAAGGGCTTATGAGAGAAAACAATTTCCTGGTCAAACATGGCAAGATATTTCAACTGTGCTTATCTATTGTCCTAGGTCACAGATTCTCAACCTGCGGCCCTTGGGCTGGATGCGGCCCATGGCACCATTTCATGTGGGGCCCACCACCTCCACAACATCAGGAAGTGCCATGTGGTGGAGGAAGGGCAAAATGGCCATCTGGCCCCCGGAGCTGTCTGAGGGAGTGTGACCTGGCCCCTGGCTTAAAAGGTTGAGAACTCCTGTCTTAGGTCATCTGGAGGCCAGTGCATTTCTATATGGAATGTTAATTTCACTCAGTAGAGCAGGGGTTCTCAAGGTTTCCTCACCATGGGCTGGACTACCACCCCGTTAGACAGCTGAGCGGGCCAGACATGTGGTCAAAAACACTGCCACAAACCACATGCGTGGGCCGCATGTGGGCGCGTTTATGGTTGTCATAAACACGTCCGCTTCCACTTCCAGGGTTGTTGCCGTGGGCCAGATAGAATGGTGCCAGGGGCTGGAGCATACCTGTCAAGCGCAGCTCTGGAGATTACGGGACCTGCGCAGAACGTTTCTGCGTAGGTCCGTTGTACGCATGTGTAGAAGGCTTTTATGCATGTGTAGAACATTTCTGCGCAGAACGTTTCTGCGCAAGTCTGTTCTACGCATGCGTAAAAGCCGCCTACGCATTCGTACAACGGACCTGCGCATAAACCTTCTGCGCACCTCACTTCTACGCGTGCGTAGAAGGCTTTTACGCATGCGTAGAAGGCTTTTACGCATCCCCTTCTGCACAGAAGCCTTCTATGCATGTGTAAAAGCCTTTACGCATGCGTAAAAGCCTTTACGCACACGTAGAAAGGACCTGCGCAGAAGGGAAGCAGAGTAACTCATTCCCCCCTCCCCCCGGCTGCCAAATTATGGGGTAGCGGCAGCTCCTGGCGGGAAATGACGAAAACCGGCGCAAAAATATGGGAGATCATGGCCAGGTAAGGGCTGGGGCCGTCCTGCAGACTAGGTTGCGAACCCCTGCAGTCACTTATTTTGGGAAGGAGAGAGAGATGGACATAGAATCTTGCTGTTGATTCTCTTTCACCTTCACTTAAACCAGGGGTGCCCAAACTTTTTGGGCCACGGGACGGTCACATGGTTCGTGGGGCCAGTCACTATGGACCACAAGCCAGATCTGGCCCCCAACACCAATTCATATAGCCCGTAAAGCCCTTGTTGCTCCCAGAAGCGAAAGTAAAATGTGCCAATACGGGCACATTTTACTTCCGCTTCCAGGAGCAACAAAGGCTTTGCAGGCCGGATGAATTGGCATCCGGGGCCGGATCTTGCCTGCAGGCCATAGTTTGGGCAACCCTGACTTAAACCTTTGCTTCTCTCCTTGAACATGTAAGCAAACTAGAGGCACAGGAGGGATTATCCCAGCTGTTTCTGCTCCCACTGATTTCTTCATTTGCTTTAAAGGCCAATTTGCCAAGGCCCAAAATAGCCCATCTTAGTTAATTAATTAAGACCTTCCTTCCAACCATGATGGTGATATTAAAATAAGAAAAAAAGTTAATTAATGTAACTAGAATGTGTATTAGAGTGGCAGCTATTCAGTTCAGTGGTTGCTTTCTCAGATCTATGGCTATAAAAGAGTGTACAGTACCTTTCTTACACTTCAGTTGAACATGCCCACAGTGCAGTTCAGTTAAGGATTCCTTGGCAACTAAAAAATTATATTGTGGTAGTGTTTGGTCTGATCAATCCAATATGGTGATAAGATATTAAATTAGAGTGACAATAGTATACATCAATACTAAGGAATACTAATGTCTGCAGACAGCATGTGCATTGTAAAATTCTAACTGGGAAAAAAGAGGCTTATTATGTTAGATGGGTCAATGTGATTTGGCCTAGTTTTGCTTAGCAGCTTAGAAATTATGTCAGTATTAGTTATGTCATTCCCTTGGATGAGCAATTTAACATCCTTTTTACATTGCAGTATTCTCCTAATACTCTATATGTTTACGTATTGTGTTGTATGATCCTCCAGGCTAAATTTGCAATCTGGATATTGGAAAAGAAAGGGCCACAAATCTTTGTTTTGAGACATGTCCTCACTTTTGGTAAAAATAAAATAAAAAATAGATTGAAAGGACCCATTTATTTTTCTCCAGAAATCATCTTTACATTCCTTTGCTTCCACTGTGATTGCTTCCTAAGAGCGTAACTAAAATTATGCTCTTCAAGGATTATGGATGCAACTGGAAGGTATTTTATATTAAACGAGGCTTTGTTTTTCCCTTTTAAAGACTATAACTGATCCTTTGAATTGCCATCATATTTTTTGCTGAAATCAAATTCCTGAATATATCCAAATGTAACACATTATTATTGCTTAGAGAGGATATAACAAGATACAGTAATCATAAATGAAGGGAGAAATGTTTTAAAGTTTCACCACGTTATTTTTCAAACTGAAATGGGTTTTTTGGTGATTTTTCTATTTATGATCTTTCTTATTGTATTATTGGGACTTGCAGTGTATGTATTATTGGGGCTTGCAGTGAGGAAGGGACATGGAGAGCCAAATTGATTGCATTCAGGTTGGTCACATCATAAGAAAATAAGTCAGAGTTGCTTTATCTACCTAATAGGTAAAGGTAAAGGTTTCCCTTGCTCAAAAGCCAGTCGTATCCGACTCTAGGGTGCAGTGCTCATCTCTATTTCAAAGCCAAAGAGCCAGCGTTGTCTGCTTCTGCAGACGTTTCCATGGTCATGTGGCAGGCATGACCATGGGACTGCAGTGGCTCAAGTGGATAAGATGCTGACTGGGAGGCGGAAGGTCAGCAGTTCGATTCCCGAGTACTGCAGGACAGATTGAGCTCCCGTCTTTGTCCCAGCTCCTGCCAACCTAGCAGTTCGAAAGCAAGAAATTGCAAGTAGATAAATGGGGACCACTTTGGTGGGAAGGTAACAGTGTTCCATGCGCTCCGGTGTCTAATCTACCTAATAAAGTAGATCAAATTTTGATAGGTTATCTCATGTGTCACTCAGGTTGAGGCAAAGTAACTCAGGTCAAGCTAAGTGTCAAAAAGTCAAACTGTTTGCCAGGTTGTTTTGAAGTAAGTCACTGGCGTACTCATGGCAGATTCCACGAGGAATGGATTTTTGTGGAAGAAACTCCACTCAGGGAATGCCCAAATGATGTTCCTTTCATGTCCCCAAGAGCTGGGACAGAGATGGGCGCTCAATCCATCATGCAATACCAGGGTCTCAAACTGTTGACTTGCCAGCCTTCCAGCTAACAAGGTGAGCTTCTTAACCATTGAACCACTGCAGCCCCTGGCAGATTCCAGTGACCAGCTGCCTGAAAACTTGCTGCATCCCGGTGCACTTTCCTGGCTGAACTTTAGTAACTTTGGGCCTCTAGTATTTTGGACAATGACATGGAATGTAGGAGATGAATCTATCTTGTGTGACAAAGATTCACTGCTTTAAAAAATGACTGGAGTCATCTGCAGCCTCAGAAGGTGGATAGCCCTTGCCTCCAGGTGCCTTAGAAAAGTTCCCTGCAATCTCTCTAGCTGCAGCTGATTCTGCATGGCTATGTAGTTGGAGATGCCACAGGGGAGTGGATACCGGACCATACCTGTCAAGTTTTGGATTTGGAAATAAGGGAAATTTCCTGGCAAATACGGGATACTTGACAGCTATGCTTATCCTGTGCTGCCCTCCAATGGTGGCAATAGGGCGTTGCAGTCTAATTAATAAG
The DNA here is from genome assembly GCA_035047345.1 of Bradypodion ventrale. NCBI lineage: Eukaryota > Metazoa > Chordata > Lepidosauria > Squamata > Chamaeleonidae > Bradypodion > Bradypodion ventrale. The sequence continues at coordinate 261,441,488 of JAWDJE010000003.1, read as the reverse complement.
GGATGATGGCGGGAAAGAGGGTAAAATAAGGGGTTTTCCTGGCCAATAAGGGATACTTGACAGCTATGCACCGGACCTGTGGCTACATGGACCAGCCTATTAAAATGGGATGATACTATGCTTTCTATAACCTACTTTCCAAGTCCACCAAGGATCGGTGAAATATGGATTTTGATATAAAACATTGTTATGTTGTTGTTTTTCAGTTTCTGTATTATACTGTGTTAAGCAACACCTTTTAAAAGAAAAACCCAAAATGGCAAAATCTCTTTTAAGTTTGCAATCTTAATTAATAAAGATGGCAAAGGAACAATTCAGTTGATACTAGGCCAGCTCTACTGAATTTACATTTTTCCAGCCCCAAACAGCTGGCAATTACTCATTGCTAGAGATGTAAAATTTCCGGAAATTTTGAAGCTTGGGAAAAAACCTGGGTTTTTTCCCGTGGGGGTTGGGGGGGTTGTGGTTGGAAAAATTGAAAATAATCTGATACCATACATATTTTTAAAGAAATGATTTATAAAATATTTGAACCCGGCCTTATCTTAAAATACTTTGTTCATCATGTTAAAATAAAACATTCCATTCCTGAGTGATTTCTCACCAATAGGGCGGGATACAAATATACTAAATAAATAAATAAATATTCCAATTTTTAGGGGAAACAAAAAGGCTTCAGGAAAAAAATTGAAAAAACCCCGGTTCCCCCCCCCCCCAAGTTTTTTGGGTTTTTTTCCCGGCCTTCACACCTCTACTCATTGCTAACCTCAACCTGACCTAATGTTTTGCCAATATTGGATCAGTGTCCCTGAGCTGGAGAAGGTTTGGATCTGGTCTGATTTTGCATTTTTCCTTGTCCTGCCGTTTTTCATTTTTTGATTGTCCTCTCAACAGAGCAGTTGTATCAGCAGGTTGTTCTGGCAGATTGTCTCTGAGATGAGTCAGATACAGTAGTTGTACTGGCAGAAGGAAGTACCTGTTGGCCTCAGAGTTCGAATCCACTGTAGCAATCACATTGTAGAGTTTGGGTGGCATTATAAATCATTGCATACTACTCAGGTTCATTACTTAGAAGGACTGAAAAGGAATATGAGGTTCTAAGGCATGATTCTGTTACAACATCATCACTCTGTGTGTGTGGTGTGTGTGTGTGTGTGTGCGCATTTCTTTTAAAATCTAGAATGTTTCCCAGCAGACTCACTAGCAAAAAGTAAAACTAATGCATTATTTTGGTATGCTAGTGTTTAATCAGTTTTTCAACAGTTCCATCTTATTGTTTGTATGAAAGTCATAAGGTTGGTAATTACCTCCAAATTTCATGGGCAATTACTTAATATTTTTGTTGACATTGGAAATATGTAATTTAGGGTTTTGTTTTTTTGCCAACCACTTGAGAATTACTGATTAATGCTCAAAAGAAAATTTGCCCAAGTTTAGTTTGGCTGGAATTTAATGGATAACTCCCTTTGCTCATGTTGTGCCAGTTTTCATGTCAATAACATGTTGCAGATGTTAAGTGTGATGCTTACGGGTCACACATTCTCCTCCCACTGCCAGCATTGTTTCATTTTTGTAAATCAACAATTGGCAAAAGCAACAGCTGGGTTAGGGCACAAAATGTGCAGAGATCAGCCCCGTCTTTTTGTTTTCTTTTTTCCACATGAGCAAGCACTTTGCATGATAAAAGTACTCACAAAAAAAAGCATTTTAAGAAGAAAAGGGGATCTTTACTTATAGTTACCATCTGTCATTACAGTCAGAAGAAAAAATAGGGGAAATGAAATCTCTATTATGTGGAAGAGCTTCCCTTATTGCTTAATTGGAAGTCAGAGGAAAAGACTATCAACAATAAACATAATGGAAGCAAGCAAACATACAGAAAGAACGAGTGTGTGTGTGTGTGTGGGGTGTGTGTGTGTGTGTGTGTATGTGGGGTTGCCTCAAATGCCAGAAATGGGAAAAGAAATCTGCCAAACAAGTTAGTGGTTAACAACAATCATATTAGACTGTAAAGGCACCTCCCAGTAATATCCAGTGTTAGTACACCCAAATTTACTTCTGTCCCTACAGACATTTCACAATAATTAGTGTTGTAAAAGAAAGACATCTCCTTTGGCAGTATTTTACTCAGTTGACTTCCTTTCCTGAAGCGGGCAAACCTAAGGGAAAAGAGTAGGGTTTCTTGCTTGCTTTATTGCAGCAATATTCTGCAGAACAGTATGGGGAAGAAAATTTCTACTGAGAAAATAAAAATTATTTCCACAATTTATTTCTAAAGGGGGGGAGTGAAGCTGAATAGCCTGCATGAGTTAGTTACAGCTGTGAGGTACAGGACTTAAGCTATGTTTTCATTTTCCTACTGTGTGTTTGGGGGTCTGGCCAAAGGCGTAAATGTTAAGGAGGGTCATGCTGAGAAATGGAGTTTCAGTCCTTATTTGAGGAGCCTGAGGCACCATGACCCATGCTAGCATTTAGGACTTTGATCAAATCTCCACCCTGACCTCCCTAAAAAGTATGTGTTGCCTTTTGACCAGGCTCCTTACTGCTACCACTCCACCTTAAGAACATAAGAACATAACATAAGAACAGCCTTGCTGGAACAGGCCACAGCCCATCCAGTCCAGCATTCTGTCTCACACAGTGGCTCACCATTTCCTTCAGGGTATTCCTAAGCAGATGCCTTCACCTGCTTAGGATTCCCTGGAAATGGCATTGAGAGATATCCTGCCTATCTCTCCAACCCGGAGGTTGTCCTTAGGTATCCATAATTATAGCCATTGATACCCTTGTCCTCCATGAACTTGTCTAATCCTTTCTTAAAGCTGTCAAGACTGACAGCTGTCACCACTTCTTCTGGCAGGGAGTTCCATAGACCAGTGATCCTCTGGGTGAAAAAGTACTTTCTCTTAAGGGAAGCTGTATATCAGGATCAGTGTGTAAAAATAACCTTTCTAAAGCTAAGTCGGTTTAAGTGTGTTAGGGAACCATCTGAGATACCCATATACAGGTAATACCTCATACAAAGTCCGCTTCGTACAACATCGAATTTATACAATATCGCCTAATTCCTTGAAAAAAGTTGCCTCATACAAAGTCGCAGCGGCTTTTTTTTTTTAGTCAGAATTTTTACAAGCATTCCTGGGATTTTTGCAGCATTCTTCAGGTTCTTGGACAATCAGGGTTGTTTAACATGTTTTTGTAATGTATTTAGCCTTTAGACAATGATTTCTTAAAGTTCTGTCAGTTTCCTGTCTGTTTCCTTGACTTTGCCCTGAAGTCTGTGCTGTTACAGTACAATGTATCTCTATGGAAATGACGTTGTATGAGGCATCGCAGCTAGGATTTTGCATGCCTCATACAAAGTCCAAATCTATATAAAGTCCAAACTTGTGGAACCAAGTTTGGACGTTGTATGAGGTATCACTGCACTTATACAGTAAAACCCCTACTTACTCAAAAAGTCCATTCCGTAGGCTTTTGCTTAAATCTTTTTTTATGTAACTCGAAGCAAACCCATAGGAAAAAATGAAATATTTATGTAATCAAAGCAAACCCATAGGGAAATGAATTTTTACCTAACTCGAAGCAAACCCATAGGAAAAATAAATTTTTATGTAACTCAAAGCAAACCCATAGGAAATTGTGTTATACAAATTTATGTAAATCAGGACATTTATGTAAATCGGGACATAGTTTTAGCACAAAATCTTTATGTAAGTCGGATTTTATGTAACTTGGGGCATTTGTAAGTCAGGGTTTTACTGTATTGCTTTATATCCTGAAAAACCCAACAGTGTATTCTCACAGCCCAGGTACAAACAAGCTATGGAAGAGAATATTTATTATATAACCTAACAGAGCTCAAAGTAATAGTGATACCTCATACAACGTCCAAACTTGGTTCCACAAGTTTGGACTTTATACGGATTTGGACTTTGTATGAGGCATGTAAAATCCTAGCCGTGATGCCTCATACAACGTCCATATCCTTGCTGCGATGTCTCATACAATGTCATTTCCATAGAGAAACAGTGTACTCTAACAGCACAGACCTCCGGGCAAAGTCAAGGAAACAGATAGGAAACTGACAGAACCTTAAGAATTCATTGTCTAAAGGCTAAATACATTACAAAAACATGTCAAACAACCCTGATTTTAGGGGACAAACCTTACAACAAGTTTTTAACTTTTGAAAACTTTATGAAGTGCATGTTTAAAAGTTAACATGTCCAATCATGCAGCACAGTGTTAATCTGCAGCCATGCGGCCGATCATCCATTTTGTACAAGCTACTGTAAACAATTACTGGATGGAAGCAAGGACAAAATGGATGCCAACATGTCCCATCATGCAGCACAGTGTTTATCATCCAAACAGCAGCAAACACCAAACAATTGCCCACCCCACCAAACAGTGTCCCCTCCCAAAAAATGCCAACATAAGAAAAATTCTGGAGCATGCAATGTGTTTTTAAAAACCACAGCAGCAAACACGAAACAGTCCAAAATCGCACTCAAAACCACTCCTAAACACTCTTTGCCTCATGCAAAACCCACAAGAGCAATGCACACATGTGTCCTGCCTTTTATACTGCCCAGGCACAATGCAACCTGGGAAAAACCCCAATGCCTCATACAAAGTCGCAGCGACTTTGTATGAGGCAACTTTTTTCAAGGAATTAGGCGATGTTGTATGAATTCGATGTTGTACGAAGCGGACTTTGTTTGAGGTATTACTGTATTTTACTTAGCTCAACAAACTGTTACATTTGGTACACACTGTGTTGATTGAAGATCCAAGCTGCTCAGATATATTCAAGATCATCTCTAATGTTTGCTTCAGTTCCACCATGGAAGCAATTAATCTGTCACGGCACACCTAAAAGAATGCCCACTGAAGATGCCAGGAAAATTTAAATTGATTCCAGAGGGAATCCTAGTACAGTACTTAGAAGAATTGTATTAGTGACTAGACAAAGCGTCAACTAAGACTTTTCTTTCTGGTGACTAGCCTATAAAAAGAGATAATTGGGAATAATCAACAATTTAACTGGAAACAATGTTAATAAAGAGTTTCTTTTTATGACAACAACAACTGGCTTCATGTAACCTTTCTATTAAAGACTACATACCGTATGTTAAATTTTAATAGAGATATATTGCTGTGTAAAGATATACCGTATATTAGCATTGTTTAATCAGTCTCTCATCTGTACATCTAAAGCTATTTTGGTAATATACAGGACACTCCTCTCCCTGCTCAATCAGTGTAAAAAGGAAAATCTATGCTCTGAGAGACCTCTAAGAGCAACGACCTTCTTTTTAGACAACTTGCAACTCCCACAAGACTTCGCAAATATTAGAAACAGAAGTTTCTCTAGAAGGAAACAAAAGTGATCATCTGGCTACTATTTTTTTTTGCTGTTTTTTAAAGAAACAATTATTTTTTCATAGTATTTTAATTTGTTATTTGCAAGGTAATTTGGGGAGGAGTGGGCCATTTTGGGGTTATTTTATGTGATTGGTTTTTAAATTAGTGAATCACTTTTATAGATTTTCTTGAAGTTTTTGTGATGATGATCTAAGCTACATATACAATTACAGTAGAACCCTGTATAATGAAAATAATTGGATTCCACTAGGCACTTTGTTATATGATTTTTTTCGTTATACGATGCATGCATCGTACAACAAAAATCCCTATGGGAAAAATTGTACAATGAAAATCTCTATGGGATGCATCGTACAACAAAAAGTTTTTCGTTATACAATTCCCATAGGGATGCATTGCATCGCACAATGATTTTTTAAAAATGGAAAAAATAACTTGAGGTTTATTCCTTTGGTAAAGGGATATTGGATACAGAAAACATAAATGAGGGGAAACAGGCTATTTACCAGTAAATAAGTACAGTAAAACCCCAATTGACGTAAAAAGTCCATTCCGTAGCCTTTTACGTAAATCGTTTTTTTTACATAAATTGAAACAAACCAATAAGAAAATGAATATTTATGTAAATCGAAGCAAATCCATAGGAAATCACATTACGTAAATCGGGACATTCACATGAATCAGGACACCATTTTAGCAAAAAAATCCTTATGTAAGTGGAATTTTATGTAACTTGAGGTATAGGTAAGTTGAAGTTTTACAGTATAATCCAATTACATGATAGTCACAAAATCTTTTATACTCTCCCTCAATTGGAATCCACCAATTTGTAACTGAAACTTGGCCAGTTACCTCATGAGTAATGACTTTGCCCATGGCCTCAGCCGAGCAGACAAGAATCAGTTACCGTACAACTAAGCATATTATGCATATCTATGGTGGTTGCTGAGTAAGGATGATTAAACAGTTTTCAGCAAGACATGTTTGGAAAAGTCTATGGTGTTAAACCAACATATTGTATTACATGGAAGGTAAAAAGGCAATAAAACAGTTTAATTTCCCAACACAGTGAAGAGTTAGGGTTTTGGGTTGAAGACGTGGGCCTGCAGATAGGCCCTTTGGATCTTTTTGAGCCACATACAGTCTGCATTTTGCCCAAGCCTACTTCAGTTTGTCCCAACAATGCTGAGGAGTGGTGCATGAAAAAAAAAAGCAAACTTCTACTTTGTTTTTCTGTTCTCTAACCCAAATGGTGATCATCAGGTCAGGTGGTGTAATCAAAACTGACATTCTTGTTTAGTAGATTTTAGTGTTTTTTTAGCCTTGTCCAATGACATTATTCATCAGATGTTGCTTTCCGACTTACATTCTTCTTATGTGCAGCAGAGGTATACTGATAGAAGAAAAATGCATAGTCATTTTGGAATTTTTAAAAAGTGAGATCTTTACATTATTTTGGACCAAAAGATGCTAATTTTAGAAATAAATTTAGACATGCATCAAGCAGATATATTAATAAAATAAATCTTTTTATATGGCCACATTGATTGTTACCACCCTATGATTAGCAGATTACAAATAACCCAGTTATTTTTCGTAAGAGACAATATCAAAAGGTAGAATATCTTCCTTATGTTTTGCCGTATCCGAATACTGGCAATCCTATTGGCAATCAGCCATTAAGACTGTCCTGAGAATATAATGCAGTGGCCTTTCATCTGCCTTCCGTAGATGAATCTTAACCTATAAATCCAAGGGTTAACCGTTGGAACTGGCTATAGGTTGCTATGCCTTGCCCTACTTGCCTGCACTCACCCTTCATGCACACGGCCGATCTGGGTACGCAGGTCAACGAAGGATTGAGAAAACCGGCAGTGGGGCAACAGCCCCACAAACGCGAAGAAAGGGAAACAACTTCACTTCCCAACATTCCTTGCGCCGCGCCGCGCCAGAGCCAATCAGGCTGAGAGGCTCTCGCACGGTGCAGCGTTCGGAAACGCGCCGCAGCCAATCAAAAGAAAAGCATTTAAAAAAAACGCAGCACAAACACAAAGCACCAACCCATAACTACAAGCCCCAGCGTCCTGCGCGCCATGAGCGCGCAGAACGCTGAGGAAGCCGGCACCCAAGAAATAAAGCAAAAACAAAAACACCGGGAGAGCAAGTCCGCCAAGCCGCGGGAACCAAAGCCCCCCTCCCCAACGGCGCCTGAAGCTCCTAATCGGAGTTTCCCCTTTAATATCACTGGGTGGGTGGGGGGTGTTGTGCTCCCCCTCTCTACTGGCTCCCCTGGGGTTGAGAGGGTGGGGGGGGGACAGAAGGAGTCTGTCTCCCCCACCCTCCTGACCTCAGGGGACCCGGCAGAGAGGGGATTCCCTCACCCACCCACCCCCACACATACGCCCCATGTTAAAGAGAAGTGGTTTCTTCTCTTTAAAAACGGAGTTGGGGGGGAAATCCCCCTCTCTACTGGCTCCCCTGGGGTTCAGAGGGTGGGGGGGACAAAAGGAGTCTGTCTCCCCCACCCTCCTGACCTCAGGGGACCCGGCAGAGAGGGGATTCCCTTCCCCCCCCCACATACGCCCCATGTTAAAGAGAAGAAACCAAGTGGTTACTTCTCTTTAAAAACGGAGTGGGGGGGGAAATCCCCCTCTCTACTGGCTCCCCTGGGGTTCAGAGGGTTGGGGGGACCAAAGGAGTCTGTCTGAGAGAGGATTCCCCCCCCCCAGGACACCAAAAAACACAAAAAGACAAACAATCAAAAACATTCAAAAATACACAAAAACAAACAAAAATAACACCAAAAAAGTAAACAACAACAAACATTTCCAAACACACCCAGCCCCCAGCCAAACACCAAAAAATCCAACCACCAACACCACCCCAAATAAAGAAAAACAGCTAACTCACCACCACACGACCTCACACCACAATGACTGGAAAAGAAATGAATAAAGAAAGAGACTACTTACTGAAAGAAGCTCCACCCAGAGGCCATGAGAGAAAAAACAGTCAAAATACAAGATAACCCCTACCAGCAGCACTTGCTGCCCACAATAATAATAAAAAAATTCAAAAAGACACAATAGCCCCACACAAAAGGCCCCAAGAGTTTTTCAAAAAAGTATCTTATCCTTTATTCTTTTTTCATCCACAAAACCAAAACACCAAACAAAACTCATCACAGTTTAAAACAGGCCATCAAAATTTTTTTGTATAAATAAAAATTTAAAAAATTTCAAATATAGATTAACCTCTTCTTTACAAACATTAACAACAACAACAACAAAAACTTTCAAACACCATTTAAAACAGCCCGGCAACGCCGGGTAACCTTTGCTAGTAGAATATAATACAATAAATATAAAGTAGTGTGGAATAAAAAGATGCATTTTCATATCCCTTGGCATGGCATTAAAAATACAGTACTAGAAAAATGGATTGACAAAAGTAGAGCATCCAGAAGACATTTATCCTGTTGCATAAATTACATCTGAGAAAGCGTGATGATGTCACTTCCTAATTCTGTTTGGTGGTTTTTCCAACTCCTGTGTATTTTAATTCATCATGTGGAAGCCATGAAATAGAAATCCATCCACCCACCCACCATTTGCCCTTGTCAGTTGTGTTATCAAGTGATGTTGAGTTTAATTATTAAAGACTTGTTTCTATCCCATGGTTTCCACAGCTTCCATGCAATTAAAGGGGTTGCACAAGAGTTGGAGAAACTGTAGAAGCATGAAGTTCTTAGAAAGTCAGCCTCTTGTCCCTGCGGCAGACATAAGTTATGCATAAGTTATTTCAGCCTCTGATTGAAAGTAACCTGTTCAGCAACAGAAATTATTTGCCCTCACAATAGATGAACAGTATATAGACTATTACGATTGGCATTTGAACAACTTGGCTTTGTACGAGACCACTTAGATGCAGACTTCTCTTTCTTTCTGTAGTCACCTGGCCATGGGAGAGGCAGAATGCCTGGTGGCCTGGTAGATGGACTTTACTGGCTCTGGCTAGAGTTTCTCCAAAAGAATGTGGATATTTGACTGAGGGGGGGGGGCTTGCTGCCCCAACCCCTGCTGTGTATGGTTCCTATTGATACCTGTGAAGTGTGACTCCTGAAAATACGGGACCTGCGCAGAACCCTTCTGTGCATGCGCAGTACCTACTTTCCCCACTGGTCAAATTATGGGATGGCGGCGGGAAAGTAGAGGAAGCGGTGCAGAAATGCGGGAAATCCCGGCCAATCTGGGATACTTGACAGGTATGTTCCTATTAAGAATGACTTCTCTTAAGACCACCCCCCAAACTTGGATTATTTGTACACAAAAAATCTGTATAATAATGGCATATCACAGAATAAACAAAACAAACACTGTAGCACTTTAAAGACTAACTGTTATATTTCAATGTGAGGATCAAGCCCACTTCGTCAGACATTTGAGTGGTATAATAACATTTTTCTTTTCACTAGTTGTAAGGAATAGTGATAGGGACTTTGGTGGCTTAGTGGTTAAGATGCTGAACTTGATGGAAGGTCGGCAGGCCAGCATTTTGAGACCCGACTGCATGACGGAATGAGCTCCCATCTCTGTCCCAGCTCCTGCCAATCTAGCAGTTCGAAAGTAAGACGTTGCAAGTAGATAAATAGGGACCACTTCGGTGTGAAGGTAAACAGCATTCTGTGCACTCTGGTCTAGTCAAGCCTGCCACATGTCCACGGGAATGTCTGCAGATGCAGACAGCGCTGGCTCTTTGGCTGTAAATGGAGATGAGCACCGAACCGTAGAGTGGGATATGACTGGCTTTCAAGCAAAGGCAACAGTTGTGTATTTAAGGAAATGTGTTTGCCATTTTGTCTTGATGTGAAAGAGTTTAATATGTATTTGCTTTACTATGGTCCGAAGTCTCGCGAGACTTAGGGAGGGTTCTGAATGAGAACAGAGCTGTCAATGGTTCTAACGGTTTTTTCCAACTGTCAGTTCTGATCAGAGATAGCTAAGGATTGTGAGGGGGTGTGTTTAGCTCTGGCCACCTATTCTTATTCCAAATAAAGTTGTGTGTTTGGCCCGTATTTCTGGCTGCTGCCTAGTATTTCCAGAACACTAAAACCTTTACCTAAGGAATAGTGATATTCTGTTAATTTGTTTATTAAGTTAAATTGTCATGTTTCTAATAATCCATTTGAAAGATCTGTTGGTTTTCCAGGGCTGATGGACCCAGAGGTATAATGCAGTGATGGGCACCAAAAAAATTTACTACCACACCATGGGCGTGGCCTAGCTGGTGGGCATGACCTAATCAGTGGGTGTGGCCTAATCAGTGGGCAGGTGACTGGGTGGCCAATCTAGTCATGCCTGCCATATAGCCCATGAAAACATCTGCAAACACAGACAGCACTGGCTCTTTGGCTTAAATGGAGATGAGCACTGAACCCTAGAGTCAGATACAACTGGCTTTTGAGCAAGGGCAACCTTTACCTTTACCTATTGTTAGATCCAAAGCTGCCAGTCGTATCTGACTCTAGGGTTCAGTGCTCATCTGTTTATAGCCAAAGAGTCAGCACTATCTGTAGATGTTTCTGTGGACATGTGGCAGGCATGACTAGACACCAGAATGTTGTTACCTTTCCCACCGAAGTGGTCCCTATTTATCAACTTGCGGTTGCCAGGAGCTGGGACAGCGACGAGAGCTCAAACGGTCATGTTGGCCTTCCAGCTAACAAGGCAAGCTTCTTAACCATTGAGCTCAAATGGCTAAGGCTCTGACTGGAAGGTGGCAAGTCAGCAGTTTGATTCCCAAGTCCTGCAGGACAGGATGAGCTCCTGTCTTTGTCCCAGTTCCTGCCAACCTAGCAGTTTGAAAGCAAGAAATTACAAGTGGACCATGGAAACGTTTGCAGAAGCAGACAGCACTGGCTCTTTGGCTTTGAAACAGAGATGAGCAACCTGAACCCTAGCGTGGGATACGACTGGCTTTCGAGCAAGGTAAAGGTATCCCTTTCTTGAAAGCCAGTCATATCCAACTCTAGGGTTCAGTGGTCATCTCTTTTACCGTGGAGCTTCCTGGGCCAGCTGCAGTCTACCTTGAAGCAGCAGCAAGTCTTTAAGGTGGCACAACATTTTTTTGTTTACTCTCTAATATGCTTGCACAGAATAAAATGGCTACCAATTCTAAAGTTTTATTCTGTGCAAGCAGATCAGGAGGTAAACAAAACAAAAACACAAAAATGTTGTGGCACCTTAAAGACTCACTGCCACGCCCCCCCGGGAAATCCCTTTAGCGTCTGCTCCCCTCTACACACACACACACACACACACACACACACACACACACACACACGGGGGGGAGTAAACAAAACAAAAAGACACGCAGAAGGCGCCACGTCGCGCTGCTCCTTCCTCTTCCTCCTTGCCCCCCCCCCAGGACCACGGGGGAGGAAGGAGTGCTCACGTGATGGCTTTCCCTTCCTCCTCCTCTAGTCCTCCAGTGAGTCCAACGCCTGCTGCTGCTTCCCGCCCACCTCCTCCCAGGAGAGCAATGACGGCTCTTTCTTCTCCTCCTTCAGAGCGGTTGCTGCTAGCTGCTGCCTCCTTAATAGGTGTGGGTGCCGCTCGGGTGGTGGTGGAAGTGGCAGCATGTGTGCGCCTGGGGGAAAGGGAGGGGGAGCTGACATCACGCCACTCAGAGCAGCTCGCCCGCCACCGCTCCTTGCCTCCTATCAGCAGCAGCAGCAGCAACAGCACAACTTTCGCGATGCCCGGACCTAGTCCTGCAGGAGCGCAGGATGTTTGCCTGGGCATTGTGAGAGTTGCCCTGCTTGCGCCATGCTACCTGTACACCCTGCTACCACCAGGGGAAGGGAAGAGCTAGTCCAGGCGCCGCTGGTCCAGGCGGCGCGGCGCAAGCTCTTCCCTAAGTTAAGTTCCCTCTCAGGGGAAGGGAACTTAACTTAGGGAAGAGCTTGCGCTGCGCCGCCTAGACCAGCAGCGCTTGGACTAGCTCTTCCCTTCCCTTCCCCTGGCGGTAGCAGGGAGTCCAGGCAGCATGGCGCAAGCAGGGCAACTCTTGCAATGACCAGACAGACATCCTGCGTTCCTTCAGGACTAGGTCCAGGCATCGTGAAAGTTGCTGCTACTGCTGCTAGAAGGAGGCAAGGGGAGCGGTGGTGGGGGTGGGCGAGCTGCTCTGGGCGGCAGGACGACAGCTCCCTCTCCCCCCCAGGCGTGCACACGCCGCCACCTCCACCACCACCCAAGCGGCACCCACAGCCTATTAAGGAGGCAGCAGCAGCCACTCTGGAGGAGAAAGGGGAAGAGCTGATGCGGTCGCCCGCTCTCCTGGGAAGGTGTGGGTTGGGGAGGGGGCATGGCCAGCCAGGTCTACTACCGGTCCGCTTGGACCAGGGCAGACCGGCTGATGCCCAGCACTGGTATAATGTTAAAATTATTTTCAGGAGAAAGCTCATTGTTAGGCTCGTAGAAATACATTAAGGCAGTGCTTCCCATCTATGCAGCTAAACACATAGATGGCAATTACCAGCAAGAAAGCTTTAGCCTGATGCAGAGCAGACACAGCATAAGCTGGGGGGTAGGGGGTGGGGAGGAAGAGACTTGGCCTCTGGTAACCATGTGTAGAGGAGGGATAGCTAATGTGCATGCAAGTGCTGGTGGAATCATCCTCCGATTAATCCATGATGCTTGCTAGTCAGGCTAATGATTAAAAACACTCCATCCTCAGAATTACTAATGGATGCTGATCTATGAGTTCACAAGGAATGGAGCAAAAGGAGTTTTTGAACATTTCTTTTAACGTCTTCCCTAATAAGAGCTTAGAAAGAAGGAAATGAATGGTGGTGACAATTCACTGATAAAGAATGCGGAGGTTGAAAAAAGGACTCACACAGCCAGTCACATAGAAACAATGTGTGGGTCCCTAATTAGAATGATACACCAATATATGGATGCCAAAGGTGGTGACTTGGATTGGAATTTCCGTTTCAAGCATTGAGAAATATAACGTGTTTTGATGGACAATACATGATTTTACCAGATTGCCTTTTGGAAATCACAGGTTAAAACTGTAAATTATTCAGGTATGCCTGCTTTCTTTGTGCATAGACATTTGATTTTGCTATTTCTGGTGAAATTTCAATAAACGGTGCAGCTGTTTCACTTTTTCTGTCCAGTTTTCTGTATAACTATGGTCCAGTTTTCAGTATAACTATGGTTCATTTTTAGGTCAGCCTTATGAAAGAATTACTGCCTCTAGCAGGAATCCTGCTCAGCACTTAACTTTTTTCATTGGCTATGCAAAAGTCTAATACAAGTTAGCACTTAGTGGCTATGTTGTTTGATAACCAAATTTTCTTATGTAACTCACATCCCTGTTAATCATGGAGCTTACTACCCATCCAGAAAGCCTTCCTTCAGCAAATTTAAGTCAAGTGGGCGATACATCTGCTGCACAATAGCTTTATGCCCTTAAGCTTTGAGCACTCAACTGTCATTTCTGTGTAACATTTTGCTGACAGAACAATTTGGTAGGTGTACAGCATATTATCTGAAAACAGCCTACACAGGAATGTATGGGTATGAGGAAGGGTTTTTATCTCCCCAGGAGTGGGCTCAGCTGCACAGAAGTATATTAACATGATTTGCTTGCATAATGCATGCCATTACAACAGGTTGCATCAATCTATACACACTGGATGTTCATTGAGTATTTCTGGGCAGGAGGCAAAGTGCCCTCTTTGCCTTCTCCCTGTAGATGCTATGGATGTGTGTCTTCTCCATGATTGAAGCACTGTAGAGGAGAAAATTTATTTCCACTTTCTAGTGTGAAGGTGGGAACAGGATGGATTTTGGGGCAAGCGTGAAGCTCTGTGACCTTGCTTGTTTTGATATTACCTCTGATTAATATGAGGAAACCAATTGGTGCCAGAGAAAACAAAGAATTGCCATTTTTAAAAGGCTGGTATATTTATTGAGGGAGACAGGCTGAATAGCTCTAAGTCAGGGGTTCTCAACATTTTCAGGTCATGGGCCTGACCACGCCCCCAGATAGCTGATTGGGCCAGTCACATGATGTGGTTCCTCCCACCCGGAAGCAGAAGTAAAATGTGCCCATGCGTGCACATGTGCATTTATGGCTGCGCTCTGGGCATGCACGAGCACATTATGTGTCCATGCATATGTGTTTTACTTCTGCTTCCAGGAGCACAGTGCCGTAGCCAAGATTCTAGATTTGTGTGTGTATGTGTTAATTTTTTTTCAGGAGGGACAAAAAAATTTCAGGAGGGGCAACAGTGTCACACTCACATATATTATATAACATTGGTATCACGGGGTGGGTTAGCTCAGGAGGGTCCCCCCCCCCCGGGCTATGGCCCTGTGGGAGTGGCATGGGCTGCGTGAGCCAGATGAATTGGCGTCGGGGACCGGGTTCAGCCTATGGGCAATAGGTTGCGAATGCCTGCTCTAAGTGATCGGTCCTGCTTCCACCACCCCCATACTGTACAGTATGAAGTGGCAATATGGTTGTCCCTAGAACCTTTCTTCCATTGCTGTGGAGTTTCTAAGATTTCTGGTGGAAAGGAATTCTCATTTAAATGTAAAGCCAAATAGCCACTGAAGGACTTTGATAATAGGAAAACATAACATGTGTTATAAATTTATTGAGAGTCCATATCCTCCACAAGCAGAGGCTTGAGATCTAAAGCAGGGAGTCAGCAACTATTAGAGGTTTAGGGCCCGCACATGCAGAAGCAACCAGACTTTAGAGAATTGAAAGAATTTTTGCTGGAGAAACTCCACTCAGAGGATGCCCGAATGAGACTCCTTTCATGTCCCCAAAAGCTGGGACAAAGACGGGTGCTCAGTCTGTCATGCAGTACCTGGGTCTCAAACTGCTGAATTGCCAGCCTTCCAGCTAACAAGGTGAGCTTTTTAACCACTGAGCCTCCGCAGTCCGAGACATGTGATGTAAATGTAGAAAAGGGAGGTTGGGGTGTTGGGAGAGGAGGGTGTTTGTGCTCGTGTGGCCACCCTGAGGGCTGTGGGTAACCTATAGGTTGTACTTTGTCCACACCAATTAAACAATTCCCCGTCTTGGGGATGAGGGAATAGTTGTCCCACGTTGCACAAAGATGCCTAATTTTCTAGGTTGTTCCAAGTTTGTAGGATGTTAGTAAACAGTAGTTGACCAGTCTACGTTTTGTTGCCTGTTAGCAAAATTCACTTATGGGCTCAACTACATCAGGTTTGAAGGAATCTTGTGCAACTGGTCCAACAGCTACACTTCCTCAATCTACAGTCCACGGAAGTATTATTTGTGCAGTATTGGACAACTGAGAAAGTGGCCTTGGACTTCCATTAGGTCAAGTGGTTCAGAAACATTGTTTTGGGTGTTCTGTCACTGTTGCTTCTCTTGAAGTGCATAAAAATGCTATGCAGTTATGAAATTGAGCTGTCTTGTTATACTGGAGGGCATGTTTGTGCCCTCAAGCTGTAACTTCCACAAGGTACATTGAGTGCTTTCTGCTGCTGCTTTCTGCAGCTTGGAGTTGCAGACCTTACTTTGTAGCCTATTTTTTTTTCCTTTTACCCAACTCTTGCATTAATGAAACGCATATTGATCCTTTTGTGCATCTTCAGACTGAAGTACCTAATGATCTCATTCTATTAGAAAAAAGTTCAGAGAAAAAGGAAGTTGAATAAAACTTTATTTCTTAAAGGTAAAGTAAAATGGGAGATATAAAAGTGCTAGTGTACAAGATCTACAGTTGTTTTATAGATTGAAATTGTAGACTTAAAAAGCTAATTGCAACGCTTTCTGGTAGTATAAAATGCAAATGATACTCACATCCATGTGTTAACCCATGGATGCTGCTGCTCTCCACTAGGAATGAGTAAACCAGTTCTATGATGAATGGTCTGCCCATCAAAAGAGGAACTCCCTCCCCAAATCCATGTTGACAAGCTTTCCTTTCCCTGTCCTGGGACTGTGGATCCTTTCTTAGCTGTCATTGTTATTTTAAGTCACTTCTTTGGTTAAGCCTCAAATCATTGTGTAACTCAGTGTTTTCCAAACTATGTTCCGCAGAACACTGATGGACTTCAATTCCCAGAAGCCTAAGTCAGTACATTGGTTGATCAGTGCTTTGGGGAATTGACTTGGGCTTCTGGGTGTTGAAGTCCAAAAACCAAAGATTGGGAAACACTGGTGTAACTTATTCTTTTTATTTATCCCAGTGAGGCTCCTTTGGGATGATTCTGCAATTTTTCCAAAATAGGTTATTTGTTCAATCTTCCTTATGTTGGCAGAATTAATAGAGCCACATTCCAGAATTTTGGAAGAAAGACAGGAAACATCTATAAGAGCAATCTGTCATAACATCAGTTGCTAACTAGTTCATGGATCACCTAACTGTTATCACTATCAGAAACCAAGTGTCCTTTTTTTAGATGGTTGGAGTCTTGTTTGCTTATAGCCCAGCTGTTAGGAGGTTAACTTTGCAGATTCATTGTTTATTGTGTTTTGTTACATACATCAATTTATTCAGCAAAAAATCTCATTGGTTTTCCCCAAAAAGGTTTCAGCCTAGTTGTATCAGAGAGTGACTCCTGCCAACTTAGCAGTTCGAAAGCAAGAAATTGCAAGCAGATAAATAGGTACCGCTTTGGTGAGAAAAGTAACAGCGTTCTGTGTGCTTCAGTGTCTAGTCAGGCCTGCTTCATGACCATGGAAATGTCTGTGAATGAATCCCAGAAAGAACCAAGGAGTTGGCAAAGAAGATCATGACACCTAGTTCTGGTCAGTACTCTTGCCAGCATCCTTTATGCCTACTGACTAGACCAGGAGTTGGCAACCTTTTAAAGTCGGGGGTTGGGTCATGCTTCGCCAGACAGTTGAGGAGGCCGGACTGGTGGTCCCCCTGCTGTAAACACTGCCATAAACACCTCCACAGCTGCTATAAACATGTCCGTGGCTGCTGTAAACATGTCCACAGCCATTTCTGGCAGCGGTTCAATTATTTGGCACCGTGGGTCAGATTTGGCCCATGGGCCTTAGGTTGCCAACTCCTCGACTAGACTCTTCAAAGATAACTGACCAGCACTGCAACAAAGTAAATTAAAGAGAAGGTTGCTACATCAAGAAGCACTAAAGCAGGAGTTTGCAACCTTTTTGCACCGCAGGCTGGACAGATGTGCGGGCCGGAGGTGTGGTTCCTCCCACTGCTTCCAGCGGTGGTGGTGGCAGGAGCATTTATGCTGCATTTATCAATTTGTTCACCTTTCGGCTCATTTTTTGTGCTTCCAGTGCATTTTTGGGGCTTCCAGTGGCAGTGGCAGGGTCCTCACAATGGGCCAGACTAATTGGTGCTGTGGGCTGGACCTGGCCCATGGGCTGTAGGTTGCAAATCCTTGCACTAAAGCATATTGATATTACGCATATTGATATTACACATATTACTTATATGATTTTGTGATGTTTACTTGTTTTGTGAAATTTTGTATATTGTATTGTGTATATTGTCGATTTATGTGAGCCGCCCTGAGTCGGCATACGCTGAGTGGGGAACCACACCTCCGGCCCGCACAAATCGAATGAATGAATGAATGACACATGTAGCTGATAGTCTGAATACAATCTAAGCTACTAACAGTTCAAAAGCTAATCTATACCTATAAAGGAAAGGCACGACCGTGCGTGTCCGGCAGGCATGCCCACACCCCTGAAGCCTATCCTGTTATGCTTCATGCACACATACCTAACGCCGCTGAGATCAGCCCCATGAGGGTCCGGTGGCCAAGTGGGGTCTCTGCCCTACAAAATGGGAAAAGGAATGGGAACTACAACTCCCAAGGTTCCTTGGGAGAAAAAATGGCAGGTTAACAACAAGGCCTGGAAATAAAATGTTGGAAAGAGCTGATTTGCATGTTGGACTGTGATTGGTTTAACAGCAAGGCCTGGAAATAGAATGTTGGAGAGAGCTGATTTGCATGTTGCGTGCCTCTGCCCTGCTGTCCCTTCTGCCCTCAGCCGTGCTGCCTGAGGATGCAGCAGGGCGAGGCGCTGCCATATGCACTGCCTCTGCCCTGCCACCCCTCTCGCTCTCAGCCGTACTGCCTGAGGATGCGATCAGGCGAGGCGCCGCTGTAGGCATTGCCTCTGCCCTGCCGCCCCTCCCACCCTCAGCTGCACCGCCTGAGGATGCGGCCGGGTGAGGAGGCGCCATAGGTTCTGCCTCTGCCCTGCCACCCCTCCTGCCCTCAGCCACACCACCTGAGGATGCTGTCAAGCGAGGCGGCACCATAGGCGCTGCCTCTGCCCTGCCGCCCCTCAACCTCCACCTCACCATGACCGGGAATGCAAGGCCACCAGAGACAGCCGCAGTGCCCCTCACGTCAATGCAGCCCAGAGCGCAGGTAAGGATTCACTGCCCAGCGAAGCGGGTACCCCAGCTAGTAGTTTTTAAAGACAGTTTGTTCCATTGCTACGTCACTGTCACTGGCCACAGATCCAGTCAGTAATCTCTGCTATGTGAGGTTATTGAATGGACTATCTCGTCCCTTCCTCATTCCGAGGTCCATTCAGTAACTCCTTGCAACTGAATGTGTATACAGTTGACCTCTCTTTTCCTGTGTTCTGTGCTCTATCATCAGCTGAAGATATTCCCTGCAGTTTCACCCAACATTTGGCCTGTTTTCTGCTTAGATGTGCTTAATTTATTCAGTGCCATCTGCTTCTATCCACTGCTGTTATTTTTGTTACATTATTTCATGGTTGATGGTTTAATATGTTTTTATTGGTTTATTTTTCTTTTCTCCTAATCCTGTGCTTGGAATGTTTCCTTGGAATTGGGAAAGTGGAATACAAACACTTAAAAATAAGCAGATTATATATAAATTAAACAAATAAGCAAATAATAAAGCACCTCACGACCATGAGCTCTCTAGTCCAGCAGCCACAACTGATACTAGTACATTCATACATAGAAAAAGCTTTTCATGCTAAAACATAAAGCAAGAATGTAGGTGCATGAATGCACTTGTGTTTTCATTTTTTCAGTATGTACTGTCAAATTACCTGCTTCACGTTCAACAGTGTTCTGCGTAACAGGGAGATTTAATTTAATTTAATTTAATTTCATAGATTTATATACCGCCCTATCTCTGGGCGGTGTACACAAGTTAAAACCAATATAAAACAGTTAAAAACCTTTAAAAACATAGCAATATTACCCCCCGCTGTGCCATTTACTATCTAAAAACAAATATAAAATCCCCTCCCTAAACCTCCAGGAAAATTGCATGGGTTTCAAATGTCTAACAAATGTACAAATTTCCCCCATTCAAATGTGACATCATTGAAAACAGATATTAAGAACACTTGTACATCAACTGTCCACCCTATGTTGTAGTGTGTGAAGCCATATTTAATGCCAGAAGTTCCTTTCCAAGCAAGATATTCTGTTTATATACAGATATTACATTCATATCCCGCCCCTCTGAGATATTTCAACAGAATTTACTTTGTGACGTCAACATTAATTTGGAGGTTCAGACCTAACATAACCAAAACTAGTAAGATAAAGTAGTGAATGTGGAGTTGGGCAAGAGAATGGAACTTTGCAATAGGAAAAAACACACAGCACATATGACAAAATAGTGTACCCTTAGCCTCTAAAATGAATGTTTGAATTCAGGCCTCAGGCAAGTTGCATAGTCCCAGGACACTCCCTAAAGAAGAGAATGGTAAACCACTCCTGTTTATCCTTTATTTAGAAAACCCTGGAAAGTCACCCCAAGTCCTGATGGCACATAATTGTTATTATTTATTTGTTGATATGTTCATTATCACAATGACACATTATTTTTTATATTTGTATGCGAAGGAGTAAAATGCTACCTGGCTGAGCACAGGTGTTTTTATTCCTTCTATATTTTTCAAGTGGGAAAATTGAATTATGTGCTTAGAAGCTAAAGAATAGCTCCTTTTTAGTTTTGTCCCTATTAGCACAAAAAAACCCACCCCCTAGTTATTGAGTAGAAAGCTCCAGTAAGCAAAGAGAAATGATGAAAGCAAAACATGTACAGTATTTTAAAAGGAAATTTGTAGGAAGTTCTTTTCAAAATCAAGATAGTGCCTTAGTTCTTTTTATTTCCTGGCTAGCTTTGAAAGGTCACTATTTCCTAAACAAATAAGTGTTTCCTGGCATAAGTTCTGAAATGTCCTATGCTCATCAAATGTAATGCAATAGTTTCTTCAAAAGGTTTAATAACTATGTGTAGTTTTATAATGAGCTGGTGTTTCCATTGTTGTGGGAGTTTTAATGCAATATTATTTACAACAGATCTCGTATTTTATGATCTGGTTTCATTCCATACCACTTTTGTTTTAATTCCTCTTATGTCTTGCATACATTGCTTCATCAAGATTCTTGCAGGAGAAAAATAATAATAATAATAATAATAATAATAATAATAATAATAATAATAATAATAATAATAATAATAATAATTATTATTATTATTATTATTATTATTATTATTATTATTATTATTATTATTATTATAATATACCACTTTTTTATACAAGATAACTCAAAGCGGTTAACAACATGAAAAATACAATAAGAAATAACACTATGTACAATAAAACATATCAAATACAACATCAACAGTATCAAAAATACAAAAGCAATAAAGGCCATAAGTACTGGAAAAATATGCAAAATAATTACAATATCATAAAAAAGCGAAACAAAATACATTAATCCAAAAAGAAAATGGGCGGAGGTAACTCAACGACTAAAAACCAGCCTTAAGGAAATAAAAAAAAAATGGCACTTGATACAATAAAACATACCAAATACAATATTATCAGTATCAAAAACAAGTACAAAGCAATAAGGACATAATTACAACAAAATATGCAGAAAATTACAGTATCATAGGGCAAGCGATAAACTAGTCAGAAAAAGAAACGGTCAGAGGTAAACTCCACGACCAAAACCAGCCTTAAGGATACAGTCTCTCGCCGCCTCTCACCTTGCCTCGGCTTTTCAGCCCCCGGTGGCGTTGGGGCATAGGCCCAAGGGTGTGGCGGTTCGGTGGCCAGGGTGACTCCAGCTGGGGCCGGAGCCTGAGTCTCTCGCCACCTCTCACCTCACCTCAGCTTTTCAACCCCCGATAGCATTGAGGCATGGGCCCGAGGGTGTGGTGGTTCGGTGGCTAGAGTTGCTCCAGCTGGGGCCAAAGCCTGACTCTCTCACCACTTCTCACCTCGCCTCGGTTTTTCAAACCCCCGGTGGCATTGGGGCGTGGGCCCGAGGGTGTGGCGACTCGGCGGCCAGGGCTGCTCCAGCTGGGGCTGGAGCCCGAGTTGATTTCATGCCAAGGAGTGCAGCCACTGTAGGACAATTGTCTTAATTTCCCATTCAAGCAAGGTGATGCTAAAGATGTTGCAACAAAGGATTTGATATGGAGAGAGGAATGCTTGATGTTCAAGCGGAATTCCAAAAATGAAGAAGCACTAGAAATCACATTGCAAACATTTGATGGATACTTGAACATATAAAAGAATTTCAGAAGCAAACCATCCCATGTTTTATAGACTACATCAGAGCAGTTGATTGTGTGGATCATGAGAAACGATGGGAGATTCTTCAAGATATGGGGTGTTTCCTCAATACTTGATTGTCTTGATGCATAACCTATACTGTTGACAAGAAGCTACTGTTAGGATGGAATGTGGAGAGACGGACTGATTTCCTGTAGGCAAAGGTGTCAGACAAGGTTTCATTTTATCCTATTATCTGTTCAATCTGTATGCAGAATGCCGAACATATCATACAGAAAGCTAGACTAGATTTAGATGAAAGCTGTGAAAATTGGTTGAAGAAACATCAATAGATTGAGATATGCAGATGGCACCATCTTACTAGCAGAACAGCAATGACTTGAAATGACTTTTAATGGAAGTGAAAGAAAAAAGTGTCAAAGCAGGACTGCAGCTGATCATTAAGATGACAAAAATCATGACTACAGAAAAACTCTACAACTTTAAAATTGACAATGAAGAAATAGAGGTAGCGAAAAATGTTGAATACTTAGCCTCAGTCATCAATCCAAATGGAGGCTGCAGCCAAGAAATCTGAAGAATGAGACTCGAAAGGGCAATAATGAAGGAATTAGAAAAGATGTATCACTTCCACTTCAACCAAGACCAAGACCATCCACACTATTGTATTCCCAACTGCCATGTCTGGGTGTGAAGCCTGGGCAGTAAAGAAAGGTGGTGGTGGTGATGGTGATGGTGGTGGAATGATTCATTTGAGGTGTGGTGTTAGAGGAGAACTTGTCTGGCTGGATATCCCGCTACAGTAATTGAGTAGACTGTACAGCCAATGACTCAATGCCGAGTGTTGGGTAGCGGTAAATAACCTGACTCCCCAAAGGGGCCAACGGCTATGGGCAGAGGAAATGCCACTAGAAACCGTCATATTGGGCCCAACGGCAAAATGAGCGGAGGAGGGCTTCTGGAGAAAAAAAAGTGTGGTCGGTTACAAGTAGCAGCCGACAACGATGGCTAGAGGAGAGCTTTGTGGGTACCTTTGACTGCATTACAAATAGGTGAATCCTAGAGGATGTTAAGCCTGACCTGTCTCTGGAGGCAAAAATTATGAAATTGAAACTGTCCTACTGATAAGATACGTCTCTCTGGAAAAGACAATAATGATAGGGAAAATGGAAGGCAGCAAGAAATGAGGTAGTTCAAAAGCAAGATGAATGGATTCCTTAAGAGAACCACAAACTATAACTGATGGCGAACCTTGGCACTCCAGATGTTCTTGGACTTCAATTCCCCGATGCCCAAGCACCCTGTGAATGCACATGAATGAGTTTACTGCGATTCAGCCACCCCGCGCTGCCCTCGTTGCTCCCGAAAGCACGTTTTACGTCTGCTTCCGGGAGCGACAAGGGCAGTAAACTCATTTGTATGGATTCCCCGGGTGCTTGGGCTTCTGTGAATTCAAGTCCAGGAAAATCTGGAGTGCCAAGGTTCGCCATCATGGAACTATAACTTGGAGAAGTTGAGCAATCCTGTTGCAGACACGACATTCTGGAGATATTTCATTCATAGGTTATATTTCTTTGATTGCTTGAGGTCTTTCTGTTTTTATTGTATGTTGCCCAGAGTAATGTCTAATGCTTATTATTTGTGGGATATAAAATTGCAGTGACTGAAGTGGCTAAAACGCTGACTGGGAGGTGGAAGATCAGCAGTTCGATTCCCGAGTACTGCAGGATGGAATGAGCTCCCGTCTTTGTCTCAGCTCCTGCCAACCTAGCAGTTCGAAAGCAAGACATTGCAAGTAGATAAATAGGGACCACTTCGGTGGGAAGGTAAAAGCATTCCATGCGCTCCGGTGTCTAGTCATGCCTGCCACATGACCATAGAAATGTCTGCAGACATGCCAAGATGAAAGAGGTTCCTAGAACTTCAGCTCACATCCTTGTTAATTGTCACATTTTTCGCAGTGGAAAGAGACTGCAATATAATGAACTGGCTTTCATGCTATATTTGCATAACTGCATGTACCAATGAAGTCTCACCAAGATTTCTCCCTCCACCAGAGATATTTTCCCTCCCTTCCCACAAAACCAAGATCTATCTTCTTGCCATTTTCCATCTGTTATTTTGTTGTGGGGTGGGGTGAAGATTATGCACTGCTCAATACCTTTCCAGTCTTTTTTTAGGAAATATTTTGCCCAGGCTTTAAATAATTTTGGGCATATTGCTTCCAGAAAAAAGTGACCACCAGAAATCTCATGAGACTTCTCGAAAAAAAGAAAATCCAAAGCAAAAAAATCTTGCTGTGGAGAGAAAAATAGTCGCCACCTCCCCCCCCCCTCACTGAGAGCTAGAAATTTAAGGTCAGCAGTTCGATTCCCGAGTACTGCAGGACGGAAATGAGCTCCCATCTTCATCCCAGCTCCTGCCAACCTAGCAGTTCGAAAGCAAGAAATTGCAAGTAGATAAATAGGGACCACTTCGGTGGTCAGGTAACAGCGTTCCGTGCGCTCCGGTGTCTAGTCATGCCTGCCACATGACCACAGAAACGTCTGCAGAAGCAGACAGCGCTGGCTCTTCGGCTTAGAAACAGAGATGAGCACTGCACCCTAGAGTCGGATACGACTGGCTTTCGAGCAAGGGAAACCTTTACCCTTTACTATGTTTAGTTTGAATCACTACAGATTACTGGTTGTTCAATTCCATGTTTCTATTCCATAATACCTTTTAAAACAAATATGCAGATATGACAAGATCTTGCCTTGTAGTAACCATGGCTGTCTTAATGTCACCCTGTTCCAATCTTGTGCTTAAGAAAGGAACTAATGAAGGAAATTAAATTATTTTGTAAGGCAAATGAAATGAAACTTACTGGGATGTGGAGCACATTGAAAAATGATTTGAATCTATTCTTCCAGACATTTAATGGATTTTTCATTCCATTTTAACAATATAAAAGGAGACATTGCAAGATGAAAATTGAAACACAAGGAAGCAATTCATTCCTGCTGCTTCCTCTTCCACATGAATCTTTTAACGCCTCCACTGAAAGCCACATGTCTGGTATGGATCAGAGTAAAGTACTTAGGAAGCACACACTTTTTTGCCCTTCATGAAGTTTGTTAAAATATTGATAATGTAGTAATATTAGCTATTGAGTAATGTTAATGGTGCGCAGCTCCCCCGGCGGTTTAGCAGTTAAGACCCTGAGCTGGAGACTGGAAGGTTGGGTTTCAATACCCTTTAGAGCTGCACTTGGAGACATGAAAGGAGCCTCATTCGGGCATCCCCTGAGTGGAGTTTCTCCAGCAAAAATCCTTTCAACCCAGAGTAATCTCTGACACGAAATCATCATCATCATCATCATCATCATCATCATCATCATCATCATCATCATCATCATCATCATCATCGTTGGTGTAATTGAAATTCAATATCACTACATTAATGAAGAGAAAGCAGGGGGGTTGTTTCTTTAGAGTTTAGTGCTGTGGGGATCACTTTGATGTTCAAAGGCATACCCGTCAAGCGCCACTCCGGAAAATATGGGAACTGCTCTGGCCCGGGTGCGTATGCACAGCCAAAACCCATTTGCACATGTGCAGAACCACTTTGCACATGTGCAGAACCCCTTTGCGCATGTGCAGAACCCTTTGTGCATGCACAGAACCCATTTGCGCTGGGCGCACATGTGCAGTAACCCCTTTCCCCACTGTTGAAATACAGGACGGCGGCGGGAATTGGGTGGAACGGGTGCAGAAATACGGGATTTCCCGGCTAAAATCCAGGATACTTGGCACATATGTTCAAAGGTCTTTTAGTTATGTTGTTGTTGTTGTTCTTCAGTCGCATAGTCGATTCCGACTCTTTGTGACCCCATGGACCATCGCTCTACAGGCACCCCTGTCCTCCACCATCCTCCTTAGTCCACACAGCCCCGTGCCCATTGTGTCTACAATACCATCTAGCCATCTCATCTTTGGCCGTCCCCTTCTTCTTTTGCCCTCCACCTTCCCCAGCATCAAGACCTTCGCAAATGAATCCTCTCTTCTCATTTGATGTCCATAATACTTCAGCTTCATCTTTGTTATTTGTCCTTCTAAGGAGCACTCAGGGCTAATCTCTTCTAATATTGACCTATTTGTTCTCCTCGCAGTCCAGGGGACTCTCAAAACTCTCCTCCAGCACCACATCTCAAAGGCATCTATTTTTCTTCGCTCAGCCTTTCTAATGGTCCAGCTCTCACAGCCATACATTACCACCAGAAATACCATTGCTTTTACTATGCGGACCTTTGTTTGCAGTGAGATATCTCTACTTTTCACTATGTTCCCCAGGTTTTTCATAGCTTGTCGCCTTTTTATTTCATGGCTGCAATCTCCATCTGCAGAGATCTTGGATCCTAAGAAAGTAAAATCTGTTACTGCTTTTACTTCTTCCCCATCTATTTTCCAGGGACTGATATGGCCTGTTGCCATTATCTTGGTTTTCTTGATATTGAGTCTCAGGCCAGCTTTTGCACTCTCTTCTTTCAACCTAATCAGGAGCTTTTTTAGGTCTTCCTCACTTTCTGCCATTAGGGTGGGATCGTCTGCATATCTCAAATTGTTGATGTTTCTCCCAGCAATTTTGATCCCATATTGTGATTCCTCCATCCCTGCATTGCGCATTATGTGCTCTGTGTATAAGTTGGATAAGCAGGGTGACAAAATGCAGCCTTGTCTTACTCCTTTTCCTATTCCAAACCACTCCGTCATTCCATACTCTGTCCTAACTGTTGCTTTTTTTAGTTATACAGTATTAAAAATTAGATGTGCAGAGATATGTATATATAAGACCCCTGAGAAAATAATCACGTGGTCTGAAACTTCCCTAACCCCATCGCCAGTAATGTCACTGAGAGCAAAGAAGTCTTGTCATCAACATTAACTGTATATTCCTATTGTTCCAATTGGACAAGGAAACAAAAAAAAAGATGAAATAAAATTACAGAAATAGAACAGTTAAATGCCAGACCATTTGATAAAAAGGAATAAAATGTTGAATAGCCAGCAGCATGATAGGTTTTGCTGGTCCCAGTTTGTCTCCCCTTACAGGCATTTATTATTCAGTCCAGGATTAATTACATAGCAGGCTGAGCCTCCGCTTGTTCAAATAATGTGGCAGGAAAGTCCGGTGCCCTTATTACAAGACAACCATAGCTGGGTGGGTTACACAGATGCACTGTGAGAGAATCTGATCCTGTTGGCCTTCTGTACACATTGAATGCTGAAAAAGAAAAGGGGGAGGGAGAGAGAGTTTGTTTTAGTGTTGGCGACAAAAGGCAGCTGGGACGCAGAGAAGTAGTGTTCAGTCCCTTAAACTCTGAAGGAGGCGATTAGGTGGAGCTGGCCTTCCTGGAATTGTAGGGTAGATTTTCCGGTTGTGTTTTAGCACTAACTGTCTCACAGTCGCAAACACAGTCGCAGAACGCGAAGGGCCAGGACTAGACCTCTTTCTCTTTTTACAGCCTTCTGGGGGAGATCACAGATATTTAACAGCAATGTTTCTGCAAAAATACTTAGGCCAAAATCCGTTGGTGGGTATGCCGTTGATGTATATTTTTAGGATGTTTTAATTGCAGCCATGCCTTAGGCAACACTTTTTTAAAAGCATGTCGGTAACAACTTAATGACTAACTATTTCAGATTTCTTTATCTGTGGATGTAAGGAGGTTTTGTTTAGAGAAGTTTGAGCTTGCTTTTTAGATTGTGAGAGAAATACCCTGTTTTGACATCTGGTGATAAACGTGCCATTACGTGAAAAGTTTATCGGCATATGTATTTTGTTAAGTGCTCTGGTGACATTATCTGTATTAAAACTAACAAATAAGGGACTAAGCTCATTTAAACAGATTCACTGCCCATCATAGTTACTTCCAAACATCAAGAATACTTATTTTAATGTTATATATATGATGTAAAATGTTTGTTTATTTATTACTGTTGCTTTAGCAAGCTTTGAGATGTAATTGTGTTTCCACCAGAAAAAGCATATTCATTTATTTATGTATATAATTGCAATCCAATGATGAACATAGTTGCAAGATCTTTTGTTTTTTAATCTGTAGATAACTATATTATACATTACATATAACTCTAAAACCATAATTATCATCTGGTAAATATTTCTTTGGACTTCTAGTTCCTTTCTTAATAGAAGGCAAGAGCAAATTGATTTGGCCCTTACTCATGGAGGAGGCTGTTGAAATACTAACAAGCCATATTAAGTTTCAGAGTTTGAAATGACTGGATTCTTTAAATTCTAAGCCAGTTATGTTGGACCCTGAAAATATAACTTCAGGGTCATAAATAATTTCAATTATTAAACCAAGAAAGAGTCTTGTGGCATCCAAAAGACTCACAAGTTTTATTTGACACAGGCTTTTGTGGATTGTAAGTAGTGATCTGAAGCAAAACAGTCTGCAATACACAAAAGCTTAGGGCAACTTTAAAATGTTATATAGCTTTTATTGCACCATGCTAACATGGCTATGTGGGCAGAGAGTTCTTCTGTGCTTCATTTATTTCAATCAAAAAACCCGGTTTTATTGTCCTGTTTGACTTGCAAATTTAAAGGATATATTTAAATCGATTAACTTCTTCTTTATAGTCCTTAGCTCAACTGAAGGACAAGCCAAAAAGTTGTTGCCCAATGTTACTTGGTCTGACTTCTTCTATGGTACCCAGACAAATAGATCCGCCATAACTAGATGCAGCAACAACTTTTAATAACCCTTCAACAGTAAACAGTATGTAATACAAAACAAGTGGTTCCATTTCAGTCTGAAGGTCTCTATTCCTTCACGGAACACTTAACTAAACACAGCCCACTCCCAAGTCCTCCAGGTTCTCTCATCTTCAAACCAGTTTCATTTGTCTTTTGCAATGCAAGCATGTTGTTATTCCAGCACCATGATAAGCACAGTCCCCAGTAGTGCTCCAAAGTCTGTTGTGTTCTCGCCACTCATGCTGACCCTAGTAAGACAGCTTTTAGAAGTTTCATTCCCCAGCCTTTCTCTCCATCTCTTCTGTGGGCATCTCTGTCCAAGGATCTTCCTTGAACAAGGTCCACCCTGGGGATAGTTGTGATAGGGGTTTTGACTTCTCTACCTCATCTGACTGCTCTTCTGTGTTGCCCGCTTACTCTCCTGCCTCACCAACTCTCCTCCCAGCTTCTCCTCCTCCTCCATCTCCTGCTCTTCCCCCAGCATACCCTCAACTCATTTTTCCTTAATATTAGTTTAGTTTAGTTTAGTTTATTCGATTTATACCCCGCCCTATTCAGCACAGGCCGACTCAGGGCGGCTAACAACATATACATACCCCCAAAGGGTTTACATACAAAATATGAAATGCAAAACAAATACAAAGTACAAAATATATAGAAAAAATATACAAGTAAAATACATAAGTATACAATAATACAATGTGTCTCAGCTGGAGGCAAGGCTACATAGAAATATCTAAAATACAATATATCCAAATGCACAACAATTACAAAGTTACACAGAACAATATAGCCCCCTCTCAAGTAAGTCCCAAGGAGCAGAAACATCGGCATCTTCCCACTTCTCCCACGGCCAATGCCTGACCGGGAGAAGGAGCCGTGGCGGCGTCCGTGTTCGGGACAGTTTTAAAAGTCCCCGCCGCCCCTCCACCTGCTCCCACTTCTCCCGCGGCCAATGCCTGATCGGGAGAAGGAGCCGTGGGAGCGTCCGCATTCGGGGCAGTTTTTAAAGTCCCCGCCGCCCCTCCACCTGCTCCCACTTCTCCCGCGGCCAATGCCTGACCGGGAGAAGGAGCCGTGGGAGCGTCCGCATTCGGGGCAGTTTTTAAAGTCCCCGCCGCCCCTCCACCTGCTCCCACTTCTCCCGCGGCCAATGCCTGACAGGGAGAAGGAGCCATGGCGGCGTCCGTGTTCGGGACAGTTTTTAAAGTCCCTGCCGCCCCTCCACCACCATCCAATTCCCACGTCTCCCTTACTGTTGTGCCTTCTGGAACCAGCTCCCTTTCAGTTGCTTCTTTATCTATCTCCATTTACTCCACCTCCTGTTCTTCTATCTCTTGTACCTGGAAGGCTCCTTTTGAATCATCTGTACCTCTATCTACGTGGGAACTATGTAGGTGGGACTCTTAGTTAGAACACGGCGTGTGTGAACCCTAGGGTTTTCCTCACTACACCTAATTAGGATAAAAGAACATTTTAAAATCAACTTTTTGTCCATATTAACTCATGAACAAAGAAAACAGGCTCTCCTGTATAAGGGGTGGTGTATTTCATAAATTAATCCAGTAATAATTTTGTGCTTCATTTTTTGAGAAATAAACATGCTGCAATGTATTTTGATGCCAAATATAAATGTACCTGTAGTTGACATGAAAACCATGAAGAGTATTGTGCTAGAAAAAGGGAATGGGATCCAATGAATTTTCTGTCGTAATATTTGACACTTATACAGGCAAAATATAGCAGCTTCGGGCTAAGTTTGAAATTATTGAACAGGTGTAACTACTCTGGAAACTGCTAATTAGGCAAAATGAGAAAAAGTATTTTGTTTCAGGAAATCCATTATGGGAGAAATCAGGAGAAAAGATCCATAAGATAGCTACAGATGTACTGTACCTTGAACTGTGTATCTGCTGGCAACTATGAATCATATTTTTTCATTCCCACAAAAGAGAGTAAAAATTAAATCTGCCAGCAATCTACATATCAATGAGACACTTTTTTTTATTGTGTCAGAAGCACACAAAGGTGCTTTCTGAGTTGAAAGCAATTTTTGCTGGAGTAACTCCACTCAGGGGATGCCCGAATGAGGCTCCTTTCATGCCCCCAAGATCTTTTCCCACCAAAGTGATCCATATTTATCTACTTGCAATTTCTTGCTTTCGAACTGCTAAATTGGCAGGAGCTGGGACAGATGGTGGGTACTCATTTTGTCAGGCAGTACTCAGGTTTCAAACTGCCGACTTGCCAACTTTCCAGCGAACAAGGCAAGCTTCTTAACCACTGAGCCACTGCAGCCCCTAATGAGATACACAGTGTGCTTTAGTGAATAGAGTGATAGGTTAGGACTCAGGAGTCATGGGTTTGCAACCCCACCGGGCCTCGGAAAGTTACTGGAAGTGGGGAACTCGTAAAACCACTCTTTAAATATCTTAATTACCCTGAACCCCTTTTGGTCCAATATTAGTTTGTTCTGACTTGACAGCACATAACATAAGCCAAGGGTGCCCAAACTTTTCGGGCAGCGGGCCGGTCACATGGTTGAGCATACTGGTCACATGGTTCCTCAACATGGAAGGGGAAGTAAAATGCACATGCGCAGGTACACTATGTGCACACGCATGTGTTTTACTTCCACTTCCAGGAGCAGCGACGGTGGCACAGGCTGGATGATTTGGTGCCATGGGCCAGATCCAGCTTGTGGGCCGTAGTTTCAGCACCCCTGACATAAACATATCAATTCATGCTGGCTAGTACTTGGATCCAAATGGCTATTTCTCCCATCCATTGGTTGCTGTTACGGTTACATGTGTTAGTAAAGTTAGAGGTCCCCCTTTCTCGAAAGCCAGTTGTGTCCAACTCTAGGGCTTGGTGCTCACTTCTGTTTACAGCCAAAGAGCCAGTGCTGTCTGCATCTGCATATGTTTCCATGGTTATGTGGCAGGCATAACTAGACACCAGAGTGCATGGAATGCTATTACCTTTCCCACCAAAGCAGTACCTATTTATCTACTTGCAATTTTTTGCTTTTGAACTGCTAGGTTGGCAGGAGCTGGGACAGATAATGGGTGCTCACTCCATTGCACTGTACTCAGGACTCAAACTGCTTACCTGCTGACCTTCCAGTCATCAAATTCAGCATCTTAGCCACTAATCCACATGGCCCTACATGTGTTGGTACTTAATGTCAAAACATTTTACTGCTGTGCCTTTAGATATACATGACCCTAGCTTACTTAAACTTTGCTTCACAGTTAGTTTTTTAAAAGGATTTCACTGTAGCAAATGATAGCTTCTCCCACACATGAGCAGTATTGTTGAAGAAGAGTCACATCAGAGCTTGAAATGAGCTATTTATTTTTAATTAATTAGGCTAACCTAGTAATTTATAATTCAGGAGAGGGTCACATAGTGACCATGGTGATGAAACGTAATTAGGTCCTAATTAAATTTACAATTCATTAAGTTTGCAATTTATCCAAAACTTTACTAGTTTCAGTGGCTTTAGTTGGTCTGATCTGCTATAGCTGTAACCAAAAGTGAGGGCAAGGATTCAGCCTAAGGCAGGGGTCAGCAAACATGGCTCTCTGGGTGTTCTTGGACTTCAGTTACCAGTAGACCAAGTAGGTACACACTGCTGATCAGAGCTTCTGAGAACTGAAGCTCAAGAACATCTGGAGTGCCAGGTTTGCTGACCTCCTGGCCTAAGGATTCGCCAGAAGAAGAAGGGCTTGTCATAGTAGCAGCAGTGTGGAACTCCACTGCCAGAGGGTGGGAAGTAGAAACAGTATGAGGCAAGCACAGAGCATGAGGTACGTACATGTCTGAGACGGAAACTGGAATATCCTTTACAGAGGTGAGGGGAGATGTGGGAAATGGAGAATCAGAGGACTCAAAAACTTCATTTAGAGAAGCAACGTGTTGCCACTCAGATTTTTAAGAGGCACAATAAAGCTTCTTTTGGAATGCAACCATTCGATTTTCACAAAAAGAGAGACAGACATGTCAGGGATTAAATCGGTTTCTTTCTCACTCTCTGAAATGATGAGATTAGACTTCCACTTCCTGATGCTAATGGGTGGGCTGGCAGAGGATGCAATGGTTCCACAGCATACAAAAAATGTTATGCATATGGTCATAGGCATTCAAAATACTGCTGATCAAGTATCCTGTACCCTTGATTTACTGACAGATTTGTTGTCACTTACTACTACATTTTAATATTACACTTGGATCAGTATCCTCTAAGCAAAATATAGGTTTCATTCCTTATTAACAAGTTGCAGTCTAGTTACCAGTGGTGCTTATAGAGTGAATGGAACATAAAACTGGTGCTGGGAGTGTGGTGGAAGCATGAAAGAAAAAGAGGTGAAGATTAGCCACAACATCTAATTAAATCGGTTGTTGCATCTATGCTTCAGGGCAGCATTCTCCAAGATGGCATTTTCCAGATAGAAAATTCTGCCATCAGTTGAATGTAACCCAGGAGAAGGCCAGATAATTACCATGGTGTCTAAATGTAATTAGGCCTTAATTAAGTTTGCATTGCTTTCAATAGCAACATTGGAGGTATGTTGACAGACCTTGTAAAGGAGTTCCCTTTTATCATAAAATGTACACACTTGGCTGAGAAAATGTTGTGATGTTAATATTTATTCTCTCTTCTCTTCGTCAGTGTATGCTTGCAATATAACTAATGGAAGTCTTTCTGATACAATCTCAGAAAATGTAAGGAGTCTGTTTATAGTATTGAAGAGTCAAATGACCATTCTTTTTTCCTGTGTGGTAATCATAGCTGTCAAGTATCCCTTATTGGCTGGGAAAACCCCTTATTTTACCCTCTTTCCCGCCATCATCCCTTATTAATTAGACTGCAATGCCCTATTGCCACCATTGGAGGGCAGCACAGGATAAGCATAGCTGTCAAGTATCCCGTATTTGCCGGGAAATTTCCCTTATTTCCAAATCCAAAACTTGACAGGTATGGTGGTAACTTGCAGGACAAGTTGCAGTCTCTGATATTCTCTCAGACAAATTCCTAAAAATGGGCATGCAGCAATGAGGATGATACCATCCTATATAGCCCCCTTCAGACAATTTAGAACAAGGTGTATCGAATTTACTTTACAATGTCATTATGCAGTGTGGACCCTTGGACCTGGGTCTTTAAGAGCAAATAGAGGACTTTCCAACCTTAAGCTTTTTCATGCCCAATTCTGCCTCTCTCCTTCCCAGTGCAGAGAGTTCCTTCCTTCTAGACCCTTTGCCTCACTCTCTAGAGCAGGAATTCCTGACCTTTTCAAGCCAGGGCCCAGGTCATGCTCTCCCAGTCAGCTTCAAGGGCCGGATGGCCATTTTGCCCTGCCTACATGATGTGGTAGCCATTTTGTCCCAACAGCTTCAACGTGGGTGGCCATTTTGTTGCTCAAATTCCCTTGGAGGGGTGGGGGTGGGGGCAAATGAAATGGTGCTGCAGGCCAGAGGTTGGGAACCCCTGTTGTAGAGCACATAAAGAAGAGGAAAGCAGCGGGGGTGTGTGTGTTGAGAATCATGTGAAATGTGAGAGTATCTCACTGTTTGCCCCCGTGTGTTTGAGAGAGAGAGAACCCCCACTAGACTGTGATGCCTTTCATCCCCTCCAGTTGCCACTGAATGTTGACATTTCCCAGTGACCCTATTTTAGACTGTCTTCCAAATTATTCATAGTGTAATGCTTTAAAAGTTGCTTGAGATGCTAACATACAAAAGATCTTAATGTCCTTTTGAATATTTATGATTTTCTTAGTTTAGTAGTGTCATACCTACTATATAAATATTTGACCATTTACCAAATAAAAAGCTTGATCACTTCAAGAATACCTTTGATTTTTTTAAAGGGAGAGCTTAAGATTTTCATTTTAGGATCAAAGAATGCCATTTACCCCAGATGCTTTTCTAATCTTGATGATTGAGGGGGTGGTGGATTAGGGGAGTAGTTTCAAGCAGAAAAACTGACATTTTCACCTTGTAAGTGGCTAGGACGCTGTCTGGGAGGTGGAAGGTCAGCAGTTCGATTCCCAAGTACTGCAGGACGGAATGAGATCCCGTCTTTGTCCCAGCTCCTGCCAACCTAGCAGTTCGAAAGCAAGACATTGCAAGTAGATAAATAGGGACCACTTCAGAGGGAAGGTAACAGCGTTCCATGCGCTCCGGTGTCTAGTCATGCCTGCCACATAACCATGGAAACATCTGCAGAAGCAGATAGCGCTGGCTCTTCGGCTTTGAAATAGATGAGCACTGAACCCTAGAGCCAGATGCGACTGGCTTTCGAGCAAGGGAAAACTTTACCTTCACTTTTAAGTATGCTAAAACATTTTGTTAAGCATTGATTAATTTTTTTAAAATGGGGTGGACAATATATGTCAATCATGGCACTCCCAAATTTCATTTCAAATGTTCAGAAAATTCCCATGTGCCCACTTGGAGTGCAGGAGGCAATTTGCCATGTTTGGTGGTAATGGGGGAGACTCAGCACTCTTGCATGCCACCTATATAACCAGTCTGCCTTGACTGTTTTAATCACTTTCAGAACTCTTTGCTCAGCTGAATTATGCTTGAGGAAATCTGACTTCCTTCCACTTTCATTGGAGAATTTTATTTAACCGCATGCGAGGAGCTGTTCAGGTATTAGAATCATAAACCTGCAATTTTCTTGTGCTTCTTTTGCCCCCTATTAAGCTAAAAAATAGTATATCAATAATACCAATACATATAGGAACAAAATTTTAAATCAGGGAATTAGTTTTATTTAGTACATTAGTCCAAATAATTAAATTTAATTTTCAGACAGTGACTAATATTTTATGAATGGAAAGCATAAGCTAGAAACCTACTTTTTATTTACAGCAGTGTCAGCAGTCTCAGTGGGCTGGGCCACTGAGTCAGGGGGATTCATCCTGGTGCGCCCTTGCCTCTGGCACTCTGGGGTACAAATAATAATTTTATTATTTTATCTGCCCGGCGCACTGCACTTTAGATTAAGCCATTGCTCCAAGCTCCCTCCTTCAGCTAGGAGCAATAGTTCATTCTAAAGTGTTGCGTGTCGGGTGGAGCAAGCGAGGGGCAGTGACCAAGCGGTTCCCAGGGGCAGCTTTCTCCTCTGTCCCTTGGTTGCCGCCCCTTGCCCCTCCCATGGTACCCAGCACACCCCTGAGTGTCACTGAAATAGCATGAATAACAGCAATAAAGTGTTCTTAATTAACATAATTAATGCTTCTTGTTTATCATGCACTAAAGTCGTGCAACTGGCATGTGAGGAGGAACACAAATGGTAACTCTTTAAGGATTTGTAACTCAACACTATGACTTAAGTCATTGTACTTAACTCTAGTATAAATAGCCAGTATGATTTTGGCCAAAGTTTACAATTAAAATCTTGTGCATGTGTTAATTAAGTACTGTATGTGTACTTTTATTTAAGCTAGAAAGTGCTTGATCTTTATTTTACTTCAGAAAATAACAAAATTATGTTATCATTAAGTAAACAAACAAACAGATGTACTTAATATTTTTTAAAAGTTCAAAGCTGTTTACCAATTTGGTCATACTGTTTTGTAGAATTGTTAAGCTGCCAGCTCCACCAAGATAAATTGTGTGTGCCTTAAACGTGAGCCTTTCAGTGGAAGATTTGAAACTGTTGTTTACAACATTTATATTTATTACAAATCAAAAAGGCGCTTTCTGTTTTTCTCGGGCCAGTTTTTCTTAAATATCTGAATTGCTGTGCCATATCTGGACAGATACCTCTTAACTGTTTATCTCTCCATATATCATTTACAAGGGAGACACCCCTGTAATTTCCTGTACCATTGTAAGCATCAGACTGTACACATCAGCATTCATTACTGAGAATTACAGTGGTTGGCTGACCTTTATTGCAAAGTTATTGAATATTGATTTCTTTCCAGTATAGATAACACTAGCAGACAACCCGGTGTTGCCCGGGGGTACCCTTCCCGGGCCAAGGAGAGACCCGAGCCCGCCTGCCCCCCGCCCCAGCTGCCTTTCCTTTTTGTTTGCTGTTGTCATGGCCGCTCTCTCAGCTCCATCATGAGGCGCCATCTCAGCTTGACTCTGGCTGCCGCCACCGGCCTCCCCAACGACTACAGTCAGTGGGCAGCCATTGCAGTCGGGCCCCTCTGTCCTCCCGTGGGTTGTGTCAGGTGGAAGGGAGGCTCCATTTGGGCAGAGGACCCATGTGGGATAGAGACCTGCAGAAGGCAGCCGCCTGGTCCCGTCCTCCGCCCGCCCCCGTCCTCCGCCCGCCCCCGACTATGGGTTCTCCCTCCCCCCATAGCATGCCTCAAGGGTGCAGAGGAGCCATGCTGCAGTGGCCTCCCACCAACAGTAGTCGCTGGAGCGGGGGCGGCCGTAATTGCCGCTGTCCATACTGGTGGCTAGGCCATGTGCCACCTGGAATGCCAGGCAGACTTTGGCACATGCGTGGAATTTTACGCATGCACCACAGCCTGGAAGGCCAGGCAAGGATAGGCGCATGCGTGGATTCTCGCACATGCGCAGTCACCTCTCCTGGTTGTTTCTGCCTGCTGGGGGGTGGGCATTGCAGCCCCTTTTTGGGGGCAAGGACCCTGAGGCAGGGTGCCGGTTACCCACACCGGCCACCCCAGACGTTGAAGGTAAGCGTGCGCGCAGTTTCCAGCGCAATCGGTGCAGGGATGTCACTTTGTATTAGGGAGCCCTGTGATGTCATGGAGCCCCAGATCTGGTCATCTGGGAATTGGTTGAGCTGTGGCGATGACATCACAATCCCCCCTGGTTGGCTTTTTTCCCTTGCTTTTTCTCCTGTCGGTGGGGGTGTCCCATTTGCGGATTGATTTAGGGGGCATACCCCTCCCCATGGGGCTTGTCACCCCCACAGTGACTGTCTCTTCGGCCCAAGGTACGTGTGTGCCGAGTTTCAGTGCGATCGGTGCAGGGGTGTGGGTTTGTATAAGGAACATACAGCAGTGGACCTTGATTTTAGTTATATAGATTTTTTTTAATGAAACAAATTAGCCACAGTAGATGTGCACACACACATACAGAGTGCCAGTCCATCAAGATTAGGATTAAACATGCAGATTCCTTCCTAGTTGACTTGAGTGCGGTAGAGTGTCTTCTACTGCATCTCAAACATCCCCATCAGAACACTTATATTATCTCACTACTCTGGATGGTGATTAGCAGATGCAGATTTGTTGGTGGGAAAGGATGGTTTCATTTCTGCCTGATCTGAAAGAGCTTGGCCTCAGTGTCCATGCTCTGGAAACCATCAAAGTGGTCTTCTATAATATGTAGAACTATCAATGAAGATAGGTCACAACAATTTGTGAAAAAAATACTTCATAGTAAAGCTACTAGGTGGTTAACTGGAACTTGACTGTGCTATGCCAGTACAACTGCACTAACTCCCTGCCCATTGCTGGACACTGTTCATAGTGATGGTATTGAGTTTTGAAGGTTTGGGATATGGGATTGCGATTGCGATTGTGAAGAATGATCTGTTTTCACATAAGACTTCCTGTACCTCTGGGTTCCCTTGGGTGGATGCTGGAATCATAGCATTGTTTTGCTGGGAGGGACTCCAGCTCTCACTGAGTCACATTCCCTGCCAGTGCAGTAAAGCTTTGGCACAGGGATCCTCAACCTGCAGCCCATGGGCCAGATGTGGTCCAAAACACAATTTCATGTGCCCTCCCCACCTCCACCGCACCAGGAAGTGCCATGTGGTGTAGGAAGGGCAAAATGGCCATCCAGCCCCCAAAGCTGTCTGAGGGAGTGTGACCTGGTCCCTGGCTTTAAAAGGTTGAGAACTCGTACTGCAGCAGATAAATGGTCCTCTGACTTATGTCTGAACATCTCCTTGTGCATTTTTTTGGTGGTCACATTTTAGCTTGATTTATTTATTCATCTTCAAACAGAGGACTTCAGAATACTATGCAAAGATAAAGTAATGCAGCAATAAGATGCCATAGAACATCAGTTCCTAACTCTGAGGAGGATAAATAAATAGCTTATTAACCAGTTTAAACCCCAAACCCACAGTTAAAATCCAAAGTCAGTGTTAAAACCACTTCTTGGTGAGATTTAGATTGGCGTCCTCTTTCTATGAGTGTGGTCGTCCCATAAGGTAATCCATTCTCACAGATAAATAAAAACAAACATGTTCTTCACTGCTCTGAGAAAGCTTCCTCTTGACTAGGTAATATTCCTGTCAACGTTCTTGTCTCAAGATGAAATGGAAATAATTAGTGACATGATCATTCTCAAAAGCCTGTGCTGCAGAGCTGAGCATGCCTCCTCCTATGAAGTCTGAACCTTGGAAATGTAATTGTGAACAAAATCTCTGCAAAAGAGACTAAAGCTATATCCATTGTTTATCCTTACTCAAATATAAGTGGGCAAAGACTAATCTTACTTAAACTAAGTAAGGTTCAGTCCTACCAAAAAATATGATGGGGAAGCTTTCACATTTTTAGTCTTGACACAATCCCAAACCTGCAGCTTCATTTGCTTCAGTGAATTTATTCCTTTGGGGAATCACATACAGAGCAGAGATCAAATGAATCAGGGCCACAAAAGTAACATTTACTTAGTGCTAAAATCTGGCGGCAGGTGTGTGTGTGTGTGTGTGTGTGTGTGTGTGTGTGTGTGTGTGTGTGTGTGTGTGTGTGTGTGTGTGTGTGTGTGTGTGTAATCTGCCTTAAACATAATATTAGGTTTCTGTGTGATGTAGAATTGCTGCCTTCTCAATAACTATTGTAACTGCTATGACTGAATGATGCTCAACAAATGGAGACATATGTCACAATAGTATGTAACAGTTCTTATCATATATGTGACTCATAAGAACGAATGATATGAGATGTTGAATCTTCTAGTTAGTCTCATTTATCTGTTATTCAAATCCATTACAGATTGAAAAATTCATAATTAATAATTCCTATTTCAGATGACACATGTCCAAAATTTCTACATTATGTTGTGTAGAGTGGAGCACTGTAGTTTAGGTTTTTGCCTTCCAACATGATAGAGAGACTGAGGAGAATGCCAGGTATTGTTGCTATTCTCATGCTTCTGTTCTTTGTAAGCCAATCCAACAGGAATGGTAAAGCAATGAGTTTTGTAATTGTCATGTCAATAGAATATAACTATGGCTTATAATCAGACAGAGCAGTTATACTATAGCAAACTGAATTCAGTAGAGCCAATGTAGTTCATAATTGATGCTAAAAAACAAAGGTTGATGCTTATTAAGTTTCCCCAGATGTCTGACAAATAAGTGTGAAACCGAATGACACAGAGTGGTAGTCTTTGTGGGACAAAGGCTTCTTTGCCTTTGCCACAAAACAAGTATGAATAAGCATTAGTGGTTGACTTGAACTTTGCTTCCATTTTTGAACTTTTCTTTGCTATGATGGTTTGGACTGAGGTTCTGTGTAGGTTCCTCTCACTATAACTGCAGCCCCCCAGTTTAATTGTGAGGAAATGCTGAAGGTTCAAAGAGTTTTGGTTCCCAAGCTCGCTAATGAGCATAAGGCCCTCTTCACCCTTAATGAACTAGGATTTCTATGTGTATATGGGGAGGGGGGGGAAGAAAGAGGAGGGAGGCGAAGAGTTCACACAACAGGACAATGACTTTACAGTGTAAAGACCATGCAGCTGGGCCATCTAAAGCTGTCCTCCGTTTGAGCAACAAAGCTTAAATACATTGTACTGTGAAGAGGTACATTTCTGTGAGTGTGAAACATAGTTTTAGCTTCTGCTTCACTGACCTGTCTGCTCCTAACGCCAATAGGGCCTTGACAAGAGCTTAGGGAAGGAGCACCATGTAGGGCGACTCTTTCAAAATCGTTTAATGCAACTTGATTAATGAAAGAGGAAACAAAATTAAGTTTCAGTCATTTTTTTAGGGCTGATCTCTTACAGGGTGGGGGAACAGTTGGGATTAACTGCTGCAATTTTTTTTTTAATCCCATGCTGAGAAAAGTCATTGTTGAATTATGCTGCATTTCTGCTAACCTACAAGGGTATTCAATTGAGTATTTGCAAAGTTAAACAGCCTTTGACCTTCTTGGCTGAAAACAACATAAATTCTTGGCACAGCCACAATAGCATTGATAAAAAAACCAAAAGGAGGGGAAGGTATTTTAGCTGAATCCATGCTCAGTTCAGCAAATACAAGGTCTCTCTTACCAACTTTTGTCAAGAAATGTTGAAAGACCATTTCGTTTTCTAAATATTTTTCTTTCTAATGTGCTTGTTTGAAAATGCACAGGACTTTAAATGTGATTGCGTATCTTTGTACATCCATATATTTACCCTCATATCATTTCATTCCTGTATGCATTGCTCTCATACATATACACAAAAACACATAAGCAAGCACAGATCTTGCGGGTAGGCAGGTACTTTTTGCAAATATAAATAAACCTGGAATCCCTTCCACATGCTATAGTTTTACTGCTAAAAATGACAAGTTAGTTTGAGATTCTTTGTGACATATCTGATACTTCCTGTTTGTACTGTTGCTCTTAAAGTTAAAGTGCATTCAGGCATACATTCTTGTAATACTGCAGTGCGATGTATGTGTTTATGCTGATTTAAAATCATAACATTGACTCTGAATAATATGAAAGCAATCCAAACATCTTATCTTGTATTTGTTCCCTGTATCTTTTGCTCCCAGCTTTCTCTCTCTGTCGTATTGAGGGGAAAGGAGACACAATTAATTTTTTTCTTCAATTAAGGACTAGATTAGATAAACATAAAAGGAAATAGAGTGTTAAATACCTTGATTGCTGGTGCATAGGCGGATTCCAAACTTTGTGTAAGCCTTCCAATTTGATGTGGCTGGATAATAGCGAGGAAAGTGGTGAAAGTTGACAATTCCCCCATAGTTGACCCCTCTGTTCTGCCTCGCCTAATCAAATCTTGTGTTCTGCTTTTCAGATAGCTGATAAGCTTCCCTGGATTTTACTGATGACACAGGAAAGCTTTGTCTGAAGATGGAAACACTGGAGTCGGAACTGACCTGCCCTATCTGTCTGGAGCTGTTTGAGGATCCGCTGCTGCTGCCTTGTGCTCACAGTCTCTGCTTCAACTGTGCACATCGCATCTTGGTCTCCCACTGTGCCACCAACGAATCAGTGGAATCTATCACCGCCTTTCAGTGCCCTACTTGTCGTTATGTCATCACCCTCAGTCAACGTGGTCTAGACGGACTCAAGCGCAACGTCACGCTGCAGAATATTATCGACAGGTTTCAGAAAGCTTCAGTGAGCGGGCCCAATTCTCCCAGTGAAACTCGCCGAGAGCGAGCTTTGGATGGTAACAGCATGTCCTCCAGTGAAAAAGTTCTCTGCCAGTTTTGTGACCAAGATACTGCTCAGGAAGCAGTGAAGACCTGTGTAACTTGTGAGGTGTCCTACTGTGAGGAGTGCTTAAAAGCGACCCACCCCAACAAGAAGCCATTCACTGGCCACCGTTTGATTGAGCCTATACCTGACTCTCACATCAGAGGATTAATGTGTCTAGAGCATGAGGATGAGAAAGTTAACATGTACTGTGTGACTGATGACCAGCTAATCTGTGCCTTGTGTAAACTGGTTGGGAGGCATCGTGATCACCAGGTAGCAGCTTTAAGTGAACGCTATGACAAATTAAAGGTTAGTTTACTCTTAATGCTTTATGTTTATATCCTGACAAGTGTTATTCCGTGAAGTGGTATGTCCACTTTTAATTGTTGTGTTACATGTTTATATAAGAGAGTTGTTTGGAATTTCTGTATTGAGCTGAAGCGCTCACACATGCTGACACTAGACCGCATGCAAAGCATAAATTTTTAATAAGAAGTAGGTTTCTCAATGTGACATTCTTCTGAGTTTCATAAGAAGCAGTTCAGATAAGGAAGAATACATTTATGTATATATTTCAATGTCTTTCAATGACAATGTAGTCCAATATGGAAATCTAGCATGAATATCCATGAAGCTGCACAGGCATGGAGAGAAGCAAACTGGTCATTCCCTCAAAGTAATGCCTGTGTATGAGGTTACTTTTTGGTGCCTGTGATGGTCCGCTATTCATTCATGCAGACTATATTTTGTAAAATTATGTATACATTTCAAAGCCTACGGACTCTAGCCATAGATGCAAGGTTCTCCAGCCACCTGACTGAACTGTAACAAGACAGTCCTGTGCTTGTTTACTTTAAAAATGCATTTCAGTCCTATGCGTTTTTAGATTGCAGCTTCAATCAAAGATTATATTTAATCCCATAGTTTTCCTTTCACAAGCTTTTGCATTTCTTATATGCAAGGAAAAGATTTTTCACATGTTGTCTTCTAGGAATGCTCCTAATTAATTAATCAGATACCTGTGTTGCTCATGTATGTTACTAATTTTGTCATATACACTCATAAAAATATACAGCAATAACATCAGCATGTTCTGAAAAATCAACGTCCGTAATAAATATTGTATCTTACGCTGGATGAGTGATCAGGTCAGTTTTCTTTCAGTTCTCCAGATTTAACACAGAATGGATTTAAAGAATCATCAGTTAGAAACCACAGACATCAGCATTACATTTGTGTGAGCCCATGTTGTTTTTAGCTGCCACCAGACACAGAGCAGCAGAGTAGGAGAAGAAACCAGAATAAAGCAGAAGCCCCCTCCCCCAGTTCCTTCAGGGAAATGCTGTTGTGATTGTTTATAGAACATTATAGCAGGCAGAGTATTCAATGAAAGAAAAAGCTCCCCTCGCTTGTCATGGTAAATATAATGTTTTTTGGCCACTGTTTAGATTTTTTTTAAAATGCTTTACTGAAAGTCAGTCTGATACATTTAAACATACAGTACTACTTCATCGAATCATGATTTTTATTTTATTTTCTTGCTAATACAGTATACCATTTTTATTAAGATCAGCAATGAGAAAAACTAATACTAAAACATTGAAAGCCACCATTGTATAATGCCACATGAGAGTGATTTTGTCAAACTTCTTTAGGTGAGAGAAAAGTTTTAGAACACTTTTCTCACCTAAAAATATTGAGTGTATGTTTCTTAAGCATGAATAGTCTCCACATGGTTCTGAAATGCAAAGTTGTTGCCTAGATTTGCAAGTTTTCCATTATTAAAGCACTAGAGAACAATGGTAATAACAGTCATAGTTTAGGATGCAATCCTATAGCTACTGCTGGGCGTTTAAGAAATTAGGAGTAGCATTTTGGCAAGCTTTCAGACTGAACAGCAACTGCACACCTTCTAACCTATCCTGCTCCAATCTTTTATACTTGCCTATGTTTCATTTGGCTTTTGTGAGGCTGCTTAATTGTTTATGCTTGTCTTAATAATGCTTGTCTTAACTTTTTGCTTTTGAGTTTCATTTTGAAAAATGGATGCATTCCATTATTTTCAGTACTTCTGGGTGTTCTGTATGGATACAGAGCCAGATTATATGTATATTTAATAAATAAATGAAAATTTAAAGAGCTATAATTTGAATTCAACCACATGTTTGTGCTCCAGTTCAAAGCTGAACAACCTATCTTGTATAGTCCCTTACGTTTAATTGATTATAGCATTTTTGTGGTCAAATATTCACATGTACAGTACTTCCTTGTGAGTTTACCAGTTCCAATATACACTCCAACCCTATTGCATTAGGGAAATTAAATATATCACCATTATTTCTTTGTATCTTCTTCTTCTTCCATGTCTAGGCCATACGTGAAACTGCCAAAACGAAGTCACCATTGTGGAGTTCATTTTGTAGTTCCACGTTCATTTTGCCTGACCTAATGTGAGAAAGATTAGCCAGCATAAGGTGGCCGTTGCCCGGGGTATGCACAATTGTGGTTCAAAAATACCACAATCTTCAATGAGGCTCTTTCTGTGTACCCAAAGCTGGATAACATATTTAAGAATAGCATTTTAAATAACTTGTCAATGTCACCAAAAGGCTCCACTTCAATTCCAAACAATTCCCTACCACCAACAACACTTGATAGACTTTTGGCATAAAGTTACGCTATCGTAAACAGGACCTAGCACTAACAATAATTGATTTAATTTAAAGCTTCCTCC
Organism: Bradypodion ventrale; assembly: GCA_035047345.1. NCBI lineage: Eukaryota > Metazoa > Chordata > Lepidosauria > Squamata > Chamaeleonidae > Bradypodion > Bradypodion ventrale. Next base: position 261,396,617 of record JAWDJE010000003.1, on the reverse strand, counting down.
CCTGCTGTTTCAAATCTGAGACTCCCTAGTCTCCATTTTTCCCTTGCAAGCCTTTAAGAGCTCCAAGATTGGTAAGAGGAAGACTTTAATAATTAAAAAATCACTGCCAGATCACCACTAGTGATCCTGATGTGAGGATTGCAGCATACAACACACATAGGTGGCTTAGGTTTTAAAAAATTCCCATTGGTGCTAACCAGAACATTTTTAAACTAGACCCTGTGGCTTTGTCAAAATATTTTTTTCTTTAGAAGATTCACGTTTGGTAAACCAAAACATGTCTGCTGTTTCTCTTAAAGGTATGAGCTTCAAATTATGGGGTAGGTGGGTTATTATTAGTTAACAAAACCATAGTTGTATACCCTATGTTTAACATATGTTTATTAGGTGCCATCAAGTTGTATCTGACTTAGGGAAACTCTAGTGGGGTTCTCAAAGCATGCAAGGTGTTTTAGGAGGAGATTTACCATTACTATTTTAACAGCAAATTTCCACAGCTGTAGTGGGGATTTGAAGTCAGGTCTTCTCTATTGTAGTCCAACACTCGATCCACTACACTATATTTGGCTCTCTTATAGTTTTATCCTTTGGCTCACCAAATGTGACTATCCTAAAAAAAAACTTAGTTTATTGGCAATTCTTGCTTCTTCCATATATTTCCTTTCTGCAGTAGCGGACCATTTAACCTCTTAGCTATCTGACATAAACATTATAGATTTGCTCTGCCCATGCTGATAATAGCAAGTGTGTTCAGTTAGAATCCAAAGAATTATATGGCTGAGTTGTGTTATTGCGCATCTTTCTTTGAACACTAGCTTTAATACAGGTGAAACTCAGAAAATTAGAATATCGTGCAAATGTTCATTTCACTTAAAAGGTTAAACAAATATATGAGATAGACTCACTACATGCAGAGTCATTACATGCAAAGCGAGGGATGTCATGCCTTAATTCGTTATAATTGTGATGATCATGGCGTGAAATTATGTGATGATTATGGGGTACATGAGATTGGGGGGGTTGGAGTTTTCATAAGCTGTAAGCCATAAGCATCTATATTATAACAAAGTAAGGCTTGAACTATCTCACGTTGCATGTAATGAGTCTATCTCATATATTTGTTTCACCTTTTAAGTTAGCATTACTGAACTGAATGAATGAACATTTAAATGATATTCTAATTTTCCGAGTTTCACCTGTACATGATATCGGAGTTAACTCTGGAAGCTGGAAAGATGGCTTTAAAGAAATTTGCCACATAACATGGGGATACTTTAAAGTTACAAAAGCTTTAAATGGTCTGTTATAAACCCACTGGTTTATCTATTGTGTACTCCAAAATAAGATCTTCATCCTTAATATAGTTACCTTTGTTCAAACACAGTTATCAATTAAAACATGAACAGGTTGAAATGAATAACATCTGACTTAGGAAAAAGGCCCCGTAATTTTACGACTGTTTCTGTATTACTATTTTTTTAAAGGAACCTACAGGGAGCCAAGTATAGTCAGAATCATGTTGGCTTATGTGATGGTGTGACACGAGCTATTCTTCAAACTCTTTGGTGTGTACTATTGCATGACTAGCAACCCGTAAAACATATAAAGTGCTTCTGCAAATGTCCTCATGTATTTATGTGGTTGGAGAGTGAATTTTGTTCCAGTTGCATGAACTGTGTGAAGTGGGCTGGTCTACAGCCTGCCCATGCTGTGTGTTCTGAGTTAAAGTTTCATAGTAAAGCACTTACACTGCTAGCACATGTATTTTCCCCTAGTAAGAGTTTACCATGCATGAAGTGCACCTTCTTCAAACAGTCGTGTTATTTAGAATGTTATTTAGTCTTATAAGGTCAAATAAAATAATGCCGAAAATTCAAAGATGTTTTGAATTTATCTTAAAGGATAATCCAATCAAAACAGAAGTGACTTTTAAAGAACTCATTAGCAAGAATATGATTATAATTAGCTAAATGCAGGGGGCGGGGGAGATCTTGCTATATTAAAAACATGGTTTCCTAGACATAGGAACAACAATACTGTTTATAACCAGGAGACTTACAAAAATCTTATGGTCAAAACTTTTTCAGACTCTATTTCACAGAAGTTTAGGCTACAATGAATGCATGTAATACCTTGGATAACGAATGCATCTGACAACACTAAAATAGGATAATGTCGGGGAATTTGAGGGACACTTTTGCACCGCACAACGTTAAGATAATGTGCTATGCAAAAGTTTTCCTCAAATTCTCCAATGTTGATCTCTGTCCCAAAGCCTGCAGGGCTGGAGACCAGCCCTGCCAGCTTTGGGGCAAACATCTCCAGAGGCCCCCTTGCTGGCAAGGCAAGGGGGCCTCCGTAGAGCCAAGTGTTGGGCTGCCAGTTTCCTTGGGGTGAGAGCCCGCCTGCTCTCACCCCAAGGAAATGGGCGGTCTGAGCATCGGGTCACCGGTTTCCTTGGGGTGAGAGCCCATGTGCATGCTCTCACCCCAAGGAAATGGGCAGTCTGAGGGTTGGGCCGCCGGTTTCCTTGAGGTGAGAGCGGTCTTTAAATATCTTACTTATCTTGCAACCCTATTAGGGTTGTTATAAGTAAATTCTGACATGACAGCACATAAGACATATTCCACTGCACACATGAGTAATTACTTTTGAGTAAACATGTTTAGGATTGTCCTACATTTATGGGAAAACCTATTAAATAGATTTCTGAAACGTTAATCTCCATTTTGACCGTTCCAGTCATTTAAACTTTATGTCTGACACTGGAAATTACTAAAAAAATCTTCTGCATCTGGTACTTCTTGACAAGCAGCTTTTGGGTGTCAAAATATGCTAATTATTTCCATTTCTGTCCCAGCAGTGTTACTAATTATTTAAACAATATATCGTCTTTCATTAGGCAGAAGACAAAAGATGCTACTGCAGTCTAGCTCCTTTTGTAGCAAAAATGAAACTCTTTAATTAAGGTTGCTGCTACACTTGTCTAACTCAAGCATGTATGCTACGCTGCGTGGATGCATTAGTCATTGAAAGTGTCTGCACTCTGATACTAAGAGGACAATATAGCTCCAATCTTAAAAATCCTCAGCTATTTTATCTGAAAATTGATACTCATATCCATGTATAAAGAAATTCTACTATTAAAAATTGTATTTAATTTGTGAAAGTAATCTTCCGATGGTATATCATTTGAAATAATTAAACTAAAAATATCTGTAGAACTAGTTTCCCAAATTACTGTGAGATACTGGAAAATATGTTGTGGTTGTTATGTACACACTTACATACAGGACAAATAAAATGAAACTGAGAAAAACACTGGTATAAAGCAAATATGTTTCGTGCTTTAATTTCATGCTGTATTTAGGCCTCACTAAATCAAAACACTTGTGTCTTTCCCTACCAAGGATATGTAAATTAAGTGTGAAACTACTACTAAAATTGGTGGAGTTGCTCTTGTTCCCTAGTGAGAAGAATATTTATTACTACAGTGTAACTTAATGGGAATTTGCATGATGTGGGGGGAAATCACTTTGAAGCCTTTCCTCTTGTGATCAAACGTATAAGGATCACTTATTTATTTATTAATTTAATTTATATCCCACCTCACTTGACACCATGTGCAACTCGAGGCAGCGTGCAACATAAGTATGCTATACAATGCAATTACAGTACAGTTATAAATAGAAAGAAGTTAACAAAAAATACAGAATTCACAACTTACAAAATTTGCAAAACAAGTATATATTATGCAATAACATCGTTTAAATACTAACATAAACAAAATTAATTGCACAGTACCCTTGGCTACCCAATGTCCATGAACGGGTCCCCATGGCTCATAACGTCCACGAACGGAGCCCCATGGCTCGAAATGGCAGTGATGGTGAACCTTGGCACTCCAGGTGTTCTTGAACTTCAGTTCTTAGAAGCCCTGATCAGCAGGAGCTTCAAGGAATTGAAGTCCGAGAACATCTGGAGTGCTAAGGTTCGCCATCACCTGACTTAGGGCAAACACATTTCTTCATTATATTTGTACAGTACTGTATTTTAAAAAGAAGATGGACTCTAAACAATCTTAGAGTATTGGCTTCTCTTTTAGGGAGGTTGTTTTTATATACTGTCACATAGGCTATGGCAACCTTAGGAGTGAGAGCTCTCTACAATACCTGCTCAACTCTTGTAAACTCAAGCCTATGTTTTCCTTTATAGAGTCATTCCATCACATTTGGTCTTCCTTTCCCAGCATTATTGTCTTTCCCAAAGATTCTCGCTTTCTCATGATGTGCCCAAAGTAGGCATCATTTTAGTCTCAAGATACAGTTCAGGCTTCATTTATTCTAGGATCCACCAATACCATATTAAATGAATCACAAAAAGCATGCTAGTTAAAGGACATATTTGCAATAACAGCAACATAATCCAGATTTATACATGTGGCAATTGTATTTTATAACCTAAGCTACATTTCCCCCTAAATTATGATCCTTAAAACTGATTCCAGTTCAGTGATTAATGTTAAATCATAACTAACTTACTGTGGATAATCTAGCTATCATTCCTCACAGAAATTATTATTTTTGCAGAGAAATCATAATGTGGTCAAAGTATTATACATCTTATGCACAAAATGCAATAGTGAGTCCAAGCAAAGTGAGTGCCATTACATTACATGGCTTCTATTTATTTTATTTTTATTTGTTAGTTATGTTTATATGCCATCTCTCTTGCAGTGAGAGCAATTTGGCTCTCCTGTTCTACTTGCTTGTTTGCTTACTACAGTTATAACCTGCATTTCCACTAGAAAATGGCACTCAAGTTGGCTTACAGTCTTCACAATAGAATAAAAAAACAAATAAAACAAAATTTAACTGTGATATTGTAAAATCAGATAAAATCCGTCCCACTTAACAAACCATTAAAATCAACTAAGTGCATTAAAGACATAGGGGCCCAAATGCACTCACAACAACCAAAAGTATGAAACAATCAATAGTTTCAACAGTTTTAAATACAATATAAATTTTATATGAAAAAACAATTAAACATATAACAAGATTAAAACTGAGATTAAAAACAAATTTGAAACATTTTAAATGTTCCTTCTCTGGAACACAGCAGACTTTTTTAAGCATTATCCAATGCATGCATCAGACAATGCTAAAAATCGGATAACAACCAGACTTGTGGAACCAAATTTGGTCATTATCTGAGGTATTACTGTACTCATTGTTGTACTATTTAATTGCTGTACAAGGCATTCATTATATGGGGTTCTACTGTATATGGAATTACTCATTTTGGCTTGTTGCTGATTACATTCTAGCATGTTGCATGTGTAGACATTCCCTCCCCCTTCTTTCTTCCTCATAGGTTTGAATATAAGCTGAAAGCACAACAATGTAAAATTATAAATATATTATAACAAACAGTGTAATATATCTACAGAAAAATATAATCATTTCCATAGCAATCACTTCATCCACTGTAATCCACTGAGAACTCCTAAAGCTCCAGTGCTATGCAATTTATTTGAGAGTGTGCTGTGTTGAATTCAGTTGCATACATTCTGGAAAAAGAATATTGTATATAGTGGCTGAAATCCAGCAGTAAATTGCAACTATACTAGATTGAAGCAGCAGAGATCCAATGGGTCTACCCTATTTCTGAGTTACTATTAGATTTCATCCACAGAATCTCCAAATAAACCTATCAATACCTAAATTATAACCTTTCCTTTCGTGTAAGGTTTTATTCAACTATACACACTTGATTGCGTCTGTTTGTTGTTATTTTAATGGGCCTTACTTTAATAGAAAACACGTCTCTAGTACATAAAGAAATTTTAATGAGGATCTGAAGACATGGTGACATGAACCTCTTGCTTCATTCTTACAACCCTAGCTTAGATTTTGACAGACTCAGGACAACTAGCAGATAAATCTCAATGGGATTTCACTACAGCTGCTTTTGACATGCCATTGTCGTAGCTGACACTAACTTCCCTGTTTGATGGAGAAGTACTTTGAGAGCACCAGAACTGCATCAAATAGTGAGCACTCAAGAGAAAACTGGCATTCAAGAGAAAACTGGACAATCATCTGTCACTGCTTCTTTGATATGGATTCCTGCATTGAGCGGTTTTCTCCTCTAAAACAACGTGCATCTTGCTTAATCCAAGATTCCTCTGTGTGTTTGTAATCTCTTTCAAGATGCCAAAGGTTTTGAATTGGCCCCTGGAACCACTTACCTGTAGGTTGCTCATCAACTGCAATGCTATTCTAACTGTATTGTAAATGGATGGCATTAAATGGTTTTCTAAAACATCAGTTTATTAAGATACATTGAATGCTTTCTGCATTTTATCTACTGTTACAACATTGTTTGTAATCCTATTTCCTTTTTACCTTCAAACAGTCACACCCTAAAGGAAAAAGAAACTTTTGTTGTTGTTCAGTCACACAGTCGATTCCGACCCTTTGCGACCCTATGGACCATTGTTCTCCAGGCGTCTCTGTCCTCCACCATCCCTCTCAGCCCTTCCAGTTCTGTGCCCATTATGTCTACAATACCATCTAGCCATCTCATCTTTGGCCTCCCCCTTCTTTTGCCCTCCACCTTTCCCAACATCAAGGCCTTCTCAAGTGAATCCTCCCTTCTCATTTGATGTCCAAAGTACTTTAGCTTCATCTTTACTATTTGACCTTCCAATGAGCAGTCAGGGTTGATTTCTTCTAAGATTGACCTATTTGTTCTCCTCGCTGTCCAGGGTACTCTCAAAACTCTCCTCCAACACCACATTTCAAAGGCATCTATTCTTCTGCGTTCAGCTTTCCTAATTGTCCAGCTCTCGCATCCGTACATTACCACTGGGAATACCATTGCTTTGACTTTTCTAATTTTTGTTTTCAATGTGATGTCTCTGCTTTTCACGATGTTCCCCAGGTTTCTCATCGTTTGTCTCCCAAGAACCAGTCGCCTTTTTATTTCATGGCTGCAATCCCCATCTGCAGTGATCTTTGATCCTAAGAATGTAAAATCTGTCACTGCTTCTACTTCTTCACCATCTATTTTCCAGGAACTGATGGGGCCTGTTGCAATTATTTTGGTTTTCTTGATATTAAGTCTCAAGCCAGCTTTTGCACTCTCCTCCTTCAGCCCAATCAAGAGATTCTTTAGGTCTTCCTCACTTTCTGCCATTAGGGTGGTATCGTCTGCATATCTCAGATTATTGATGTTTCTCCCAGCAATTTTAATCCCATATTGTGATTCCTCCATCCCTGCATTGCGCATTATGTGCTCTGTGTATAAATTGAATAAGCAGGGTGACGAAATGCAGCCTTGTCTTACTCCTTTTCCTATTCCAAACCACTCTGTCATTCCGTGTTCTGTCCTAACTGTTGCTTCTTGATTCATGTACAGATTTCTCAGGCATATGAGGTGCTCTGGTATTCCCATCTCTTTAATTACTTGCCACATCTTGTTGTGGTCCACACAGTCAAATGCCTTAGTATAGTCAATAAAACAAAAGTAGACTTGTTTCTGGTATTCCTTTGTTTTCTCCATGATCCAACGTATGTTGGCAATGTGGTCTCTAGTCCCCCTGCCTCTTCTGAAACCAGCCTGCACCTCTGGTAGTTCTCTCTCCACATGCTGCTGTAGTCTGTCCTGTATTATCTTGAGCATCACCTTGCTGGCGTGTGGGATGAGTGCAATTGTTCGATAATTTGAACATTCTTTGGCATTGCCCTTTTTTGGGATTGGAATGTTTACTGATCTTTTCCAATCCTATGGCCACTGTTTTGTTTTCCAAATCTGCTGGCATATCGAATGCAGTAATTTGACGCCATCATCTTTTAGAGCTTTGAAAAATTCAACTGGGATACCATCATTTCCACTAGCTTTGTTGTTTGCAGTGCTCTTTAGGGCCTTTATGACTTCGCTCTCCAGGATATCTGGCTCAAGTTTGATTTTTTCATCGTTGTGATTATCAGTAGTGTTGAGGTCCTTTTTGTAGAGTTCCTCTGTGTACTCTTTCCATTTTTTCTTAATCTCTTCTGGATCAGCTAGCTCCTTTCTGTCTTTGTCCTTTATCATGGTCATTTTGGCTTTAAATGTTTCCTTGATTTCCCGGATTTTTTTGAAAAGGTCTCTGGTTCTGCCTCTTTTGTTGTTTTCCTCCATTTCTTTGCACTGTTCTTTTAGGTAGTTTTCCTTATCTCTCCTTGCTTTTCTTTGAAATTATGTGTTCAAATGATTGTATTTTTTCCTTTCTCCTTTGACTTTTGTGTTCTTTCTTTCCTCTGCTATTTTAAGAGCCTCATCAGACAACCACTTTGCTTTCTTACTCTTCTTTTCTTTTGGTATGGTATTCCTTGCTGCCTCCTGCATGATGTCCCTCATCTCTGTCCATAATTCTTCTGGCACTATCGAGTCTAATCCATTTAATCTGTTCATCACCTCCACCATGTATTCTTTAGGGATGCTGTCTAGGTGATAGCTGTCTGGTGTCCTTGTTTTTCCTATTTTCTTTAGTCTAAGCCTGAATTTTGCGATCAGTAGATTGTGATCTGAGCCACAGTCTGCTCCAGGTCTTGTTTTTGCTGACTGTATGGAGGTTCTTCATCTTTGGCTGCAGAGTATGTAGTCAATCTGGTTTCGGTGTTGGCCATCTGGTGATGTCCATGTGTAAAGTCGCCTCTTGTGTTGCTGGAAGAGAGTGTTTGCTATGACCAGTGCGTTCTCTTGGCAGAACTCTATCAATCTTTGCCCTGCTTCATTCTGTACTCCAAGACCAAATTTGCCTGTTATTCCCTCCACTTTTTGATTTCCTACTTTGGCATTCCAGTCTCCTAATATAATTTGGACATCATTTCTTGGTGTCTGTTCTATGAGGTGTTGTAAGTCTTCATAGAACTGGTCCGCTGTGGCTTCATCTGCACCAGTGGTTGGTGCATATATTTGGATCACAGTGACATTGAAAGGTTTGCCTTGAACTCTTACTGAAACTAGAAAACTAGAAAAGAGAAATATAAATGAAGTACAGAAAGAGGACATTTCAGACATACTGTAGCAACAGAGAATGAATAATTAATATGCCAGAAGAGATGAAGAAACCATGGAATGCAGACAATAGAGGCCACATTATACACTGTGTGTATGTTTGGCATCTTTGTAACATTTTACTTTATTTTTTTAATCCCAAGAATTCAGTTAGTTCTAAGCAAATAGCAGAGACCTTTCTGAAGATGCTACAAGAGCTGTGATAGTGAAATGAGAACCTAACATCTGTATATGGTAAAACATTGTGGCTTCCCCAACTTGGTACCATCAGATGTTTTGAGCTATGCTTTTCATCCGCCATGAAATAATATACTATACTACTGCTTGGAGTTGTAGGCGTATATAGAAGGCACCTGGTTGGGGTGGCAGTACCAAATAATAATGGTTTAGGTGGAGAAAACATCTCTGAACTCATTGCAGTTTTTAATGAGTCTAAATCTAAAGAGGCCAAAGTGTCAATCAAAATGGATTGGGACTTCTCAAATTCAGTGTTCATACAACACATTCCATGCTTTGCTGCCCAGTTAATAAAAACACTGATAATGCTGTTCACAGTTACTAACAAAACACATGTCGGTCACTTTGAAGTAACATTCTAAAAGTTACATGTTTAGATTGTCGATTTTGTTCTGATATTCCTTGGTTCAAATAAGAATTTTAAATATGCAGTGCTCATCTCACTCACCCTTATAGTTTGCTGACGTAATTCCTTACTGTACCTGTTTTCATTACTATTGACGGATCTGTAAGATGAGCAATTTGCCTATTAGCATTTGGAATATTATTTCCATATGCAAGAGATATGCTGGAAAATGCCAAGTGGGTAGACACCTGAGATAGTGAAATGTGAATCCAACATCTCTATCTGGCAAAATGTTATAAGATCATAGATTGTTTTCATGTGGCTGTTTTCAGATATCATTTGTAGATGGGTTCACTCTCTACAGACCCAAAGCATGAAATGAAATAATGGAAGTGTCCTTTATATCAGGGGTTCTCAACATGCAGCCCATGACACCATTTCATGTTCCCCCCCCCAACCGCCTCTGCCACACCTGGAAGTGCCATGTGCGGTAGGCAGGGCAAAATGGCCGTCCGGCCACCGAAGCTGCCAGAGGGAGTGTGATCCGGCCCTCGGCTTGAAAAGGTTGAGAACCCCTGCTTTATATAGTCAGCATTGTGGCACACTACCTATTTTACTTCTCCTTATTAGACTTTTTAAAGGTTTTGTATATGCAATGTTTTAACAAAACATACTTGGGGGGGAGGGATTACCACATTATTTGTTTGCTAAGTTACATTTGAAAGTTTCTCTACTCAGACCTGTAGATCTCTCTCCAAATCTCCAAATCTTGGTTTTGGTTTCTTTTGGACAGGATTCCAGAGTCTGAATTGGTAAGAACTAGAAATACATTGTCTAAAAATTTGTTAACAATCTGCCCTCCTCTGCAAACATTTCACGAGTTCCTATTGCTGTCCTGAAAACTAATCTAGCATCTAAGTTTATTGGCCTTAGCCGCTAAGTAAAATGTTTACTATACATGTTGTTGTTGTGCCATATCCAATTCCAAATATTGGCGATCATCATGGTGATCAGCCATGATGACTGACCTGCGAATATAATGCTGTGGCCTTTCATCTGCTTTCCACATCGCACCATGACACCCATACCACTGATCCAGCTCCGCCAGTCATTTTCTGGTCTTGAGCCCTTTTGACATGCAGAGTCCTCCTCAGCCCCAGGCCAGTATTGATAAGGCTGATGCCCTCCATCAAGATGGGTTCAAGTGGAATTTAATCCACTTGGGGACCATCACCCTTCCCTGTGGACTTCACAAAGGCTGCTAGTCCTCAAGGTTGTCACGTTAGTTAACCGCTGCCTGACTCTCGGCATTGAGTCACTGGCAGTATGATCTACTCTATTACCATAGCAGGATAACCTGGCCAGACTTGCACTATACATATACAGAGTTTATACTTTCAAGTGTATTTTTGCCATGCTGGCAACTAAGTACTAACACTTAAAGGTACTCTTAAGGTTCTTATTTCAAGAATTAACTGTCACCTGTTAGTTTGTTTTCTTCATTGAAGTATAAACCATCCAGTGTGCAAAGAAAACTTATATGAAAATGATAATCATAGAAGTATCACAAGTACATTTACCATAACTTCTCTGAAATTATCACCCAAACAATATTCAAGAAAACCAAAGCTTAACACAAGGGTTATAATTGGCTATTTCAGTTTTACTGTATTTAATATAACAGAAAGTTATTCATTGTTAAAAAGAAGGGATATTTTGTAGCGAGAATTTTGGCTAATGCTCGTCATTGATTATTTATTTGTTCAGTTCTTTTTGAGGTTTATAATTGCTTCATTCCAGACACTCATTGCCTTCTTATCTTTGGCTTTTGATAGAGACATAATGCATCAGCATCATCAAAACCAAGGGTGTGAAATCTGAAATATCAACAATATCAAATTATATTTCTGTACTCAATAGCGTAACACCAGTTTGTTACATTCTCCTAATATGTTTTTAATTTAATTTCAATAGCATTTTCCAGTTCTATTGCATTACAGTATGTTAAAAAAGGAACTTCAAATTTATCAATAATTTACAGTTAAATAGTATTTATACTGTGTGCTCATTTCAGTAATGCCCAACTATTCTCAATAAAATCCAGTCCTACTTGCATAAAAAACAGGTGGTGCATGAGCTTGGAAACCATTCTGGTTTCTGAAGTATGAATGTTATTTAATACCTGACATAGCTCAAACTGCTTAATTTACTATTAGAAGGAAAGATGATCTTGTCTGCGGTTTATAGAATAGCTATAAGGTTTAAACAAAATTCAGATTATTTGTACTATTCACATCTGACTCTGCCACTGAGTACCAGTTGTTGGGAAGCAAAGAGGAAACCCAGGAGATAGCTGTTGGGCTCTGCTGGTAGAATTCCAAGAAGCATGTGGTGTGCACTGCATGAACCAGGCACCATGGATCTTTGATTTGGTCCAACAGCTTTCCTCTTATATTTCCCATATGTGCATTTTTTAAATTATGTAAACTATATACATAATTTTCCAGAGGAAAAATATTTTTAATATTAAAAGTTATGTCTACATCTGTATCTTAAAGGTAGTTTAGACACTGGATCAACTCACCTCTTGAAATGTGCGAACACTTATGCATCTTTTTTTTCCATTCCAAGAAAATATAAAAGGTGAACTCGGGTCTTTTCAATGAAAAGAAAAATATCTCTGCTTACATAGAACTATGCCCATTAAACCCAATAAGATTCCCTTCCCCCAAATACAGGTCAACTGAAGTAGATTAGCAAATGTTGCGTAGCTATAGACAGGACTGAATGGCAGATGTTTTTTTTCCCCTGCAGGTCTTCCACTCTGCTATTACACTGTAATATTTCCAGTGAAAGTTATGATGTAAGAAGGTTGAATCACTATGCCATATTCTGAGTTACTTGCAATTATTTCCTTTCAATGCAAAATTGAGTAATCTTCTAATGACTTCTGTAGCTAAGGAGGTATTACCATGCTAAATGATGAAGGAGTGCCTATGATTGAAGTCTGGCTCCTGTTGTCTCCTCTATGTATACTGAAGCAATGATGAGAAATAAGAGGGGAATGTGAACCACAGATTGTATTCAGATTTTCTTCTTAAAAACCTAAAACGTATAATACTGTAATTATTTTGAGAAAAGAGAATGGAAAGAATTACATTTTGGGGGAAAAACTTTAACTTGCAACTTTGAAAATAATGAGTAACTGGTGGGATGGCCTCAAAATTATAACTGTAATCAATTTCTTTTAAAAATCAACATACCAAACTCTAGTGTCAGCTAACTTCCAAGAAAGAATTGCTTCTATGAAACGGTTGACTGGTACCAAAAAGAACAGGAACTTTATATTATGAAGATCCTATTTATAAAACTAAATAGCTACCCAAGTATATTTTAAAAAGCTTTTTATTCTTCTAAACTATGTAGAGGTGGGAATAGATTAATTCTTCACTTTTAATGTGCAGTGCTATTTGATTGAACTAATTTTGCTTGATTTTTAAATTATCAACAGTTCAATATTTGTAAGAGTTTAGTGGAGTCATCTTGGCTTGGTAGATTTTTGGAGGCAGATTTTATAGTCTACAACAGGGGTCCTCAAACTTGGCTCTCCAGATGTTCTTAGACTTTAATTCCCAGAAGCCTTGATAAGCAGGTGTGGTAACTTGGGCTTTAGAGTTTTTAGAGTTTTAGAGCTTTTAGGGGTTAAATGTTGTATGTGGGGTGGGAGTATGTTGATAATTTTGTATAGTTGTATTTGTTTAGGTTTTGTTGGGTTGTTAAGTGTCCCCCCCCCATCTTGTTGTTCTGTGCAGGACAATGACAATAAAAATTTATCTATCTATCTATCTATCTATCTATCTATCTATCTATTGGGCTTCTGGTAATTGAAATCCAAAACACCTGGAGAGACAAGTTTGAGAAACCCTGATCTAGAATGATTATGTTTTAAAGTGAATGGATTAACTCTCTGTGTAAACTCTGGCTCATCCTGTTGGAAACAAACAACACTATTTCTTACTGCCATAATGTTCCCTATCACCTCTGAGGCACACCCAGCTTATTAGGGTTGGAAGGGAAATTATGTTGGAAAAAGATAGGAACTGTTTTCCAGACGCCAAGTAGAGGGAAGTGATAAGAAAGCAAACATAATCCTGTTGTTTACTAGTAAAATAAATTTGTAATTTCCTAGCACATGTCCAGGCTAATCTGTAGATTCAAGTGATTTTCTTGCAGTTTAGCAATATTTGAATTCAGTAATACACACACTGCTTTCAGGCACATCATAATATAGTTGCTACACTATGACCCCAAAGAATCAGTCCAAAATACAAGGTAAGTGTAGCAATTATCTTGTGCTCAGAATTTTACAGACATTTTACAAACACATGGCAATGCCTCCAGGGTGCTTCTTGCTTAAGGTTGTTCACTCATCCCCCCAACCGTAAATCCTTACCTGCCATGAAAAGGGGTTTTAAAATGAGTTGATGAAGCTTGATTCTTTGTTTCATCCACTTTCCCTTCCACCTCAGCCCTTTATTCCACAGCCCACATCTTTCCTAAAGGGTCTCTGGCCTCAAGAGGTGCCCCCCCCCCCCCACAGGGTTACAGTGCAGAGATGAATCCCCCTTTATGTGCATTCTTGCTCAAGGGCATAACTGAATACATCTCAGAGTTCGTTAAGCACTGCATAGTCTCAAACTGTTTCTACTTTTTTTCTCCAGCACAGCAGATATGTTTGATTGTGAAAGTGAAATTCCAAAATGTGGGCTCCATTTGATCTACATACACACTTGTGAATTAAACATTTGTAAAAGGCAGAAACATGCAAGCATGTCCCCACATGTGCCAGCTCTTCAGATCTCTGCTGCCATATTAGGATTCCCATTCCTGAAGAGACTTTTAGATGCATTTCACCAAAACCTTCTTCAGATCTTAGCAATCAACATGCATATCTCTGAATAGGGGTCTTCAAATGATGAATGAGGAATGGGCATTGCATGCTTGTAACCTATTCATCTAAACAATCTAAACAGTATTATCACCAGTGATGTACTGCTCCAGGTGCCCACTGGTGCATGGGCACCGGTAGCGAAAATTCCCCAGGCCACGCCACTTGGTTGGCCATGCCCACCTCTCTACCCCAGGCCATGGTACGGGCGGCCAAGTGGGCGTGGCCCACAGAGTTAGCCACATCCACAGAGTTAGCCATGCCAAGGGTATGGGTAGTAAAAAATTTTGCAGCTCATCACTATCACCTATCATGGTGGCTAAAGGAATCTGGGAGTTCTAGTCCAAAAGTAATATTTCAAGGCACTTGTCTCTCTTCTGAGGATACCAGAGATGTATCTAGCAAGATTCTGTCTTCCTTTTCTTGGATAACAGCTCTGGACTTTGACCCATTGAGGGAAGGCTAGTCCTTCTGAACATGGTTGTCTGCTGTGTAAGTCAAACTCTTTGTGTTTTGAGCCATGCATATGACTCTGTTCCCTTTGAACTTGCAGAAAAAGATCAATAATTGGCTACCTAGAACAGGGATGGCCAACCTTGGCACTCCAGGTGTTCTTGGACTTCAATTCCCAGAAGCCCAAACCAACACTCCTGCTGATCAGGGCATCTGGGAATTCCAACGATCCGTTAGGAGTGGCGCTCTCCCTGATGGATCGCTGGCTGCCGCCTTTGCATTTCCCCATCAACTGTTTCAAAGGCTGACACAAAGCAACCTTTGAAACAGTTGAGGGGGAAATGCAAACGTGGCTGCTAGCGATCCGTCAGGAGAGGCACTCTCCCTGCTGGATCACTGGCTGCCTCCTTTGTATTACCCCCACCACTGTTTCAGGAGCTAATACGAAACAGTGGAGGGGGTAATACAAAGGCGGCAGCCAGCGATCCGCCAGGGAGAGCACCTCCCCTGATGAATTGCTGGCTGCCGCCTTTGCATTTCCCCCTCAGGCAACGTGACCATTCCCTCAGTCTGGGCTCTGTCTGCCTCGGTAAGGCAGGGCCCTGGGCTGAGCTGTTTTGGGTGCACGCCAGCCTTTTTTTTTACATGCGCGCCTCCTCTGCACTCGCGTCCTCCTGCCTGATTGGCTGAGGGGTGGCATGGCGCGGAGGACACTGGGAAGTGTAGTTTTTCTGTTCGGGTTCGTGGGGCGTTGGCCCCACTCTCGGCTTCTGGACCCTTGCGGGAGTGATCTTTGGGAGGTAAGGTAAGTGTACACTGTGCATTACAGGATTGGCTGGACGTGTGCAGACACTCATTCCAGACACGCACGGCCACATCCCATTCTTATAGGTAAAGATACTATACAGTGGTACCTCGCTTAAAGAGCATAATGTGTTCCATGGGATTGCTCTTTAAGCGAGTTTGCTCTTTAAGCGAAACACCATTTTGTAAGTGACCAATTGTGACTTTTGGTAGTGGGGAGGAATTGCGAACCCCGATTTAGTTGTTAAGTGAGTTTTTGGTTGGCTTTAGTTGTTAAGCAAGGCGACCATCCAGAGAAAATTTTGCTCTTTAAGCGAGTTAGTCTGTAAGCAAGGCGCTCTTTATGCGAGGTTTTACTGTATTTGTTTGAAACAATTTTTAAATAGCAATGCTAAGTTTTTAAACTTGAATTTTTAAAATAACAATGAAGACCTATATTTTTGTTAGCATCTTGACTACCCTGCAGTTAAAACCTAATTTTACTCTAGAAACTGGAGATTCTCTATTTTGTCAATTTCCTAATCCTACATAAGAGAATGTGGCAGTGCATATTACTATCTGACCATCAAACCTACTAATGAGATATGATCCTGCTTTTACCTTTATGTTTTTATGTAACCTCATGAGGCCATATGAACTGGTTGACCTTTAGACAAAAGAATTCCCACAAAATAAGAACAACCACTCCTTGTATGGTGATAATGATTCCCCCCCCACCCATCTCTGCCCAAGAACACCTGCTACTTTAGTATGAGTTAGCCATTCATTTTGCAGTACAGACAGTTGAACCTGCAGTCATAATCACTCATCGCTTAACCAAGTTTGTATTATTTAAAATATGGATCGAGCAATAGTCCAAGATATTAACTTGTCTTAAGTATCCTTGGGCTTTAAATGGCCAAATTCCGAAAGAAACAAGGCTTTGGGGTGCCCATGGTTCAACCAGGGTTGAGTACCTCATCCCAAAACTTTGAGGTGGGTGCCTTTCCTGCTTTGGGAAATAGTTGATTACAATAGGTGTGACTAAAGATTGTGAAATGAGCTAAATTTTGTTAAATCTGTAATGTATCTTATTTTCAGAAAACTGAGTTGCTTGGGAACTGATTCCTATTTATGTAGGGTCTCAAACACCTCGTTAATCCTAATGTACTTTAGTTTGTTGAATTGTCAGGTCTTCAAGGTAAAGGTAAAGGTTTCCCTTGCTCGAAAGCCAGTCATATCCGACTCTAGGGTTCAGTGCTCATCTCTGTTTCAAAGCCGAAGATCCAGCGTTATCTGCTTCTGCAGACATTTCCGTGGTCATGTGGCAGGCATGACTAGACACCGGAGCGCACAGAACGCTGTTACCTTCCCACCAAAGTGGTCCCTATTTATCTACTTGCAATTTCTTGCTTTCAAACTGCTAGGTTGGCAGGAGATGGGACAAAGACAGGAGCTCATTCCATCCTGCAGTACTCAGGAATCGAACTGCTGACCTTCCGCCTCCCAGTCAGCGTCTAAGCCACTTGAGCCTCTGCAGTCCCATGTTTAATTGCTTCAAACTCAAGCAATTAAACAGAAGGTTTTCTCACCAAAGCATGTCAAGGGTGCATTATAACTTTACCTTACTACTACTTCTTCAGGCGCCATATCCATGGTGATAGTCTTCCTGTTCTTAATTCCTCTGAACAGTTCTTCCAAGGACATGCCACACCACTCTCTCAGGTTCTTCAGCTATGAAGGCCATCTATGTCCAGGGCCTCTCTCCCCAGGGATCTTTCCTTGCAGCACGAGTTGGAATATTCTATACTTTGCCTTACAGAAGTTAGAATTACTGGGGACTTGAGGTGCATTATACGTTTACCTTACTACTTCTTCTTCTTCAGGCGCCATATCCATTCCAGATATTGGCTATCATCATGGTGATAGTCTTCCTGTTCTTAACTCCTCTGAACAGTTCTTCCAAGGACATGCCACACCAGTCTCTCAGGTTCTTCAGCCATGAAGGCCATCTACGTCCAGGGCCTCTCTTCCCAGGGATCTTTCCTTGCAGCATGAGTTGGAATATTCTATACTTTACCTTACAGAAGTTAGAATCACTCAGGACTTGATCAAGACCATTGTGAACAAATTAGCAAATAATACTGTGATTGTTTCCTAAATTGACATTGTCATTCACAAAGACACAAAGCCAAGTCCTGAGTCTGGGCTGTCAATGCATACCTCAGTCTCAAAGACAGGGATGCTATCCCCACCCTTGCAATTTTTATTTTTATACTTTCAATGAAAAAGATCTGAACGGATGAAAAAACAAGGAGCCAGCTTGTTTTGGATAAAGATGGCTGATGAGAAAACTAATTCATCCTGCAGTACAAGACATAGGAGTTTTTGTTGTTGAATATTGCTGTTCACACAGTGAATTCTGCTACTGTATGTTTTTCTTTGAGGAATGAAGTTCCTTCCTGAAAAGGTCTGTTGGGTCATGTCAATATCAGAGTCTTATTTCCTCTTGACTTGGCTGCTAATCTTTGTAAAGTGACTGAAAGCAGAAAATAGGAGAAACTCCTGTTGTGTGTAGCTTTGCAGTGAAATAAGTACACAGAGCTGTGTTTAACAAATTTATGTATTTTGTATATGATTCCTTTGTCTTTCTTACATTCTGTATTTTTAATGTGCCATGTACTTTTGTTTTCTTAGAAGGAGGCAATCCAAGACGTGAAATTGCCCCACATTTTCTTTAATTGTCTTAATAAAAGTGTCCACTTTGTTCCTTGTGCTTTAAATGACACAAACCCAAAAGGCATACCTGTCAAGCGCAGCTCTGGAGATTACGGGACCTGCGCAGAACGTTTCTGTGCAGGTCCGTTGTATGCATGCATAGTAGGCTTTTACGCATGCGTAGAACGTTTCTGCGCAGAATGTTTTTGCGCAAGTCCGTTCTACGCATGCGTAAAAGCCTTCTACACATGCGTACAATGGACCTGCGCAGAAACGTTCTGCGCGGCTCACTTCTACGCATGCGTAGAAGGCTTTTACTCATGCGTAGAAGGCTTTTACGCATCCCCGTCTGCACAGGAGCCTTCTACGCATGCGTAAAAGCCTTCTACGCACGCGTAGAAGTGAGCTGCACAGAAGGGATGCACAGAAACTCATTTTCCCCCGCTGCCAAATTACGGGATAGCGGCAGCTCCAGGCGGGAAATGACGAAAATCAGCGCAAAAAAACGGGAAATCCCGGCCAATCCGGGATACTTGACAGGTATGCCAAAAGGAACCAGACTCCTGTTTCATGTACTGTATGGAGGTGAGGGGATTTCATGTCAAATTTCCAGAATTCTTTTCTGTATAAAAGTTTGCAATACTGTATCTTAATTTCTATCTCAGTCAACATATCTAATTTCTGATTTGATTTGATTTGATTTTTAATTTGTACCCCGCCCTACTCGGCTTGTAGGCCGACTCAGGGCGGCTTCCAACATAATTAAAGATACAATATGACAAAACCAAAATATAGTAAACATACAAAATATCGATAAAAAAGTCAATAACACAGAAAATTACCATACATATCATACAATCAATATAAAAATGCAATTAACATAATTCCTATGAAAAACAGTATATAAACAATATCAGCAAAACCTATGAAACAATAACAGAAATAGAGCAATCAAGCAAAAATACATCATAAATACAATAATCAAGGCATAAATACATAATCATGAATCGAACAGCAATAAGATAATAATATAATGTACTAATGGAATCAAAAAACAACATAATTTCTGAGTGTGAAAAATATACGCAAAATCACTAGTTTGCAATGAGATAGTTTATCTTGGCATGTTGAGAAAGCCTACTGGCTTCTGTGAGGTTTTTTTTTAATCCAGCAAGAGAAACGGTCAAGGAACCGGGTATCTTTCCTCAATGCGTTTGCAGTTTATGTAGAATGCTTATGCACAAAACTACAGTCTTTTTTGGCTTTTAAAACAAAGCATGTAGTATACAAAGGAGATCTGGATGATTGTATCAGAAAGATGCAAAAAATGCATCAGATGTTTCTAATTTCTGGAAGTTTATTAAAAGGCAGCACAAAAAGCAACTTCACAAATGCAAGGACTCTTGCCAAGACTACCCAAAAATATCTTGGCATTTTACAGTGGAAAAGAAACGTTTTGTGGTTTTTAACTTTTGAGTGCAGTAATCAGACGTGATCAGAAGACAAGAATTCACATCCCTAATTAGAACTTTACCTATGACTTCCTGTCACCCTAAACATGAGCCAGAAGCATCTTTTTCAGAGTACCTTCAGGGTCATAGTTCAAGTGATACAAAACTACACTGTGTTAATCAGATATTCACTCTATCTTCTGCCTTTGTTCAGCCCTTTCTTTTCCAAAACATACTTAATCATCTTCTCAAGGCAAATTAGAGTCCTGTTGCAGGAGTAGACATTCTGTAGCTGATAAGTGTTTATTTTATGGGTAAAAATTATGAAAGTGTCCAGCTTACAGTAACACTTGTTTAGTTAACCAAAATGTATTATGACCCAAGCATTCAGGTCTTATCTTACATTTTGGCCATCACTTTTCCAGTTTAGGACTTCTATCACAATGTCTATACAGTACTGTACTAGGATTTTGATATCACTGGGAGTGATCCCATGCTACACAGCAATTTTCCCTCAGTAGCCTAGTAAAGGTAAAGGTTTCCCTTGCTCGAAAGCCGGTCGTATCCGACTCTAGGGTGCAGTGCTCATCTCTGTTTCTAAGCCGAAGAGCCAGCGCTGTGCTTCTGCAGACATTTCCATGGCAGACGTTTCCGTGGTCATGTGGCAGGCATGACTAGACACCGGAGCGCACGGAACGCTGTTACCTTCCCACCGAAGTGGTCCCTATTTATCTACTTGCAATTTCTTGCTTTCGAACTGCTAGGTTGGCAGGAGCAGTAAGTAGCCTAGTAAGACAGGATTATTGTCATCTTTGTATGACAGGGCTATCTAGGAGGAGAATGGTCACCTAACATGACGTAATGAGTTCCTGGCTGAATTAAAATGTCAACTTACATCCTCTGTTAAATCTAAATCAATTTCTTTAAATTTGTTTGCTGACGTTGCTATGACTTAGCATACTGAAACAAAATTCTCTGTCAGGAACATCATATTTTGGGAATTTGTTTACCATTCCTGGAATAAATCATTATAGCAATTTTAACACCTTTCACCTGAATATCACAGGAAACATTAGAAAAGAAAACCAATAGCTATCTCTACATTAGATAAAGTTTAAATATATAAACTGGTTTTTCAGCTATATTTTAGACAGCTGAATTCAAGGAGGCAAATAGCTACAAAATGCATTGTGCAATTATGAATTTTTGAATATATGTTTTCCTTGTATTTGCTCTCCAGCTTTGGTTCTCATATTCACTTTGAAATTACTGGTTTCATCCAGTTAGAAAAGGAAAACATAGATTACATTTTTAAAAGAGTGAATCTATTTTTGTTTCTCTGAATATTGCATCTTATAATCCATTTTGTAATGCTTATTTTAAAGGAACCTAAATTAGATAGCAATATATGTTTTGTTGGGTTTAAGGACAACTTTTCTAGGAAAAGCCAAAGATGTTACCTACAGCTCTTTCAGGCTAAGCAATGTGTGTCAGAGAGCCAGATGAATAGTTTATATAAGCATCTGCTACCATAAGTGATGTAGTCCAGTTGAACTGTAACAAGACAAGGAAGTTGTCAAATCTGTCTGGGAAAAGAATTGTGTATATTGTCCATTTACAAAAAAAAAATATCCAGAGTTTTGAAAAGTTGGTTTCGTTTTCTGTTTGTTTCTAAATTCTCAAAGCTTTATTTGCTGCATTAGCATCCGATCCATGGATCTAGACCAAAATTAATTCAGTTTGTGCTAAATAATGTGATATTTTGTCTCAGTAGTTAGAAATAGTTGGTACAATTATTGCTATCTTATTGTTTATTTATGTTGATGAATCCTGGTTTCTTTTCCAACAAATTGCTCTGTGAATAGATTAGAATGATAATTCATTTCTCTCTGCCCTATAAAATATGAGTTATGGTAACCAGTATTATTCATCTCTGTTACTGGTAAGCTCTCCCCTTCATTCTTTGCACAAAAGTGTTGATTTTTGTGTGCAAAGCAAATCAATGTTCAACATGTGATTACAGGAATCTGCATTTATGAATTTAATCTGTCTATCTTTAAATGACTCCTTGACAACATCAGAAGAACATTTGCAATGGTAAGACATAGGGCTGAATTTCTTTTTGAGCACGGCTCTGTCACATACAGTGTTGTCAGTTTTTTTAAAAAGCATCACAATTTAATATATTAAACAAAATATTTATTTGGTTTGTCTTGGATGTAATATCCTCTAACTTGGTTATTTTCAACTTAGTCATTGTAATGATCACCCATCTTCTCATATAAGTGTTCACCAATACCAAACAGACTTGGTTAATTCTCACCTGATCCACACACATTTTGGTTGTTCACATTTCCTTATGCATCAGCAGAGTAGTAGATAAGGATGGGAGCTTTGGATTTCCTGGACTACAAATACCATAATTTTCTGGGAGTTCTACCTATCTTGCAGACACCTTGTAAATAAACACTTAAATGTGATACACTTTGGAGAAAGGCTTAGATTAGAAAGCTAAGTTCAGTTAGGCGTAGCTCAAAGTTTCCTGTTGTTGATTTAGCGTGAGCTGAGACCTTTCTTTCTGAGAAGGAAGCTTGGGCAGAGAGCTAGTCCTTATTAAGCCCCAAAGTCTTATAGCTTAAGCATAAAGGTTTCTCTTGCTCGAAAGCCAGTCATGTCCGATTCTAGGGGGTGGTGCTCATCTCCATGTGGCAGGCATGACTAGCCACCGAAGCACATATAACCCTGTTACCTTTCCTGCGGAAATCCGCCTCAATTACTGTTGTGTATTGAGATAATTATTAGTATTATTATCATTACTTATTATTGCATGTTAAAATGGTGATTCATGCCATTCTAGTTAAAGGTAAATTTGGTGCACCTCTCCCGGGTTAAGGCGTGCTCATATGCAAAAGTCTTACTCCTGATTGGTTACTATTTTGGATCCTAGCAGGGATTCACCATTGCTTAAATATAGCACTACTGATTGGTTAATTAAGGTTGTCCAAAAGGTTGCTACCTTGTAGCATTGGGTAATGGCTGTTCGGACGCTATATAGGCGCCGCTTGCAAATAGGGCAGTGGCTCTTGGTTCGCACGCTTGCACGACACATGCATGTGTGGAGTACCTTCAATAGGCGCGGGTGCAGGACTAATCCCGGGTAGCAGAATAGCGGAACGAATGCAGCCAACTCATGTATAACTCATGTCTATTAAGCTGTAGTATTTCAAAGAGTTGCGAATAAACTGTTGCATCGTTGTTTGAATCACCACTCGTTGGACTCTTCTTTATCAAAGCTTGACACAACAATTACCTAGACTCCATCTTTACAAAATTTTATGGACTTTCAGACACCTCCAGATTGTTGCTTCCCTTGAACAATGGCTCCACCAGTTACATGGACCAAGTAGCTGCCTTCCTGTCATGTGCCATCTTGCTCTGATCATTTGGTGGGAGATGATTATTCTTGGTTTCCCATGTATTAATTGTACCACTCCTTGTTGTCTTAATTGTTATCATATCACTGGCACTTGTAGTGCTGTTGTAATGACAATAATAATAATGTTACTTTTCTTGCCAAAGTGGTACTGCTGACCTGTTGACCTTCCTGTCATCAACCTCAGTGTCTTAACCATTCAAATGAATGATTTCAGGCTTCCCACAGTATATTTAAACAAACAGGTGATTAAAATACCAGAAAAATCATGTTTTTTTTTTAATTTTTAAACTTATTTTCAAATTATGGTTGGCAAGGACTGAAACCTAATTTCAGGAGGAAAAATATTTTTCCTTTTCAATGAAAAAAGATTTAAATACATCCTCCACTCATCTTTGTTTTGAACAAATTGATAAGATGATGCAGCAATGATGATTTTAGGCATTGCAATACCAGATAGACTTTGCATATGTGGGGCAGATGAAGTAGAAAATATTGCCCACTATTTATTGTATTGCTACTTGTATTCCAGTATTAGCGACATTATTTAGCCACATCCTTGTCAGCTTGAGGCAGTGGAAGGATGGAAATAAAAACCTTTTGTAACATTCCAATCACTTTGTGATATAGGGGGTTGCTCTTTGTAGTTTGAGCAGCCACTCTCAGGAAGAAAGGAGAAGAAAAATTGATTAAATGAGCTATGTAATTGGATTTTATCTCTAGTGGGGTTTTACTGGAATTATAAAAATTTACTATGACTAACTGATTAATTAAATTGTATACTTAATTTTAGTATTTTATAATTTTAACTCTTTGTGAACTGATGTTTGCTGTTTTTATATTAGATGATTTTTATTGTATTTGAATTTGAAATGGTCAAGATTTCTCCTAACTGCTCCTTTACTCATAGGACTGCCAAACTTTCCATATAAAAGACAACTCACGTGGGAAGACTCTCCTAAGACAGAAGGTGTCATACCACCCTTCCTACCTTGGACAGCCATTTTGGCATCTTAGAGTTGAAAGCTGTTGATTGTCAAACAGATTTGAAAGAGTATTGACATAGTGTTAACTTTGTCATAGTTGTGCATACATGCTCATACAGGTATAATAGTAGTAATCTTGAAACTGCATAGTTGAAAGGGATCCTGTGGATCCCCAAGTCCAGCCCTGTAAAGGAGGCACAGTGGGTAATCAGACACTAACCAGATACCCAAATTAAAATCCTGCAATTTCTCTGCTGTTCCATTCAGTTCAGTTAGAGTTGATTAACAGGAAGGTGAGGGATAAATGAATTACACTATATCCAATTGTCCTTAATCTGCATTGTAGCAACCAATCATGCATCTTTTATAGGTTGAAGCATATACAAGGCACAACACCTGAGAGTGATTCTAAGCCATTTTGTCCTTGCCCGTGTCCTCAACAGCTACAAAATATAGTCTCAGTAAAAGAGCTGCTGTCATCATAATGTTATAAGAGAATCATTATGGCAAATCCATATTGTTGCAATGGCCCTTAGGAGTTGGAATGGCTGGCCACAAGGGAAGGCACGTGAGACGGATGTGCGGTGAAAGTCCAGTCCCGACCTAAGTCAGGTGGCATATTTATTACCCTGCCTCGAGGGCTCCGTGCCTCAGGAGCATGGGACCTCGCCACAGAAGGCTGATGCAAACGTGGCATTTCTGGTGGTCAAGATAGCGCCTGTATCCGGACATTGCCTAGTGATTAATGGACAACCCGCAGTTATCTAAGATCTGGCAAAACCCATTGTTCTCGCCTTATCTCGGAGTCCATGTAAACTGTCTCCGGGAAGCTAACTTCCTTAGCTGCTGACACAGCATGCTTACTCAACCTTATCTTTGGCCAGAGGGGGAAGAGGGAGCTTCTCGCTTTTGCCCTGTTTCTCTCCGAGCCATCAGCCAAGGCAATATGAATTGTTCCAATCATTAATCTAGCCCGTACCCCAATTTCCTTTCCATCAAAGCCCGTGGTGGTTCTCAGCCGTGTGCGTTAGCGAGCGAACCCATCGGGAAAGGTTTTGGCCAATTTATGAACGCAGGCATACCACATATATGAAGACTGATAAACTAACAAGAGATTCACTCTTTAAAAAATACTTTATGTGGTCTTTAATTGAGATCTCCACCTGTTTATAAATTAAAACTTGTAGAAGCACTGTAAGGTCAAATTGTGAAAAAGTTGAGTCTCCAAAAACAAAGGTTCATGGCGATTTTGAGATTGTCCCCTTACCAACTGAGCGTTTATGTGCCTGTAACTTTTAGAAATGCTGAAGTTTGAAATCAAACACTGCATGAGAATTTTTCAAAAAAAATATCCACATATTAAAATAATTTACAGTTCAATCCTGTGCGTGTCAATCTAAAAATAAGCCCCATTAGACTTAATGGGCCTTATTCCTAAGTAAGTATGGGATTGGCACCCCAATATGTTACTTTAAGGATGGAATTTGTGATAGATGTGTTTAGAAGGTACAAATTCCTATTTTAAGAATTATAAGAGATTTTAACAAACATGTTCAGCCTTGAGATAAATTTTCGTTCAAGCAAAAATTTATTGTATTAGCAGGCTAAAGGTCCTTGAATTCAGCCTACCAGAAGGGGAGGCAAAAAACAAAGAAAGGGGGAGGATAGCATTTGTAGGTCAGCCATGGATTTTTGTCTGTGTCTTTTTGTAGCTTGGAACCCAAATCTGCCAAGATTTGGGGGGAAACATGAATTTGTCAGGTTTCCCAAGTGAGATGTTTACATTGGCAGTTCTACAGGAAACATAAAAGCATATCATTCTTGGCACAAAAAACC
The DNA here is from genome assembly GCA_035047345.1 of Bradypodion ventrale. Lineage (NCBI taxonomy): Eukaryota > Metazoa > Chordata > Lepidosauria > Squamata > Chamaeleonidae > Bradypodion > Bradypodion ventrale. The sequence continues at coordinate 261,370,360 of JAWDJE010000003.1, read as the reverse complement.
CTGTTCATGCCAGTGATGCTGGGCTTTCATCTTTAGCACCCAAGGCTTTTTCAGCATTACTTAAGGCTGGAAATTGTCCTCATTCTGCAGCACAATAAAACATTAATGAATAAAGGCCAGGCTTTTTCATGGAATAGCTATAGGTTTTTTTTAAAAAAATCACAATGGGCATCTCTTCTCTCATGGTATGTCCACAGTATGTATCTGTGCCTATATCTGTCACTCACTCTTTCCTTTATCCAGTCATTTGGAGATACATGTGGGCTTTCCTAAAATGCTCAAATAGCTAAATGCAGGGTTAATGAGCCTTTTTTAAAATTCAGAAGGCATAAGTGATTTCTGTTTATACTCTTTGTCTGGTTTTCTTTGCCCTTTCACTCTCATGTATGGATCTGCACGCTGTCATTTCCGGGGCCTTTCTTCAAACTGGGAGATCTCCCATTGGCTGAATGATCTTTTGAGTCATAGTAGCCTTTGTTCATATGTCCTGGTTTCCCCACAATTCCAGCAAATGTCCCAGGGTTTGTTGGTTTTTCTATGCCTACTGCTTTGGCCGATGTAATTTGATCCAGTCTTGTCCTGTTTTATGGGATCAGTTTCAGTTTGAAACATCAGTCACAGTTGCTAGGATTCTTGCAGTCTGTAAAGCAGGGGTTCCCAAACTTTTTACGCCATGGGCCTGACCACGCCCCCTGGACAGCTGAGTGGGCCAGATCACACCCCTGGAAGCAGAGGTAAAATTGCTTGCTTCCGTGTTTACAACTGTCACAAGTGCATTTATGGCTGATGTAACCACATTTATGCATGCTTGCGTGCATTTTACAGGGTGGCAGCGGGCCACATGAAATTTTTAAAATTTAAATTTAAAATTTTTATGCCGCCCACACAGGCAAACCCAACTCAGGGCAGCATACAGCAATTAAAAACATATAAAAACAAATTAAAAACCCCCATGTCACCCACCCACCTCCCCACCTCCTACCCCCACCCCATTTAAAAAGAATAAAAGGGAACAGGAGGGATACAGCAACACAGCATCTCTGGTCCTTGGCAACCACAGTGGGGAAAAGAAGGGGAAGGCCAAACCAAATGTCCAGCCTTAGAATCCTATGACTTTTGTTAGGTAGAGGGAGGGTCAGGTACCATGATACCTCCTTTTAGCGCTACTTGAAACCATTTCTTTTTAAGGAGGCGTTAAAAGATCTCAGTACACCTATCTTTGGTAGATGGTGTTGTGGGCTGGGGCTGGCCAACGGGCCATAGGTTGGGAACCCCTGTTGTAAAGCAATCACTTTCCCTCTCTACCCTTGACCTTCCTAACTGGTTAAAGCAGCTAGAGATATGATTATTAAATGGTGCCATATATTTGGATTATGGGCATGATTAAGGAATCCCCATGCAGGTTTAAGCCTTGAATTTATTTTTTTAAGAAAGCCACTTTAAATGTCCTTTAGAGGTGTGTATTATCCATATGTGTATCTGTGAAGAGATAGAACAGACTGTGTACCCAAACTCAAGAAAGCCTATGTGGTTGTTCTTTCCTTATTCAGCCCTGTGTTCAGCATGTGTGAAAAGCTGGGAGTACTGTACATATAATTTGTAATTATTGTGTTAGATTGAATGAAGCATAAAGAGGTCACTTCACTTGCAGAAGAGAGGGATTAGAGGACTCCTTGGCTTTATTCTGTCAAACAACTGTGCTGAATGACCTTTATATTTTATGCAAAGCTTACTGATTCATGTTATTGGTTCAGTGTTGTGATAATTAGCAATACATGTTCACGGAAATGCTTTGAATGTAGCATAAATACTAGTTCACACACCATCTCTTTTTTACTTTGCAGTGGCATAATTGTTGTACTCCAGTGAATACAATTAATTTAACACATAATTATATAAAACAAATTGAATGCTAAGTATTCAGACTTTTCCTTGCCTCAAGCTCGGCTGATTGTCATCAGCAAAACTCAGGCAACCAAGAAATTTTCTTTCTGATCAAGTGACTCAATATAATATTGGCCACTTTTTAAATAAAAGATTTTTCTCCCATCCTGCTTTAGGTTCTTCATCTGAGATGATAGGTCATGAGACTGATAAACTGCAGTCTTATAATGTATTGTATAACTATTTGGATAGCTCAGTGATTTAAGCATCTGACTACAGACCAAGATACTGGTCATTCAGTTCCTTACTGTGCATCCTTGGGGAAAAGTGCCACCTTGAGCGAGCAGCACAGTCCCAGTGTGGCCCCAGGAGAAGGGAATTGTAAACCAGTTTTGTGTAATCTCTACCTAGAAAATACTGGAAAGACTATCCCTGCCATGAAGCTAATTATAATACAGTTCTAACAAAATATGCCTGTCTCAAATTCCTGGGGGGAATGCAGTAGCTGACAGGACACCTCTGTGCAGTATAAATATCATCACAGTCTTCTACTAAAAAGGGGGGGTTTAATGGGATTGCTAATTCAGTCTTTTACTAAGATACCTTATTTCCAACTGAAAGTCTCCATCCTCTATTCAAAGGAAGCAAGATTTGAATAATTTGCACACTAAAGCTAGTTTGCATGTGCAAACTAGTTAATTAAACTATATATATATGGGTGCATCTCTGTTTACTCTGGTGATTTTGCTCAAATTGTGTAGAGGTAGAAAGAATCATGCTTTTTCATCTCTAAGAAGCTAACAATTACAGCTACACATGTGTCGGAGTATGGTAAATTGATTTTGTTGTGCCCTCCCAGTCTGATGACCATTGTCTTAGATCCATGATGGCCCAAGCGGCGTGGGCCGGATGAATCACAGTAAACCCCTTTGTGTGGATTCACGGGGGCTTGGGCTTCTGGGAATTGAAGTCCAAGAACATCTGGAGTGCCAAGGTTCACCATCACGGCCTTAGATCTTCCTTTGGAAAAATTATGTGAAATTTAATCACAGGCTGATAGTGTCATTGGCTCCGGCACTAGAGATGTTCGGAATATTTGTCAGGCAAATTTCAGTCCAAGCTTGTAATGGAAATATAATAGAACCACTTTGCTATAGGCAAGTTACATATTAAATAGCAATCTTAACTAGAATAAAATGGCCGAGGTGGCATGTACAAGCTAACCATTACAAGCTCTGTTATACATCACCATGATTCAGTATAATCTGATAGGACTATATTTGGTATATAATTTTCCGATTCTTATTAAACATGTATAACTTCCAGTAGCCTGGCAAATATGCTAACTGGCATAATTTAAATTTAATTTGAAATCAGTCAGGCCCACTCATGTATATCATAGGGATATAACTTGGCAGATGGTTAGCTAATACAGTACAGTACACTGAAATGTAGCCCAAACTGGGTTTTAGGGGGAAATCACTTTGTGTTGACTTTATTTTCTGCTCTAAGAGCCAATTCCGGCATTTATCCCAAATGAAGAGAGAGATGGAGGTGTTATATTCTGGAATTTACCAATTTAGGTTGCAGGCAATCAGATCACATTGTTCTCACACTCTCCTTTTTCTTTCTCAAAATTGTTGTTGTTGTTGTTCAGTCGCACAGTCGATTCCGACCCTTTGCGACCCTATGGACCATCGTTCTCCAGGCGCCTCTGTCCTCCACCATCCCCCTCAGTCCTCCCAGCTCTGTGCCCATTGTGTCTACAATACCATCTATCCATCTCATCCTTGGCCTCCCCCTTCTTCTTTTGCCCTCCACCTTTCCCAACATCACGGCCTTCTCAAGTGAATCCTCCCTTCTCATTTGATGCCCAAAGTACTTTAGCCTCATCTTTACTATTTGACCTTCCAATGAGCAGTCAGTGTTGATTTCTTCTAAGATTGACCTATTTGTTCTCCTCGCTGTCCAAGGTACCCTCAAAACTCTCCTCCAACACCACATTTCAAAGGCATCTATTCTTCTGCGTTCAGCTTTCCTAATTGTCCAGCTCTCACATCCGTACATTACCACTGGGAATACCATTGCTTCGACTATTCTAATTTTTGTTTTCAAGGTGATGTCTCTGCTTTTCACTATGTTCCCCAGGTTTCTCATGGCTTGTCTCCCTAGAATCAGCCGCCTCTTTATTTCATGGCTGCAATCTCCATCTGCAGTGATCTTAGATCCTAAGAACGTAAAATCTGTCACTGCTTCTACTTCTTCCCCGTCTATTTTCCAGGAACTGATCGGGCCTGTTGCCATTATCTTGGTTTTCTTGATATTGAGTCTCAAGCCAGCTTTTGCACTCTCTTCCTTCAAACCGATCAGGAGATTCTTTAGGTCTTCCTCACTTTCTGCCATTAGGGTGGTGTCGTCTGCATATCTCAGATTGTTGATGTTTCTCCCAGCAATTTTGATCCCATATTGTGATTCCTCCATCCCTGCATTGCACATTATGTGCTCTGTGTATAAGTTGAATAAGCAGGGTGACAGAATGCAGCCTTGCCTTACTCCTTTTCCTATTCCAAACCACTCTGTCATTCCGTGTTCTGTCCTAACTGTTGCTTCTTGGTTCATGTACAGATTTCTCAGGAGGCATATGAGGTGCTCTGGTATTCCCATCTCTTTAATCACTTGCCACATCTTGTTGTGATCCACACAATCAAATGCCTTAGTGTAGTCAATAAAGCAAAAATAAACTTGTTTCTGGTATTCCTTTGTTTTCTCCATGATCCAACGTATGTTGGCAATGTGGTCTCTAGTCCCCCTGCCTCTTCTGAAACCAGCCTGCACCTCTGGTAATTCTCTTTCCACATGCTGCTGAAGTCTATCCTGTATTATCTTGAGCATCACCTTGCTGGCGTGTGGGATGAGCGCAATTGTTCGATAATTTGAACATTCTTTGGCATTGCCCTTTTTTGGGATTGGAACATATACTGATCTTTTCCAGTCCTGTGGCCACTGTTTTGTTTTCCAAATCTGCTGGCATATTGAATGCAGTAATTTGATGCCATCATCTTTTAGAGCTTTGAAAAATTCAACTGGGATACCATCATCTCCACTAGCTTTGTTGTTTGCAGTGCTCTTTAGGGCCTTTCTGACTTCACTCTCCAGGATGTCTGGCTCAGGTTCAATTTCTTCATCATTGTGACTATCAGGAGTGTTGAGTTCCTTTTTGTAGAGTTCCTCTGTGTACTCTTTCCATCTTTTCTTAATCTCTTCTGCATCAGCTAGCTCCTTTCCGTCTTTGTCCCTTATCATGTTCATTTTTGCTTTAAATGTTCCCTTGATTTCCCGGATTTTTTTGAAAAGATCTCTGGTTCTGCCTCTTTTGTTGTTTTCTTCCATTTCTTTGCACTGTTCTTTTAGATAGTTTTCCTTATCTCTCCTTGCTTTTCTTTGAAATTCTGTGTTCTCAAAATAACCATGGTTCTCAAAATAACCATGCCTTTATAACAGGGGTGCCCAAATTATGGCCCGGGGGCCGGATGCAGCCACAATGCCAATTCATCCAGCCCATGAAGCCCTCGTCGCTCCTGGAAGCGCAAGTATGACCCCATTTTACTTCCACTCCCAGGAGCAATGAGGGCTTTGCAGACTGGATGAATTGGCATGGGGGGCCACATCTGGCCCCCAGGCCATAGTGATCAGCTCCCTGATCCATGTGACCGGCTGCGGCCTGAAAAGTTTGGGCACCCCTGCTTTATAAGTCCAAAAACCAGATATTTTGTACAATCCTCCTTCAGATGTTTCTTTTCTGTTTCATTCTGTTTCATGCATATATATATATATATATATATATATATATATATATATATATATATATATATATATATATATATATATATATATATATATATATATATATATATATATATATATATATATATATATATATATATATATATATATATATATATATATATATATATATATATATATATATATATATATATATATATATTCGTGAATTATATCTGGCTTTGGATACAAGTGATACATCCAGTGGGTATACAGCCAGTAGCAATAACCTCCCCCCATGGAATGCAGTATCGATCTGTGAGGTAAAATCATTAATAAGTAGATTAAGATCTGGGAAAGCTGCCGGCCTTGATCAAATACCTCCAGACCTGATTAAATCAAATTCGGAGTGGTGGGCCCCAGTCCTGGCAAGACTGTTTACAATAATTGACAACACAGGACAGTTCCCTAAGAGCTGGGAGGTATCAGCCATCTGCCCAATTCACAAAAAGGGAAGTCGCGGTGACCCTGCCAACTATAGGCCGATCAGCCTCCTGAGCATCCTTAGTAAACTTTATGCAAGCCATCTTCTAGGGAAGCTCCAAGATTGGGTTGAGGATACTAAGTTATTAGCCGACGAACAAGGTGGGTTTAGAGGAGGCCGCTCTGTGCTTGATCATTGTGTAGTCCTTGATTACTTTATCAACAAATATTCTTCTAATTCCTCTGTATCTTTATACGCAGCATTTGTTGATTTGAAATATGCTTTTGATACTGTCTCAAGAGTTCTACTATGGGAGAAACTGGAGAAAGCATCCATTGACCAACGACTATTGTTTCTTATAAAGGCGATCCATGGCAACACAAGTATAAGGGTGAAGTGCAGTGAGCAGGGACATCTGTCAAACTCTATAAAAACAAGTCGAGGAGTTAGACAGGGCTGTGTCTTAGCACCAACCTTATTCAATATATACATCAATGATATCATTGAGTACTTACAATGCAGGGATCACCATCCACCCAAATTAGACAGCAAACATGTCCCAATCCTACTTTATGCAGACGATGCAGTTCTGCTTTCAAGAACACAGGTGGGGTTACGCAGGGCCCTGCGTTCGCTTGCTAAGTATTGCTCTCAAAACCAACTTGTGGTTAATTATTCGAAAACGAAAATAATGGCTTTTGCCAGAAAGCCCAAAATACATCGATGGCATTTAAACCACCAGGTACTAGAGCAAGTCCTTCATTACAGCTACTTAGGAGTGATATTTCAGGCTAATGGGTGCAGGAAGTTACATACAATGTATTTAGCTTCTAAAGCAAAAAAAAGTGCGGCCGCTATACAAAACTTCCTTCGGAGGAAAGGTGGGCATAATGTAGTTGCGGCCCTTAGACTCTTTTCAGCAAAGTCACTTGCCCAAATGTTGTATGGATCCCCTCTGTATTTTGACTCAAACATAAATCCGCTTGAGGTCACACAATCAAAGTTTCTTAGGACAATTTTACAGTCCCCTTGCAGTATTTCCAACACGGCTTTGAGATTAGAAACTGGAATGTATACAGTGCGAGCGAGACTGTTAGTAAACGTGGCTAATTATTGGATAAGAATTCTGTTTGCCCCATCTGGCTTACTCAAACTAGTGTTGTCAGACCCTTGGATGCCACCATGGATTAGCTCTCTTGAAAGGACACTAACCACTTATGGCATTTCAAAACCTTATGTTCTTTCCTTAGGATTTATTCATGCTAGAGAGTTAATAAAACAAAGAATTCTCGATATACATCGCCAAAATGATTTAAGTAAACTAGTCTCCCCATTGTTTGATAGATCAACTTTCAATGTTGCTAAGCCCTTAGCATACTTGTCTTTAATAAGAAATCCCGATCATAGACGTTCCTTAACACTTATTCGGTATAACATGCTTCCCTCCTCCTACAGGGAGGATTTCTTTAAGAAAGGCATAGCACCCTAGCGTTTATGCCCATGTCAGCTAAATACGATAGAAACCTCTGAGCATATTCTGCTAGAGTGTCCCCTATATAATAAACACAGGAGCGACCTTTTTAGTGTTTTCCCGAACTTGAAGTCTAACAATAAAGTCAGGACATTGAATATTCTTTTATCGGGTGAAGGGCAAGATATGACGATAGCGGTCGCTAGATTCGCATGTTATGTAACTTGCATTCGTAAAGGCAAGATAAAATCAAAGGAATAAGGAAAATGCTTCCAGATTACAATTTGACTGTCATAGAATATGACTGCAGGACATAGAAATAACATCCCTTGTAATTCTGGTTGTATGTTGCTATTGTATATATAATCTGGTGTCCATGATTTTGTGATAGTTTTATTAGGTTGCCTCACTTGTGTCAAGCAGCTTGATTTTGCGATATTGTAACACTGGCCTTGGGCTGTAATAAAGAATTTGTTGTTGTTGTTGTTGTTGTTGTTGTGTGTGTGTGTGTGTGTGTGTGTGTGTGTGTGTGTGTATGTATATATATATATATATATATATATATATATATATATATATATATATATATATATATATATATATATATATATATATATATATATATATATATATATATATATAGAGAGAGAGAGAGAGAGAGAGAGAGAGAGAGAGAGAGAGAGAGAGAGAGAGAGAGAGAGAGAGAGAGAGAGAGAGCCCACAGCTAAATAATCCTAAACTTGTATAGCTTAGTTTGAATTTCTGCAACTTCTTCCCAGTATCTTAACCTCATAACCATGTAGATTTCATGACTTCATGTCTCATTCTCCTACCCTGTCTGCTTTTCGTAATATCTTTAGTAGAAGAACATAGACATCATGAAAACCTACAAGTTTCTATAACCTTTGGGCAATCCTAATGATGATCTACTAGGTTGTATTATAATATGTATAAACACGTTAATTATAAAATGTTTATTGCTTTCAACCTTCCTTAAGTCCTATAAAAAATCCTTTACATATATACAGGTAATGTTTTTGTAAATTGCTTACTGGATCTTGTTTATAATCAAATAAATTATAATATTTATAATTTGCAGACATACAAAGATGCAATGACTATCCTCAGTAGAATTGAATACAAGTTGTGCTAGGGTGTCTCACAAACATGTTATCATCTTCACCTACTCTACAGCATATTTTTAAATACATCTTGCCTTAGGAATTCAGGTAAGATTTCCAAAGATTTGCGAGTATGAGCCTGCAGTGATTCATTTGGCCTGGGTGGTATCTATAACATCCTGGTTGCCCCCAGGAAGGCTTCTGAACTATGCAGTTTATATTTCAAGGAGAATGTTACCCTGCCGAGGATAAGCAATGGTTTAGAACATTAATAACCTCTATGGAATGAGATGCAAACTTATATAGTAGAGCTCCATGCTGCCTGCATATTAATGACAATGCATCACAAATCTTTAGGTTTATTTCATATAGATAATAAAGAACATAAGAGGAAAGATATAACTCAGTGTGCCAAGGCTTTCAAAATTCTTCAGAGGCCATATTCTTAATCTTATCCCAGGAAGTACCAGTGCTGTCATAAAAACAATTTCATCCTTTTCTGGTTTAAGAGTACAAGTGTCAATCCAGGTGGGACATAGCATCCAATAAGTGTACTGTCTCCATGAAGAAAAAGAAAGAGGAGACTAAAAGCAAGCCAGGTCATTGTACAAGGAAGAAATTATTTAAAATTAAGAATAGTCAACATTCATGTCAAAGTCGTACCATACTTCAAAGATCTGTTTCATTGATAGTCCAAATAAGAGACAGTTTGTTAGAAGCATAGGCAGCCGTTCATCTGGGACAGGCCACCAAGACCACAAGAACTGCTGAGAGCAGGGAATAAAGAAGAAAATATCAAAAAGTTATTGTCAACACTACACTAAGGATTGAGCAGTCTGTTTATCCAGCTGTGGCATGTGTGATTCCCTCCCAGAGGTCTGGCTACTCAGATGAACTCTGTAGATGTCCAGTGCCAGAGTTGTGCTAGGCTGTCCTGCACTACATGACACCTTCATTCTCTGAAACTTGAAGTCTTTCTTCTGTAAATACGCTAAGGCAGGCATTCACAACCTAATCCGACCCATGGTGCCAATTAATCTGGCCCATGGTGAGTACATGGGCATTGTCAGAAGCTCCCCTGCCACTGGAAGTGCCAAAACACTGCATTTTTGCTGCACAAACACCGTGGAAAAAATACAATAATGCGGCAAAAATGCTCTGCACACCCTGCTGCCGCCATGGGAAGCAGCTGAAAAAATGCTACAATTGCTGCTGCCACAGAAACCGGAAGCACTGGGAAGAACCACACCTCCAGCTCCTGCAGCTCTGTGTTGGTGGGGTGAGTCCGGCCCATGGCGGGAAAATGTTGCGAACCCCTGAGCTAAGCCCTTTCTCAGCCTTCAATCTTAACATAGCTTTATCTTCAAAAAAAAGAGTCCTCAGGTAGAACGTGACAGCTTCCACAACCCATCCCTGCTACAATTCATGAGTAACTGTGTCAAAAAGCTGTTAAGACTTCTCGCAAACCAAGAAGGATGTGCTCCCTTCTCTAGTTCACAATGAAAGTTGCTAAACAAACAAAGTTATGTACAGTCAAACTTCTACATATGAATTTAATTTGTTCCTTGAGGTTGGTTGCATTGAATGCAATTTCCCATAGGAATGCATTGAGTTTTGTATCTCAAAAATATCCTATTAAACGTTGTAACCTGATTTTTTCCCTGAGATTTCCGGATGTATCTCGAGTTTTTCTTAAGTCGAGCTGTTCTTATTTGAGGTTAACTGTATTTCAAATTAGTCCCGAAATCATGTTGGAAATGATCTGGAAGATAATCCATTTCATGGTGCTGAAGAAGAAAAAATTGAAAGCTTTCATACAATCAAGCAGGAGGAAATTGATCACATATCAAAACAAGATGTGCTAATAATTATAGGTGACAAATATACATAAGTAGGAGACAAAGAATAACCAAACATTGTTGAAGAATTGGCCCAGGAATCAGAAATGGAGCGGGAGAATGACTCATAAAATTATATGAAACCAACAATCTATTTATTACAGATATATGCTGCAGACAACTGAACAGATGACTGTACATGTCATTATCACCAGATAGCCAACATACACATCAAATAGACTGTGTGATTTGAAGTAGTAAATGAAGAAGTTATATGTTTTCTACCAAAACAAGACCAGGAGTAAATTATGCCAGGTAAAGGTCACCATTCCTCGAAAGCCAGTCGTATCCAACTCTAGGGTTTAGTGCTCATCTTTATTTATAACCAAAGAGCCAGCACTATCCGTAGACATGTAGCAGGCATGACTAGACACCGGAGTGCATGGAACACTTTACCTTCCCACCAAAGTGGTACCTATTTATCTACTTGTAATTTCTTGCTTTCAAACTGCTAGGCTGGCAGAAATATTCCATTGTGCAGTACTCAAGTCTTGACCTGCCGACCTTCCAGCCATCAAGTTCAGCGTCTTAACCACTAAGCCTTTTGAATTGTGGTACTAGCTATTAATTGTCATTATAAAAATGGAAGTAACGCTGAAAAGAAACCCTAAAAGAGTCACAGTACTGTATCTAAATATTTAAATACATTCTGATGAATTTAAAATCTATATGAAGAATCACGGTGAATCAGAAGAACTGTGGGTTGAAGCCTGATATATTTGAGGGGATGAATGCAAAAAGCTTATTCTACTAATAAAATAAGGCCTAAATGAATAAAGAGGAAGTACTTAAAATCATTGAAGACATGTGAGAATCAAAAGTAAAAGGTGAAAGAAAAAGTGTCAGAATCCTTTTTTCGCATCTAGCACGGATAAATGGTATAATGGCCAGTGCAAAAAAACAGAAGAAAACACTACAGGAGGAAATGATCCAGAATATCTAAGAACCCAAAAAAAATTAAGTCTAGATTAGTAAGGCTGAAAGACTAACAGGGGAATATACTATTTTACCAAGAGAAGATAAAGATAAGTGCTGTATAAAAGAGATGCAAGGATGACAGATTCTTTTCTAAAAGGAATCCTGTGATGTAGAACCTGCAGTTTTAGAAAGTGAAATAAAAACTGCTCTGAATATCATTCGAGCTACTCCAAGCTCAAGAGATGGAAGCTGTCAAAATCGTATGAGAATAAAGTGAAACCTCAGTTAACAAATGGCTTGGTTAACACAAAGATCACATAACAAAAAGAAATCCATAGAAAATAGTTGCTCGGTTTATGGATTTTCTCCAGGAATTGATTACAGTAATTTGTTTTCAATGCATTCCTATGGGAAACCACATTTCAGTTAATGTATTTTGGTTTTCAATGCATTCCTATGGGAAATTGCATTCAATACATTCCTATCGGAAATTTGGTTAAAGTAATTTTCACTGTAAGAAACGTCCCAGAGAATGCTTTAATTACGTTAACTACGTAAACCAATAAATGTGAAGCTGTGAATTTTTCTAAAAGAAATGAGTGTGTCCCAGCATTTGATTGCCTTGATGTGTAAACTAAATTGTTGCAAGAAGCTACTCTTAGGCCAGAATATTTTTAAAAAATGTTTTCCACATGCAAATGTGCTGTACAAGGATATATTTTATCTCCTTATCTGTTCAATCTGTATGCAGAGCATATCATGTAGAAAACTAGGTTAGATTCATATGACGATTGGAAGAAACATCCATAATTTAAGATGTGCAGATGACACCATATTACTGGCAAAAAGGGGGAAAGACTTGAAATGACTTCTGATAAAAATTAAAGACTGTGGTTGAACATTGAAAAACAACAATCATGGCTTCAGAAGAACTCTATAACTTTAATGTTGGCATACAAAATTTGAAATTGTTAAAGATTTTGTAAACCTCCGTTCAGTTGTCAATCCAAATGAGGGCAGTAGCCAAGAAACTAGAAGAAGAGGCAGCAATGAAGGAACTAGAGAAATTACTGTAAACATGTGTCCCTGGAGACCAAGACCATCCACACTATCATATTCCCAAACATCAAGTAAGGGTGTGAAAGTCAGAGAGTAAAGAGAGCAGATAGGAAAAATGTTGATTTGTTTGAAATATGGTGCTGGAGGAGAGTTTTGTAGATACTTCTGGACTACCAGAAAGATGAACAAGTGGGTTCTAGATCAAATTAAGTAAGCATTTTCTTCCTGAAACAAAAATAATAAAACTTATACAGCAGTGATGTCATCAGCAACAACAATAACAATTAAAGGCTTCCTTTGGCAATTTCAAGAAAATGTCATCACATTCCATTTCTATAAAAGGCACAAAGATGTTCTCTAATGGCTAGGCAATTTTTCAAATGCAGCCACTATATTGGCATCTGCCATATATGATAGATGGCATTTGGAAATTTTATTTTAAAGCTGTTAATTGTCATTGACATCCAAGTTATTTCACAAAGAATAACAACTCTGGCAAATGCTCTGAGAAAGAACATCAGATTGTTTTTCTTTGCCATCCCTTCTTTTGAATTCCTGTACTGTAGATCAACGAGCAAGACTGCATTTTTAACTTTTCAGCTGTTAATTGATTTGCCCACATTTCTATCACAAAATATACAAGAACTCTTACCTATAACTGAATTGAGTTCATCAAAAAAGTAGCTAGGATCTGAGACAGATCTATCAGGAAAATGTATGTTCTCTTATTTGCTGTGAATACCAGTTCAAACAGCTGGTATGATGAAGACATCATTGCTGTGTAACAAGATTTCAGCCTGTGTCTCAAAGATACCAGTGGAATTTCCTTATTCTAGGCTTTGGGCCTTAAAATAGTAGTTAAATATCTAAATCTGATTCTTGTTTTACAGCCAATTGTTGTATACAAAGTTTTCCAAATTGAGCTGTCTGAGATTGACACATCTTCTATACTTTAAAAAAAATCTTATAACCAGCCATTTTTTTCATGCTTCAGACTTCTTGCTGGCTGTTTATAGTAAAATATTCAGAAATACCTACCTAGTCCTAAACTGAAACAAACAACAAGACATGCAGATAACATTGCATACCTGTCAACCTTCCCGGATTGGCCGGGATTTCCCTGTTTTCGGCGTCGATTTTTGCCCTTTCCCGCTCCGCGCTGCCGAAACCCCGGATTTCGGCAGCGGGGGGAAGGAGGCACTGCGCAGCCCATCTGCGCAGGTCGCATTGCACGCATGCATGGAAGGGCTGTACACTTCTGTAGCTCCCTTCCACGCATGCGCAGAAGGCTACGCCGTGTGCGTAGAAGGCTACGCAAGCGGCGTAGCCCTCCACGGGTATGCGTACAATGCGACCTGCGCAAACCCGGTCCGCGCAGGCCCCGGATTCGCCGGAGCTGCGGTTGGCAGGTATGACATTGTGAAAAATGTTTGGAATCACTGCATCTTTCTATCACCTCTTTGATGATTCTATCTGCTTTAAAGCCAGTGTGAAACTTACCAATAACCACAATAATCAAAGAGATGGTGGAAAGATGTAGTGTTTCCAAACCACATCTCTCATTTTAAGATAAGGAAATAAAATCTGGGTAGTATTCTGGCATGGCACTGCTTTTCAATTGAACTGAACCAAAATTGATGCCAAAATAGAATTCACCTAGTCTTATCAAAATTAATCTTCAATGTTGCAAAGAAGTGTGCTAGACATCCTTTTTTTTAGAAATCCTACAGATGCAGAAGACAATGGAAAAGGACAGTATGGATCAGACACATGTCAGTTCTTCTTCCTTTGCACAATGTACGCTGTCCTTTACATGACCTTTGCCTTCAGCAAAGACAAATAATGCATCATAGAAACAAACTGAAAATTGGGGAAGAGCATGCAAGACAATGAATCAGTCTGCAAGCATGCACAAATGCACTCTCAACCCCCCCCCCCTTTAACAAATTTACTCACATGAATTGCAGTGGCAACGAAATATTTCTGCCTTTATCAGTGTGTGTTTTCACCCTTCGCAAACCTGGTACTAGCTATGATGATGCTATAGAGCAGTGATGGTGAACTTTGGCACTCCAGCTGTTCTTGAACTTCAATTCCCAGAAGCTCTGATCAATGAGTGCTGACTTGGGCTTCTGGTAATTGAAGTCCAAGAACACCTGGAGTGCCAAGATAGACAGATAGATAAATAAATATTTATTGTCATTGTCCTGCACAGAACGAGATTGGGGGGGGGGGCACTTATCAACCCAACAAAACCTAAACAAAATACAACTATACAAAATTATCAACATACTCCCACCCCACATATACACATTTAACCCCTAAAAAGCTCTAAAACTCTAAAAACTCTAAAAGGTTCACCATCACAGCCGTAGAATGTTCTGGCCAGGCCCATGGGAAAAATGTATACAAACACAGACATACAAAAAACACAGTCACACAAATTTGGTATCTCCAGAGGAAAATATCATTTATTACACACACACAAAACTATGTACAGAACAAACATTTGGGAGGAATTTGCTTGTCTGAATTAGGCATCTACCGGTAATTACAAATATTACTACAGCATATTCCATTTTATCAATAGAAAATGAATTAGATTACGTGCTAATCATATGCACAGAAAAAAGATAAGGCAGATTCTCGAATGAACACTAAAGAAATCTAGGCCCCAGATCCAGTTGTGGGGTATTAAAGTGTGTTTTTTAGCTGGATAGTTCAGTGAGTTAGTAACCTGGTTGTGAATCCAGAAGTCAAGACTTTGAGTCCCCTCTGTGAGTCCCAGGACAAGAGCCATCCTGTATAGCCTTAGGCAAGCTGTACAGTTTCAGTACTCCTAAGGGAGTAGTAAACCACTTCTGAGTATTCTGAATCTAGAAAACTAGAAAGGGTTGCTGCAAATCAGAATTGACTAAATGGCACCTTTGTATCAAAGTGTACTCAATTTATAATCAGAGTGTTGTTGAAGCCAGTGACTTACACTAAAGCAGTTCGTGACTTGAGTTAGATGTATAGGAGCTAGCTTATGGCTTCATGCCAGAGTGTCATATGATGAAGTTGGTAAAAAGTTATCTGCAGTACAGTACATCCCTTTGTTCATACGGAACAAGAGTTTTCAACCTTTTTAAACCCGGTACTGGGTCACCACACTCCCTCAGACAGCTTTGGGGGCCGGGCAGCCATTTTGCCCTTCCTCCACCACATGGCACTTCCTGGTGTGGTGGAGGTGGTGGCGGGCCACATGCAATGGTGCCATGGGCCACAGGTTGAGAATCCCCGGTAAGGAATATGTTAAAACCTATGGACACTTGATAAGAACCCATTAGTTCTGCTGATCTGAAAGTCACCAGCACTCACCAGCACTCTTCCCATATGTATTATAGGTTTCTTGTGTGTTGTAGTGAATGATAGATTATTTTAGATTTTTTTTTAAACGCTTAATTTTAAAATAAGTAATTAAATTTTCAGCTTATGGCTCATTGATTGGAACTACTGTATTTCCTTTCCCTGCAGAACTGCATACATTCCAATTCTTTAAAAACAAAAAGAATTAAAGATATAAATAAATAAATAAATATCATGTGCTGAAAAAACTAAGTACTGGATCACATCCATAGCTGTCTCGCTGAATCCACAAAGATTGGTGTTTCTTGGCAGTTGTGCATAGTTATTACAACATTATATTATTTGATCTGCATTTGACCTAAGCAAATGAATATGAAATTGCTGTGTGCCAACCACAAAAATTTAATTTTGTACATTAAGTGATCAAGAGCAAAGTTTTTGCTATTTATTCTCATAAGGTAAATGAAGTCAAGTAGACAAATGGCTTTGTATGACTGCCATGATGCATGCAGTGCTTTTAAGAAAGTGAACTTTTACCAGCTTCCTTTAATCAATATTTCTATTATTAATGCATGAAGGTAGGACATTCAGCTACAGATGGATGTTGCTTGATTAAACCCTTGCCTTGGTGAGTTTTCCATTGAAAACCATTTTGTATAAATAGCCTTTCATATTCTTGTTAATTTTTCTGGCCAGAATGGGACATTAAAATTAATATAAATTTGATTGGATCACTTGATCTGCCTTAATACTGCAAAAGAGGATACTATTAAGGTTATGAGAAGTCATATCAGATAGCTATTTTCCCCAGAGGAGTAGCCATTATTTTATAATTTGTTGCAGCAAAAAAAAAAAAGGCCTTGTGATGCTTTCAAAGCTAATATTTTTTTATTAAACATAGGTTTATGTGTAGTATAGTTCACTTCCTCAAATGCATGTCATATTATTTGAATATCTTGATCCTGGAACCTCAACAAATTAACAACAGATGGAATCTGATCTGAAACATTGTAGCACACTCAGGTGACTATCCTTACAGTTTTTATAAAGACATTCACAATGAACAAATGAGGATGTGAAGGACTTTCAGATGGAGTGGTTACATTAGGGGTTCCCAACCTTTTTCTGCTGTGGGCCTGACCATGCCCCCTCGGCAGGTGAGCAGGCCAGACAACGCTCCCAGAAGTGGTAACGTGTGCATTTATGGCTGTTGTAAATGCGGCCACTTCTGTATTTATGACAGTCATGGGTGTGTTTACGCATATGCGGGCACATTTTATGAGTGACATAAGATACGCCTGCGCATGTGTAAACACGTCCGCTTCCACTTCCAGGTATGGCGGCGGCAGTGTAGGCCACAAAACAATAACTAAAATAAACCTATTGAATTGGTAGGAAATTGTAAGCTTTATTAATTCAATGGGCCTGCTCTATTTGTGACTTCTTCTTGTCCTGTATCTGATTCTGAATATTGGCGATCAGGCATGAAGACTACCCTGTGAATATAATGCCATAGCCTTTCATCTGCCTTCCGCATCGCAGCATCAATCAATCAATCAGTCAGTTTAATTTATATCCCGCCTTCCTCAGCCGAGGCCAACTCAAGGCAGCTAACAACATAATCCAATAAAGTAACAATAAAAGGATAATACAGAGATACAATAAATTCAAAATGGAAAACAATCCAGATAAGCATAATATTATAATACAAAAAACTACACTACATAATTAGGTCATAAAAATACAATAAAAATACAATAAATATAATTATACTACAGCAAACCCAACGTAGCAAGACCCCCATGTCCACTGGAGAAAAGCCGTAGGAGCTACCACTCCCCCGACAACTTGGGGAAGGAGGTCCACGTCTCAGTCTCAACATGAACCAAGGCAGCCACGGATAGGAGCCGAAGACGGTGTGATGGGTCTTTGCCTCCTCACTGGGGTTTATTTGCCCACCCTTCCTGTCTTGCTTAGCCAGTTACCTTTTCCAGGGTCCTACTGACTAGCATACAGGGAATCAGAAGTTGGGTAGCGTGATGCGGCCCCTTTTATATGCGTGGTCCAGTCACTCTCAATTCCCAAATCAATAGACACAAAGGGTCTCAGAGTAATTATATTTATTAAAGTAAATTAAGAAAATGGGTATAGCATGAGAAATCAAACTTGCAATGCAGTCATTCAAAAGAAAACACCAAAACAAGAAACTTAACTAATTCCCTAGGCCTCTGGCCTTATCTAGTTCCTTACCCACCTCCAGTGGGGCTCAGCTCAGGATCAGTCCATGACGAAGAGAAAGAGCATCTTCAGAGCACCCAGTTTTATAGCTGATGTAACAATTATGTAACCCAAAGGTCCAGGTGCCCCTGATTGGCTCAAGGGGGTCAGATGGCAATTTTATGAGCCCCCTGCTTCCATGCAGCAAGTCACGTACTCAGTGCAGGACAATCAAAGGCATAGCCATAAATCATGCAATCAAACCTTCCCATAGACTTCCCTGCAACCCGAGACTAGGAGAACAGAGAAAAAACACTGACAAGAGTTATTTATCTGACAGACGGTGATGGTCCTGGGGCGGTGGCAGTCCTCGGCCTTGCCCGGCGGCCCATGGCCCTTTATCTCCCCCCACAAGGGACGGGAGAGGAGGGCGGGGGCCCCTCGCAGCTGCGGCAATGGTCCTGGGGTGGCGGCAGTCCTCGGCCTGGCCCGGCGGCCCACGGCCCTTTATCTCCCCCCACAAGGGACGGGAGAGGAGGGCAGGGCCCCCTCGCAGCTGCGGCGATGGTCCTGGGGCGGCGGCAGTCCTCGGCCTGGCCCGGCGGCCCGCGGCCCTTTATCTCCCCCCGCAAGGGATGGGAGAGGAGGGTGGGGCCCCTCACAGCTGTGGCGATGATCCTGGGGCGGCGGCAGTCCTCGGCCTGGCCCGACGGGCCACGGTCCTTTATCTCCCACCGCAAGGGATGGGAGAGGAGGGCGGGGCCCCCTCGCAGCTGCGGCGATGGTCCTGGGGCGGCGGCAGTCCTCGACCTGGCCCGGCGGCCCACGGTCCTTTATCTCCCCCCGCAAGGGACGGGAGAGGAGGGCGGGGCCCCCTTGCAGCTGCGGTGATTGTCCTGGGGTAGCGGCAGTCCTGGGGTGGTGGCAGCATGACACCTGTATCACTGATCAAGTTCCATGAGTCATTTTCTGGTCCTGATCCCTTTTGGCATGTAAAGTCCTCCTCAGCCCCAGGTGAATATTGATGAAGCTGCTGCCCTCCATCAAGATGGAGTCAAGTGGGATTTAATCCACTTGGGGACCATCACCTTTCCTATGGACTTCATCAAGGCTGCTAATCCTCCGGGTTGTCAGGTTAGTTAACCACTGCCTGACACTTGGCATTTAGTCACTTGCAGTATTGTCTTCTCTATTACCATAGCAGGATAACCTGGTCAGACTTGCATTGTGACTTACTAAAACATTTCAAGAGCAAATTACTTCTAGTCTCTGGGTTAACTTTTTATTTGAGAAACAACATGAATTTTAAAATCTCCAATTGTTTGCTGAAGCAGTAAATAGTTTGCTATGTGCCGGGAGCCATTGTGGGTTGTGAATAAATTATAAGAAGACTTTATCTGCTTTAATGAAATGTAAAAGCTAAAATACAACATTGTAAGAAATCTTTTTATGAAATATAGCAAGATATATGCCTGAGTGATTCCAGCTGATAATGTATTCCCTACTATTGTTGTATTTCCTAATCTTGTTAACTGGAGAGGATAAGGGCTGAACTAATCTAGAAAATAATATGAAACCTACAATCAATTATGAATTATGGAAACTACTAATTCAGTAGAACAAATTAAACATGATTCCTGTTTGTCTCTGCTTGCTTTTGAATGTTTTGTTATTTAATCTGGCTAGTACCATTTATATCAGGGATTCTCAACCTGTGGCCTGCGGGTTGGATGTGGCCCATGGCACCATTTCATGAAACACACACACACTGCCTCCAACACATCAGGAAGTAGCATGTGGTGAAGGAAGGGCAAAATGGCCGTTCAGACCCCGAAGTCGTCTGAGGGAGCATGACCCGGCACCAAGCTTAAAAAGGTTGAGAACTCCTGATTTATATTATCCACAGAAGATAAACAGATCTGTGAGCAGTGAGGGATTATAGAGATGAAAAAAAATTGTTTTTAGAAAAGTTGATTGCTTTTCCCAGAGAGGAACACAAATCAGTAGGCAAGAATAGTACTATAAACATATTAGATTTTAAAAAGATTTTGCATGGTATAAATAAAAAATAACAGAACTTCTTCAAAAGTCTAGACTTCAGAGACCCTTTTTTTTTTTACATGAAGAGCAAAGAAAACTGCCTCATGTCAATTTGTCCATGTAACTCGTCCTCCCTCAAGTCACTTGGAGGACCCTGAATAGGCTGAGGGTTGGAGTACCTAAATGTAAGGCCAGCATGCTCAAGTGGGGGCTGCTGTCAGACTAAAACACACTGTGTGAATGTGGAGAGATGCAGAATCTGGCTCATTTACTTGTCCGCCAGTTACTGCGAGAAACATGTACGAATGAGGATTTAATTTTTGCCAATGGCAAAGCCAAGAAGGTGATTTCATTTTATCAGTTTAAAGTTTGATCTGGAGGTGAAAGAAGAGGGGAAATTCCAATAACTTAATGCGACTCTTATTGGTAATGAACTTTCTCAGGTTTTGGGCAGGAGCTTTACTTTTCGTTTGCTATGCAGTTCTGTTGAGATTGAATCTGGAATCTTCTGCATGCAAAGCTTGTATACTACTACTAATCTGTAGTCATTTACGGTTAGTAAAAATTGGATTCATTTATTCATTCATGCATGTGGAAACACAAGAAGTAAATCCCAACAAGTTAGAAGTCAGACTTCTCAAGATAAGCATATTAAGTAAAGGTTTCCCTTGCTCGAAAGCCAGTCGTATCCGACTCTAGGGTGCAATGCTCATCTCTGTTTCAAAGCCAAAAGAGCCAGCGCTGTCTGCTGCTACAGACATTTCCATGGTCATGTAGCAGGCATGACTAGACACCGGAGCGCACGGAGCGCTGTTTCCTTCCCACCAAAGTGGTCCCTATTTATCTACTTGCAATTTCTTGCTTTCGAACTGCTAGGTTAGCAGGAGCTGGGACAAAGACGGGAGCTCATTCCGTCCTGCAGTACTCGGGAATCAAACTGCTGACCTTCCGCCTCCCAGTCAGCATCTTAGCCGCTTGAGCCACTGCAGTCCCTAAGCATATTAAACAAACTAATAATTTTCATTGTAGAAGAGTATAGTTGAACAGACTACCCTTCTGTCAGTATTAGCTCTTAGATCTCCAGCTGTTCAGTCTGCAGATACACACAGATGCATTCCTTGGCAGGGAAATCACTACCCTTGTAAAATCACATAAAAGTGAAATTGAATTGGCCAATCTAAAACCTTGGAGGGAAATAGCAATTCCCGTAGGTAAATTAGCTGCCAAATACCTCCTTTTTCTTTTAGTCATTTCATCTAAGATAGAATACAATAAGCCATGTGTTCACTTCCTCTCCAACAAAAGTCCTTGTGTTTCTGTACTGGTTGAGTACATATGTCTTTGCATGCACACATGATGAAACATACCCTATAGCAGTGGGTAAAATCCCATGTCCATCCCTGCCATGCACGTTAACCATGCAGAATTGAAGTGCCTGGTCTATGTATTTGAATGCAGTATTTTGAAGTCAATTGAAATGTTCTTCCCACCTATAGTTTAGTTCCACTTTCTGTGTCTACACACATTCAGATATTCATGACTGCAATTAATTCCATGTCTGGGATAGCTTAGTGAGTTAGGTATCTGGCTGGGGAGCCAGAGTTTGGGAGCTCATTTCCCTACTGGCCATTCCAAAAGAGCCAGCCTGTGCATCCTCGGGCAAGCTGCACGGTCCCAGGGCATCCCCAGAAAAGAGAATGATGAACCACTTCTGAAATATTATCTACCTAAAAACCCCTGGAAAGGGCTGCCATAAGTCAAAAAGTGGCTTGAGGGCACACAATTCTTATTTACTGTATTACGATCAAAAATATGGAGGTATATAAAAGCTGTAGGCTGTGTCTCTGAATGTATTTGATTGAAGTGCTGGTTGGTGTGTACTCTAAAATCACTCATCTATATTGTCTTCTTTGTTAACAGCAAAATCTGGAAAGTAATCTCACAAACCTTATCAAGAGAAATACTGAACTGGAAACACTCCTGGCTAAATTAATTCAAACCTGCCAACATGTGGAGGTGAGTATTGGTCTAGTTACTAAATATTTGCCACATAGATTGTTTATATAAACCACTCTACTCCAGTTGCAACAGTCTCTTTCCAGAGCTGGATTTTAAAAGACATCCCAAACACTACTGTTCAGAAGTGTTACATAGATATTAATAACTTTTATGAGTTGAATATGGACTTAAATAAGAAATTTAGTATTCTATCTACATTGCCGTTAGGAAAATGTAAATCTCATAGACCAATTTAAAATGATCCCCCACCCTCTCCAACAATTATGTTAAAATATGAGCTTATAGGCCATTTCATACATTATACATCACAAATATATTACAGATTTAACCCTCCCTTATGGAGGTTTGCTCCCAGGTGTACCAACTCCATATTCTTGCTTGGTTCTAGCACCGTACTTCCCTACATGGGGCACTTGCCCCACAGGGGTCCAATTTGATTTTTGAGGGGGGCAATTCTAGAATGAGTTATTAACAGTGAATGGCTTTTTAGGCTTCCTCCATGTGAACAGGAGTTCACTTTTTGAATAATAAGAATTATATTCCACAGAGGAGGGGATTTTAGAATGCTTAGGTTGTGCTAATGAAAATCTGATTGAATCGAAGAAGGTGATGTAGGTATATTTGTTTTCAGGCCCGCTGTCCATTTTTTTAAGTGCCAAGTTCATTTTAAGAAAAAGAAAACAACATCTGATAATACACCTAATTTTGTTGTTGTCCACTGTAGAGAGAGAGAGAGAGAGAAGAGCAAAGGAGCCACATGATAGTTCAAAGTGCTTTTTTCATATTAAACATGTTGTAGAATTATTCAAGCCTATATTGTTGAAGCATATTGCTTGCAGTTAAACCATCATTCCTCAAGCTTGTTTTCCAGCTGTTTGGGACTGAAGATCCCGTATTATTATTATTTTACCATTGGCCTTGCTGGCTAAGTCTAATGGGAGCTGCATTTCATAAACATTTTATGAGCATTTATGACATAATTAAATTAATCTTGGTCCACATTCAGCGTATGTCTGGGTCATCTTTAGAATTTCATTGTATGTGTCACTGATATCTGTGGGACTTAAAAGTTCTTGCCAATTGACTGGATTGCAGCCATTTTATCTTTCTAATTCCTGGAGGAACTGTTATTTTTATACATGTTTTCATTGGCTTGATTTTATATCTTTTATAACTTACACATAAAGAACCTTCCTTTTTAATCTTATCTCAAACCTAGCAATAGCAATTATTTCATTTTACAAATATAGCTGACATACTGAAAGCAGATGTGTTATTTTCCTTTGATCTTAATTTTACAGATTGCTCTCCATTGCCAAGGAATAACAGCTGCAAAACTCATGTATCAGTTAATCCTGTTCTCCCACAAAATCACAATGACATAGCTGGATTTAACTTATTTAAGTAATACTGTACTATGAAAACAGAAACAAACCCATATTTATAGGTATAGGTAAAGTTTGCCCTTGATCGAAAGCCAGTCGTATCCGACTCTAGGGTTCAGTGCTCATCTCTGTTTATAGCCAAAGAGCCACTGCTGTCTGCATCTGCAGACATTTCCATGGTTGTGTGGTAATCATGACTAGAAACCGGAGTGCACAGAACACTGTTTACCTTCTCACTGAAGTGGTCCCTATTTAACTACTTGCAATTTCTTGCTTGCGAACTGCCAGGTTGGAAGGAGCTGGGACAGACATGGGAACTCACTCCGTCATGCAGCACTCTGGTCTCGAACTGCTGACCTGCTGACTTTTCAGTCATCAAGTTCAGCATCTTACCGACTAAGCCGCCACAGTCCTTCCCATATTTATAAGTAACATTTAAATATTTCCTTTAAACAGGATATCATGTATAAATGAAACAAAATGTTACATTCACTAAAATATAGACTTTATTTAAGAATGTATACCATTTTGGTCAAAATCTAGTTATTAATGTTGACTTAAACATTACCTATCCCTGTTGATTCATTGGCTCTTCTCTGGTTGAGGCTCAGAAATAGATTTGTATGAGCTGGACTGCAGAAAGTACACATTTTTCCAGAACACAACAAACACATAGAATTTGGGCTGACAGTAGCTATGCTTGCTTAGGGATTCCAGGTGTTACAGTCTTTTAAAAGTTCAAGCTTTATTTGCATCACTATCAAATCAGGGACTGCAGTGGCTCAAGTGGTTAAGATTATGAACTCACTGACTGGAAGGTCGGAGTTCAATTCCCGGGTTCTCTGTCCTAGCTCCTGCCAACCTAGCAGTTCGAAAGCAAGAAATTGCAAGTAGATAAATAGGGACCACTTCTGTGTGAAGGTAAACAGTGTTCTGTGAACCCCAGTGTTGAGGCATGCCTGCCACATGCAGATGCAGACAGCGCTGGCTCTTTGGCGATAAACAGAAATGAGCACTGAACCCTAGAGTCGGATACGACTGGCTTTTGAGCAAGGACGGCCGTTACCTTTACCAAATCAGCAACTAAATATTCTGGTAACAGAATTATGTTATCATAAACATCAGGATCCTACTTACTTGTTCCTCAACTAATGTGATCTATGCCATCCTTTGCCAACAATGCCTTTTTGCATTTATTTATTTATTCATTTATTTATTTATTTATTTATTTATTTATAACTCAAATTTCTATGCTGCCCAATCAGGCGAACCCGAGTCAAGGTGGCTCACAACAGAATTAAAACATACATATGAAAAACAATTAAAACCCCAACATACCCACCCACCTATTAAAAACTAACCACATTAAAACTGCCCGCATTAAAAAGATGGGGAGGCTTCATTTTATAAGCCAACAGGTGGGGGCCACTCTTCCATCCGGGCCCCACACCTACACTGCCAACCAGGTTTTTAATTCTTTTCTGAAAGGCAGCATAAGAACATAAGAACATAAGAACAGCCTTGCTGGAACAGGCCACAGCCCATCCAGTCCAGCATTCTGTCTCACACAGTGGCTCACCATTTCCTTCAGGGTATTCCCAAGGAGATGCCTTCACCTGCTTAGGATTCCCTGGAAATGGCATTGAGAGATATCCTGCCTATCTCTCCAACCCGGAGGTTGTCCTTAGGTAGCCATAATTATAGCCATTGATACACTTGTCCTCCATGAACTTGTCTAATCCTTTCTTAAAGCTGTCAAGTCTGACAGCTGTCACCACTTCTTCTGGCAGGGAGTTCCATAGACCAGTAATCCTCTGGGTGAAAAAGTACTTTCTCTTATTTGTTTGAGAACTAGTACCCAAAAGTTTCATGGAGTGTCCCCTAGTTCTAGTGTTGTGCGATAGGGAAAACAGTTTTTCCTTATCTACTTTGTCCACACCGTGCATGATTTTATAAACTTCAATCAGGTCACCTCTTAGACGCCGTCGTTCAAGAGTGAAAAGGCCCAACTGTTGCAGCCTCAGCTGGTAAGGAAGGTGTTCCAGTCCCCAAATCATTCTGGTTGCCCTCCTCTGTACTTTTTCCAGCTCCATAATATCCTTCTGGAGGTATGGCGACCAGAACTGTACACAATATTCCAGATGGGGCCTCACCATAGATTTATAAAGAGGCAAAATGACACTTGCTGACTTATTTTCTATACCCTTCCTAATGATCCCTAACATTGAGTTTGCTTTTTTCACTGCTGAGGCACACTGGGTTGACACCTTCATTGAGCTGTCCACCAGGACACCAAGGTCCCTTTCCTGGTTTGTCGCAGAGAGTTCAGACCCCATCAGTTTATAAATGTAATTGGGTTTTTTTGCCCCAACATGCATCACTCTGCACTTACTGATGTTGAAGCTCATTTGCCACTGTTTTGCCCACTCCCCAAGTGTCAAGAGATCCCTCTGGAGCTCTTCACAATCTCTCACAGTTTTCACTACCCTGTATAATTTAGTGTCGTCAGCAAATTTGGCTACCTTGCTTTTTACTCCTACCTCTAGATCATTTATGAAGAGGTTGAAAAGCAGGGGTCCCAGTACTGAACCTTGGGGGACCCCACTCTTTACTTCCCTTCACTTAGAGAAGTGTCCATTTAGTGCTACCCTCTGTTTCCTGTCCCTTAGCCAGTTGCTGATCCAGGACAAGACCTGTCCCTTTATTCCATGACTGGTAAGTTTATTCAAGAGCCTTTGGTGTGGGACCTTGTCAAAAGCCTTCTGAAAGTCCAGATAAACAATGTCAACTGGATCCCCCTTATCCACATGCTTGTTGACACTCTCAAAAAATTCCAACAGATTAGTGAGGCATGATTTGCCCTTGTAAAAGCCATGTTGGCTCTCCTTTAGCAGCGCCTTCTCTTCTATGTCCCTATTAATTCTATCTTTTAGGATAGTTTCCATCACTTTACCTGGGACACATGTCAAACTGACAGGTCGGTAATTTCCTGGATCACCCCTGGATCCTTTTTTGAAAATTGGTGTTACATTCGCTACCTTCCAGTCATCAGGCACAAAGCCTGATTTGAGGGAAATATTATATATTTTGGCTAGGAGATCAGCAATTTCGTCTTTAAGTTCCCTGAGAACTCGTGGATGGATGCCATCTGGTCCTGGTGATTTGTTAGTGTTTAGCTTAACAAGACATGCAAGGACCTCCTCCCTGGTTATTTCTATCTTGCTTAATTCTTCGGTTTCCCTCCCTACGAAGATAGGCTCTGTTTTGGGCATGTGGTCTCTGTCTTCTTCAGTGAATACTGAAGCAAAGAATTCATTGAGTCTCTCTGCAATCTCTGTTTCCTCTTTAATAACCCCTTGCCTTCCATTGTCATCTAATGGTCCAATGGCCTTCCTAGTTGGGTTCTTACTTCTAATGTACTTAAAGAAGTCTTTGTTATTTCTCTGAGTATTTTTAGCTATACGCTCCTCAAAGTCTTGCTTTGCTTTCCTGATGGTTGCCTTGCATTTGTTCTGCCAGAATTTATGTTTCTGCCTGCTGTCCTCATTCGGACAAGCCTTCCATCTTCTAAATGAGCTTTTCTTGCTCTTGATCACTTCCCGAACAGCTCCTGTAAGCCACATCGGAGTCCTCTTGGACCTGGCAGTGCCCTTTTTCCTTTTGGGTATGCATTCCAATTGGGCCTCTGTTATTGTTTTTGTAAACAACCTCCACGCCTCTTGGAGTGTTTGGACTCTCTCAATTTTCCCTTTCAGTTTCTTTTTTACTAGTTTCCTCATCTTTGGGAAATTTCCTTTTTGAAAATTTAAGGTCTCTGTTTTAGATTTTATCAATGACTTGCAGTCTATGATCAAGTTAAACATAATTGAGTTGTGGTCACTGTTCCCTATTGGATCAGTCACATTAACATCTTGCACCAGATCCTGAGTATTACTCAGGATCAAGTCAAGGATTCTTGTACCTCTAGTTGGGTCTTCAACCATCTGTCCCAGGGAACAATCATTTAGCATATCTAGGAACTTTATCTCTTTATCATGTGCTGAACAACAGTTTACCCAGTCTATGTGAGGGTAATTGAAGTCCCCCATTATAACCAGGCTTCCCTTCCTGGATGCCTCCTTTACAACATTCTCCAACTGCCAGTCTCCCTCAAGAGTTTGGGTCGGAGGCCGATAGTATATGCCTACTGTTAGACCATCCTTGTGGCCTGGTACTCTTACCCACAGAGCTTCTAATGGTGACTCTAAATCACCTAGATATTCCAATTCATACGATTTTATCACTTCTTTGACATACAAGGCTACACCACCTCCCGTTTGCCCCTTCCTATCCTTCCTGTACAGTTTGTAGCCTGGGATAACTGTATCCCATTGGTTATCATCCGTCCACCAGGTTTCAGTGATACCAATAATATCAATATTCTTATCTATTGCTAAGTATTCCAGCTCCCCTATTTTGTTCCTGAGGCTTCTGGCATTTGTATACAAGCATTTATATATGCTTTCCTGATACAGTCTTTTGAATCCAGTTGCATTGTTAGACTGCCTCTTGCATCCTTCTGCTAGAGTGCTGGTGACTAGCTCCTTGCTCTGCTCAGTAATTTTTGCATCCTCCTCACTACTCAAGTACACACTTTCCCGAACCGGATGCTGCCCAGCTCCTGTCGGCTTTCCCCCAGTTATCAGTTTAAAAGCTGCTCTGCAGCCTTTTTGATGTTGAGTGCCAGCAATCTGGTCCCATCATGGTTTAAATGCAACCCATCCCTCCTGAACAGATTTGGCTTGTCCCAAAATGTTCTCCAGTTCCTGACAAATCTGAAGCCCTCCTCTCGACACCACCGCCTCATCCACGCATTGAGGCTTCTGAGCTCTGCCTGCCTGGTAGGTCCTGCGCGAGGGACAGGCAGCACTTCTGAAAATGCTACCTTGGAAGTCCGGGACTTCAATCTTCTTCCTAACAACCTAAATTTGGCTTCTAGGACAGACCGCTTGGCCTTCCCAACATCATTGGTACCAACGTGTACCATGACAACTGGCTCGTTCCCAGTTCTCTCTAACAATCTATCTAGATTTCTTGTGATGTCTGCAACTTTTGCACCTGGCAGGCAAGTCACCACATGGTTATCATGTGCATCACAAATCCATTTCTCTGTATTTCTAATTATTGAATCGCCTAGTACAAGGAGCCTCTCTCCTGCAATCTGTTCATCTACATGCACTCATCAACCATATTAAGGGAGAGAACCTCAGTTTGTTCCTGTTGTTCATCTTCCTGGATCTCATCAAGTATGATGAAGGAGAGATCATCAGGTGGAACCAGTTGTTCCTCTGTGTGTTCCTCATCAGGTGTGATAAGGGAAAGAGCCTCAAATTTATTTTGTAATTTCAGACTCTCAGAGTGATTCCCTACTCTCCTCCTCCTTTGAGTCACATTCCTCCAACCATCTCCCTCCTGAGTTAGTGAAGGGCCTTCTCCTTCAGAACTGTGCCCTGTCTCTTCTTTGTCCAGCATAGTCTGCTCCGCTCTGTCCAAGAACAGCTCAAGCTCCTTAATTTGTTGGTGGTTAGATATGCGGACCTCTAGCTGCTGGACCTTCTCTTCTAGTAGTGCAACCAGCTTGCACTTGCTGCAAGTGTAGTTCTCCATATGCTTTGGCAAGAACACAAACATGTCACAAGAATTGCAGGTAACTACAGCTGTTCCCTCAGAATCCATTTTAACAAGTGCCGTATTCTGGGCCTCAAAAATGTACACGTTTACTACCTTTCTACCTAGTAAGACTATATTCTTCCTTTGTTCCTAGTTTGAAATCTCGTGCGCCGTTAGGCGCGCGGGCCTCTAAAGCAGCTCTACTCCAACTGCAAAACTTACCAGTGCTCACTTCCTTTGTTTGGCTCTCCTCAGCAGCAGCTCTGCTTAAGAGCACATGCAGAGTCAAAATAAGTCAGCTCCGTCTGCTCCCGCAACTCTACTGGCAGGAGGTTCCACAAGACTGGTGCGGACACAGAAAAGGCCCTCCTTCGTGTGCCGGACAGGCGAGCCCCTCTGGCAGCTGGAACAATTAGAGAGCCCCTCCGGTCCGCTCTGGTTGGACGGACAGACACTCTTGGGACAATGTGGTCTCTTAGGTATCCTGGCCCACTACCATGTAGGGCTTTAAAGGTCAAAACCAGCACCTTGAATTGCATCCAGAGACAAACTGGTAACCAGTGCAGCTCTCGAAATAATGGTGAGGCACGAGCATAATGCCCGCACCCCGTCACCACCCGAGCTGCTGCATTCTGCACCAGCTGAAGCCTCTGAATGGTCATCAAGGGCAGCCCCATGTAGAGCGCATTGCAATAATCTAGCCTGTAGGTCACCAGAGCATGTGTGACCATGAGCAGGGAGTCCCGGTCCAGGAGCGAACGCAACTGACAGATGACGTGAAGCTGTGCGAAAGCCCTCCTGGCCACGCTGCCACCTGATCTACAAGTAGCAGTCC
The DNA here is from genome assembly GCA_035047345.1 of Bradypodion ventrale. Classification (NCBI taxonomy): domain Eukaryota; kingdom Metazoa; phylum Chordata; class Lepidosauria; order Squamata; family Chamaeleonidae; genus Bradypodion; species Bradypodion ventrale. Next base: position 261,340,249 of record JAWDJE010000003.1, on the reverse strand, counting down.
CGAATCCAGGAGGACCCCTAAAATAATTTTTGTTATTCTGTTAAGATCGACTGATTTGTTCAGTTTGTTCCTAATGCCAACTTCTCTTTAGTTAATCTGTCAGAAAGAAAGCAAGTAGCTGATTATGTTTTCATTGTGGTTGACTACTATTCTTGATATTTCATTTAATTATGCTATGAAAACTACACAGGGTTGGTACCAGGAGCTTCCTCTAATTTAAACAGATGGAACTGGCTAAGGTATCGAAACTCAGGGAATCTCTGAACATACCCAGGTTTGCAATTCCTGTTGTCCTTCATCATTAAATATGCTAGGTAGGGCTGATGTCAATTTTAGTTGAGCAACACCTGAAGGGCCAAAAGTTGTCTACTCCAGTTTAGAACATCAAAGGGAAATGGTACGTTAACATGCATATCAACAAATTTAATTTGATTGCACAAAAAGAGAGTATGCTGTGCAGACAGAGCATCTTTCTCTTCTTCCTCCTCCTCTTCTTCCATGTCTAAGCTAGACATGAAATTGCCAAAGTGAAGACACCCTTTGGTGAGTTCATTCTGCAGTTCATTTCACCTCACCTAGTGTGAGAAAGATTAGCCAGCAACAAAAGTTTGCCATTACCAGGGTATGCCCAATTGTGGTTAAAAATGCCACAATTTTCAAGAAGGTTCTTCCTGTGTACCCCGACAGAGTATATGTAATGGCCCAAATATGCATCTTGTGCTTTGTCTTAAGTAGAGCCAGTGTTTTAGCAGTCTTTAGGGTAACATTGAAGCTAAAGGCAAGCACATAGATTCAAGCTATACTGATGTGTAGAAAAAGCACTGAAATCAAAATGCTATGTTCTAAGAAACAAAAACTCTTTTCATACTCACTCCTTATTTTTTAATTTCTCTTAACGCATGGAAGGGAGAGCAGGACCATGCCTGCTGGCTCCTCTGCCCAGCAGAGGTCTAATGGCATGCCTAAAACAAGGAACCTCCATGCATACTGTAATGCATGTGTAGGCTGTCAATATGGTCAGAAACAGTACAATCAAGATATCCACCATCCTAGACCACCTGTGTATGTATAGCTATAGATCAGGGGTTCTCAACCTATGGCCCATAGGCTAGATCTAGCCCACTGCACCATTCCATCTGGCCCTCACTCCCGCCCCCACCACCGTCCTTGCCCTCTCTGCTTGGCTTGGTGTGATCCTAATGCCGCTTCATAGCAGGGTGGATAATGTAAGAAGGCTTACAGCATGCACCCTGCTACGGAGTGGCATTAGGGACACACCAAGCTAGGCAGAGGGGATAAAAATTGAGATGGCAGCAGCAGAAGAAGCAGCCACAAGTGTCTTTCCCGATGGCTGCTCTGGCCGAGTGTGGCGAGGAAATTCAGGACCCCTCCTTCACCCACAGCAGGCCGGTAAGCAGGGAAGCGGCAGCAGTGGTGTGTGTGGGAGTGTTGGCGGGCCTGAATGGTGGCGTGGGGGGGTTTGCAGGCTGGACTGGAGGCATGGGGGCAGTGTTGGTGGGTGGGACTGGTGTCCCCCACCCCCACCCCTGGCACCAAAGGCGGCAGCTGGGGTGGGGGGACACCAGTCTGGTCCACCAGCAGTCTGAGGGGACGTAATCAGTGATGCACTGTAAAAAAATTAATACCTACCCTGTGGGCTGGCCAAATCTGAGGGCATGGCCAAACATCCTGCATTATGGGCTATGGAGGTGGGCGTGGCCAATCAAGTGGGCATGGCCTGGGGGAATTTCCGCTACCAGTTCCCGGGATCCGGTGGGAACCGCTAGCAGAACACCACTGGTCGTAATCCAGCCCCCGGCTTAAAAAGTTTGAGAACCTCTAATATAGATGTGATCCTTTTTTCAGAAACTAAATTAAATACAGTACTTTTTTTTTTGAGACTTGGGCCTTCTGGCACCGTCCCTCCATGCTTCTCATCTGCATTTTTCCACACTGCACATGTCTAATCTGTGCCTGAAGGGAAGTGCTAAAAAGGGCTGCACTGACACAAAAGTGTCAGCTTTGTACATAAAAGCTACTAAACACTCGTGCCATGGGGTTATCTGCCTTCCAACACATCAATGGCCACTGTCGGTGGATTGAAAACATCTGCAGGAGTGAATTTTTTTAAAAAGGCGTCTGCCAATTTGCAGGCAACCCTTGATTTCTTATATATGAGTCTGTCTTAATGTTTTCCCCTAGATTTTAAATCTTTTAGCTGGCTATTTACTTTCCAAGATGGCAGGAACTATCAATGCGAACTCCTTTTCCCCCCATGGGAGTTCTTAAGACAGATAACATTACATATTGTTATTGGGAACAAAGACATTGCTCCTTATAATTTGACAAATGAAGAGTAGAAAATTGAATGCTGTCTCCTCTTTCATTAATTGAGTCCTATATGTGTGTAGTTTTTTTGGGGGGGCGGGGGAGAGCTTGTTTTGAAATGTGTTCGCGATTAATGAAAAGCATGTATTATTTGGTCAATAGAATAAAGTCGTTTCAGTCTGCCGCACAGCAACGCAATCAGAACACCGCTGTAGATAAATCTGGAACAATTAGAGGGGAGGGAGGGAAGGGGTATGTTTTCCTGTAGATGATTTAAATGCTTGTGCTTTGGCCAATGTTTCCTGACACTGAGTTGGGGGGCGGGGGGCAAGCTAAGGCACGTACAAATTGTTTCTGGATTTTCTTCACTAAAAATCATACCGAACAAGGACATTTTATATATTTTCCCTACACATCTGAGCTAGTTGTTTTCTGTCTATATCAAAAACCACTCATCTTTTGAACTAATCAATTTATTTATCAACTATGCTGATACTCAGATACATAGGCTTCTTTCTCGATGCTCTGGAAATCCACAAAAGCAAAAAAAGGTATAGTTTGTCTTGACAAACCTGTCCTTCTTTCGGACTACATTGATAAGATAGCCAGATCTTCAGAGATAACATTACCAAAATGCAGAGCCTTGGTACCTATGAGAAATACCTGACTGTCCCCTTTCTTGTTACTCAGCTAAATTTAAAAGCTGAAAAGAAAAGTAGAATATGAGAGAGTGAAATGGAGATGGGGAAAAACGTTTAGGGGGGAAAAATAGGATTCCATTACAAATAATGAAAATGCCAGCAGTTCAACTACTTCAACAAAGAAGCCTTTTAAATTTCAAAGCCAAGTATGTCTTCCTTCTGTTTTTCATGAAACAAGCATTAAAAAATCTAATTTGTGGTTTAGTAAAAAATTAGAGCTATGCTGTCAGGGTGCTATGCAACAAACTTTATTAAACAAGAAGAAAGCTTTTTTTGTTCTTTGCAGTAAAAGTGGTGCATACTGTGTTTTTCATTCTGTGGCCCAGTGTGAACTTTTTTCAGTCACAAACTAAAAATTTGGAGTTCCTCAGTCCAGGCTCAAGAAGGTTGAGAAGCAGAAGGGGCAGCAACCAACAAGCAAATGTTGCTCGCAATCCCAAGGTTGATCAAAAGATAACGTCTAATATTTTTAAATTACTATCTAATCCATTTTTCATTATAAGCTGTTTGAATTACAGTGGAACCTCATATAATGAAATTAATTCATTCCATGAGGTTTTATTGTATTGCGAAAATTTTCATTATATGAGTTTCCCATTGGAACACATTATATACAATGTGGTATAGTAAAAATTCGTATAACAATTTTTTTTTGTTATGTGAGTTTCCGCATAAGAACGCATAAAACTGCAACAAAAAAATTTGCCATGCAAGTGAGCCATTCACATGCAATTTCCTTTTGTTAAGCACATTTTTTTGCTATTCTGGCACTTCGTTATATGAGGTTCCACTATACTTTGTTGTAGAATACACAATAGAAAAATTAGACAGATCTTTGTTGTCTTCACTCAAAATGGCACACTTTTATATATTGCTGTGGGTTCAATCAGGGAATCCCAATCTACGACCCACGAGCAATGCCATTCCAGTAGCAGAAATTCCCCAGGCCACGGCCACTTGGCTGGCCACGCTCTCCTCCCTTCCCCAGACCATGCTGTAGGGAGGCCAAGTGGGCATGGTCCACAGAGTTAGCCACACCCACAGTTAGCCACGCCCATGGTGGGGGTAGTAATTTTTTGCAGAGCATCACTGTATGCAGCCCATCACCGCCTCCACCATAACTGTAAGTGGAAGTGGGCGTGTTTACGTCAGCCATAAAAAGCACCTGCGCAAAAATGCCCATGGCTGCCATAAATGTGGAAGTGTGTCTGCTTCTGGGAGGGCATGCAGTGTTGTGCTGAAGCTGGTACGCCCCAGTCCAGGCGTACCAGTAGCGGAAATGCCTCAAGCCACGGCCACTTGGTTGGCCATGCCCACCTCCCTATCCCATTGCGTAGGATTTTCAGGCATCGCGAGAGTTGCGCTGCTCATGCCGTGCCACCTGGACATTCTGCTGCTGGGGGAAAGGAAGAGCTCACAGACCTTCTCCAGGCAGGCAGAGCAGAGAGGCAACAGCAGGGCGTGGGTGGCTGTTGGAGTGGTGCAGGAGCTGGGGCAGCAGAATAGCTAAGCCTAGGATCTGCACAAGCCGGAGCTGCACCTTCCCCGTCATCGCCTCCTCCTCCTGCTCCAAGTCCTGCACCGAGGAATGGCGGAAATCAGAGGTACCGACAATGGAGGCATCATGGGGAAGGCACAGCTCCAACCTGTGCAGAGCCCGGGCTTAGCTAGTCTATGCTGTTCACCCAGCTGCTGCCTTTGAAGCACCCCTTCTGTCACTGCCGCCCACCGTGTGTCATCATCAGAGAACGGGGAGGATGGTGGTGGCTTCAGCTCCCTCATCGTGGCCCACGTCCTCCACTCCTGCACCTCTGGGCCAGTAAGTGAGTCTGCTCTCTCTGTGGGGGGCAATGGAAGGGGAGGTGTGTGTATGTGTGTGTGTGTGTGTCCCTCACCTGGGGCTCTCTCTCTCTTTGTGTGCGTGTAATGATGAGCTCCCATCTCGATATGACTGGCTTTCAAGCAAGGGCAACCTTTACCTTTACCCAATAACAGCAAATCCCTGATTGGTATTCAAATTTGCTGTGAAGTTTGGCCCTGTTTATACAGGTGCTTAGTAAATGTCTCCCTTGCTCAAAAGCCAGTCATATCCGACTCTAGGGTGCAGTGCTCATCTCCATTTACAACCAAAGAACCAGTGCTGTCTGTGTTTGCAGACGTTTTCATGGCCACGTGGCAGGCATGACTAGATGGCCCAGCAAGTCACATGGCCAGTTTTGGCCATGCCCACAGATTTGGCCCCACCCACAGAGGTAGCCCCACCCACAGTGTGGTAGTAAAAAAAATGGAGCCCATCACTGGGGGCACTGTCCAGCCCTCTCAGCTGTCCGGGGGTGTGGTTAGGCCCACGGTGCAAAAAGGTTGGCCACCTCTGGGTTAAATGAATACTACGGAACTTTTGTTTACTGTCATAAACATACTAGCGTCAAAATCCAATTGGCGTCGAGTAAAGTAGTCACTTTCAGCAAGTGCTGAATAATGATTCATTATGTATATCCCGTTGATTCAATGGGACTCGTCTTACTAAGGACCTGCAGCTGAATTCAGGAATGCATGTATTGTTCATATATTTTTAGGGAAATCATAAACTGAAAATAAAACTACAACAATTGTAATAAAAACAACTGGCCATAAGCAGGATTTATCCACAGATTTTCACAGATGCACCCTATCACATAGGTATAATGGTGTACACAATGTATTATGTACATACATAAAAGCATTATGAATAGCTTCAAAAGGCATTGTGGTATTATTCCATGTCACTTAGTTGGGCCAGTTTTAAAGCTGTTGGTTACTTAATGCAGAAAAGCATTAAATAAGGAACAGGGACTGAATCCAATTGTGAGCAGATGCTAGCATCACAGTATTTAATATACTTATGATTAAATTAGTCTGATTATTTACTACAGAGTGAATGTATAATTTATCCTGAGAATTTTTATCTGCTATCAAAGTTGGGGAGCAATTTTCTTCTTCTTCATTTCTCATCCATACTTATTTTTAACACTTTATATGGCTGGTAATTACTTCAGTTAGTTACTATACTGTCTGAGGAAGTGGAGTTGATCCACAACAGCTGAAATTAAAATATAGAACTTAGTCTTTAAGGTGACACAACACTTTGTCTCTCTCCCCCTCCCCTGCTTTTACATTTGTTCTGTATCTTGCCTGATATATTTGCACAGACTAACAGATCAACCACTTCGATTATCTGTACTTTTTCCATTCTTCTGTTTTCTGTTAAAATTGTGTACAGTTTTCTATTACCATTTTTTCTTAATCTCACTGGCAGACAAACAGAGAAACAGCAGGATTCTGACTGTTTTATTTTGTTTTGATTTACTTTGTTATGATGTTCTAGAAAGAAATGTTCTCTATGTAGTATTTTTTTTAAATTTACAACATTGTTATGTTGCCTTTCAGAGTTAACTGTCAAAGAAAGGCTCAACCAACATGAGGGATTGGTATTACTTGCAATCTAATAATAATACCCTTCATAAATTTAAAATGTTATATCTAAATTATGTCTACTAAAACAGAACTCTTTCCATCTAAAGCTTAGCCAGTCAAAATGGCTTGCTGACATTATCAGATAGTATTGAGCCCCTGTGTCTGGCAAATATTAATGATACAGTACATTCAAAGGCAGGTTGTAAATATGCTAGTCACTTTTGTCATGTCTTAAGAATAAATACTATAAATGGAAGAAAAGAAAGGAAAATGAACAGATAGTTAACAGTTTGTCACTACTTAAAATAGGAAACAGTGATTATTAAGATACAACATGTGATATAACATTTTTGTTTTGTTTCTGATATGCTTGAAATACAGACTAACGTGGCTGTATACAATACTCTTAGTCCCCCATTATATTCTTGTTGCCAAATTGGTAAAATGTGGGTTGGAAGATGCCTACATTTAGGCCAGAATCTGATTTGCAAATACAAAATGGAAGACACTAGTTTGGCAATAAACTGGAGAAGGATCTGGCGGTCTTAAACATGTCTCAATAGTATGATTCTTCTTTTGTGTTTAAGCCATACATGAAACTGCAAAAATGAAGCCACCTTTTGGCCACCTTTTGCCCAACCCAGTGTGAGAAGGATTAGCCAGCACAAGGTGAGCATTGCCTCAGGGTACACCCAATTGTGGTTCACAAATACTACAATCTTTGAGGATGATCTTTCTCTGTACACAATAGTGTGATGCATACCTGTCAACCGCGGCTCCGGAAAATACGGGACCTGCGCAGAACGGTTCTGCGCAAGTCGCCTTCCACGTGACCTGCGCAGAATGGTTCTGCGCAGATCGCCTTCTACGCATGCGTAGAAGGCTTCTACGATCCCCTTCTGCGCAGATCGCCTTCTGTGCATGCATAGAAGGGTTCTACGCAAGCGTAAAAGGGTTCTACGCCAGCGTAAAAGCCTTGTACACATGCATAGAAGGCGATCTGCGCAGAAGGGATGCGCAGTACCTCTTTTCCCCCTGCTGCCAATTCCAGGGTTTTGGCAGCTACGGGTGGGAAATGGCGCAAATCGGCGCCAAAAATCAGGAAACCCCAGCCAATCCAGGAAGGTTGACAGGTATGGTGTGATGTAATCACCAAAACAAACAAACATCAATGGTTAGGCTGTTGCCTTCATTAAGAAACAGTGTTGCAACTTAGGGAGTACTTGGAGATTTGGCTTGTCTGTAAATGTGCAGTGTTTATATGGCTTGAGGTTGTCTTCTCCAACTCCAGTATTTTATCTACACAGTTGATAATGAGAAAATGCAAAAGCATGTGGTCACTTATTGCAGGTGTGACTAAATAAGTGGTGTGCTATATATTTTGATTAAGGAAAAAACAAGCAATTTTGTGATTCTCATAGAAGTTGACAAAGGGAGAAGGGGAGGAGTGGAAACTAGATGATTTATCTTAGCAGTTCAGAAAGAAATTTTGCCAACAAATTGTATGAAGGCCAAAGTAGAGCATGTATCCAACAACAGCAAATACTGACTTTGTAATGAAAAGGATGGAACAGTAGCATCTGGTCAGCAGATGCAGCAAAATTTCACAGAATGATTATTTGCAACACCATGACAGGGTTGCAAAAAATTATTCATTGGAAACTTTGACAAAATTTGTATTGAATGCAATAAAAATTATTGCGAACGTCAGGTAAAGAAAGCTTTGGAAAATGAGAGAGTTGAGATCCTATTGGACTTTAAAATTCAAACAGATAGACATCTGCCTCACCACACACCTGATATAGCTGTTTTTGAAAAGAATAAGCCTGGTTTATTGACATTGCTATACCAGGAGATGCAAGAATTGAGGACAAACAACTGAAGAATATTATTTATTTATTTATTTATTTATTTATTTCCAATTTATATGCTGCCCCACTTGCAGAGCGACTCTGGGCGGCTTACAGAGAAACAATGCATCAGAATTATAAAATATCACATCACAAAATTACATAAACATTTCAAAAACATTCAATAGATACAAAATATCAAGTAACAGTACACAAAAGATCTCATGAACTCAAACCCACCCACTGAGTCCATTTCCCTCCAGGCCAAACTGGCTGAGGGAGCTTCTTCGGATGGAAGGGAGAAGACCCGCACATCTGGGTCCCCCCAAGCCAGGTGGCCGAGGGCGGGAGTCCGGAGGGGGTGCGGAAGCTGAGGTTTTAAAGCCGCCGGCTCCCCCCCCCCCCCCCCCGCAGTCGTGTCTTCTGCCCTCCAGGCCGAGTGGCCGAGGGCAGGAGTCCAGAGGGGGTGTGGCGGCATAGGTTTTAAAGCCACCTGCTCCCCCACGCAGTCGTGTCTTCTGCCCTCCAGGCCAGGCAGCCGAAAGTGGGAGTCCAGTGGGGGGACCAGTGGCGGAGGTTTTAAAGCCACTGGCTCCCTCATGCAGTCAGTCGTGTCTTCTGCTCTCCAGGCCGGGCGGCCGAATATCACAAAATAGTTATTTGCACATTGAAGTTGAGTGTTTGTGGAGGAAGAAATCTGTTGTTGTACCCATAGTGATCAGAGCTGTTAGAGAATTACCTAAAGGACTCGCTTGATATTTTGAAATTTTGGATTTATTTACAATAAACTTTACAAGGAAATGCCTATACTGTATAATTCAATGTTACCTTAACAGTTCTTAGGCCCTTTGTTAGGTCTTGAACTGTTAATTTTATCCAGTTTTTGATTATTAATCCAAAGATGGATTTTTTAAAATTTTATCATAATAATACCCTGTGGATCATCAAATCTATCCCCTCTCAAGGAGGCACAAGAGGAGTCAAACTCCCAACTGGGCTATCCACCAGTATTGTAAGAATGCATTTTAGTATTGGCAGACAAACATGAGTGCTGAATGGATGGTCAACACTTTTGACGCATTTTGAACAAAACAAAGGCAGATAGCTTCAGGCTGAGTGCTGGCGGTCGTTTTAATTCTTTTTTCCTTGGACTTCAGTTCAATCTTATGCCTATTGTATAAGACATAGTGGGACAATTTAGATCAGGGGTTGCAAACCTATGGCCCGCAGCCCAGACCCGCCTCCCAATGCCATCCTATCTGAACCGTCGCTGCCTCTGCCGCACCCAGAAGGGGAAGCAAGCACGTTTACATCATCTGTAAAATGCGCACGCAGAAACACGCCTGCAGATGGTGTAAATGCGGAAGTGGCTGCTTCTGCACCCCCTCCGTAAATGAATCTGCTTGTGGAGGGCATGGTCCAGCCCGTGATGCTGTCCAAGGGCGTGGTCAGGCCCACAGCATAAAAAGGTTGGCCACCTCTGATTTAGATTATGTGGAAACAAAGTGTAATCTACAAGACCTTAATTACATAAGATATATTTGTCTGTTTATGGAGACAGTATAAAGATAAATTAAGAGGTTGTGTGCAACAAGTATTTGAGAGGTGCAGAAAAATAAAAGTATAACTTCCATAGAAATGTCAGACCATGTTTCACAATGTACTTGAAAATATTTCTATCTTTTGAGTTTACCAAGGCAATATATGTAGTGTTATAATTATGGAGGCATTATTTATAATGGGGACATTAAAAGTTTTGGATATGGTTTAAAAGGTAAGATAGATTTATCTTTCAACATACCCAGTAATAAATAAAATTGGCATCATTTGTAATTGTAAAGATTTTTCCATGAGGCATGTAGAATTTGTTAAACTTAAAGCAGTAATTTTAAATTCAGAAACCAAACAGTAAATCAGCTTAAGCTCACGTTCTTGGAGGATTATCTAATTTTCTGGAATAAGATATTCAGTACTTTATTTATTCTTTCCACAAACTAAGATGAGGTAATCATAATTGTAGACACTGAAATTACAGTGTTCAAATTATATGACCCAGACAGTTACCTCAAGGAAGAGCCGCTCTGCTTCAGAGACACTTTCAACCCTAGATGAAACAAAACCCAAAATAGACAAATAAATCAACAGGTCTTCCTGAGGAAGCACACATTTTCTACTATTCCTATAGTTTATATCTCTCTCATAGGAACCTTAAATACTAATGTAGAAATAAAAGAAATGTTTGATATCTCTTTCTTGCTAATGTCGTCCATTTTGCAAAGCAAAAGACAGAAGAACACAAGGCTTGCTGTGCACCTGCAGAGCCATGAGACCCAATAAGGATCTCCAGTTCCAATCCCTGCAGCCTTCTTCTCCTCCTCAACCTCCTCATCTTTCCTACTGCTTGCTATTTGTCTTACCACTTTCTATCTCACCATTCCTCCAGTGCGCTCAAAGTCACAGAAACATACATACACAAGCTTAGAGAAATGCTTCACATACATTTTATCGCCCCAGCCATGGGCCGACTGTACTGGCACCCAGTTGTATCCCATATCAGGCATGAAGTATTAACTCTAATATATAAAGCCCTAAATGGGTTGAGACCTTGCTACCTGGTGGAGTGTCTCTTCCAAAGATCTACTGCCCACATCACCTGGTTGTCTCAAAATATGCAGCTCCAGGTACTGACACCGAGAATAGCAAGGAAAACCATAACTAAGAAAAGAGCCTTCTCTGTGGTGGCACCTTCACTCTGGAATAGTAGCTTGTACAAATTTTATTTGCTAAACCATTCCAGTCATGCTGATGACTGGCAGACGTGGCATATGTCAACACTGTTTCCTTTCCTCCATGAAAGGGCTGTCAGAATATGCAAGGCTAGATCTACAACAAAGTTGCAGTATGGCGTCCTTCTGTTCAGGGTGGGTAGCCAGCCATGTTATATTTTGGCTATTCCATTCGCCTTCCCCTGAGATTTTCAGCATTTCAGTACCATGAATGTCTAGTCCTCACTGAGTTGTTGTGGAAGAAGGCCTTTTAAAGTATTTAAAGGTAAAGGTCTCCCTTGCTCAGAAGCCAGTCATGTCCGAATAGGGGGTGCTCCTCATCTCATCTCATCTACAGACATTTCCGTGGTTACATGGCAGGGATGGCTAGATGCCAGAGCGCACGGAATGCTGTTATCTTTCCCACCGTGGCGGTACCTATTTATCTACTTACAATTTCTTAATTTCGGACTGCTATGTTGGCAGAAGCTGGGGCAGACAACTCAGGTCTCAAACTGCTGATCTACCAACCTTCTGGTCGCCAAGCTCAGTGTCTTAACCACTAAGCCACCGCAGACCCTAAAATATTATTTACACCTCTGCAAATCTGAGGATTTCACTGAACCTGCTGATACTCCCTTGCGTGCAGAGGGTGCTGAAGAATGAGTTTGCTTGCGAGTAATGTCGGTGATATAGTGAACAAAAGGCTCAGGAAAAACCAAAAGAGGGGGATAATAGGTGTGAATTTCTCATGTACACAGACAGAAATGCAATTGTGTCTGTCTGGTAATGGTACAGTAACCCACACCAGAGCAGACCCTCCCATTCCTTGTAGCTCATCCCCGTAGCCTTCAATGCCAGCATCTGCAACAGCCTCAGGAAGATGATGGGCCACAAGGAAGGATTTTGCAAATGTTACATATTTTATTCATCTTTTACCATTGGTACTTTTTTCTGTTTTTTCCCCACTGAGGTAAAGTCATGAAAACAAAGATTTCCATAATTATATAATGTATTCCTTAGGTAAATGCGTCCCGACAAGAAACAAAACTGATGGAGGAATGTGACTTGCTTATTGAAATAATCCAGCAAAGGCGTCAGATAATTGGAACCAAAATCAAAGAAGGAAAGGTACGATTTTTACCTTGGAGGTTCTTGAATAGATTGACATTCTTGCTAAATGGTTTATGTTCCATACATTCTCTGACCTCTTACTGTCACATTCTACACAATGCACACAAGTCCTTGGAAACTCCTTGGCAGAGGCTACCATTTATGAGTAGGAACTGCAGCTGCTGTCACTACTGATTAAGTAAATATTCAGTCATTATTTAAAATTTACTGTAGTCCATCACGCTGTTATCTCAATCTATTTTTATTTTTGCTGTTATACAGGTATGATGCTTTTGTTTGAAGAATGAACATAGCAAGCTATATTTTCCAGGGGTGGGGGTGGAATCTATCCTCCCCTCAAATTGTTAATACCATAATATTCTGTAAAAAAATGTTCCTAAGGTTTGAAGGAATTTGCCCTAGGCAAAAATTGAGTGTATCATGAGAACTGCTAGCTTAAACTACAGTCATCTGCATGAATGTTTAATTCAATGGGCACATCAATAATTTATTAATGATATTTATACAAGGTAACTTTCCTGATCCTGTACATGCATATATATTTTTTTAAAAAAGAGGGGATCAAGGGAGTAGTCTAAGGGAAGCTGAGGAGAGAAGCGGAAAATTGTGTTACAGAAGGGAGAATGTAGTGCAGTATTTTAATACAGTAATGTAAAAGGGGTTTAAGGTTGAACATCATTTCTGAATAACTATAGTACAGTTGTTTCAGACGTTAGCCGATTGTATGAGGGGAATATCAGGTACTCGTTCAAGCTTTAAATTGGTTATCTTGCAGTAAAAAGCTACACTAATCACGGTCAAACTGTGCAAGCCATTCAATCTTTAACTGCCAAAGTAGCTTGAAGAAGTCAAACATAAACTCTCCCTGTGTGGGAAAAGCTTTGAGGAGAAATAAAGTCAAGGGCAGGTTAAACAGTTCACTTAGCTGTCAAGATATTCCAATTAACTTAAAAATAAAAAGGCCCTGTAGGCAAGAGCTGACTTAAATATGTGGAAGAATACAGTTCACCAAGTTGTTGTTTGACAGGCCCTGAACTCTAGATGCTATTAACAAAATGCAGCTCCCTCCAGGGTCTCATATGACAACCTTCTGTATAATCTCCGTGGTTACATGATTGCAGTGGGAGCTCACATTCCTCCACCAAAGATCATGACAGACTTTCCCAAAAGACCTGCTCAGTTCTAAACTAGAGGAAATGGGAGAGTTTTTATTGACTGAGATAATTCTTTTCAGTGCTTTATGTCATCGGATTACGACATTTCTCAAAGAAGGCTTGTGCTTAGTTCTGAAGTCTTCTTTTAAAAAAATTGGAAATAATACACAACTGCTGAGTTTTAGTCTGCCATGTAGTCCCTCCAACTTTCTCAATCTGAAATGTAACCCAAGATCTCACACTGCTAATGCACTAGAAGTGAAAATTAAATGCTGGATAGTTCAGTGGTTTAGGTAGAGGTTGGGAGTTCGATTCTCCACTGTGTCTCCTTTACAGTGGGCTTAATGATCCAAAGGGTCCCATCCAGCTCTGTAGTTCTAACACTGTGTTGGGCAGTCTTGGCCCTCCAGCTGTTCTTGAACTTCAATTCCCAGAAGCCCAAATCAGCACTCCTGATCAGGGCCTCTGGGAATTGAAGTTCAAGAACAGCTGGAGGGCCAAGACTGCCTATCACTGTTCTAACATCATCATCATCATCATATTGTCAGCATCATAGTACAAAAAGATAATCAGTGAGAATTTGGCGAGTAAAGTCCTACATAAATACACTCCATTTATTAAGTGGGCCTGTTTTAGTTGCTACTTACTATGCTAAACATCAGATTTCCACCCAGTCAATTCCATTTTTTCATCTGATGTCCCATCTTCATCAATAATAAATGAGACATGTGCCCAACCATTTTGAAGATTCAAGGATCAACACTCCCAGGATCAATTAGGAGTGCAGATTGTCCAGGATCAAGTTAATCTTGTGTCACATAGTATTGATCCAAAATTTTTTTAGACCCTTCTTCTAAAAGATGAAATTTAAAAATTGTACAACTGTGAGGATGTGGATTCCTGTATACCCACCTGTGTGTGGAACATATACAATGAGCCATCTGGCCCCAGCCCACAGGCTCAGGGAGGCATAAGGGTTAGTTTGACTTCTTAGTCCCAAGCCAGCCAGAGGACGCTGACACAGCTGGACAAGAGGAGGCTAGGCTCACAGGAATAAGAGAGGAAGAGGTGGAACGTCCAGAGGGCGGGAAAGGGGGGAACTCCTAAGCAACTACCTGTTAAACATGCGTTTTATGGAGTAAGTTCCATTGAATTCAGAGGTACTTTCCTCTAAGCAAACATATTTAGGATTGCTCTGCAAATTACTATTTTTTATTTAAAAGTGCACACCATAAAATGAATTGAAATGGTTCAGACTTAAACCCTTGAAATAAAAACAATGCATAATAATGGCTGACTGTGAATTTTGCTGTCTGAAACTGCATGCATGTTGTGACCTTTTACTCAGGATACATATTTCTTATCACAATTCATTGTCTGCCAAAAGGGTCATGCAATTATTGCTTAATAAATGCAACACTGCAAGTTTTTTGTTATCTTAAATATAAAATTCCAAATGTGCTGCCAATCTACCTAATCATCAATTTCCTATTTTTTTAAAAAAAAACATTGGAGCTTAGTGTCTTTAGTTACAAGATTATTACACCATTTTTCCCTTTCCCTTTGCACTGTGCACTGGTGTTGTTCCTAATGATACAGTTTGGTCTGGATTATGGAGTGATTTTTTTTAATTGATGACATATGAGCAAGTTTTAAGGTCAGTGAGATTTCTTTCAGAAATTGCCTTTTCTTCTCCTTTGCAATATACACATTTGTCAATATACCCAGAAATACATTGTGAGGGGTTCTATTTAAGCTAATTTACTACCAAGAAAACTGAAATGGAAGCTGTTGATAGGTGAACATTTTTTTTATTGTCAGTCAATACAAATTACTCTTTTTAGTCAGGTCACTTATCTTGTAAAAAAAAAAGCCCTGAAATTTACAGTAAATGCAAGACACCTTATAAGTAGCTTTGAAGACATCAATTTGGGGAAACTGGCAGTCACAATAGACTTTTGTTCTTTAAGAGGCAAAGGCTGATGGGAAGTGACATTTCCACTATCGGAAAATCTGCCAGCTGTGCTTATTTTGGATCTCCCCAGAATGGAGAATAAAGCTTTTATTTACTTCGAACAGTTTCAGCTTAGACCAAAGCTGTTGTAAACTGGCTTTTTGCTCTTCAGTTAAACCGTTTGTATTAGCATTGTATTTGAATGGTGGCCATGAATATGTGCAAATAGAAAATTACATGATTTATTTTGTCTTTATATATTGCTGATCATGGATTTAAGAATTTTCTCCTGTTTTTGTCTCCTCCTGAGGTGGTAAGACTGAGAAAACTGGCCCAGCAAATAGCTAATTGCAAACAGTGCATTGAGCGTTCCACATCTCTCATCACACAAGCTGAGCAATCGCTGAAGGAGAATGATCACGCGCGCTTCTTGCAGTCTGCTAAAAACATAACAGAAAGGTAATAGCATAAGGACATCTGAAGAAATCTGCTGAATGGGACATCTAGTCTGGTGGTTGCCTATTCTTGGCCTTCAAGATATTTTTGGCTTGAACTTGTAGAACCAGAGACAGCGTGGCTAATTCCCTACAGTACAGCAGAAAGCCTTTTCTCTGTGTCTGAATAAATGTGAATTTTTTCCTGAAACTTTACAAATTGTAAGAATCAACTTATCGTTCTGTTATACACTTTCCATGTCTTTGAGATTCCAGGTTGAAACACTTGATAGTTTGTATGCCCTTGTCCCAAGCTACTGTTTATTCAAAACCAAATAAATTTAAAATGGCTCTCTACCCCACAGGCAGGTCAAAAATATTTTCCCCAAAGATTGCAGTGTTAAGATGATGTGATTGTCATGTGCTGGATGCATGAACCAACGGATGCATTAAACACCTTTTTTTAAAAAACAAACACAGATGCATGAACCAACACCAAAAATGTGAAAAAACATCATTTTCTGTAAAGAAATAGAAATAGTGCTTCTTCTGTGGGGAAATTATATGAATGGTAGAAATGGGACAGAGAAGCACTGTTCTTGAATTAAATTTAGAAGTCCTGTTTACAGAAAAAATGAATAAGCACCGGTTAGTTTGTTGTTTTACGTTCATTACCACCTAAGAACAACACTTGGATTGAGTGAATTGTGTGTCATTTTTGATCCCACTAAGAATTCCACTATAACGAGGCTTTAAAAGCCTTTAATCTGAGGAGGGCTGTTAAGGACAGGAACTTTTGAAGATCTATAATTCATAAGGTTGCCATATGTTGGAAGCAATTTGTCAGCACACAACAGTAGCAATAGGGTTGGAATGGTGATTAAGGCTGGGGTTTCTTGTATGCTTGTTATAGTTTCTAACCTGATGGGAATTTGAGTTAACAGAAGCATAAAAAAATCTTTCTGACAACCTTACAGCATCAACTTTGAATGCTTAAAAATAAAGTAATAATGACATAACATTCAGCAGGTGTGTTTCATCCTAATATTTCTTGTGCAGTGATCTAAGGGCAATTCCAGTCTTGTTTACATAGAAAAGATTTTTCTTCTCTATTCACAACATTTCCAAAATGAGAAGTACTGGTGCTCAAGACTGCATAGATTTACCCTCTTTGTCCTACTAATAGTGCCCCCTAGTGAGCTTGGGAAACAACCCAGAGCTCAGGGACAGAATAAATGCTTTGCATATACAGTAGTTATCCCTAGGTTTAATCCCAGGCTCTTCCAGGAAAAGGTGGGCTTGGTTCTTCCATTAGACCAGGAGTTCTCAATCTTTTTAAACTGGGGGCCAGATCATGCTCCCTCAGACAGCTTCAGGGGCCGAACAGCCATTTTGCCCTTCCTCCACTACATGGCACTTCCTGGTATGGTGGAGGCAGTTGGGGGGGGGGGCACATGAAATGGTGCTGTGGGCCGCATCTGACCCATGGGCCGCAGGTTGAGCATTGCTGCATTAGACAAACAGAGATAGCTTTCTCAAATTTTGTCAAGAAAGGATGGTGATTTTTTGCTATTTAATGTGTAATTATTCTATTTTAAAGATATGAGAGATTTTCTGCCTCATGTTTTAAACTAATTTGGGTGCTAGGCTGCTTAAATTGGTTCTATAGGTTGTCTCATTTCTTGTGGCCTTGTGGGATGAGTCAACCAGTGAGGATGAGCAGGAACCCTTCCCCCAAGCCTGCCAGATCCTGCAAGACCATGGACTCTCAGGGATCTAGGAAGCTGAAGGAAATGGCTCTGTCAGAGAAGTTAGATGGATGCCTCCCAGCTTTGGATGGGGCTCTATCAGTGCAGCTACCCTTGGACAAGGAGTTTTGCTGTAGACAAGGTTTCCTCTCATTCCTGATCTGTGTATTCTTGCCCTCATTGCTGACTCTCTAGCTGCGCATGATATTGTGGACCGGGCTTGACTCTGTTCCTTAGATGCTTCCTGCTTGTTTTGCTGACTTTTGGGCTGGCAAGATTTTGAATTGCTTTTGGATTCTCTCTTTGGATCTTCTGCACCGGATTTACTGAACTCACCAATGGACTTTTGTTTGTTAGTCTCCCGGGACCAGCCCAACAGGCAGTCAGAAAGCATTTGCTACTTGATTTCAGGCATTCTGCCAAGAACCCTGATCTGCCACTTTCAGTCAGATACTGGGCTAAGTGTACAGTAGTCTGACTCAATATTAAACAGATTCCCTGTGTTTCATCTGGTTAAAGGATTGCTATCACATTCAACAATCACCCATTCCACTATGCTTTTTAGTTTTGTTGCTCTTGTGACATTTGTTCTTGACAGACAAAGTTAATTTCCAGGACTGAGTCCAAGCTCAAATTATGTTCCGTTTCCTTCTGTTTCAGAGTTGCCATGGCAACCGCATCTTCCCAGGTTCTAATTCCTGAAATTAAACTCAATGACACTTTTGACACTTTTGCACTGGATTTTACCAGAGAGAAGAAACTTTTAGAATGCCTTGATTATCTTACAGGTAAGAAAGTAGAATATGAATAATATTGGAATTATCCACTTTAATGCAGAGAAGAATACTGTATGACATATTATGAATAACGTACATGGATAAAATTAAATTAATGCTATTCAATATGTAGCCTTCTATGGAGAAATTTTTCATTCATTAGTTATATCTATATATAATTGTAACCAATAGTTTTTTAAAAGCAACTTTCACTTTCGGCTACTGTGGCATAGCTTTGAATGAAATGTGTATCTGTATATGGATAATGTCTTTGGTTTTTCTATTGCTTCCAGTAAGATGTTTTTTATTAGTGCTGGTTGAGAACTTTCCAGTGTTGAGTTTTAGTTTTAATTTACCTCTGAGAAAATTAGGTTCTTATATCTTTCCTAGCACTGCTGGTAAGAGGTGTATAGTTTTAAAGAGGCTGTCTCCCCACTGCCACGTATCCCAAAATAATATAGCATTTGTGGCCTTCTCAGACTGGAGTTTGTGGTCACCAAGTACATTATTATATCTTAAAAACATAAAATAGCTTAAGGTATGTATTTTTTTAAAATTTATCTTTGACCTTGTTTAGTTCATGCATGTGAAACTATAGAAAACAATTGAGAACAACTGATGGATGGATGGAGTGCAGCAGAATTATTTGACAAATATTAACAGTTGCATTTGATTCTTCACAGCTCCCAACCCTCCAACAATTAGAGAAGAGCTGTGTACAGCTTCTTATGACACTATCACAGTTCACTGGACTTCAGATGATGAATTCAGTGTTGTCTCCTATGAGCTGCAATATACCATCTTTACTGGACAAGCTAATGTAATTAGTAAGTACAAACCATTTGGAATCAATCTGTGTTTAATTTTGGTTTTCAGCAAATGTTTTCCCTATTAAAAACCCCTTCCCAAGATTGCAAAATATATTTTAAAAAGATCCTATATTTCACATTCTACATCAAGGGTAGGCAACTTACAGCCCATGGGCTGCATCCGGTCTACAGCACCAAATCATCTGGCCCGCCACCCTTGCTCCCGCTGGAAGTGGCTGAAACAGCAGTAAACGCATTTATGACAGCCACTGATGTATTTACAGCTGTCATAAATGCATTTACAACATGTTTACAACAGTTGCAGACACATTTTATGGCCACATTTACAGTTGATAAAACTGTTGATAAAACTAGTCTGGCCCCCTCAACTGTCTGAGGGAGCGCCACCTGACCCGCAACTTAAAAAGGTTGGCAACCCCTGTTCTACATTTTACATTTACTATTCCTCTTCCATGTCTAATAGTTAATAACTGCATGCTGTCAAGCCATGCCGTTCTTAATGGCATGACTTATGGTGACTCTTTCAAGGATTTTCTAGGTAGAGAATACACAAAAGTGGTTTCTCGTTTCCTCTTCTGGGGGCATCCTGTGAGTGTGCATCTTGTTCGTGGCTATCTGAGCTGGCTCTTCACCTGGGAGGGACATTGAGGAATTGAATTCCCAACCTTTGGCTCTGTAGCCAGATACCTATCCACTGAGCTATCCAATCAGCATTTAAAATTTAAGATGATAATGATGTTCTTAATTTTGGACAAGAGGTTGTTTCACATGCTATGAGTGTATGGGTAACTTCAGAAATATATCTTTTAAAAGCTGCATATTACATTGAATGTAACAACTGAGCAAAGTAGTGGACTAGCAGCTTTTGTTGTTCAGTCACACAGTTGAGTCCAACCCTTTGCGACCCCATGGACCACCACACTCCAGGCTCCTCTGTCATCTGCCAACCTCCATAGTTCGCCCAGATCTATGCCCACTGTGTCAATGATGCCATCTAGCCAGCTCATCCTCTGCCGCCCCCTTTTTCCTTTGCCTTCAATATTTGCCAACATCAGGGCTTTATCCAGTGAGTTCTCATTTGATGGCCAAAATACTTGAGCTTCAACTTCAGTATTTGTCCTTCCAAGAAGCAGTCAAGGTTGACTGCTACTTGCTGTTTAAATGTAACATAGTAGCTGATAAAATATTTGATTTTTGCTATTACAGTGGTACTTCATACAACGATTTTAATCCATTCCACAGGGCTCGTTGTACAGAACAATTGCTATATGATGCATGCATCGTATAGCGATTTTCCCTATGGGATGCATTGTACAATGATTTTTTTTGCTAATTTTTTTCCTGTTGAAAAAATGTACGATTTTTTCCATAGGGAAAATTGTTATGCGGGACACCATCCCCCCCCCAACCTAATTGTTATGCGATTTTGTTGTTATACAGAGCGATTGTTGTATGAGGTTCAACTGTATTATTATTTAACAAATACCAAAAATAAAATGCAAATGCAAAATCCCCTCAAATCCCACCCATTCTTTTGAAAGTAACAAATAAATGTAACTAATTACACAGAAGAAAATTTACTCTTATAAATCAGTTCATTATTTTTCAAAAATGACATGGTTACATCATTCTCATCCTCGCAAAATAACATATTTTGTAACTACTTGAAATATTTTGCTTCCAAGCTGTTGTCAAGACTCATCTCTTAGTTTTCATAGAAATGAGGCATAATTTCCTAGAAGTGAAAATGCAAGAAAATAAATTTAAACAAATAAAAGTGTAACAAAGATTTTGTGTAACATATTGAAGAATTGTGACAGCAGTTTTTAGAGACTGCAGTGTGAGGAGTCAGATTCATGCAGTTTTATCAACAAATCAAGGATGCACTCATTACAAAGTGAACTAGAGACACAACAGCAGTGCATAAGATTTGTGTGTTATATTGCAACTGAATATTGTACAATGGGAAGGGCAATAAAAAAGGAGTTTGTGGCAGATGATATTTTCCGTGTCCCTATCAAACCCTGGACTGCCAAAATGAAGTCACTTTTTTCGTTTTTGTCATTGCCCAGACCCAAGTCTGTGAAAGGTTTCCATAGTTTCTGTGCAGCTACAAGGATTATGTAGGCTGTATCTTAAAAACCATTAAGTGAGAAGTCTTTGCCGCAAATACCGCTATTAAACTGTAATTTCATAGATTATGTGTCAAGACTGGATAATCTTACTTTAAGCATGGAAGCATTTTTGTTTGCCAGTATCCTATTGCCTAATAGGATCATGCAAACAATTCTGTCACTTCTACTATCAATTGCACTCCCCTGTATCTGTTGATCACATGAACAATTACATCTCTGGTCATGCACCTGGCAGGACAAGAGACAACAAGTCAAAGGACGAGGTGGGTGGCTGGAACTGCTTGCCTGATTGCCCTTATGTGTCTCATTTCCCTGGTAAGATTTCTTGCCATTGACTTCAAGGGGAAAGGTGGCATGCTTAAGGAAACAGTTTCAAAAGATTAAGAATTTGTCTGTAACATTGCTTTCAGCGTGTTAGCACGTCGTCATTCACTGCTAAATGTACTTGACTGTGACAATATTTCTGCCACTATATTAAAACAATGGGCACAGAGCTTGGTGGGCTGAGGAGAATGGTGGAGGACAGGGGTGCCTGGAGGAAAATGGTCCATGGGGTCGCAAAGGATCAGAATCGACTCTGCGACTGAACAACAAAAACAACATATTAATATCATATCAAAAGAATCTAGCAACATAAATAAATTAAATGAGCTTACACAATTGAATGAGTTTATTTCAAACTTTATCCTGTTAGTCAAACTTAACTTCTTGGTCCTTCCACATTAAAATGATTCATCAATTAAATATATTCATGTCAATGATAAACCTATACAATTTCTATTGGTTTAGGTTATTTAATTATTGCTTTTTCACAGTGTGCTGTAGTGATCAGAACTGATTACTTAACCACTGGTGGGAAAGTTTAAGTTCTTGTTTTTTTTCCCTTCCCCTCCTGATTGTACAAACATTTTCTTCATATTGTGTGAGCTTTCTCTGAATCAATTATGTTTATTGGGAAGGCTTATAGCCAGATCATCTGATACGGATATTATTTAGTTTTTCCACTAGAATTCTATTGATATGTTCCTAAGTTTTGTGTAACTTACTACAGATAATTGTGGCTAATTGGTAAGGAGCTGGGGTGGATTCAGGCACATGGCTAATAATGATGATTACTTCAGAGCACTTATTTTTATTTAGTTATCTGTCCCTGAAGAGTAAATCCAAGTTTTTCATGAGTTCTAAATTTGGCAATTTTTAAAATTCTCAAGTAAGTTGCCTCTAGAAATAAATTTATCATTTATACATGGAAAAGCTCTAAAGACAGAACTTATTTGGCATTTTTCTTAAGTATTTATAATATGAAGGTTTGGATAAATATAACAGTGTGATGTGTGAATCCTAAAATATTAATTTCCAGAGGTAGTCTATTTTATCTAAAGCAGGGGTTCACAAACCGTGGCCCAGGCTGGACCTGGCCCATGATGGCAAATCATCCAGCCCATGACGATGACCCAAGAAGTGGAAGCAGACATGTGTATGACAGCCATAAACACACTCATGCATGCACAAACGCACATGCTGTGATTTACAGCAGCTTTTTCGGGGGAGGAAAACTACCTGTCTGGCCCACTCAGCTGTCTGAGGAGGAGTTGTCTGGCTCGTGGCACAAAAAGGTTGAGAAACCATGATCTAAAGCAATAGGTTGTCTTCTGGCACCTTAAAAACTGCCAAGTTTTATTTCCTATATGTTTTTGTGAAGTTATGTGAAGAAGTGAGCTAGATTTCATGAAAGATTATGCCAAATAAAATGACTTAGTATTTAAAATGGCCCAACGGCAAAATGAGCGGAGGAGGAACTCTGATTCCCAATGGTCATGGAGGCAGAAGAGGCCATGCCAGATGGACTGGCTGCAAAGGCGCATTTTATCCATATCCTCAAGGCTGCGGCAGTCCATTGCAGTCCTGGTGTTAAATCCTGCATGTCGCGCTTCATGTATGCTGTGGGTGATGGCTCCAAGATCATAGTGTGTGGGTCACTTCATGGCAAGATGGAATCCAGCTTAAACAAATTCACACCAGTGAAGTTTTTCCTGCTTCAGGAAAAAATGCATTCTCAGATCCCGTATTTTGGCGTGCATTCCTCCCCTTTCCCGGCGCCGTCCCATATTTAGAATGGTAGGGAAAGGGGTTACTGCACTCACGTGCATGCACAGGACCCATCTGCGCATGCGCAAACGTGTTCTGTACATGCACAAAGGGGTTCTGTGCATGTGCAAAGGAGTTTTTGCTGCACATGTGCAGCCGGGCCGAAGCAGTCTGTGTATTTTCCGGAGCGGCGCATGATGGGTATGTCTCAGATATGAGTTCCAGTCTACGACGAGTATTTAAAGTACTATGAAACTCCTTGTTTCTAAAATACTATAAATATATGTCCAAAATATTCCTTAAAACTTCCAGATAACACCTAGTTTGCATGAGTAATATCTAAATGTTCAAGACATTAAATATTCTTGAACAGGTTTTAAGCAGCAAGAAATAAATACTTTTTAGACACCTGCATTTAATAGCCAAAAATGTTAAGAGTACTGTAAAGAAATTGGGGCAAGATAAAGAGGGTAAGGGATGTGATGGTGCTATGGGTATATATTTTTAATTAATCACTAACAAGCAGGCAAAGCTAAATGATAATAAACTGAGGTTCATTTTCTTTGACCCATTTTCGTGCATAGCATTATGCTGACAGAAGGCATACTGTGGAGTAAAGACAGTACGTCAGCTGCAAAGCGCAGAAGAGCAGCTTTAGAACAAAGCTTCTGCATTGTGAGAAACACAGTGCAGGATGTTATTCCAGACTTCATGAAAATGAAGCTTAATAATGAGTCAGCATGAAACCATCTTGTCTTAATGGCACAGCGGATGACAAATATTAATTGTGTGCTTTAGTTTGGACAACCTACTAGCTTTTCATCAGGGTTGGCACAGTGTGAAAGTACTCTAAGTAGGAAACTATGAATTGTTTTTTATTTTTAGACATATTAAATTTAATACAAGTGATCATTCAATTACAATTCTATAATTTGTGTTTAAAAGATCCCGCATTGACTTTGATCCGCAAAAATACTGTGTGTAAGTGGAACATGCTTCCTCAGTTGGAAGGAGTCGGAAATGTTTGCTAGTTTCCTCTCCCCAGTCATTACCCTACTCCCAAACGAGGTAGATGATCAACAGTAGGAATGTGCAAATTCATCCTAAACTGAAATGATTTCCTTCAGTGTCTCTTGATCAATTAAAAAGAAGGAATTCTTTGTACGATAATCTGCATTCAGATTGCTGTACAACATAAATAATATCTTAATTAGGGGACAAAAAAAACCCCAGTATAGCTAATAGCAAATCAATAGGGATTTGAACCATGGCCCTTAATTGTAGGCTGATAATCTATTTACACAGACATGTACACCACACCAGGCAAACATTTGAATTTAATTCCATGGAAAGATGAATGTGGAAAATATTATGTTTGTTCGACAAGGAAATCGCTTTCTGCATGGATTTTTACAGAAAAGCTATTATTTGAGGATCTTTCCATATGAATTTTCCATTGCCATGTAACACTGAGTTTGTGCATTCCCTCTGGGATAAACATTCACATTAATTCTTATATAGAAAACATATTTAGAAATAAATGTTCCATTAATAATTATAATATATAACACTCCATTTTAAATAAGTATGTTAACATAGTACATTAGATTAATCTATTATATTAATACATTAAAAAGGAAAAACATTTACATACAGCCTTTATTTATTATTTGTTAACCACTTATGAATTCTCCGAAGGAAGCTTCACATGCCCTTATAAAGTGATTAGTTAACTGTGGATTTAAAATAATTTTCCTTTTATAAGTTTTTATTTGAAATGTCCAGATTATATAGCTTTCCAGTGACTTTTGCACTGCTTGCATATTTCATTGTTGAAACAGCAGACCCAACAGTAAATGTAGCAAGATGATGCACTTAGAATATATTTTCCCATCTGTTTTTGAACTCTTAACAATAACAGATCCTAGGGAGAGAAAGAGCTTTGTGAATGATGACCTCTAGATTATAAAAGAAAAAGAATCCTTCCTCTCTCCTTGTCATCAGTATTTTTTTAAAAAAACATTGTGATACTCATTATAGTTAGTATTCTAGTCCAATAGTCTCTAATTTACATTCCATTCATTTTGTAGAACTGAGCCTTAAAGTACATTATTTTATCATATGTGGAAACTCTCCATGCTTTAAACAGGCTTGGAAATCCAAACCCTGTACTGACTGAGAAGTATTTTACAACTACTTATAAAATCATGGTTCGTAAAACTGGAAGAGCTCTAATGTTTGTAGGTCCATCATCACTAAAGTAGTTCAAATTCCCCATGTCTCAGCCACATCCTACAGAAGGAAATGAGTTTTCCATTGTAGAAATACGTATCAATATGGATATAGGTATGAGAATGAATGCAATACTGCAGACAGAGTGCTTAACCCAGTGTTTCCCAACCTTTGGTTTCTGGTCTTCAATTCCCAGAAGCCTAAGTCAATTCCGTTGGCTCAGTTGATGTTACATGTCCTTTCAATGATTGTGGGAAGGGGTGGGTCTTTTTAGACATGGGGTGGTTTTTATAAAGAGTTTTTTATTGTAGTTTTTATGGGGTTTTATATTGTAATATTTTTATATGTTGTACGCCGCCCTGAGTTGCCCTGGAGCAAGAGGGCGGGATATAAATCTAAATAAATAATAATAAAAATAATTCCCCAAAGCACTGATCAGACAATGTAGTGACTTAGGCTTCTGGGAATTTAAGTCCCCATGTGGGGCATGTGCCTATCGCGCTGACAGCTAGGCTAGGACATAAGAGAGGGAGGCATGTAGCGATCAGTGGACTGCTCCAAAGCTCCTTTAGCACGCACAGTCCCGACTGCAGCCTCTCCTGTCACCTCCACAATTCAGAACCATAGCCTTCTCAGCGGATTCCACTCCTTTGAACACCGAGAGTATGCAATCTTTATGTGGTAGCGCACAAAGCAGAGAGCTTAGGGAAAAAACGGGGTTAGCCTGATTAACTTGACATCCACTCAATAAATCCTTTAGTTGCAATTTATTGTATCTGAAAAAGAACAAATACAGAATACAGAAAGAAACAGTTAGTTAGATTCTCCCTTTGGCAGAACCTCGGGCAAGGCTTGTTCCGTAGACGTATTATCTCTTCTCAGAGATTGGGGCAACGTACCAGCAAAACTAGGTAGTCTCGAGCTGGGGAGCCCAAAGAATAGGCTCTGTGCAGCCCCTTAAATAGGAAGAAAGATTCACTTCTCTTCTCCCTTAGGGGTTTGTCACTGATAAGAGAACCCAATCAGATTAGACGGCAGGTGTCAGGCATTGGCAGCGAGGAGGCAGCAGCTGCCGCAGTCCTTTTATCCCCCACCAGGGCCATCACAGGAGCTTTCGGATCCTCCCGGTTTGCCGGACCGGGAGGAGGGGCTCTGGACCTTGGCGGTTCCGAGCGGTGAGCGGCGGTAGCGGGGAGGCAGCGGCCAGCGCAGTCCTTTTATCCCCCGCCGGGGCCATCACATGAGCTCTCGGCTCCTCCTGGTTTGCCGGACCGGGAGGAGAGATTCTGGACCTCGTCAGGCCACAGCAGCAGGTGGGGGGGTGGCAGGGGTAGGCAGTGGCCAATACAGTCATTTTATTCCCCCACTGGGGCCATCACAGGAGCTCTCAGCTCCTCCCAGTTTGCCGGACCAGGAGGAGGGGCTCCGGACCTTTGCGGGCCGCAGCAGCAGATCTTGGGCATCAGCGGCGGGGAGGCAGCAGCTAGTGCAGTCCTTCTATCCCCTGCCAGGGCCATCACAGGAGCTCTCAGCCCCTCCCGGCCCACTGGACCAGGAAGACGGGCCCTGAACCTCGGTGGGCAGCAGCAGCAGGCGTCAGCACCATGGTAGTTCTTTCAAATGCAGTTGGAGCTGATTCATACCGCCAGATCTTGTGGAATGTGGTATTTGAACAGATCCAGGACAGTGGCCAACTTTGCTCCTGTGCTAAAACTCTGCCACTAACTTTCATTTAAGCACATCAGTGGGTATTGACTGGCCGGAGCAACACCAGAAGTAGCAGTAGTGCTGGTCAGGGGCTTAGATGGCTCCAGTTGAGCCCCTGGCAGCACTATGCTGAAAGTCCACCAAAGCCTGACACCAGCTCTGTTGCTAATATACCAAAATAAGTGCAAGTCATTCAAACTTTAATTTGCAATGCCAGCTTTGAAAAAGCTCTTATGGGTTCTCTTGAATCTTTTCCAGAGTGTTTGTATCATTCTGCCAGCTTGGCCCTTTTAATCTATTAAATATAGCAAAATTGCAATGTTAAAAAAATAACTTGTAGTATTTCTACAGTATTTCAGTATTCATAGAAAAAGAAATGTTTATAACATTTTCTTCAAATTTTAAGAGTTTTTCTGCGATGGGAAGAGCACACTGAACAGTTGAATCAAAGCAAAATTCACTAGCTTTGTGCTCTCTCTTGTGTATGGCATTGACATTTTAAATTGGCCATTTAAACTGGACTACACTACTTAGGAACTAACAGCACTGCACATGTTATTTTTGTACTGAGTTTAAGTCATAATGAACAAATTAGCTATTATTCAGTGGAAAAACTAATGTTCCAGTTGTCAGGGAACCTCTCATTTAAAGAAGGAAAGAGCTAATTTTAATCTGAGTTGTTTAAGGACATTTCAATTTCACCGGATTATTCAGGTGCATCTAATAAATTCCTCCATAAAGTGACTAATGTGTTTGATTTGGAATACAGGTCTGTGTAATTCAGCCGACAGCTGGATGATTGTCCCAAATATCAAACAAAACCACTACACAGTGCATGGACTGCAGAGTGGCACCAAGTACATCTTTGTCGTTAAGGCCATTAATCAGGCTGGCAGCCGAAACAGTGAGCCTGGAAAGCTGAAGACAAATAGTGAGTAACATTACAACCAACCAACCATTTATTGATCCACCCCCCTCCCTGTCCAATTTCTACTCAGTTTGCTACTTTAACAAAACAGTGGTACAGTGTGGAGGTAATGTTTCTACAGTTTTCTCAATTGCACATTATTTATTTCATTTAGCAGGAATGTCTGTTAAGGTTTTTCAGCTTGCCAACCTACCAGCATCATTTGTGGAAACTCATTTTGGCTGGAAACCTATATTCCTTTTATGGTCCCATTAAATTCAGTTGAAATTGTGACTGAGCTGACAGGTACAGGATAACACAGTGATTTGTCTAACGCCAGTATACTAGAACATGGAATACAGGTGAAAGTCAGAAAATTAGAATATCGTGCAAATGTTCATTCATTTCACTTAAAAGGTGAAACAAATATATGAGATAGACTCACTACATGCAAAGCGAGAGATGTCATGCCTTAATTCGTTATAATTGTGATGATCATGGTGTACAGCATACATGACATTATGTGATGATTATGGGGTACATGAGATTTGGAGGTTGGGGTTTTCATAAGATGTAAGCCATAAGCATCATATTATAACAAAGTAAGGCTTGAATTATCTCGCTTTGCATGTAATGAGTCTATCTCATATATTTGTTTCACCTTTTAAGTTGCATTACTGGACCGAATGAACATTTGCACGATATTCTAATTTTCCGAGTTTCACCTACATTAAGACAAACAGGCATAGTTGTTTACAATGTTTGTTAACAATATTAATGTGCCGTAAAGTCAATTATGACTTATGACAACCCTTATCAAGGTTTTCTATGTAGAGTAGGGGTGCCCAAACTGTGGCCCACAGGTCAGATCCGGCCCATGACACCAAATCATCTGGCTCACACCACCATCACCACTCTTGGAAGCAGAAACAAAAATGTGCATACACTGGCGTGTTATGTGCCCGCGCATGTGCACTTTACTTCCACTTCCAGTGGGAGGAACCACGTGGCTGAGCTGCTCAACCATGTGACTGGCCTGCAGCCCAAAAGGTTTGGGAACCTCTGATGTAGAGAGTGGTTTACCATTTCGATATGATATGATAAATCTTTATTGTCATTGTCCTTTACAGAACAACAAGATTGAAACGAGTCCTGTGCAGACTGCCTCACAGTCTGGTCTGTTGCCCAGGAGGCACATTGGAGAATTGCATTCCCAGTGAAAAAAAGCAAACTCAATGCTAGGGATCATTAGGAAGGGTATAGAAAATAAGTCAGCAAGTGTCATTTTGCCTCTTTATAAATCTATGGTGAGGCCCCATCTGGAATACTGTGTACAGTTCTGGTCGCCATACCTCCAGAAGGATATTATGGAGCTGGAAAAAGTGCAGAGGAGGGCAACCAAAATGATTAGGGGACTGAAACACCTTCCTTACCATCTGAGGCTGCAACGGTTGGGCCTCTTCACTCTTGAACGACGGCGTCTAAGAGGTGACCTGATTGAAGCTTATAAAATCATGCACGGTGTGGACAAAGTAGATAAGGAAAAACTGTTTTCCCTATCGCATAACACTAGAACTAGGGGACACTCCATGAAACTTTTGGGTACTAGTTCTCAAACAAATAAGAGAAAGTACTTTTTCACCCAGAGGATTACTGATCTATGGAACTCCCTGCCAGAAGAAGTGGTGACAGCTGTCAGTCTTGACAGCTTTAAGAAAGGATTAGACAAGTTAATGGAGGACAAGGGTATCAATGGCTATAATTATGGATACTTAAGGACAACCTCCGGGTTGGAGAGATAGGCAGGATATCTCTCAATGCCATTTCCAGGGAAACCTAAGCAGGTGAAGGCATCTCCTTGGGAATACTCTGAAAGAAATGGTGAGCCACTGTGTGAGACAGAATGCTGGACTGGATGGGCTGTGGCCTTTTCCAGAAAGGCTGTTCTTATGTTCTTAACCTCCATCTCTAAAGCCAGAAATCATAACTTACATAAACTATCCATCCAGTTTTGAGTCTCCCCCCCCCCCCCATTAAGATATTAATTAGGGAACCCAAAAAACAGTTTAAATTAACATTATTGGGTAAAGTTTTATATTAAAGATTAAATTAAACTCTAAATGATTACCTTTGAAGAAAATGGTAGGCGGGATTATCACACATATTATTGTGGTTGACACAATAGTATTTTATTTATTCTGGCCTTTATTAAATTTAATTTGTTTTTTCCCCTTTTGAACGACAAATCCCTCAGTTCACTTAGTGGCTAGATAACTTAGGAGATAGATACTTTAAAAATCCCCTTGGAGTGGATCTTGAGCTGCAGAGGTTGAGCAGATTAATCTGTTTCCTTTCCTTTCCTTTTTTCTTTTTGCATGCTTTTATGCATACACATATCCCTTGTACTCTGTCCATCTACCTCCATTGCTGCATTGCCATGATCAGCTCTTCCCTTTCTCCCAATAACTCCCAGATTCCCTTATCCACTATAACTGTGTGATCCTGACTCTTTCTAAACATATGTACGGTAATTGATATGCTTTTAGTCTTAATAATAATAACACTTTCATGTTAGAGATTACTCTGGGTTGAAAGGATTGTTGTGGGAGAAACTCTGCTCAGTGGATGCTCCTTTCATGTCCCCAAGTGCAGCCATTGGGTATCAAAACCCAACCTTCATGTCTCCAAGCTCAGTGTTTTAACCACTAAGCCACCAAGTCTAGTTTTATACTAAATAGGAACTTCTTTTAATTGCTTTTGGCCCTTGTTTGTGCTAAAGTAAACACATTAGCCTACCCAGTTTTTTAGGAAAGTTTGTTCCAAGCACTAATAAGTACTTGCATCCCTGAACTAGTGGAAAGGCAGCACAGAAATGAAACAGACAGACAGACAAACGAACACTATAGATATGAAAAGAAAAATGCATTGAAGGGTTTTCTATCAATTTTATATTCCAGAAGCTTACTTTTTCTCACTTTCATTTACTTCTACTTTATTTATTCAGACATTTATAGCCCATCTTTCTAATATAGACCCTCAAGAAGTTCACAGTTGCAAATCTAAAACAAAGTTTTAATCTTTATGATCCAACCACTGGTAAAGGTAAAAGTTTCCCTTGCTCGAAAGCCAGTCGTATCCAACTCTAGGGTGCAGTGCTCATCTCTGTTTCTAAGCCGAAGAGCCAGCGCTGTCTGCTTCTGCAGACGTTTCCGTGGTCATGTGGCAGGCATGACTAGACACCGGAGCGCACGGAACGCTGTTACCTTCCCACCGAAGTGGTTCCTATTTATCTACTTGCAATTTCTTGCTTTCGAACTGCTAGGTTGGCAGGAGCTGGGATGAAGACGGGAGCTCATTTCCGTCCTGCAATACTCAGGAATCGAACTGCTGACCTTCCGCTTCCCAGTCAGCGTCTTAGCGACTTGAGCCACTGCAGTACCACTGCAGTACCAACCACTGAGGGAAAAGAAAAAGGCAGAAAAACATAGCAGGATCATTAAATTAAGGCAAAACCTTTCTCATGGAGCTAGAATTTAGACAGACATAGACAATGTTTTTCTTTTCACAGAATCATAGAAGCAGCTTATAATATCAGTCCAACCACCATCTCAGTTCACAAATTCAAGTTAAAATCTTATTTATTTTGTTCGTGTTCAAGGTCAACCATTCAAGCTGGATCCTAAGTCTGCTCACAGAAAGCTAAAAGTGTCTCATGACAATTTGACAGTGGAGCGTGATGAAACCTCTTCTAAAAAGAGCCACACACCTGAGCGCTTTACCAGCCAAGGAAGCTATGGCATAGCTGGCAATGTGTTCATTGACAGTGGACGTCATTACTGGGAAGTGGTTATCAGTGGAAGTACATGGTAGGTGGGTCATATTATCCATAACACACCTTTTCCTTCAGTTAATGACAAATAGAAGCTTGATATTGTTTGCATTTTCTAAAATGAACAGTATTCAGTATAGAAATGTAAAAATCCATCTTTGACCATCTGATTCCATGATATAAATTCTTTTAAAAAGTGTTTCACACTTTTAAAATTATGTAATATTCAGCACCTCAGAAAGCTACTGTTACCAAAGTTAACTGCAATATGGATAGTCCTGTCCATTGACTCATCTTAACCTATAAAACCAAGTGTTAAACGTTGGAATTGGCTATAGGTTGCTATGCCTCGCCCTACTTGCCTGCACTCACCCTTCGTGCAAACGGCCGATCTGGGTCCGCAGGTCAACAAAGGATTGAGAAAACAGGCAGTGGGGCAACAGCCCCACAAATGCGAAAAAGAGAAACAACTTCCTTTCCCAACGTTCTTTGCGCCACGCCGCACCACAGCCAATCAGGCTGAGAGACACGACCACAAAGAACGTGGAGAAATGCGGCGCAGCCAATCAAAAATAAGCTTTAGAGAAAAACTGCAGCACGAACTACGAATCCCAGAGTCCTCTGTGCTGCACAACCCCTCAGCCATTCAGGCTGAGGGACGCGAGCGCAGAGGAGGCTGGCAAAGCGTGGCACGCCAAAGTTAAAAAATAAACTGCCGGGAGGGAAAGACTTTTAAAGACCCAGCGAGACTCAGTAAGCGTGGTAGCACCGATTAGGGAGTGTGGGGGGGAGGCATGGCCCCGGAAACTTCTTTCCAAGCAAACCCCTTCCCTGCTGGGGATTTCTTCTCCCCAGGAGGCAAAGGTGTCTTTTCCTCCCGAAGAGAAAGAATCGCTTCTCTCTGGGCTGCCTGGAAAGGAAACTTCTTTCCAAGCAAACCCCCTCCCTGCTGGGGATTTCTTCTCCCCAGGAGGCAAAGGTGTCTTTGCCTCCCGAAGAGAAAGAATCGCTTCTCTCTGGGCTGCCTGGAAAGGAAACTTCTTTCCAAGCAAACCCCTTCCCTGCTGGGGATTTCTTCTCCCCAGGAGCCAAAGGTGTCTTTGCCTCCCGAAGAGAAAGAATCGCTTCTCTCTGGGCTGCCTGGAAAGGAAACTTCTTTCCAAGCAAACCCCTTCCCTGCTGGGGATTTCTTCTCCCCAGGAGCCAAAGGTGTCTTTGCCTCCCGAAGAGAAAGAATCCTGTGCTGAGTTTTAACTCAAATTAAAACCCAAAACATCTAAACACATTTTAAAAACATTGAATGTAAAAACATTTACTTTCACATTATTTAAATTATTACCTGTGGTACAACTATTTTAAAAAATTCCAAAAACTAAAACATTATTCAGTTACATAAAACAATTTGAAAAAATTATATCATACTTTGTTCTTTTATTAATCCTAAAAAAAGCAGATCATAGTTTATAACAGCCAAGCCAAAAAATTTTTTACATAAATAAACATTGTAAAAATTAAAATTACAGACTAAGCAATTTTTTAAAAAACATTAACACAATTTAACATTCCAACACAATTTAAAACAGCCCAGCAACGCTGGGCAACCTCTGCTAGTATTTATATGTCTGATAAGGACAGGGTTAGTTCTATTCCAGCCAGGATCTTGATGGGGGGTGGAGGGTGGATTGACATGCTATAATTTCCAGCTAGTAATTTTTGGAGGGAGCCTATTCCTGAAATGGAAAGCAAAACAAGTCCTTGCATGACCTTGACCCCACCTGCCTCTTACATTTCTAAGATAGGGTGACAGGGCCAACTACATGTTTTGTTGTATTTACAAAGGATGTTCTGCATCTCATCTATTGTGCTGAACTATGGAGCTTTGAGACTAGCCTATGATTTAGGGGTGGCTGAAAGATAATATCTGGTTATTCAAAGAATATGTCTTTACATAATCCTTTGTTGAGAATAACAATATATGCTGAACCTTCCCAATGAATTTTTGAACCAAGCAATGTAGTGGTTGGCCATCTGTAGTCTCAAAGAAGGAGAGATGGTAATTACCAGTTAAACAAGTATTCTACTGTTAACTATTCTGTTCAACTTTGTCAATATCGTAGGTCATACCGCATCTGCACTGAATGTTCAAGCTTAATGATATGGCACTGCTCCAGCACAGAATATTTAGGGCAGTAAGATTTGCAATGTAGGGGAGAACATTAGTTAAATATGTGATGACATTTCTGTTAGCCATTAGCTCATAGGACTATGAAAGACATCAACAAAAAAGAGATATGGACAGTGCATTGGAGCTAGGTATAAAAAACTGTGTGACATGAAATGTTCATTTTCTTAAACTCCTGCTGTTTTGTAGGTATGCTGTTGGCATTTCATATAAGTCAGCACCAAAACATGAGTGGATTGGAAAGAATTCTGCCTCTTGGGTTCTTTGTCGGTGCAATAATTCATGGGTGGTGAGACACAACAGCAAAGAAATTTCAATTGAGCCTGCACCTCATCTTCGTCGTGTTGGCATTTTGTTGGACTACGATAACGGTTCCTTAGCCTTTTATGATGCTTTGAACTCTCTACACCTTTACACTTTTGACATTGCATTTGCACAACCCGTGTGCCCAACATTTACTGTTTGGAATAAATGTTTGACGATAATAACAGGACTTCCCATCCCAGACCATCTAGATTCCACTGAGCAATTGCCATGATTGTTGCTGAACTGAGATGGATGATGAATGTCTAGTGGAGCTCTTCTATTCTTCCCACTGAATTATGGCTGGGGGAAAATCATAAACAGAAAAACATTTCATATAAAAATGTCTCTAATGCTTCAAGCCAGGACTCAGGATGGGATATCTTCTTCAGTCTGTCCTGTTGTTGGTGGGGGTTTTTTAAATTAAAGGCAAGATATGGCTTTAATAATTTCTCAAAATGGTTTTGTATTTAGTCTCTTTTAGGAACATTTATAAATTATTTATAAAAAATAAGAAACCCTAATTTGGATATTTGCATTTGTGCACCTCACTAGAATGGCTTGGTTTTGCACATTAAGGGCTCTTATCACAAAGATTTTATTAGCAATTTTTCATATTTTGATTTTATACTAAGAAAAAGCTGGTTTGAGGTATTTGAGAAGTGTATTCAATACTAATTCTTCAATTTTGTTTATAGGGTGTTGCATTTTTTTACATGTCATTTGTATTGATTAAAACCACCCCTTCAACTTGGAGCACAGTAACATATACACTAGGAAATATCCATGTCTTATTCAGCTGGCAATCAATATTTCTGATAGCAGTTTTCTTATCTACTGATACTTCACCTTTGTTGTGTATGATGATATGTACATTTTATTTTTGTCTCAGAAAACCAGCAGTCATGGAACAGAATAAGTCTGATTTTTAAGTAAAAGTGCCACTGAGATCAACACAAACTCAAGATGTGGTGTTATTGATGTGTAATCACATCGTTTATAAGGTACACAGAGCACCCACATATGCAGTGCTAGAGATGGACAACGTACAATTGATTTTAAAATTAAATGTGAGCATTTTGTTATATTCTGTTATAGTATATCAATAAAAATAGTGCAGGCATTTGTTTTCATAAACAGTGTCTGAAAAGAGGCTGCACTTCAGTGTGTCGTTGTATTTAAAATTTCAGATTTTTAAGAGTTGGATTGCATCTGTGTAAATTCAAAATCACACACATCTATTTTTATGAATATTCCACACATGCACAAGGTAATATTTTGATGATATTATTCTAAAACTGGTAAGAGGGGGAACAGACTACTAATTTCATTACTTGAACTACAAAAGCCATAATGGTTCCAGTTTAAGGGAATACACAGCCTTTTAAAAGTGGCTGATATCCAGATGGACAAAGGATCAGCATCCTTCTTCAGAACATCAGATCTGATGGCAAAACATGTTATGGGTTTTTAATGAATCTTTAGATGCATGATACAGTAGTTCTGATTGCAGTTCAATAGCAAACCATGAATGGATGCAACAGTGTTCACTCATTTAGTAAATGTAATATACACTTAGAGAGTGAGGCACATTTTAATCAACCTATGATAGATGCTGAATCAAGATGATGGACTTGAGTTCAGGGTGGTGGACATAGTGATTAAGCATTTCAAAGCTGGAATA
Organism: Bradypodion ventrale; assembly: GCA_035047345.1. Taxonomy (NCBI): domain Eukaryota; kingdom Metazoa; phylum Chordata; class Lepidosauria; order Squamata; family Chamaeleonidae; genus Bradypodion; species Bradypodion ventrale. The sequence continues at coordinate 261,304,055 of JAWDJE010000003.1, read as the reverse complement.
TTAAATGCCTTTACCATGAATTAAAATTATTGATTAACGGAAGTATACTGAGTAAAATAAATAATTTAGAATACTATTTTAAATTGATTGTTAACATTCTACAGCAGAGTCTCTCAACCTTTGGCCTCCAGATGTTCTTGTACTTGAATTCCAAGAAGCCCTGATCAGCAGATGTGCTGACTTGGACTTCTGGTATTGAAGTCCAAGAACACCTGGGGGCCCAAGGTTGAGATACCCTGTTCTACAGTATTTATAAATTCAACCAAATCATATGTGCATGAGAGATATTATATGAAAGAAACAGAGAACCAGATGCTATTTTTTCATCATCACCAGACTACCTTCTTTGTAACTTGGTGATAAATTACCTAAGATTATCTTCTTTGCTGAACTCATGAACTGTGAACACATGGAACAAATTGCTATGGGACCACAAAGCTGAAATTTAATATATGTTGCATTATGAGTAGCAAAAAGTCCTACATTTGCATTGGTTTAGCCAGGTTTGAAATTGATTCAAGTACTGAGAAATACATGATGCATGGCTGGGGCACTCCTTATCTTGCCAAAACCCAATTTTTAAAAAACCACTTGGCAGGGGTTGTTTATCTTGTACTGTTTCCTAAATTGCTGTATTCTTGTGTACATGCATGTACCTGTGCATATTGTGCCTCTTTGCTGTGTAATGTTTGCAGGATTCCCCATCATGCCCCTTGATTATCCCTCCACACACACAAAAGGCCCCTCATGGAGTTGATCCAATTGGCTGTAGAGTTGCTGCTGAAGACCACAAGTTCAGGTAAATGAGAAAGCAATGGGGCAAGGGTTTGGGAGGAGGATTGAGTCACACTAAGGAGGAGGTGACCAGGTCCCCAATGCATACCATTTGATAGCGGTGGGCAGAAGCAAGGAGTCATTGATGACATCTTCTTTTGTCAGCTGTACACCACCACATGTGATTCCCACCTGCACCAATTAAAAATCTAGTTAAAAACTTTTAAAAACATGAGTGATCCTGCTCTAAATGAGCCAGGGGTGGTGGTGGTTGTTGCTCCCTCTACACCTCCCCACAGGTTTTTAGCTCTTTCCTGAAGGGCAGCAGCGCTGTCTGGAGACGCAGTTCAACTGACAGGAGGTTCCATAGGGCCGGAGCAGACACTGGAAAGGCTCTTCTTCTAGTGCTAGAGAGGCGAGCCTCTTTAGCAGTTGGTATTTTTAAAGAGCTCCTCCGGTCCGCTCTAGTGGGATGGGCAGCTATCCTTGGGGTGATGTGGTCTCTTAAGTATCTACATCAGGCTTAATAGACCTACATCAGGCTTAATAGACTAGCAGGCCTGATAGCCTTTTTTTCTTTTTCTTTTTTGCTTCCATAAAACCTGTCACAGTGGAAAATATAAACAAGTGTTTCATTCCCAAGGTTCCTGATGGGAATTCTATGAGTTGTCTGAAATAGTAACTTTTCTGTTTAATTCTGCACATTCTTCTTTAATTTTATTAATATGTATTTTCACAAATAACTAAACAGAATTTTTGCAAGGATATCTGTCTTCTCTCCTGGTTCTCTTACAATATCACACACACACCCCTTCACCACTCCTGTTGTCACAGCTTGACAACAGAACCCTTTAGCTTCTCCTGAACCAGCTTGCCTAAGTGAACAGGGTAGGATGGCTTTGATATTCTTTCTTCCACACTGAACTTCTCAGTCTAATCCTACTACTTCCCATGCTATTTGTTAGGCTATCAGAACTCTCAACTGCTTGTTCCTGCTGACAAATGTATGTGGGTCTTCTGTTGCTTTTGAGAACTGGGCACATGATTGCTAAATCAATACATCCAAACCCCAACAAATACTCCTGTGAGGTTGACACACTAAACATGATCTGATTTCTAATCAAGTATAGTTAGGATGTCCAGATTCTTCAGCTGTCATTTGTGTAAATGCAGAGGGCTGTAAATGTGACCAGCCATTCCCCAATCCCCTCTAATCTCCCCAGAAGAGATCATTATAATATACTTCAGGAATGTCTTTTGGCTCTCTGCTCCAGTAATTGAAATGAAAGGGTATTCATAAAAATGCTTGGAATATGTGAGACAGCAAGTACTCTATAAGAGAACAAAATGCAGTGAAAGACAAATTAACACTATGTGACAGGTGGAAACTTGTAACTTCCCAGAGCTTTGGTGTCCCTCCCTCACCCTTGTCATAGCAAGCCTATACAAATAGTCCATCTGTTGCTTTCTTCCCTGAGCCTACTTTGCATTCCTAAACCAATGTGTTTGAAACTTTAAACCAAACAGAATCAAAGGGGTAAAAATGGCTGTTGTTTCTCCCAGGGGTTGACTTCCATCTTGGCTCATCCCAGTGCTAAAGCCACCTTGCTTCAAAGCAATGTCTTTGATTCTCATGGAAGTAATTGGGAAAGGGGCTCAAGTGACAGTACGTCCCTCTTGGCATTCCAAAAAGATCAAAAATCTAACTGAAGACAAATCAATGCTGCAACATGAAAATCAGCTTTTTCCATAAGGTGTCTGGTTAGCAGTGGTTCACAATGTCTTATTTAAAAATCTTGCTGGGGCTCATTTGTGGCTAAGGAGCCACTCGGAGAGCAAATATTGGTGAAACCAGACTGACTGATGAGAGTACAGAAAGCATAAGAAAAAAGTTCATTTCCCTCCACAAGTTATCGTTGATCTCAAGGTATATTTTAATGCATCTTGTTAAAGGAACATTTTGAGAGATGCAGCCATTTTCTAAAAGCAACTGAATAACACTTCCGTGAAAAACAACATTGTATGATAACAGCAAAAATGTCTGATAAAGTTGTGTTCAAAAGTGTGTCTTGCTGCTTCTGTTTCAGTGTCATCAGCTGCTATTCATATCCGAGTTTCCTTTTTTCCTGGAAATAATTTTCAGGAAAAAATGCTATTGGTGTGAATTTGTTTAAGGTGGATCCCAGCTTGCCATGAAGTGACCCACACATTGTGATCATGGAGCCATCTCCTGCAGTACATATGAGATGAAACATGCAGGATTTAACACCGGGACTGCAATGGACTGCTGCAGCCTTGAAGATATTAACAAGGTGCGCCTTCACAGCCAGTCCATCTGGCAGGCCTCTTCTGCCTCCATGAGCGTTGGGCATCAGAATAGTGAAGTGGTTCCTCCTCTGCTCATTTTGCCTTTTGACCCAATATGATGGTTTCCAGTGGCATTTGCTCCACTGAGGGGGGGCATCACCCCACCTAAAGGGGCTCATCCACCTGTAGCCATTGACCCTTTTAGAAAGTCAGGTTTATTTACCACCACCCAACACTCGGTGTTGAGTCTCTGGCTGTACTGTCTATTCCATTAACTTAATGGGATGTCCAGCCAGTATATAATTTTTTCAAAGCAATTAGGGGCTCACAATTGCTTTTGATTGCCTCTGTGCATTTTGTTATTATCACAGATGCCAAATGAAGCACCAACTGAACTTCAATGCAGAGGTTGAAACACATTTTGCAAAGCTTGCTTAGCATCTCTCTTGGTCAATGAATAAGCATCTCAGGAATAGCTTTGTTCCGCTGCCAGTCACTAAAACAGGCAAAGCCATTCTATGGCTCCAAGGCTTGAATTATTCTAGTTGTTAATGGCTGCATGCGCATTTTAAAACATTGTGAAAAGTAAGCCTGGTAGGCAGAACCGTTCTTTAAAGAAGACAAATACTGTTCATTTTTTTGTTAAATGAATGAGGCAAGACAACACTTGTCAGCTAAAGTAACAGAGTTCATTTGATACAGGGATTTGGAAATAATTCCATGGATTCCTGCTCAGGGTGTCTTCTTTTATGTTAGTTCTCATGCATTAAAGAATTCTATAATCACCGAACCAAATTGCTTTTGGGGAGGGATATTGAATGAGAGTCTGAAGTTCTGGCTGCTGGTACCCGCTTAAAGATCACATGGCAGTTTTCAAACAACAGCAGAGAAACAGCTTCCACTGTTTTGTCTCAAGGCCAGATTTCATAATTGTGACCCAAAGTATCACAGACAGGTCCTCATATCCTGCCTAGAAAGCCCAAGGGGAGACGAGATCAACCTCTCAGCAGGTCTTTGTCCCTGGCATTGGCATGATCTGCTACAGTTTAGCAACAGGGTGGGCTGAGAATAAATGAGTGAGACATAATAGGTTCTGTTTTAAACCCATTGCATAGACTGTTGTTACCAAAGCTTGGAAATAGAGTGGTTCCTTTTTTGTGGGAAAGCCTCACCACCACATGGAAATCTGGTAATCTTCCAGTTACTGTATTCAGAGGGGTGGGCTGAAGACGCTTTGATAATTGAGCCAATCTGGTGTAGCAGCTAATGTGTTAGGCAAGACCTCCAGGTTTACGTCCCTGCCTGACTGGAAAATTTGTTACTTATCTCTGATGGACAAGGAACAACATATAGCTGAAGATCTCAACCTCCCCTATGTCACTTGGAGTCCCTAAATGCAAGACCAACGTGCTCAAGTGGGGGCTGCTGGCAGACAACAACACATGGTGTGAATGTAGAGAGTAACAGAATCCGGCTCATTTACTAGTCTGCTGCTTGCTGCCAGAGACATGCACTGATGAGGACTTGGGTTTGAGCAACAAAACAAAGAAACTGGCTTCATTTTGTCAGTCCAGGGTTTGATCAGGACATGAAAGAAGAAGGAGGAGGATAGGTGTGAGAATGAAATAAGTAAGAATCTATTTATTTATTTAGCATATGACATTTGTACACATTGAATCAACATATACCAAGAAAGAATATATATATATATATATAAACCATTTATATATTTGATTGCACCAGGAGTAGCCCTTAAAAAAATCTTCTCTATTGCCCACATAAGAATAACAAATATTGTCTTTACCTCATTGGTAAAAAAAGTCAGGTACTGTATATACATAACAAATAATTTAGCGACTAACAGGAAAATCTTCATTGATGTTTTAAGGAATATTAAAGATAAATTAAGGAATATTAGAGATAAACATGATATTATTTTCCAGAAGGCACTGCAGACCTATGGACCTTAAAAGGAGAAGACCAACGTGGTTTTTCTCATCCACTGTGGTTGCTGCTTGTAGACTTCACCAAAAATACCTAAGCTCATGGCAGGTGATACTATGCTTGGGTGGTGTCAGAAAAAGTCCTCTAGAGCAGGGGTCAGCAAACATGGCTGTCCACGTGTTCTTGGACATTAATTTCCAGAAGCCCTGATCAGCAGGTGTACTAACTTGGGCTTCTGGTATTTGAAGCCCAAGACATACCTGTCAAGTTTTGGATTTGGAAATGAGGGAAATTTCCTGGCAAATACGGGATACTTGACAGCTATGCTTATCCTGTGCTGCCCTCCAATGGTGGCAATAGGGCATTGCAGTCTAATAAGGGATGACGGCGGGAAAGAGGGTAAATAAGGGGTTTTCCTGGCCAATAAGGGATACTTGACAGCTATGGCCCAAGAATACCTGGGAAGCCAAGTTTGTTGACCCCTTTTCTAGAGTGATAATTCTACCAGACGTGACAGCCTAGAACTGAGCTGGGGGGTACAGGGAGAGTTTGTGACAGTGCAGAACTTATATGGCCATGTAAGACAGTTCATTCTGCTGTTAAATAGCCTTTACCGTCAAGCTGTTAATCTTAATGTTTAAATGAAATCTTTTTTTGTAATCTTGTAATTCATTACTTTGGGCTCTATTCAATTGTGCTATAGCCCTTCAAATATTTGAAGATGGCGATTATATTGCCTCTCCAGGCTAGATATACCTAGCTGCTGCTGCTGCTTCCATGTCCCAAGCAAACCCTGGACTACCAAAATGAAGCCACTTTCTTCACTTTGTCATTGCTCAAACCCAAATCCTCATTGGCGCATGCCTCTGGCAGCAATCAGCAGACCAGTAAATCAGCTGGATTGTGTATTCACACCATGTGTTGTCCACCAGCAGCCCCCACTTGAGCATGTTGGTCCTGCATTTAGGGGTTCCAACCCTCAGTCTTCCAAGTGATGTAGGGGAGGTTGAGATCCTCAGCTATATCTTTCTTTAATGTTGTTCCTTGTCCAGTAAGCTCCTTTCTCCATCTTCTACTTTGGTTTTGCTCTTGTGTACTTAGCTTCTCAATTATTCCTCATAGGGTCTGGTTTCCAGGCCATCTGTCATCCTGGTTTCCCTCTTTATGTATATATTCCAGCATACAGTGGTACTTCGCTTAAACGGCATAATGGATTTCACGGGATTGCTCTTTAAGCGAGTTTGCTCTTTAAGCAAATTTCTGGTTGGTTTTCATTGTTAAGTGAGGCAACCATTCAGACAAAATTCTGCTCTTTAAGTGAGTTAGTCTCTAAGTGAGACACTCTTTAAATGAAGTTTTACTGTATCAATATCCTTCTTAAACAGTGGTGCACAGAAATGGACACAATAATTCTGGTGTGCCCAAATTAGGATACGGTAGAATGATGCTATTGCTCCCATTGATGTGTACATTCTACTTCCGCTGATACAACAAAGTACAGTGATACCTCATACAACGTCCAAACTTGGTTCCACAAGTTTGGACTTTATACGGATTTGGACTTTGTATGAGACATGCAAAATCCTAGCCGTGATGCCTCATACAATGTCCAAATCCTTGCCGCAATGCCTCATTCAACGTCGTTTCCATAGAGATACATTGTACTGTAACAGCACAGACTTCAGGGCAAAGTCAAGGAAACAGACAGGAAACTGACAGAACTTTAAGAAAACATTGTCTAAAGGCTAAATACATTACAAAAACATGTCAAACAACCCTGATTGTCCAAGAACCTGAAAAATGCTGCAAAAATCCCAGGAATGCTTCTAAAAATTCTGATGAAAAAATCCAAAATCACGCTCAAAACCACTCCTAAACACTCTTCGCCTCGTGCAAAACCCACAAGAGCAATGCACGCATGTGTCCTGCCTTTTATACTGCCCAGGCACAATGCAACCTGGGAAAAACCCAATCCCTCATACAACGTCAAATGACTTTGTATGAGGTAACTTTTTTCAAGAAATTAGGCGATGTTGTATGAAGCGGACTTTGTATGAGGTATTACTGTACTGTATTGTACTTGCTTTGCTGTTGTTAACATACCATTGATTCATGCCAAGCTCAAGGTCTACTAACCCTCCTAGATTCTTTTCACATGTGATGCTGCCAGTGGAAAGCTTCAAAAAAATTACTACCACACTGTGGGTGTGGCCACCTCTGTGGGCATGGCCAGGTGACTGGATGGGCATGGTTAAAGTGCTGTGCAGTAAAACCCCGACTTACAAATGCCTCAAGTTATATAAAATTCGACTTTCATAAGGATTTTATACTAAAACCATGTCCCGATTTACATGATTTCCTATGGGTTTGCTTCGAGTTACATAAAGATTCATTTCCCTATGGGTTTGCTTTGATTTACATAAAAAATTAATTTTTTCCTATGGGTTTGCTTCGAGTTACAGGAAAAAATCCGTTTAAGCAAATGCCTATGGAACTGACTTTTTTCGTAAGTAGGGGTTTTACTGTATTTTAATGTGAGCTTTTGTGGATTGAGTCCACTTTGTCAGACCATTAGTTAGCAATTACACTTCGATGCTCTAATTTTCCTTTAAAGAGTAACTGCTGGTTCAGCCTCACCCACTCTGGGCGCCCGGACCCAGCAGCAAGGATGTTAGAGTGGAGTCAAGTCTGGAGTGGGTGAGAGGAGGAGGAGGGCGTGGTGTGGCGTGGCATGGGGTGGCGTGGCGTGGCGCTGCAGGGCGTGGCAGTGGGCGGGGGCAGCCAGTTTTACTACCGGTTCTCCCGAACCTGTGCGGACCTGCTGGAGCCCACCACTGGATGCTGCCAAGTCACCCATCTTGTATTTGTATGTGTTTTAATATAGTAACCTGCTGTTTAAAAGAATAATTGTGGCAACTCACTTTATTCCTTGTGATCCAGTTCTTCATTCTGTTTAGGTCATCTTGAAATCTAATTCTGATTTGTGGAGAACACACACACACACGTTTATTGAAACCAGATTTCCTGAAGTCCAGAGCGTTCACTACAATATTCTCAGCTTTCCTTTTTTCTCAGCATAATGAACAAGAATATGAATAGAATTTTCTGCATGTGTTGGGCAGCTTAATCCATCTCTATTTCCTGTGATTCCATACTATTGATTTCAGAACTGGAATGTGGAGCTTTGCGTAGCTGGGCACAATGAGTGTCTGACCAATATTTCAAAATAGAGTTCAACTCTCTAGAAGCACTGGGATTATTAGGCAAAAGTGAGAATACGCAGTTGCTCCTTCAGTTTAGAAAATTGGCAGAATTAAGGTGTAGATTATTGTATAAAGTTAATCTATTAAGAAAATACATTGTTCTTTGACAAAGGTTGGAGAAGTATGTTTTCAGAGACAAACTTCACAGTCTTATTATCTATAACCAATAAGTTCTTTTCCTGACATAAAGCTGACCTCAAAATAGCATGTACAAAACTATCCACCTCTCTACACATGGGAATGTGGTGGCTCAGTGGTTAAGAAGCTTGCCTTGTTAGCTGGAAGGCCGGCAAGTCAGCAGTTTGAAACCTCGGTACTGCATGATGGATTGTGTGCCCGTCTCTGTCTCAGCTCCAGACAACCTTGTAGTTTGAAAGCAAGAAATTGCAAGTAGATAAATAGGGATTACTTTGATGGGAAAAGATCTTGGGGACATGAAAGGAGTCTCATTCAGGTGTCCCCTGAGCGGAGTTTCTCCAGCAAATTTTTTTTCAACCCAGAATAATTTATGACACAAAATTATTATTATCTCTGCCATCACAGAGTCCAGCCTACAATTGATAGCTACTGTCAGACAAGCAGATTGTTATCAACAGAATGATTTCATGATCAACGTGCTGTATGTTCAGTTACTGGTGTTGGTAATGTTATGAAACAACTACGATAATTCAATAATCTTTACTTTATTTCCCCCCTTCCCTCCATCTTGTACTCTGTGTCATCTGATTCTGAGCAAGCGGATTTGGATCCACAGAAGCTCACACTGAAATAAATCTGTTAATCTTCAAAATGCTACCAGTACTTCTGTTTTCCTCTTTTTGGATATAACTCCCAGGATCTCTCAACCAGCATGGCCAATGACCAGGTCAGCTGGAGGATTATTTTTAAAAAAACTTTAGTCAGACATTTTCCCAAGCAAATGTTGTTTGATAACACAGTGGAAGAGAAACTTCTGTTTCTACTCAGACAGCAGCACTTAAATGAATTATGCCACAACTTTCTTTATTTTTTTGTAGTTTTCTTGCTTCTTAGTAAGATGTGTTGTGTTTTAAATTCCAATTGTGAGCTTCACTGCACCTTTCAGAAAGGTTGGGAGCAAATATTGTGAACAAATGAAGTTCCCCAAATTATTCAGGATTTAGGATAACTGGGTTCAATTCTCCATTTCTACCATGGAAGTGTACTGGGTGTATGTGTGGAACCACTCCTTAAATACCTTACTAACCCTGAAACCTCTATTTGAGTCACAATAAATCGAAAGCAATAGTATTGACTAAATAAGCACGTACACAATGGCTCTAGAAGAGTAGAATGAAGCAGGGTTTATTTGCTACTCTGCGTATCAGTTCTGTTCAGGAATTCTGTCTGAGTCATGAACTCTACGTGTGAAATATTTTTTTAAAAAAGTTTGATAGCAGCTTTCCAACACATTCCTGGGCACTTGCCTCACAGATCAGCTCTGGAAAGCATCCACAGTGTTGCCACACAAGCTCCTGCTGTAGGGAGGGCAAGTAGTTAGTCACCTAATATTATTACATTAAAATGAAGTACATATAATTAGTTGAGGCAAGCATAATAACAGGATTTATGAAGCTCAGATATTTTTTTTTCTGGCAGTGAGACACCTATGATGCATGGTTAATCATTCCACTAAATAGCATTCAGGGCAAACTCTTTTGGCATTTAAGGTTCTGGGGAGTGGCTGCTTTGTTTTGTTTCTCCTCTCATTCAAAGCCTAGGAGGATACAGAATTCAAGTCATGACCCAAATAAGAGACTGGTACCCTGAAATCTATGAGGTCTTCAGGGCTCAACAAGTTCTTTGTCTTGAATGGCAGGTAAACACAACACTTCCCTTTTAGGAATGAAGAAAGGAGTACATGACCAGTAGACACAGAAATGAAATACATAAACGTTGCAGTTGTTCAATAGATTTTGGCATTTAAATAGTCTCTCTTTCTCTACAAAGATCAGAAGCATGCCAGGATCATGTCTCCTTGGAGCTAAGTTCACCAGTGAATAAAATAGATCTTGAGACAAGATAATGGCTGACCATGTTCAAGTCTAGCTCAATTAAGTAAAAATGTGCTATTGCAGGTTAAATAAAAAGTAGTTGTATGATTTGGCCCTCACCCATTTCATGTAATGTGATGTTTTGTGAGATCCAAGTCCTTGCTATCTCAAAGGGTCATATGGTGAGTCAGTCAGCACAATCTCATATGGAGTCCTTCAATATTATTATTATTATTATTATTATTATTATTATTATTATTATTATTATTATTATTATTATTATTATTACTACTACTAAAAACTTGTATGCTGCCTCACTCGCAATGCGACTCTGAGCAGCTAACAAAGTATCAACTACAGATTACAATTACAAAATATCACATTAACACAATATCACATTAGCACAATATCAACACAATATCAAATCAGGTTAAATTACAATTCAAAATATCACATCAACATAATATCAAATCAGATTACAATATAAAATTACAGTTCAAGATATCACATCAACAGAATATCAGCGCAATACAATAAAATAAAGTCAATGTCACAGCAAAATTTTGGGAAAATAGATTATCAGTTTTCCATACATGCTTACATTGGATACCTTGGAGTTGTTGTTCAATGAGAAGTCCATGCATTGGTAGACATCTCTGTGATGACATTGCAATGAGAAATCAAGTCCATTTGCATGTGGTTTTTAGCCATTAAGATATCACCTCACCCACTGGCTAGCGGACCATGACATGTGCCCTCCGCTTTCACCTTGCCCAAGGGATCCGATGGAGGATGGCTTGGTGAGTTTTAGTACTGGCCTAACACCATTAACAAGAGATGGGCAACACTGCCTAATTAGACCGCTCAAGCATTTTATAAATGCTGTGAACTCAAAAGTATACTCTGGCTTGACTTTGTGGTGCTGTTCAGTGGTGGGATTCATTTTTTTTACCACCTACTCTATGGGTTTGGTATGGTGAGCATGGCCAGGGGTTAAAACCTATGTTGTACCTGAATTAGGACTACTTTATTTCAAAACGTGAATGGGTGGGGCCAGCCAGAATTTCTGCTACCGGTTCTGGCAAACTGCGGCAAACCTGCTCAATCCCACCACTGGTGCTGTTGCTTCCCAGTGTAGTAGCATTCATTTCTCTACTACTTACTTCCACACAGCTAGAAGAAGGCTTAAATGATGTCACCATGATGGCAGGCCCAAATCACTTTGGGAGTTTTATCACTGAATCAGCATACTACCATTCTGTAGCATGAAACATTATCCCAGGCATATCAGCTGCTGCTTCCAGATTTGCAACTTCAAAGCATTTGAGAAGAAGTCTCAAAAGCATTGCAAGTTGAGACAATATAGATGGAGAATAGATGGAAGCATATTTGTCTCTTCAAGACTATAATCTTCAGTAAGCACTATCTCCAAATGTATCTCACTTTATGTGAATATAAGGCTGTCATTTCCATCCAAGGTACAAAAACAACTTGCTATAATAGACACCACCAGTTTGTAATTGGAAAGTGTGCCATGATGGTGCCATACTTTAGATTTTTCTTGAGATACCCTGGTTTAAATGCAGAAAAGACAGAACAAGAGCTGTAAAGGCATGAAACTTCCCCTCCCCAATTATGTGTGGTATGGTTTATATATGTCATCATGCTGTCTCATATTGGCCCTATTCAGCATTATAATTTGTATAGTTACTATGTTAACAGAAGTCTAGCTTTGTCCATGTCTGTCATCACATCTTCTATACACAGAGGGCAATAACTATGAAGAAGTAGAGTACTAGTCTCTGGGTGCGTTAGCAGCCCAGAAAATCAGACTTATGTGGAAAATTCATATATGTGTAGGGCAATGAACCAGGGGATGGAGAAGGCAAGGGTTTTCTACTTTATATCTATAAAACAGAGGTGTGGGTTTGTATGTCTTCGATTGGCTCCTGCACCCCTGGACCAATTTTACCCAAACTGGCCACATACCTACATTGGGCTTGTGTGACGGCCATGGCAGGGGTCCCAATGCCCATTTGGGGCTGTATGCCCCAAAAAAGGGTCGCAAAGTGCCCCCATGGGAGAAAATGCCAGAATCAGCATTAGTGCACACACACGTTGGCATTCGAAGATGAAGCCACTTTGAACTACGACTCCCAGCATGGCTCATGGCACCAAGTGGGCAGCAGCCATGCTGGGAGTCATGGACCTTCATTTCTGAGGGGCATATCTTCCTATCTATGGGTGGCAGGCCACCCCATGCCACAGTCCTAAAGAAACACCAGAGCCAGGCTGCGGCCTACACAGTAACCATGGTGATGACAAGACCTGCCGCCGAGTCCTCCCCCTGTCTATGAGGTGAAGGATGAGAAGGTCAGCCCCTCCCCCGCCTTCCCTCCGCCTCCTGACAGGCAACATGCCGGCCTCTTCTGTTGCCATGTGAAGCACCCACCACTTGCAGCGGGGCAGGGAGAACCAGGCTAAGGGAGAACAGCAGCCGGGTGGGAGGTCGCCTGAGGCAGGGGGAGCAGGAGATGAGCAGTGGGGGGCGAAGGCAGTGAGGTGGTGGCAACGGTGGCAGACTGGCGGGATGTTCCTCCCTGGAGGCAGTGGTGGTAGCAGTAGGAAAAGCAGTGTTGGAGCCACCGCGGAAGGGAGCCGCTTTGCCGGGCAGCGAGCAGCGACAAGGGGTGGTGGCGGATGGGGTGGCAGCAGAAATGATGCGACCAGTGAGCAACAACCTGAGCAACACCGGGTACTCTGCTAGTGAGTCTATAATGTCTGAAGAGGGCTTGCATGATTGCTTGCATCAAATTTGAATTTCTGATTGTAGTCGGCATGCCTGGGAATATAAAACAGAAAGTGATATGTACCATTTGATTCCTAGCAAATGGTACATTTTAGCTATTCACTTTTGCAGAATTATGAGATCTCTCATCCACACACCCTAAATAAAGGCAAAGATGTTTATTGTACTTTCCTAAAATGAGCTTTACATACTTCAGGGTTGAGACAGAGACTTAGGACAATGCTTCCTAATCAGTGTTTGCTCCTATCTTTGAATTAAAAACAAACAAACCCACACAAATATTTTATATGAAAAATAATGGGGAAATGCATATAAACACCATCATTTTCTGCTTTTAGTGTTTTTCTCAAGATTTTATTCAGTTTAATGACTACAATTTGTTTCAAAGCAGAATGCTTTCAGAATTACACAGATCTTGCTCATACTTCCAGATGTACACAGACACTCAGCTTTCAAAAGCATTTATGATATTAAATGCCCTTAATCAGTTTAACAGTGGCTGTAATTTTAGCATAAGAAGCCCTGTCTTTTTCTTAACTCCTGCCTGATAGCCCATTAAAGGCTGCAGAAAGCATTCCAAATTCCCGAGGAAAAATCCTGGCATGTTACACAGAAAGCCTCACGAAAATCCATCCTTATAAATCCACTCCTTGAAAAATTCTAAATGCTCCATACTTTGAAAAGTGAGGTGTCCCATTACCCCCTCCCCCTCTGCCCAGATATCTTCTGCATATGGCATTTATGTGAATCTGGCTGCCCCATATGAAAGGGATACAGATGCACAGTTAGGAATGCGGCTACCACAAGAAGCAGATGCCAGGTAGGAAAGGTGTTGGAGTGTACATTGTACCTTACAATCAGTCTGCCTTATGAGCCTGTGGCCAGTCCCATGATTCCAGCCCTGTTAGTAAGTTTCATCAGCAAAAAGTGTTGGGTCAGACCTAGTTGCCTTGTGCTGTAAAGTAAAGGGGTAGCTCACATAAACACAGTCCTGTGCACATATCATTTCCCCACACTGCAGCAAATTTTGAATTCGATCTGGATCAAGGCTCATGCCATTTCAGAAAACACCCTCCAGTCCTAGGCCCCTTAAGTATGGGGTGCCGCAGGGCTTGGGGCTCTCTCCTCTCCTATTTAACAGCTACATGAAGCCGCTGGGCGAGATCATTCGTTCCCATGGGGCGCGGTACCATCAGTACGCGGATGACACCCAAGTGTTCATCTCAGCCCGTGGGGACCCCAGTGATGTGATCAAAGTCCTGTCTGAATGCCTGGAGGCCGTTGGGGTCTGGATGGGGGGGGCAACGGGCTTCAACTGAACCCTAGCAAGACTGAGTGGCTATGGGTTGGGGGTCTGGGATTATCCAGAGAGTTACCACCTCTGGTCTTGGATGGGGCAGTTCTGCCCCAGACAGATCCGGTGTGCAACTTGGGGGTCCTCTTGGACTCACAGCTGCTGCTGGAAGAGCAGGTGGCAGCTGTGGCCAGGAAGGTTTTTGCTCAACTTTGAGTAATCCACCAGTTGTGCCCGCTCTTGGACTGGGACTCCTCATGGTCACTCGTGCTCTGGTCACCTCCAGACTAGGTTACTGCAATGCACTCTACATGGGGCTGCCCTTCATGACCATTCGGAGGCTACAGCTGATGCAGAATGCGGCTGCCCGGGTGGTGATGGGGTTTGGGTGTTATGCCTGTGCCTCCCCACTACTCCGGGAGCTGCGCTGGTTACCAATTTGCCTCCGGGTGCAATTCAAGGTGCTGGTTTTGACATTTAAACCCCTATATGGCAGTGGGCCAGGTTACCTGAGAGACCGCATCGTCCCAAGAGTGTCTGCCTGTCTAAACAGAGCAGACTGGAGGGGCTCCCTAGTTGTGCCTCCAGCTAGAGGGGCTTGCCTCTCTGGAACACAAAGAAGGGCCTTCTCCATGTCCGCACCAGCCCTCTGGAACCTCCTTCCAACAGAATTGAGGCTACAGACAGAATTGCTGCCTTTCAGGAAAGGTTTGAAGACCTGGCTGGCAGGGCAGGTGTGGGGCCCTAATGGGAATACGGCCCCGGCCTGTTGGCTCATCTCCAGCTAGAGTCCATTTGGTGCCCTTCTTCTGTGTTTTTGTATTCCTCCCTTCCCTTTTAGTTTAGTTTTTAGTTTCTAGTTTTAAATGGGGTGGGAGTAGAAGGGTGGATAGATGGGTGGATGACGGGTTTTTTAACCTGTTTTTGTCTGAGTGGGTGGCATAAAAATTGAAATAAATAAATAAATCTGAGAACAATAGCATCTGAAAGGAGCTGCAGTGGCTCAGTGGATAAGACGCTCACCTTGTTAACTGGATGGCCGGCAAGTTGGCAGTTTGAAACCTGGGTACTGCATGACGGATTGAGCGTCTGTCTCTGTCCCAGCTCTTGGGGACATGAAAGGAGACTCATTTGGGTTTTCCCTGAGCAGTTTCTCTCCCACAAAAATCCTTTCAACCCAGAATGATTTCTGACATGAAATCTGACATCTGGGTGTTTGGAGATTGGACAAAGTGGAGAAAGCCCCATAAATGTGAATTTGTCATGTGGCTTGGAGGTTATATGAATGACATGGATCCTTTTCACATTATGTAGAAACTAAAGCTCTGCCATAAAGTCCAAGAAAAATAGTGCTTGTCAATGTCCACCCTGAGACTCACGCAAGAGCCTTTTCCTAGCTTATGTGAATGCTAATAAAATGCTTACTAGAATGTCTCAACATTTTATCACCATATTTAAACTTTTTTTTTTAAAAAAAAGGACTGATCATATTGAAACTGATCCCTATTAACTTAAATATAGGCTAATATATATCAGATTCATTAAAAAACTATTACACCTAGAGCCACCTCAAAGACTGTGATATTTTTGAATCTCAATCAGGCATACCCTGGTAACAGCAACCTTGTGTTGCCGGCTAATCTGTCTCATATTAGGTCAGGTGAAAGGAACTACAGAATAAACTCACCAAAAGATGCCTTCATTTTGGCACTTTAACATCAGGCCTGGACACAAGAAGGAGAAGGCACCTACTGATAAAACTGCTTGAATAAAACATCTCTCTTTTTTAGGTCATTCTTTTTATTCATGTACAGTGGAACTCCCGATAACATCCAAACGTGGTTCCACAAGTCTGGACGTTAACCGGATTTGGACGTTATGCAGACCACCAGCAGATATCGCTTTTTAAAAAGCCACTTTCCCCCAAACCAAGCCCTGCTCCGGCTTGGTTTGGGGAAAAGCAGATGCTCCCCTGCAGCCCCTCCGGGCAGGGAGCCAGTGAAGCGTGTGGCTCACTCCCTGCCCAGAGGAGCCCGGGGGGGGGTCTGCACTCCCCCGCTGCACCACTGGAAAGGGAGCCGGCAATGTGCTTTGCCTGGAGGGTCCTCAGGAGAACGCTGATTTGTTTGTGGGAGGACGTGCGGCTTGCTTGGTGGGTGGACTGCCGGCTTGCTTGGTGGGTGGAAACACTAGGTAGCGCCTCCCCACCCCAAACAAATTGGCGGTCCAAGTGGCGGACCACCGGCTTGCTTGGAGCAGCAGCAGCGGGTGGGTCTGCATGCACACACCACCATGGATCGGTACTCACCCGGCCGCTGCTGTAACACGCACCCTTCCACTTCCCGGAGTGACTGGCTCCTGGCTGGCATCAGGGGTGGGGTGAATCGGTGCTCACACATGGGCACTGTAAAACACGCCCTTCTACTTTCAGGAGTGGAAGGGTGTGTTTTACAGCGCCCATGTGTGAGCACCGATCCACCCCACCCCTGCTGCTGGCCAGGAGCCGGTCACTCCGGGAAGTGGAAGGGTGCGTGTTACAGCAGCAGCTGGGTGAGTACTGATCCATGGTGGTGGGTGCGTGCAGACCCACCCCCTGGGGGAGAAGCAGCCACAAGCTTGGCCAGTTCTCCCACCAGAGGGTATGCGCAGACAACTCCAGACAACGTCTAAACAACTCTATCTGGTCCATCAATTTCCTGAAAATTGATGGACATTGTCCAGATATGACGTTATCAGGATCAGACGTTATCAGGAGTTCCACTGTATTAGCTATTTTTAAAGAAACAGCTTTTCCTCCAATGAACTTGGAGATTCTCGCTATTTCAATTTCACAATAATCCTTTAAGGGAGATCAGGGTGGAAAAGAAGGTTAACCAGGATGTTTCATGGTTCAGTGGGGACTAGAATGTGGATCTTCCTGCTTCCAGCCCAAAGATTTATACTACACCAGTGGTTCCCAATGTGAGGCACACGCCCCACAGGGGGATTTACATTCCCAGAAGCCTAAGTCAGTGCATTGTCTGATCAGTGCTTTGGGTAATTGACTTGGACTTCTGGGAATTGAAGTTCATAAATCAAAGGTTTGGAAACACTTCTCTATATTGTCCCTCCTCCAACAGTTAAAAATCTTGTTGAATAAATTATTCTGGATTTCACCTGACCATCTGCAACTCACCAAGAATTAGTATCATTGTCAAAAAAAGCAGGTGCGCTCCTGGATCAAAACTGGAACTCTTGAGTTGCCAGCAGTCTCCTCCTGCTGGCTACATCCCCATCTTTACTGCAAGCATAATTTACTTAATAGGATGTTGGCCAAAGTTCAAAATGTCTTACACAAAATTACCAAGAAATGTGTTTCCAGGGCCAGAGCTGTTGACCTTTGGAAAGAGGGTAATGTGAGGTATCTTCTAGAAAAGCCATGAGGCACATTTCCTAGGAGATGATGGTGCCTTTGATACTAGTGATCCAGTTATGGGTATTATGTTCCTATATCCATTTTTTCTTTATAAAAGGTTTTGCACAAATTATTCTTATGCTTCAAATGTCAGTAAGTCTACAACCAAAACAATTGTGCCTCTGTGGTGTCCCTTTTTAAAACCTTCATCTTGGTGATAAAAATGTAAGACCTCAGTGGAGCTTGAAAGATTTCTTTGTGAAAGAGAAATTTAATAACCTTGCTGTGCATAGACCAGGTGCTCCCTGCTAACAAGCACTGGTGACAGAATGATGCTTCATTGTGACAATGGCATCTCCAGGGTATTTGATTGCACTCAAAATGTTCTCCAGATGCGACATCTTCCAGGATTACCAAATATCGGATCAAGCTATATAATTTTATTACCAGGCTGGGTTAAGCTTCAAGAAGGGCAGTACTCAGGAATATTTGGAAACACAGTACCCTTGATGTTCAATGTGGGAAAATTTCAAGGTGTTTAATGGCTTCATAAAATGGCACACTTTTGTCTCACCCTATAAGCTGAGTAGTAAATCCTTCAATTACCGCTGTTGTAAAATGTAGTAACGGAAACCCCAATCTGTACTATATGATACCCCTGAGGTAAACTTTAAGGATAGTTTTTCATCAGAATGGCCACAGGAAAATTATTCATTATCAAAACAGACTGGGAAATATCTACCCAATCTTTAGCATTTTAAAATCTCATTCATTTCCATGAGGTTCTTAAAGCAATGCTTAACTTTTTCCTTAGCATAACCAATTATAATTACATATGTGTAACTCGGATGGGTTTGAGCTCATTAACATGGAGTATAACATTTCACCTCTTGTTTCCAATAAAAAAAAATATAAACAGTTTAACTGCATAAGTACTAAATAAAAGATGACATGTTAAATTTAAAAAATACTATATTTCCCCCACATATATTTCCACATGTCTAATACTAAAATCTGTCATATTATCCAAAATATGTTAAGAGGGAAAGGAAGAAAAGTATATACAATAAAACAAAAGTTAAAATAATAAGTACATTTGAGAATCTTGATCCACTGTTCTACATAAATTTAATAAATGTGGTTATTTTAAATCACTTAAACAAAGTGACAATTTCTTGTGTTTTAAGTTAGTATTTATTTAATAGATTTCTACATACCCTTTTCACTGCAGAAAACAAGAAAACAGCTGAAAATTAAACATAAAATAAAAGTGAAATTAGACATAAAAATTACTTAAGGGACTGTGGTGGCTTAGTGGTTAAGACACTGAATTTGATGACTGGAAGGTCAACAGTTCAAAACCTGAGTACTACATGATGGAGTGAGCTCCTGTCTCTGTCCCAGTTCCTACCAACCTAGCAGTTTGAAAGCAAGAGATTGCAAGTAGTTAAATAGGTACCACTTTGGTAGGAAAGTAAACAGTCAGTACACTCCAGTGTCTAGTCATGCCTGCCACATGTCCACGGAAACGTCTGCAAATGCAGGCAGTACTGGCTCTTTGGCTGTAAACAGAGATGAGCACTGAACCCTAGAGTCAGATACGATTGGCTTTTGAGCAAGGGTGACCTTTACCTTTACCTAAATTACTTAAACAATAATACAGTAAAAACATACTGACAAGTTGGGGGGGGGGAGAGAATACATCACTTGCTTGGATTGAATGCCTCTTTCTATTGCACCCCAGATATTTGCCTGCAGAGGGAGGTGTCATCAGAAAGCCCTCTCTCCTGTTGTCACTAAATGTGCCCCTGAGAGTGGAAAACCCTGAGAGAAGGGCCTGAGCAGGTTGATACAGGGATGCTGTTTTTCTGAAAGCTATCAAGGAAATGCCTGACAGAATGAAGAATTAAGGTGGGGGAAGGGTTACTATGCCAAAGGCGATTTTTTTTAAAAAAAGGAAAGGTATTTTACCACAGCTAATCCTTATTTAAAATATTCAAGAATCAGAAAGTGGACATTGAAGAACAAATAATATATCAGTTTAGGTTTAAAACACCTGACTGTGAAGTCCTGAGAAGTATATTTCACAGTCTTACATCCTTAGCAGTCTAGAATGAGGAATACACAGAAAGACTGTGGTATACCTCGAAGACTGTGGTATACCCTGGTAACAGCAACCTTTTGTTGCCAGCTAATCTTACTCACACTAGGTCAGGCGAAAGGAACTGCAGAATGAACTCATCAAAAGGTGCCATCATTTTGGCAGTTTCACATCTAGATAGGGGAAAAGCCTAGAACGAGGATCAAACTGCCTATTATATTAATTGCGTACCCACACCAAAGATCACAGATGCAGAATCAAGAGGACAACCTTCGCTCATGGGAATAGGTTTCGTACTTCTGATTCCACACTTCTTTCCCTCGTTGTCACAATTGCTTCCAGCTACTGCTTAAGATGCTGACTGGGAGGTGGCAGGTCAGCAGTTTGATACCTGAATACTGCAGGATGGAATGAGTCCCATCTTTGTCCCAGCTCCTGCCAACCTACTACTGTAGTTCAAAAGCAAGAAACTGCAAGTAGATAAATAGGGACCACTTTGGTGGAAAGGTAAACGGCATTCCATGCGCTCCAGTGTCTAGTCATGCCTGCCACATGACCACAGAAACGTCTGCAGAAGCAGACAGCACTGGCTCTTTGGCTATGAAACAGAGATGAGCACTGAAGTCTAGAGTCGGATACAACTGGCTTTCGAGCAAGGGTGACCTTTATCTTTTTACCTTTACCTTATTGCTTCTAAAACCCAAGTTATAACTTGCATGGGTCCAGTGCAAATTGCCATTGCAGCAATTTGATGTGACTTCAACTCGAATTTAAAGAGTCAAAATACTGCCTTTGTTAGTTTGGCAAGGTGCTTAGAATGTGCTGCTTGCTAGAACCTGCTAGAGCAAGGACTTCACAAATCCCTGGGATTCCTTAAAGTTCCTAGAAAACCTCAGATCCCACAGGGTGGAGCCATGGCAGTAGAACTGCTCTAATTGTGCCAGGTGTAGCTAATATACTCCACACAGCTGGGCTTTCTCGCTCCCATGGAGGCCTGTGTACATCTATTGCATTCCTCTTCCAAAACATCCACACTTAATACATGGCCAGTTGACTGAAGAAATTTGCATTCCCTTAAGGCAGGTGTGAGGCTGTGCTGCCACTTCCTACACATGGATCCCTACAATATCATTCAAATAGCAAAGTTACATAGAAATCACAATTGAAACCTAGTTGTGAGGGCCTAACCCATAGATTCTCAACCTGCGACCTGTGGGCTGGATATCCTCAATAATACAGAGAAAAACAAAAACACACCACCAGGGACAGATTAACTTGTATCACAGCTATGAAACTGTTACCATGCCTTGAGATAGAGGGGGACACACTGTAACAGTATAGAGGAAAATAACTATGTATTTCAAAAGAAAAAGATTCTGAGTAAAGAGATATCAAAGTTTAAAAGTTTAAAAACCTAATCAGGCAGACAAATCTGGCGAGGCAGTGCTCACATTCCAGCTCCACAAAGATTTCCTTATACTCCCAACCGTGGCAGCGTAGTCACGAGGCAGCCCCCTCCTTCCTCTCCTCCAGCCGCGGTTCAAAACTCGGGCTCGTCTTTAATTCTTTTTTAAAACATTTGGAGTCTAAACCACGACGATCCACACGTTGTTCCCCCTCTTCTTCCTCTTCCTCCAAACAGCACCAAAAAACCAACTCTATCCTTTCTACACAAGCCCGGTTTCGGCAGTACTTAGGTTTTGTTTTTAGAGAACCGCCGCCATTACTCAGCCCTCCTCCTTCTTCTTCCCATTCAATTTCCACAGCACTTACTGCGACTTTGGGATCACAGAACTCCGCAGAACTCCGCTTTGAACCGCTCTTTCATCCTCCGCCACTCTCGCGGCCACGCTCTTTTTATTCCAAGCCTCCAAACCTCCAAGTCAGTCTGTTCCAGGCTCCCGTCCGACCTCAGGTGCCTCAATCGGCGCGGCTTGCACCGTGTCTCTCTCACTGCCCAATCTTCAGATTCCGAGCACTTATGACTCCCTCTTGATACCAACAGCAGCCGGAGGATCACGGCTTACTTTTAAGTCTTTTTAAAAGGCTTTTTTTATTGCCGGTTTGTCATCAATTTAGAAGTTAGGCTACTTTTGCAGCGCGAGCAAAACAAAGTTCTTGTTACTCCACAGCCATCTTGGCCATGCCCCAGAACACAATCTCTAATCCAACTCCAATATACAGTTTTGAGATTGTAAATTGTAAACATGAGTGGGCTATTTCAGTTCAAGACCTTGTTGAGGGGCTCTGGCAGTTTAATCCCCCTCAGCTGTAGTTTCTATCCAGATTAGTGTCTTCGTCCATGTTTTTCTGTGTGCTTGCGCCCCTGCCTCATGCAAATTACAGGTACAGAGATTTCAAGTATGCTGTCTCTTACTTACTTGACTGAACCAAGATTGCAGTGGATTAACTAAATCCTGGTAAATGGACAAGTGTTTCTATTGATTTAAGCACCTTGTGAGACAGAAATCCTGTCTCTATCCGGACCACTTTTGACCAAAAGAAAGGTTTGCATTATGGCATGCTTCCTTAGAGGGGGAAAGACTGTCAGCATCATGGGGAAAAAATCTAGGCATGTGAAAACACTGAAACACACAATCCTCCTCTAGTAATCTGTAGTGGCACAGCTGAAAGATGAAACTACTGCCTTCCTGAAATCCTTAATCATTAGGTCTGTGCAACTTGCTTGATTGAATCCTGAATCCTAAACTGAATCAAACAAATTCATATCCATTCATTCAGGTCCAAGCTGGATCAGAGGCCCAAATCAGATTGGATTGGTATGAAGCTCAGAGATCTAGAAATGAAAAACAGATCGTGACATTTTATTTTATATTATTTTATAAAGAAACCAGGCAGTGCATCTCCAAAATGCTGCAAAACCGCTGTACAAAAGGAAAATGGCAGAATGAGGAGAGGACATTTTCTCCAGTCTTCCCACAGGGCCATAATTTTACTTTTCTTTTTTTCCCCATTCTTCATTCTTACTCTCCAGGCAAGTGAAGTAGGTGCCCCCCAAGTTTTTGTTTTGTTGACAAACTACAGTAATTCAGAACAGACAAACAAACAAACCTTTGCTGATTTTTATTAGCCGAATACCCCTTCCCAAGAGCTTTCCAACTGTTGTCTAGCCTTTAAAAAGGTCTGATAAATATCTGAAGCTTTTTTCCCCACCTGTCAGCTCTATAATATTAACTAGCATATTTTGCCCAGCGGTGCTGGGCTTTTTAAAATTGTGTTGGATAGTAAAGGGTTTCTTTTTTTTCTTGAACAAATGGTGCTGGGCTGTTTTAAATGGTGTTGAAAAGTTTTATGATTTTGTGGCTTTGAGGCACTGTGTCCGCCTGCGACGGACTTGCGCTCCCAGTGTGTGTTTTATTTTTATTTTTTGCACGCCGGCTTCCTCATTGCCAGGCTCTTTAAAATGGTTTTGGCAGGTTTTTGTTTTATGTTTATGCAAATGAGGTTAGTTTTTAATTTTGGATTTTTAAATATTTATTTTTACACATTTTTTATTTTTTGGTTTTGGTTTTTTGGTTTTTCAAAAGAGGAAAGGATGATAAAATATTTTATAATTATTGTATTTAACCAAATAATGTGTTACTATGTGTTTTTTTTAAAATAGTTGTGCTTTGGATAATTTTTAAAATGTGTAAGAATATGTTTTTTTTTAAAAAAATCAATGTTTCCATACTGTGTTTAGATGTTTTGTTTTGTTTGTTTTTTTGAGTGAAAAGTTTTTTCTGGTGTTTTTTCTGTATTTTTTGTGATTAGTGTGAATATTTTTTAATGTTTTGATAACTTATTTGATTAATTTGGGAATTAATCTGATTATTTTTAATATTTTAGAATGTTTTTTTCTCTTGTAGCCTCTGGGTGGGGGTGGTGAGCTTTTCTTCTACTTTACCATTGTCCTCTACTGTCCTCTGGGTGTCACTTCTTCTTCCGGTGAGTATTTTCATTATTTTCTCAGTTGAGTTCCAGCCGTCATGGAGTGAAGACGTCTCCTGGTAAGCTCTCTGGTTGTTGTTTTTTTTTTTTTGGGGGGGGTGTTTTGGGTTTTTGTGTGTGGGGGTATCTGTGATGTTTTGTATTTACTTTTTGGTTGTTTTTGTGTTTCTTTTTGACTGTTTTCTGACTGTTTTTGGATGTTTTTGTGTGTACTTTTTTTTGGGGGGGGCGGGGCTTTTTTTTCATGGGTCAGGCTCGATCCCTGGCCTGTGGAAAGAAAAAGGGCGAGGGGGGTGTCTTTTTTTCCCCACAGGCCAGGCCCGATGGCTGGCCCGTTGAAAGTAAGAGCAGTGGCGGCAGGGGGTGGGTTCTTTTTATCACGCTCCGGCTGGCCTGTCGAAAGGAAGGGCAGTGGCGGTGGGGGTGTTTTTTTCATGCGCCGGCTGGCCCGTTGAAAGGAAGGGCAGCGGTGGCGGCAGGGGTTCTTTTTTTTTGCACGCCGGCTGGCCCGTCGAAAGGAAGGGCAGCAGCGGCGGGGGGGTCATTTATTTTTTGCGCGCCGGCTGCCTCAGCGTTCTGCACGCTCATGGCGCACAGGATGCTGGGGCTTGTAGTTTGGTGTGTGCGATTTTGGTTACTGCAGTGGGTTTTTCCTGCGGCTTATTTTTGATTGGCCGCGGCGCGTTTCCGAACGTTCCCTTTGCCGCGCCGCTCAGCCTGATTGGCTCTGGTGCGGCATGGAGCAAGGAACGTTGGGAATTGAAGTTCCCTTTTTTTGTTTGCATCCGGGAGGCTCCTGCCCCCCTGGTGGTAATTTCAACCCGACAGTTACCTGCGAACCCCATTCGGGCGAGTGCACGGAGGCTCGGACGGGGCTAGTGGGGCCTGGTGCAACATCCTTTGTCACATTCCAATGGTTAACGCACCATTTTATAGGTATAGATGGGACGTATATTGAGACTCACTTGAGAAGGCCTTGATACTGGGAAAGATGGAAAACAAAGGAGAAGGGGCGGCAGCAGATGAGGTGGCTATAGGGCATTGTTGACGTAGATCTGTGTGGGCTACGAAGAATGGCAGAGGACAGAGGAGCCTGGTGTGCGTTGATCCATGTGGTGGCAAAGGGTCAGACTTGACTGTGCGATGGAACAACAACATATTACTTAAAGTCTCATACAACTCTCAAAAATATCATGTATCAGTTCCCTTTTAGTAAACATAAGGGAACAATGTAGTCTAAAACAAAGGAATCGATTTTAATGGCTGGCCAGGGTTGGTTCTTGATATAAATGTTTAAGGAAGAACCATGGGTCATCTAGCATTCCTATTGTTTACTACCTGATCTAATGCAGCCAATTGCATTGCCAGCCATGATGGGCCTTCCATATAGTAAAAACAAAACAAAACACACACACACCAAATATTGGTCCTAATAAAAAGATATGTGCATTCACCTGCTGAAGAGGTATTGTTCTCTGTCTACAAAAGCAAAAGCCCCAAAATGAATAATGGAGGAGGTAGATCAAAGAGTAATGTGTCCACCCCTTTTGACTTCTCACTAGGAAAACCTTGGGGTTGAAATCTCTGGCTGAGCCTTAGATCCAGGAACAGCCCCTGGCAAGTCAATATCAGTCAACTTTTCTATAAAGC
Organism: Bradypodion ventrale; assembly: GCA_035047345.1. Taxonomy (NCBI): domain Eukaryota; kingdom Metazoa; phylum Chordata; class Lepidosauria; order Squamata; family Chamaeleonidae; genus Bradypodion; species Bradypodion ventrale. The sequence goes on along the minus strand of JAWDJE010000003.1, from coordinate 261,278,556 downwards.
AAGAATGTTAATGACCTGCTTTTGAGCCAACAGATACCTCACCAGTAACTTAGTCTTTGAAAGCACAGACCATGTACATTTAAAAGATCCAAAAAGTAAATGGTGAATCAAAATGAGTTGAAAGGCAGACAACATCTGCTGGCAAAGATCAGATGCTTTAATCTTACCTCTCTTGTGTGTGCAAACAAAAGAAGGGATAGACAACGATCCTCAAAAATCTGAGTGGGCTTCCAGGGGAGAGACCAAAGAACCGTTTAATCAAAGTCATTGCTAAAACAAATATGCCACATGTACCTCACTTATTTCTGAAGTTCTACTGCAACCTTTATACAGCTACACAAACACAGCTTTTCTTCTTATAAGATTTCAATCTATGACAAAGTGGAAGCTCAATTAAGATTAAATGAAATCTCCTTTTTCCTGGTACCCTCTCTATGCCAAGTGCTCTACACTGTACATGACCATTCTTGACATAGCTGTGCCTCACATGTGGCTATTCAACAGCCTACCACACACACACACACGCTCTCCAGAACCTTGGAGGAAAAGTTTAAGTCTTTGCTGAAAGTGCCTTTAGAAGGTTCAAGTAACTAGAGAGAGGTGGTTTTGCAGAATATCTATCTCCACTGAAAAATGGGACCTCTGTCTATGACGGGTCCTGTCACAGGAACAATTCACCAAAAATCCAGAGCTCATTTCCTTGTGCAAATAAATTCCACTGTAGAGAAACTGTCCATTTCAGACTTTGGTTGGGTTGAGTTTTTTCTGCTTCTTTAATGTTACAAGAGGATTAGAGATAGAGATAGATACACATACCCCACCCAACCCCCCATTTCAATTTACACACGATTACATCAAGCAGTTTATTTTGCTTCAAAAGACACACACATAATTTTTTCAAATCAGTCACAAAACCAGTAGAGCCCATCATGGAAACAGGGGAAAAAATATAACAGGGTGAGTTGCAGAAGTCAGAGGATGAGATATTTCAAAAAGACATTATTTTTAGAGTGGAAAATCAAATTTTGCTGCTTTTTATTCACTTTACTGTAATACCCTTCAGTAAAGCCTGCTGAATGTATCCTCATATTATTATTATTATTATTATTATTATTATTATTATTATTATTATTATTATTATTATTATTATTATTATTATTATTATTATTATTATTAATTTGGATTTATATGCCGCCCACTCGCAGATACGACTCAGGGCAGCTAACAACAATATCCCATCCAATCTTAACCTATAAAACCAAGTGTTCACCGTTGGAACTGGCTATAGGTTGCTATGCATCGCCCTACTGACCCGCACCCACCCTTCGTGCGCACGGCCGAATTGCCTACGCAGGTCAACGAAGGATTTAAAAATCCGGCACGGGGGCCTCAGCCCCACAAACGGCAAGAAAGGGAAAAAACTTCACTTCCCAACATTCCTTGCGCTGCGCCGCGCCAGAGCCAATCACGCTGAGAGGCTCTCGCACGGCGCAGCGTTCGGACACGCGCCGCAGCCAATCGCAACAAAAGCATTTTAAAAAAACCCAGCAAAAACACAAAGCACCAACTGATAACTACAAGCCCCAGCGTCCTGCGCGCCCACGCAGAACGCTGAGGAAAACAGCGCCCGGAAAATTAAAAAGAAAAACAGCTCACAGGCAAGCAAACAGCAGCCGGCTTTCTTTTACTCACCCACGGTGCCTGAAGCTCCCGAATGGAGTTTCCCCTTTAACATCAGTGGGAGGGGGTGGCGATCCCCCTCTCCGCTGCCTACCCTAGTGTTGGGAGGTTTGTGGGGATAAAATGACTATATTGCCCCAACCCATCTGGAAACAAAAGATGAGGCAGAGAGGATCGATCCCCCACCACCCCTCCTTAAAAAAACTCCGTCTTTTCTTCTCTTTAAAAACGGAGTTGTTTTAAGGAGGGGGGGGTGGGGGATCGTTCCTTTCTGCCTGTTCCTCTGTGTCCAGAAGTGTTGGGCCGATATACACCTTTTATCCCAACAAAAAACCCCAAAACTAGGGTAGCCAGTGGGGAGGGGGATCGCAGCCCCCACCCACTGATATTAAAGGGGAAAAACGATCTACTTTCACGATTCCACAAAAACAAAGCACAACTCCACAAACACAAAGCACCATAACACACTACAGCTCCCCTCCCAACCACCTAGCCCACCCTTCCTTACCCCCAATGACCATGCCCCCATCCCCACCATGGGCCGCCAGCATAGATATTCCAACGAGTCCGGCCAGCGAAACAACCCCCAGCCTACCACCACATGGTATTTCCATGGGCCACCCAGCCACCGAGCCCGGCCCACAGAAATACCCACACCAAAAACACAAACAACAACATTAAAAAAAACAAAAACAATACTAAACATAAAAATTACAAAGAAAATCTTCCACAAACAATCCAAAAAAACAAGGACAAAAACAACCCCCACCCCCCAAAAATCACAACAAAACCACCCCTAACAAAACAGAGATCACAACTTACCAAGACACGTGCAGCCTCACCGACAATCAGAATTGAAATAAGAAAAGAACAGGAAGAATACACAGGCCAGGACAAAGTCAACATTAAAACATTACGCAACAGCACCACCAAGTGGCCACAGGAAAAATTACACTCAATGAATTCAAATTGATCTCCAACAATCAACACAAAACATACACTTACACATTTTTAAAAAAATCTTATCCAAAGTACACCTATCACCAAAAACCACAGAGGAAAACATTATTTTTACAAATGCAATTATTGGGAAAAAAATATATCAACCTTTTCTCTTTTTAAATAACAGTTTAAAACACTACCTACGTATAAAAAAACAATATTTTTTTAAAATAACATAACTAATTTAAATACACATACAACAAAAATCATCCAAAACCATTTCTCATATTTTTTTAAAAAGAAAACCCCCAAAAAAGCCCGGCAACGCCGGGCAACCCTTGCTAGTACAATATAAAACAAGATATAATTAGCATACACTAGAGAACAAGATACAATTAGCAGAATATAATTAGCAGTGTGGTGGCCAGAGTCCTCTCTTGCCACTCGCCCTCTGCGGCTGCAGGGCTTTTCAACCTCCAGCCAGGTGGAAAAGGGCCAGAGGTCTTACAGGGCGGTGGCCAGAGTCCTATCTTGCCGCTCGCCCTCCGCAGCTGCAGGGCTTTTCAACCTCCAGCCAAGTGGGAAAGAGCCAGAGGTCTTGCAGGACGGTGGCCAGAGTCCTCTCTTGCCGCTTGCCCTCCGTGGCTGCAGGGCTTTTCAACCTCTGGCCAGGTGGAAAAGGGCCCGAGGTCTTGCAGGGCAGTTTAATTTAACATCTGCTTTTGACAACTTACCTTATGATATTTGTTGCCCATTTATCATCTTAATGGTTAATCTTGTGTCTTGGCATGTATGAGATTTAAGTTTTATCTCCATAAGCATTTTTCTTTCCCATGTACAGATCAAGGATTTCACATTCTTTGCTTGAAATAATGCCCAACCTCAAGGAGCAATGCAAGTTTATATATATTTTTTATTATGTTCAAGTCCTCTTGAAGTGTTGATTGCATCATATGGCTTTCATTTTCCTTTGTACTCTGATGATATTCAGACCTGTGGTACTCTAACCTTTCCTACTGAGGTCAGTAACTGTATCTTTGAGTGTCTAACAGCTGTCTCCTGCTGAATGTATTATAATTTTTTGACATTAAACACAGACAATTTAGAATGTTTGTTAATTGACATTGACAGTTTTCATTGTACGTTTGGGTCATATTTCACAGAATGTGTTCAATAAGTCCTACTAGGAATCTTAGCAATGTTTCTGCCATCAAATATGCTTTTATCTAAACCAGGAGTTCTCAACCTTTTTAAGCCGGGGGCCGGGTCATGCTCCCTCAGACAACTTCAGCAGCTGGACAGCCATTTTGCCCTTCCTCCACCACATGACACTTTCTGGTGTGGTGGGGAAGTGGGGGAGGGGGCACATGAAATGGTGCCATGGGCTGCATCCAGCCTGTGGGCCACAGGTTGAGAATCCCTGATCTAAACCTTATTTTCCTCTTCCCCCATCCAGAAACACCATAATTTCACTAAGAAATATTACAAATATTCCATGCATAAGCCCATTAGAAAAACAAAATCACTCATGAACCTTATTGTGCCTTCATTGGGTTAGTTTTCATTCTTTTAGTCTGTGTCTGTGCTGTGCATGTCCCAGGACTGAGTAGATTGGAACCATAATTAACTGGACACACTCCAAGCTATTCACACCCAATGACCTTCCAGACTAAGTCAGTGGGCACTCTTAGACAAGCTAGGCTAGTGACAGGGGACATTATGGAACATCTAACACACTCTTTTCCTTCTGTGTTCTTGCACCTCCTAGAAATAGTTCCCCAGAGGATATTTCTGTTTGAATTGGGGGAGTAAGGAGAGCAGGAGGCCAAGTTCAAATTGGGTTGTTTAGGCTTGTATCAAGGGAACTTTGAAAAAAATTTCACTCGGGTGCTTTTATATCTGTCACTGCCAGAAGGTAGACAAAGAATAAAGTGTATGTTTCCCAGTGGTGGGAGGGAGGGAGGGAGGGAGAGAGCTGGTGATATTTTGCCTCCACAAATAGGTCAAAATGGCCATTGAAGAGGCACCAAGAGACCGTACATAGCAGCTTCTGCCAATACACCTGCCTATTACCACCGTTCCTGGGCCTCCGGATTTCCTGAGTAAAGCCAAGAGGCAACTCCCAGGTGACCACAGTGAAGCCCAAGTTGCAATATAAACGAGAGGTAATAAATCCTCTGTCTCTTGTCTGTGCCTTGGAAAGAGGCCAGAGTGTTGCAATGGCTCTCAGGTGTTGGAGTGGCTGGCTGCAAGGAAGACACATGAGACAATCGTGCGGTGAAGTCCAGTTCCGACCTGGGTCGGGTGGCATACATTTATTACCCTGCCTTGGGGTAATGCGCGCCTAGGATGCGCGTGACCCCCTAATACGGAAGGCTTAGTACGTGACTTCTTCCAGTGGCCCAGCTGCCATGCCGGTTCTTAGGAAGGTACCTAGGTGTTAATTGGACAACTTGCACCTGATTACCTTGGGTTGGCGAAACCTATTGTTCCTGCCCTAATCTCAGACTCCATGTGTACTGACTCCGGGTGCCTAATTCTTCTGCTGTCTAGTGCAGCTTGTTTGCCCAACCTAATCTGCAGCCAGAAGTGGAGGATTGTGTATTTACATTAGAGTCATCACCTTTGACTTTTGCCCTACTTCTGTCATAGCCATCAGCCAAGGCCTTATGAATTCCCCCCCCCCCCAAACTAGCTAACCAGCCCGAACCCCAATTGCCTTTCCAGCAAAGCCCGGTTGGTTCCCAGCTGTGTTTGAGCCGAGTGAACCCATTGGGAAAGGTTTGGCCAATTATTCATACGGGCAACCCACATTCCCCCTTCTTTTATTAGTTAAATCAGCCTGGCTGAGGGCATGGCAGATATAAGACATGATCTGCTTGGGCGTAACTGTCTCTCAGGGTCTCTGCCATGAGGTACATATTGACAAGAGTGAAGGAATGCACTGCGCAAAGCAGCAAAGCATAATCCCCACTGCTATGATGATGATTATGGTATGGTGTGCAGTCTGCACCCACCTCCAGGGAACCCATGACTAGCCCAATTATGTCTTCTTGACTGAGGTGCCAAGTTTGGTTACCTGGTCTTGGATTTTATGAGAGGTATCCTTCAGGTTGAGACAGCACATGTCCCAGACAGATTTGCAACCCAAATGGTGTCCAAGCAGCAAATAGTCAATTGCTGTGCAGCTGTCTAAGACCACATTCTCAGTTCAGCTTGCGCTCTGTTTAACATGGCAATGACTGATGAGGTGTAATTGACGGCTTTCACTGAGGGGGCTAACTTTCCCCCCAGTGATAGAAATGGTTTTCCTAAGGTAATCCTTAGCTAACCTGCAAAAGGGCCTCTCTGGCGATTATGCAAACCTTTCCTCACACATAGGGAGGTGCAATTGGCACAAATATAAGCAAACACAAAGTAATTAAAGGATTACAATAGCCAGGGATTTCTTCGGCTGCAAATGATCAACCTTTGTGTAGATATGGCCCAATTTGGCTACTTTCCCCCATCCATGGTGCAGACATGATCTCCTAGCAATAGGGAGTATCGGGGTGCCAGATGTGAGGTTAATATGCAATGGGGTGTGTGCAAAATTCACAATCTAGTTTATATGTCCCTTGGAAATCCCACCTTGAGCATTGAACAAAGGCAAAGAATTCAAAGATATGCAAAAACAATACAAGCAATAGCAAATAACGAAACATATACACAAAACATTCAGCTGCTTCTCTTGACACTGATTCTTGAAGTGGGGTTACATGTGGTGAAGCTATGAATTGTCCCAAATGTCCTTTGGTGTGGATTTTATTGTATAACTCAACATGTCCATTTGTAACTTGAAGAGTCTGTATTTGTGGCAGTCCAAGTTGGCATAAAGCAAGGTTGTGTGTTTAACTGAGCATGAGGTCCTTTGAAGTCCCAATTGGTGGGTAACATTGAGTGGCTTGTGTGTATGCGTGTGTGTGTCCATGTGCGTGTGTCCCAAATCCTTCCCCCTTGGGGTAAAAAGCATGCCAAAATCATCGTAAAATGGATGGCTTGTGTCATCTTTGGCTGATGTCTGCGCTTGGCTGTTGGCTCAGACCTGTTGGCATCACACCTCCTGGACTTCTAGAATTGGGGCCTGGTTCTGGCATCTGAGCCTGGTCTGGCTGGCCTCCAGAAATGGACCTGCAGAGGAGATAAAAGCTGGCTGCAGAAGCAGCCTTAGAAGTCCTGGGAGAAGAAGTCTGAGAGAGTTAGTTTTTGTAATTATAGGTAAATATCACCTTAGCTGAGGACTGGGGGGGCTTCCCCCCTTCTTTTAACTAAAAGAAAAGACAGTGTAGGTTAACTCATTCCACAACTGCTTGACCTGGCATTGTAAAAAGTACCATTTAGATGCAGAGCTTCCTGATTCCTGCTAGAAAGGTCTGCCAGAAAACAAGAATGTTAGATCAAGAAAGAAGGGATTCTAGTGAAGTCCTCCATGTCTTTAGGGAAAGCTGTGAATATTGAAAAAAATTCAGCAATTAGAATAGCATACTGACTATCTGTGACGATATTCAGTGGCTCCTGGGCGAATGTTTTTAAAGCAAGGTTCGCTGCTGCCAGCTCCGCTCCTTGTGCTGATTTCTGCAGAAGTGTCAGCAGCATTTTCCAAGCCTGTTCTTCATGCCAAGTGAGAACTCCATATGTTTTTCCCCCATTGGTGAATACTGTCTTGGCTCCCTGGAGGGGAGTCAAGGACTGCATGCCCTGCAATTTAACCATCTGAGTCTGAAGTGAGAGTAGCCTGGGGTCCTTTGGCAAGTGGTATGCCAGGCTATCTGTAACTCCTTCTAATGCTATTGACAGAGTGTCCCCCAATTGCATTAGCTGCTGTGTTTGCTCCTTATTGAAGGGCACTACTATTTTGGCCAAGTCGTGTCCTGAAATGTCCCTTGCTCTCAGCCTCCCCTTATGAATTACTGTGGCTACCAATTCCTGCAGAGGAACGATATTCCTGGAAGAGGTATCCAGTAGATACACCCATTCAACAATTTTCGCCCCCCACCCCGCTGGAGTCTATACCTAATGCCCCTGTGAACATGGTCCCTGTTTTAATAATGTACAGGTTTAGGATGGGGGTGTATGGCCCCTCGCTAATCCTGTCTACCCAGTGATGGATGAGAACGTGGTTCACTTCCTGGAGGGTTTGGTTAGCCTCTCTCGGAATGTGTATCCGATCGGCTGGCTGCTTTCCTTGGGTTAGCAGTGGAAAAAGTGGCTTTAAGAGATCTGTGTCTATTTTAAAATATGGCCTTGCCCAATTAATATTCCCTAAAATTTGCTGGAATTCTACTAGCATGACCGAATTCTTAATATTGATCTTAGGCAGCACTGGCACTGCAAAAGGGTTCAGCTCTCTGCACTTTCTTTTTTTCCCCCCACATGATTTATTTATTGACATTTCTTTTTTTTAATAATGATTTTTATTAAATTTTTTGACAGACATAAAGAAAAAGAATACAGTAACAATACAGTACAATAATAACTCAAAAATAACATCAATGCAATATTAACTCACATTCATAGAGGCTGGCACATAACAATACTTAAAGCTAATTATTTGCCATATAACCAACAATGTTAGATACCACAATATAGAATATTACACAATCAAACAATAAGAGCTTTCTGTGTTACCTCTATTATAGTTTTTTAATACTTACATATCACCCTGTGAATATATACAATGCCCGGAGAGTTTAGTTTCTATTTCAACTCCAAAAACTTCTTTGAGATGGTACAGGTCCTGAGTAATCATTTACCATGAGAGAATGCTCCACAAACGGTTTCCATATATTCCAAAACCTATTCTCTTTTAAGTTATCTCGTTTCACTTTAATCTCCCATGTCAATTTGTCGTTCAATGCTAGGCTCCACATTTCCTTATACCATTCTCCGATCTGTATATCTACATCATTTTTCCAATTTCTAGCTATGCATTGTCTACCAGTAGTTAATACAATTTCCATTAATTCTTTTTCCTCCTTATTCAAACCCAAACCTTCCACATTTGTTAAAAGAATGGTACCTGACTCCAACTTAACATTTTTACCCAATATTTCACCAAGCTCCCCTTCTATTCTTCCCCAAAAATCCCTTATTTTTTTACAACTCCACCACATATGTTCATATGTTCCATCAGTTTCTTTGCATCTCCAACATAACTTATCTCTTTTATTATCCATCTGATAAAGCCTTAGTGGTGTCAAGTACAACTGCAAAAGATCGGAGCAGCCAAGGGTTCAGCTCTCTGCACTTTCTCAGGAGCTATGACTAATCCTTTTTTTCCCCAGTGTGCTCTGGAGGTCGCAAAATACATCGTTGCCTAACTTGGGCGCTGCGATCAATATCCATGAAATGGCAGACTAAGACTTAGAAAGACAGACAAGCTAAAAAGAAAGTCTTAATGCGCAATGCTGTGGTGGAAAAAACATCAAAATGAAGAAACGATTTCATACAGTGTTACTCTAATGACAAGAGCATGCAGCAAATAAAAAGGTCATAGGATGAAAAAGTCAGAGGTTAGCTTCTTATCAGTTAATGAGAATGTAACGCTCCCTTGAGTTCCTGTTTCTGTGGAAAGAGATAGCAATCTTATCAGTGAAGAGTTAATTAACTAAGGAGGCTGTGGAAAAACACTACACAATTCACAAAGAGGTTGGAACTTAGTTCCAGGCATGTTATGACTGCAGGAAAACAAATTGCCTTTGAAATGTGGTGCTTAGGAGAGAAGTTTGCAAAAATCGAAGCGTTATTTAGGTAATGTAAAGGGATTAGGCATAGTTATATCAGAGCTGTGGCAATAAATCCAAGTCATTAGGCTTGTTCATAATGTAATGGATTAGTGACATTTTACTTTGATCAAGATTCTATTTAACTTCAAGTGCCAGTGCCATTCTTAATGCAAAATCTGAGCCTGTGATTTTGCCTGCTGAGAACCTCATTTTCAGGCAATCTGACTTTACCACATTCTTAAAACATTTAGACAAGACTAGACAAGACTTACTATTCATAACCAGTTATGAGAATCCCATTTTGTGAAGTTGAACAGGATTTTCTCTCTTCCCCTTTTTTTAGAGCACTCTTGCTGGGTGAGAAACTCAGAGACAATTTTTTAGGTTTGCTAGGCCGTAAAAATTGTCTCTTCCAGAGCAAGTCTCTTTAATGTAAATGAATCAATTTCTTCCCCATTTTTCACTCTCCAATTAGCTGTCTGCTTGGTACCAGTACTCATTGCTAAGCAGGCTTAAGAATGTGGAAGTTGCGGCTTAATTCTTTGAAGAGGTCAGCAGCCAGAAAAGAAACCTCCCTGGCACATTTAAAGGTAGGCTTGGCTGAGAGGGAGGGGGGGTCACCTTTGCCCCTTTTTTGGGCTAGAATTTCCCCCTCCTTCTTCCTCCTTCGTCCCTGGTGCTTATGCTGCTAAGCAGGCAGCCAGAAAACAAAAGTTTTTGCCCACCACTTTTTCTCATATTCTTTCTAGCCTGCTGCTTGAATGAATCAGGGCTGGGGTGACTTTTTTCCTCCCATTGAAAGCAATGTATCCAACCCATGAACAGAGTTAACTGTCACCTTCCTTATGATTTCTAGAACACAATACCTGGCATCTCACATTTAATGTTGCAACATTATAACACAACCATGCAAACACATCTGCAGTCACACTGGTGCACCATTCATTCATACACCACACATTCCAACTTTGGATCAAACGTTGGATATTCGCATTCCTCCCTGGGGACATTCCCCCTCCCCAGGTCTGCAATGCTTCGCTCTACTCATGAGGAAATGGTTTATCTTTGCCAGATTTTTTAGGCTGTTCTCAGGTGGCCTTTTACAACCACTCTGGGCTTTTTTGCTTAGAAGTTAGTTTCCTTTCCAGTTCAGTTGCCTTCCTATCCGATCTAAGCTTTTGGAGTTGGCTTCTGGGGGTTCCTACCCAACTCCTTCTGCCCCTCCTGTCTCTGCTCTCTTCCTGAGTTCCTTAGTGAATCGGCTCTGGAGCCCAGTGTCCATAGTGGCTTTGCGGATTTCCGCAAGCAGCTTGCACGGGACAGGCATGTGGACGGTGGTCTGTTTGCCCGAAAGGGCATCTGCCTCTAGGCAGACTGGACACAACAACTGAATTTCAGCCAGTTCTGCTGCCGACAATTCCCCCTGGCATAAATCTGACTCCTGGCTGCCCGGGAAGTGCCTGCGCTTCCTAAGTCCTCCAAGCCCTCATGCTGCAATTTGATGGTCGGGTAGAGACACGCTGGGGCTTATGGTTCTATATAAGCTGGTGGTTTCTCGGTCTCTACCCGGACTGGACCTACTGCTGCAATTATCTGCCTACATTTGCTCCAAGCCCCTATGATTTTAGCGGGCGCTTGGGGTTCCTCTTTGAGGCATTTCCCTACTCTGTCCCAAATATCTGGATCCATCATGCCTGCTTCTGGGTAGAACAGACTGTAACTGTGCTCCCTCAGATGCATCGCGAGTTCCATCAGGCTGCTCCTATGTATGCTTATGCAATATAGCCTGGCCAGGCCCTTGAGCTCCTCCACCTGAGCTCTTTGCCTGAGTGATGAGCTTTGCCCCCCCCCAATGCAATCCCCCATTACTACCTGATTGGGGGTTCTCCAGATTTGCCTTCCGCAGGATGAGTCGGTGCGCCTTTTCAAGGTAGTAAATCAGGGTGAGTGATGCATAGGATGATGTTCTTTGGGTCCATTCAATTGAGCGGGATCACGGTTGTGGCTGCCGCGGGCTTCTGCAGCTCTGCCTCTGCTGTTTCAGGATTCACGGCTCTCCCCTGGCTTTGGAACGCGTCCGTTCTGATACGTGAGGTCTGCCGGGCTTATAGTCGTGTTGGCTTCCTTGCTGATGAATCATCATGGCCTCTGCTAGGGACTGCGCTGGCCTAGCCTTGAGATTGTGTCAGGTTCTGATTGGGGTAGCTGTAGAAATCTGATTCATGTAAAGATCTCTTCTCAATCAGTCTCATGAAGCAGCAGTTTATATCATCAGATCTTTTAAGATAGAAACTTAAGAGTCCACGAAGTCCAGCTTCATTAGGCTCAGAGTAAGGAAAGAACAGAGAGAGACAGAAAACACGACTGCAGTCTTTGGCTGAACAAAGGATACCAATCGCTTCTCTTTATTCAAGCAGAGTATACCAGAAACGAAACTTAAGCTACATAATCAATCAGAATGTCAGAACCCAAATAAGGAGAGATAAGGAGCGTTGTCTCTCATGCAAGCAAAGAGGCCTTAGTTTACAAAATGTGTCAGAGACAGCCTGACAGAATCCAGATACATCCCTACATGTCCTCCTTTTTCATTAAAATTTGAGAGAGGGACTGCTAATCATACCCCTGCATGTCCTCCATATACATCATCACTGTCCTCCTGGACATCGTACCCCTCCTGACTCCTGGTACCTTGTTCCGGAGGATGATACCTCATTGAGTACAATTGCCGTCGTGCAAAACTCGATGTCTCCCTTCTACGCAGTGGACATGTGTTACACATAGAAATAAGATTAGGAATACAATAAATGAAAAAACACAACGATATAAGGCAGATAATAATAACGAACCCATAAAAGAAAACTTGTCTAAGGACAGATAAATCAGGCAACCAAGAAGTAGGAAACACATCATATATATCTTCAACAAGGTATAATTAAGCTTATAAGAACTGTTATAACTACCCCATAACCAAAAATAATCATCACAACCCGTATAATTGCCTACATTCTGCAAAACCCTTTTTGCTTGAGTCCAGTGCTTCCATTTACTATTCCAGACTCCAGAACTATGACAGCAGAAACAAAGTCCTTTAGTGTATTTCTTGAATGTCATGCTTCGCCAGCGGGTGTTGTTAAATTGTTCTGGAGGATTAGAGAAGAGTGTAGATCTATCAATATGTTGCAAATGTCCAATAACCAACTCTGGCGTGTTGAACAATGCCGGAAGAAAGGCCATTTGAGACACTGCCAGTGGATGCTCATAGTATAACGTTGCATTCTTACCATGAACCTCAAACATATAGTTAGCATGACGAATCCAAAAGTTGGGGTTGCCCCCATGAGGCATTGTTCTTACAGCTGGAAGCACAGTAAGAAAGAAAAGAACAAATGTCAGCAAATTTAGTTTACTGGTGAACCACCATCCTGGAGCTGAGTAACCTTCTTCTCTCTCCATGGGCGGATCGCTCGAGCAGGAATCCACACAGGTCCTGAGGTTGTAGAAACCGCTGCGTATCCTCGTCCCCAGGTGATCAGAGGTACAGGACCTTTCCACTCAGGATCCGGTTGCTGCCGATAAACGACCAATGGCTTAGGAAGACACTCCTCGGTCCTGAAATGCAATTCGACTGGAGAGTGTGACCTGTTATGGGGAGCAAGAAGAAAATTAAGAGTATACAGTACTTTAGCAACAGCTGTAGGTATTTCAGCCACAGGAACCCCTCTATCTCCCACTTGCTTGTGTAACAAATTTTTGAATGTCAGGTGGGCTCTTTCAACAATCGCCTGTCCAGTCGAGTTATAGGGTATTCCATGGGTTAGCTTAATGTCTCACTGACGGCAAAAGTCCTGAAAGGCAGAAGAAACATATGATGACCCATTGTCTGTCTTAAGGCTTTTAGGTTTACCCATTGCCGCAAACGAACGAATGCAATGTTGTATAACATGTCTGGATGTTTCACCCCGTAAGGGTGTAGCCCATATAAATCCAGAGAAGGTATCAACAGTCACATGTAACTTAGAAAGCGGAGCCAAAGCAGGTACTTGCGTGACATCCATCTGCCATAGCTGATTAGCTTCTGTTCCTCGAGGATTAACAGCATCAAATGGCAGGAATATAGGAGACTTCGTACAGGAAGCACAGGATGACACAATGTCTCTAGCCTGTGACATAGGAATGGAAAACCGTTTATGCAAAACCTTAGCAGATTGATGAAACATTGCATGACTGTCAATGGGGTTGTCAAAGAGAGAAAAAACCTCAGCAGAGTCTCGGAGAGCAGAATCTGCTCGTGCATTGCCCTCCGTCAAATAACCTGGGATCCTTGTGTGAGAGCGTATGTGGGCAATGAAGAATGGGACCGTACGGTTGGAAAGAAAACCTTGAAGCTGTTGGAATAAAGCAAAAAGATCCCTATCCATCGATGGAGACAAATAAGCTTGAGCTAAAGTAAAAATAAGGCGGTAAACATATTGAGTATCCACAATCAGGTTAAAAGGCACATCAGAAAACATAGAGAAAGCAAGTATGACCGCTGCCAGTTCCGACCGCTGGGCCGATGCTTGAGGTCCTGTAAAAACAACCTCCCATTCCCCAGTAGGACCCTGCCATGTAAGGACTCCACGGGAGGGGGAGCCATCGGAGAAAAGAGTAACGGCATGCAAGATAGGTTGCATGCAAAGCGGGGATGACAGGGAGTAAGAAGTGAGATTCAGCAAGGTAAACCGCTTATCTTTGGGGGGGGTTAAATTTAACTTGTCCCACAAAGTCCGCCATGGCCACCTGAAATGCCTCAGAATGCTGTAGCAAGGCGGTTAGCTGATCCTGCGAAAAAGGAAAACAAACAAAGTCAACGTCATAACCAGTCAAATGCTTTGCCCTAGTACGGCATTTGAGGAAAAGATCAGCAATCGCATCAGGCAGGCGATAACAGTTTTTCGAGGGAGTGTGCGCCAAGTGTAGCCATTCCACGATGGCCACCTTCTGAGCGTTGACAGGCGCGAACAAAACAGCAGTGGGCAGCTTCAGTGTAGGAAGAAGAGTGCATGCCAGCGCAATGGTGCCTGAGGGCACCCGATCCACAGCGATGGTATGCAGCTTTTCGTTGAGGCGTTGAAGAGCTGTACGCATCTCCGTTGTGCAGGGAATGATGTCTGCTGGAGAAGTGTGTCCAGAAAGAGCAGCAAAGAGTGGTGACAGTTCCTCCGTGCTCAGGGCCAAGAAGGGACGAGCCCAATTTATGTTCCCTAGCAATTGTTGCAATTGTACAAGAGTGAACTGCTCTGGAATAGCTAATGTTGGCAATAGCGGAGTTGAAGCGGTAGCTGAGAGCCTATGTCCCAGATATTGGAATGGATACATCCGCTGCACTTTTTCAGGAGCTATGATCAAGCCCGCTTGTTGCAAAATGTCTGCTAGGTCCTGCAGGTGTTTCTCCGTGACTTGTGGACCATGCAATAAAATGTCATCTGTGTAATGATAGACTTTAACCTCTGGATGGCGTTGCCTGAAAGGTTCCAAAGCCATGTTCACAAAATGTTGGCATAGAGTCGGCGAGTTGGCCATACCCATAGGCAAGACACACCATTCAAACCGTTGAGTAGGATGTTCATTATTGTATACTGGCAATGTAAATGCAAATTTTTCTCTGTCTTGTGGCGCTAGCAAGATTGTATAGAAACAGTCCTTCAAATCTATGACCATGAGTTGATGATCTTCCGGAATCATGTTTGGATTAGGAAGTCCAGATTGTAGAGGTCCCATTGGCAAGATGTGCTCATTAACTTTTCTCAAATCATGCAACAATCGCCATTTTCCAGACTTCTTTTTCACCACAAAAATTGGAGAGTTCCAAGGACTAGTGGTTGTTTGAATATGTCCCAGATTTAATTGCTCCTGTACAAGGGCCTCCGCCGCCTGGAGCTTTTCTCTTGAGAGCGGCCATTGATCCGTCCACACTGGCGGGGTGTTTTTCCATTGTAGTGGAAGCGCATGCAACGGCGCTGCAGGGGAGGCCCGTATCAAAAATTTGTCTGCAAGGTACACCCTGTTTTAGCCAGGAGATCCCGGCCCCACAGAGTAATAGGAATATCCATAATCAGTGGGTGAAGAGAAACTTTTGTTCCCCCTGAGGTCTCAAAGACGATTGGATGAACACTTTGCTGTGCTGGCTCGTACCTGCCCACCCCATAAACTTCCCTACAGGGGCGGACGGCCCATCCAGTCGGCCAATCTTTTTTTGCCACCACTGAAATATCGACTCCTGTATCGACCAATCCAGACACTGAACGTCCACCCATAATCAGCGAGCGGGTCGGTCTATCCTCGGTGATTTGTATCACCGCCATAGCTGCTGTTACAGTCCCCTCCTGTGGTGGAGTTACAGTGGTCCCTAGTGGGAGCAGATGAAGGCGTCCTACAGGTTGTCTCTTAGGCAGGGTGAGATGTTGCGTGGCTGATGCAGGGATGACAATTTCTTGGTGACCCAACGTAACTGACCCTGCTGCAATGTGTACAGAAGCGGGTAAGGCGTCTGGGCAAGGAAGAACGATGCCCATCATGCCCTGGAAATTAACATCATCAACCAGTGTGGGAAGAGCCTCCACACACCCTGGCATAGTAAAGGTACAGTCCTTGGATAACCTCAATAATAGTCCTTCTTTTAGAGGATGGTTTTTTCTATATCGTGAAATCATTTCTTGGGCAAGTTCCATATCTTCTTCCAAAACCTCCGCTATTGCTTCCTCACTGACCTCTGGTAGCCCTATTATTTTGCCTGGGCCCGAGCCTGGCCCGCACTCCCATTTCCCTGATGCTGTGGAGAAAAGTCAGAGTCTTTGTGCTGAGCAGCTGAGGGGTTGGCATTAGGATTTGAGCGGCACTGATTGGCCCAATGGTACCCTTTCTGGCAAATGGGACACTTCCTTGAAGGGCGTGCTGCCTGCTTTTGACATTGTGCTTTAAAATGCCCTTCTTTCCCACAACCAAAACAACGTTTGTTTTGAGCCTGAGTTGTGGGCAATTGAACTGCAGCTGCCAGAAGTTGAGCCTTGTAACTGTGAGTCCCCACATTTTGACAAACTTTCATCATGTCTGCTATCGATGTTCCTGACCTAGCATAAACAGCTGTCAGAGCCCCTTTGCAATCCTCATTGGCATTTTCAAAAGCCAGTTGTTTCATGAGCATTTCCCGTGCCGGGACATTTTCCACCTGGCGGCTGAGGGCAGTCATGAGTCTGTTAATGAACTCAGTGTAATTCTCTTTAGGGCCCTGCCTGATTGCTGCAAACCCAGCAACTGAGCTATCTCCTTTGGAAGGAATCTTACTCCAGGCACGCATGACTATCTGTGCAATATCTCCCAGCTGGGCATCAGTGAGTGCCAACTGCTGTGTGGGGTTGGCAAAATTTCCCTCCCCACATAACATATCCATCGTGAGTGCAGGGCGTGTATGATGTACCTCCCAAGCCACATCCCTCCACTCTTGCAAGCAGAGCATAGCTTCTGCAGGAGGCAGGAGTGCTTTAATCATCTGTTTCCAATCAACTGGTAGCAATTTTTGAGAAGCAATGGCTTCCAACAGAGCTTTTGTAAAAGGTGCATTAAACCCATAGTCACGTATGCTGACTCTTAGTTCCTTCAGATATTTGTAATGGAGGGTTTCATATCTATCTGGGACTGCCAGTGCATTGCCCACAGCCGGAGCCCCCCGGATCACTGGGTATACAGCAACAGGTTCCATATCCAGCACACCTGCAGTTAAAGCAGCAGAGAACTGTGTTTTGGTAGGGCTAAAAGTGCTTGATTGCTGCAAGGCAGGATATAATGTCCCATCTCCATTTCCACCCACATCCCCATCAGGGGGCTTAAGCTGTTGTTGCTCATATGATGGAGGGGCAGTTGCCATAGCCCCTCCCTTGGCTGGGGGCAAAAGCTTTGGGAGGGGGCCAGCAAGCCCCTGAGACAACAGAATATTCTTTGGAGTGAGTCTTTGAAGGCAGTTTCTGACTTCCTCCCACGTAAATTGAACTGATACAAAAATTCTCTCATGCTTTTGCAATGCTTTTCTAATTTGATTCCACTGTTTTAAGTCCAAACATTCATATTTAAACCAATGACAGTTTTTTTCTATAGCTTTGACTAGCTTTTGTATCTCCTTCTCATCAGCCTTTCACCCATTGTTATTCAAAAGATCTGAGATATCTTTACAAAGCTCCTGCATTTGCGAAGTAAGCACGCACCCCATGATAAAAAAAAATATTTTTCTTTTTCCTTTGTCACTCACCTAGTGTGGGACCCAAAGTTGACTTTGGATGAATTTCGAGCGCTCGATTTATGACCTTCCCGGTCGAGGTGAATGAGACCTTGTCCCGGTCGATGAGGTGATAATTAGGTGCTAATTGCTGAAGCAGATCTCTTCAAAGCATTCCTTTGAATTTCATTCAATGGCCTTGCGACGGGGCACCAGTTGTAGAAATCTGATTCATGTAAAGATCTCTTCTCAATCAGTCTCATGAAGCAGCAGTTTATATCATCAGATCTTTTAAGATAGAAACTTAAGAGTCCACGAAGTCCAGCTTCATTAGGCTCAGAGTAAGGAAAGAACAGAGAGAGACAGAAAACACAACTGCAGTCTTTGGCTGAACAAAGGATACCAATCGCTTCTCTTTATTCAAGCAGAGTATACCAGAAACGAAACTTAAGCTACATAATCAATCAGAATGTCAGAACCCAAATAAGGAGAGATAAGGAGCGTTGTCTCTCATGCAAGCAAAGAGGCCTTAGTTTACAAAATGTGTCAGAGACAGCCTGACAGAATCCAGATACATTCCTACAGGTAGCATCCCGATCGGAGTCGCGGCATGGCTTCCAAGAGGAATCACGTTGGGGTCACTAGATGTTGTAATGGTTCTCAGGTGTTGGAGTGGCTGGCCGCAAGGAAGACACGCAAGACAATTGTGCGGAGAAGTCCAGTTCTGACCTGGGTCAGGTGACACACATTTATTACCCTGCCTTGGGGTGATGCGCGCCTAGGATGTGCGTGACCCCCTAATACAGAAAGCTCGAGTACATGACCTCTTCTGGTGGCCCAGCTGCCATGCCGGTTCTTAGGAAGGTACCTAGGTGTTAATTGGACAACTCACACCTGATTACCTTGGGTTGGCGAAACCCATTGTTCCTGCCCTAATCTCGGAGTCCATGAGTATTGACTCCGGGTGCCTAATTCTTTTGCTGTCTAGTGCAGATTGTTTGCCCAACCTAATCTGCAGCCAGAAGTGGAGGATTGTGTATTTCCATTAGAGTCATCACCTTTGACTTTTGCCCTACTTCTGTCGTAGCCATCGGCCAAGGCCTTATGAATTGCCCCCCAAACTAGGTAACCGGCCCGAACCCCAATTGCCTTTCCAGCAAAGCTCGGTTGGTACCCAGCCGTGTTCGAGCCGAGCGAACCCATCGGGAAAGGTTTGGCCAATTATTCATATGGGCAACCCACACCAGAGCAGGTAAAGGACTAGCCCCCCCACCCCCAGCAGCATGGTAGGCTCCTAATGGAGCCAGACATGAGCTGATCCTGGTGTGGGAATGGGGGGCAAAGATCCCCCGCCTCAGCAGCTTAATGCCAAAGAGCATTGTCTGTGAATAGCAATGTTTCCATGGTCCTGTGGCAGGCATGACCAGATATTGGAGTGCTCGGAACACTGTTACCTTTCATGCCAAAGCAGGAGATGGGACAGAGCCAGGAGCTCGCTCCATTATGCAACACTTGGGTCTCACAATGCTGACCTGCCAACCTTCCAGTCATCAAGTTCAGCATCCTAACCTCCAAGCCATTGCAGTCCCTAGCCTTCAACAATATACAATGGTCAGTGGAAGTTCACTTTGGTGAAGATACTCCAAAATCTATCCAAGACCTTACAAGAAGCCATTAAATGCTTGTTTGTTGTGCCTCCCCCCCCCCCCAGTTGGCATTAGTGAAATATATGTGGTTTCGGTATGTAGATTAGAGCCAAAGTGATAGTTCAATATTTATTGCACTCTCTTTCTAAAATAAAAGCATACTTAACCATTCAGATTCGGCTGGCTTTGATAGATAATGTATCTTTGGCCTCTAGTCATCTACGTTTGGACACAGATCTTGACATTACTTACTAGGAAGCTTTACCAAACCTTTCCTGTTCTTCTAAACTAAAATCAAATTTGGCTAAGATGTTTTCCTTCAAGAAACTATCCATATAATTTGTCAGGGTATCATATAACTCAATAGATAATTGATTGTTGCAATCTTATTAGTATCATGGCTTTTTAATGTAAGGCCAAGGATTTTGAAATGTTGTAATGACAGGAGAAAGAACTATTGATAAAATATCATAAGGCGAGATGCCTGTGGCAGATTGGTCTTTCAGAGGCTATAGAGCTCTTCAATTACTTGCTTATTTTAAAAAGAAATCTACCTTGAACTGTTCATCTGTCAGCTGGGCAGAACCCTCATTGACTGAAGCCAAGGGTACCTCACATATGTAGACCACAAAAGCTGGCAGCAAAATGAACTAAATTGGACTTAGTTATTTTTCCTACTTCAGTAAAGGAGTAAGGGACATATATTCCACCATGCATAAATCTAAGAGGATGTATTTGGTGTTTGCAGCTTTGTATGCAAACATATTGCTACTACTCTTTACTGTACCTTCATCTTTTGGAAGCGTGGCGCCAAAATGGCCGCCGCGCTCTTTGCGGCCCCCCCCACCGGACGAAGCCATCCGGGTAGTTAGGGGCGTGGCCAGCACCCTAATAAAAGGGCTGGCCACGAGGCAGCCGTGCTGCCAGTTTGGCGAAGCGACGGAGCGGAGAAGTTTTTCCCTCTTACCTCCGTCGCTCGTATCCTTCCAGGGGAAGCCTTTTTGGGCAGCTTTTTTCTCTTCTTAGGCTTCCTAGCTAACTGAGCTATGCCCTCTAGGAAGAAGGCAGCTGCTAACGTGGCTCGATCGGCGCGGAGGCGCCAGCCGGGTCGGAGGACCGCGACTGCGCCCGCCCAGCAGCCACCTTTAATGGAGCCCACCGGGACCGGTGGGATGGGATCGGTGGCCCCTTGGCCCGATCCGCGGTGCGTGCAGGTTGCCCCGGACGGGGCCTCGGCCCTTGGCCCGCAAGCGATGACCACTGCCCCCGCCAGGGTCCGTGCGGCTGGGCCCTCTTGCCCGGGTGCACAGTTCCCCATGGGGGGAGCGAGCCACGGGGGGTGGTTGGGTTCCCAGCCTTTGCAGGGTGTGCCCACGGCTCCACAAGGGCCGGGCATGGGCTCTTGGCCTTATCTGGCCCCTGGGACTCAGGGGCCTGGACAGGTACCCGTTACCTATGGGCCGGTTGCCCATTTGCCCCCTGTTGGGGCTGGGGCCTTTGTCAACGTGGAGGCCCTTCTGGCCCGCGTTGCGGCCCTTGAAGCATCCTTGGCGAGGGCCAATCAAACAGGGGTGCCTTTAGGATTCCAGGTGGCCCCTTTGGCTGCCGAACAGCGGCCGGCAACGGGTCGGGTTGAGCCGCCTGAGGCGCGTAGGCCGGTGGCGGCCACTGCCTCGCAGCTCCCCACTCAACAGGTGCAGCAGTCTGGTGCGGGTCTGGCCCCGTCGACGATCTCAGCTTCGGTCGTGAGCTCCGACGCCCCCAGCGGGCCAGAACCCCCAGTGGGGGCGGCCCATGTGGGTGCATCGGGTGAGTATGCAGTTTAAGCTAGTGCACCCACACAACTGACTTCCCTGGGGGGGCTTTCCAATGGCCATGGCCTCGCACGGGTGGCCCGGCGGTCCAATTGTCCCCGGCCCACCCGGCGACTTCACCCCTGACACAGGGCCCGGGTCCAGGTGGCGCCCCCTGTGTGGTGGGGAATGTGTTGGGGATCCCCGGGCTGGTACAGGCCCACTTTGCTTTGCCCGCAGTTCCCTCTGTGCCGGTGTCGGCACTGCCAACGGCAGGGTATTCCTTGCCCCTGGGGGACCATTTGGCCCAGTCCACCAGGGAAAAGATCTGGAGGGGAGAGTGTGTAGATATCTTCTCCCTTCTTCATAGGGAGCCGACCAAGGAGGAGAGGGAAGGGCTGGACGAGAAGGATAAGGAGCAGGCACGTCGTCGTAAGCCGCCACGCACGTGGGCAGATTGGTTGCCAGCGTACCTGATTTACATGGCCGTTTACCTCAGGGCTAGGCCGGATTTGGCCATCCCTATGGTCCAGTATCTGGACAACATCTACCGGGCCATGGTTGACTTCCCGGGTCCGTCGTGCCTGGGTTGCGACAAAGAATTCCGCATGAGGATTCCACTGCACCCATAGATGAGGTGGGATGAGCCCTGCCAGAAGCTGTGGCTTCTGTATATGACCCCCATGCGCCCGCGCCTGGGGAGAGATACCATTGTGGACATGCAGTCCAATGAGCGGCCCCGGAACAGGTTCCCCGCCAAGTGGTGGGGCAGGGGGTTCCAGCCCGCCTGCTGTGCTGGACCTTCTCGTCCAATGGTTCTTGCAACAACAAAAAATTGCAAGTACAAGCATGAATGCCCCTCTTGTTCTGGCCCCCATGCTGCCTCTGCCTGTCCCAGGCCGGGAGGATACAGGGGCAGGGGTAGGGGCGGTCAAGGGGCAGGTAGGACTGCCACGGAAGGAGCGGGTTCACCGAAAGGCCCCTTCCCCAATTAATGTCGACATGCTGGAGCGTTGGCTCGCATTGTACCCGAAGAAAGCAGACGCTGTGTACCTCCTTCAGGGTTTTCAACTGGGTTTCCGTATTCCTTTCACGGGGGATAGGTCACCGCAAGACGCACCCAACCTTTTGTCACTTAGAGGAAGGGAGGAGGTGGCTGCCGCCAGCATTAATAAGGAGGTCGCTGCGGGCAGGGTCGCTGGCCCTTTCCCCGCGCCCCCTTTCACCAACCTTAAAGTGTCTCCTCTAGGATTAGTGCCCAAGAAGTCCCCGGGCGAGTTCCGCCTGATTCATCACTTGTCCTACCCAGCCGGTCATTCGGTCAGTGATGCTATCCCTGAGGACCTTTGTTCTGTCAGGTATACATCATTTGACCAGGCATTGCGCATGGTGCGCTCATGTGGCCCGGGTGCACTGTTGGCTAAGTGTGACATTAAGTCGGTTTTTCGTCTCCTGCCGGTGCATCCGGGTGACTTTGAGTTGCTGGGTTTCAAATTCCGGGGTGAATATTATTTTGACAAAGCCATGCCATTCGGCTGTTCCATATCCTGCTCGGCTTTCGAGCGTTTCAGTACATTCCTGCAGTGGGCATTTGTCCGTAGGTCAGGGTCTCGGTCTGTAGCCCATTACCTGGATGACTTTTGTTCGGGGGTGAACGGGGCTGGGACACGTGCACACGTCTCCTCACCACATTTCAGATGCTAATGCAGGAACTCGGTGTCCCTTTAGCGCCCGAAAAGACCGAAGGCCCGTATAATAAGTTAGTATTCCTGGGGGTGGAGATTGACACGGTAGCGCAGGCGTCTAGGTTGCCGGAAGACAAGGTGTCAAGGATAGTGGCCCTTATATCGGACTTGCTGGCTAAGCGCAAGGCATCCCTTCGGGAACTGCAGGTGCTACATGGACACCTTAATTTCGCTTGCAGGGTGGTCGCACCTGGCAGGGCATTTGCTCGGCGCTTGTGCGACGCCATGTCAGGCTTATCCAGGCCCCATCATAGGACCAGGTTGACACGTGGCATCAGGGCAGATATGCACATATGGCTCCAGTTCTTGAGGGAGTTTACTGGGGTCTCATTTTGGAGGTCAGACCTCCTGGCTTCACCTCAATTTCAGATTCAGTCTGATGCCTCGGGATCCCTTGGTTATGGGATGTACTTCAATGGGAAGTGGGCCTATGGTGGATGGCCACCAGCCTGGTCAGGCACGGGTCGCCTGAGGGATCTCACATATTTGGAATTTTTTCCCATACTGGGGGCCTTGATGCTATGGGGTGAGGAGTGGGCCAACTCTGTGGTGCATTTCTGGTGTGACAATGCGGCCGTTGTCCACATTGTCAACTCACAGACCTCTAAATCTCCCAGGGTCATGGACCTCGTGCGCCAGTTTGTATTGTGCAGGCTGCGCCTCAATGTACTGTTCAGGGCCAGGCATGTCCCGGGGGTGAATAATGATATTGCTGATGCTTTGTCCCGCCTGCAGATCTCCCGGTTCCGTGCCTTGGCCACGGATGCGGAGGAATTTCCCTCGCCACTCCCGGAGGAGATATGGACCTTTGGCAAGGAGAGGTGAACCGGGTGATTGGCTTGTCACTAGCGCCACGCACGCGTAAGGCGTATCACCATGCATTAGTTTCTTGTCAGACATTTTGTACACAATTTCAGCTGTCAGATACCTGGCCGATCCCGGTGGCCCACATCCTCCGTTTATGGTTTACCTGCATGCCCAGGGCCTTGCACCCCGCACCATAGCATCCAGGCTGTCAGCGCTGGCTTTTATGGCCAAGGTGGGAGGTCATGCGGATAGTACCGCTGATTTCCGTGTGAGACACTTTTTGGAGGGGTGGGTGCGGGAACGTGGGCTTAGCCTGGATGACCGCCACCCAATTTCTCCTGGGGTTCTTACCCAACTGGCACGGGGCTGGCATGACCTATGTTTCGATAGGTAGGAGGCAGCCCTGTTTCATGTGGCTACAACGGTGGCCTTTTTTGGAGCGCTCCGCATCAGCGAGCTTGTGATGCTGTCTAAGGTGGATGCAAGTCGTAGGGCACTGGAACTCGAAGATGTCTATGTTGCAATGATTGGGCTCAGTTGAGGATACGCTCCTCTAAAACAGATCAGCACGGCGTAGGCAGTTGAGTAATACTGCTACGATGTTCCTTGGAAGACATCTGTCCGGTTGGTGCCCTACAGGAGTTTCTTGCACTGTGTGGCACGCACCATGCCCCGTTTTTTCTGTCACCAGGGTGGGTCTCCCCTCACTCAACCATTTCTGCAGGAGGGGGGCGGTTTCTACTGCAGCTACTTTTGGGTACTCTGGGGCTGAAATACGCCGCATGGGAAGGTGGGGATCACATTGTTTTCAGTTTTTGTGTTCACCCTCTTCAACCGTGAGTGCCAGTTTAGTCACTGCAATGTTTCTCACCCCCCTTTTTTCCTTGACAGACCCTGGGTGTCGTTTTACACCGGTGACAGTATGGCTGGTGGGCCGTTGCCACGTGCACAGGGCAGCGCGTTACGCTGCACAGGGCAGCGCGTTACGCTGCACAGGGCAGCGCGTTACGCTGCGGCGACAGAGTTGGACCCCGACTGGGACTGGGTGCATCCGCACATTTCAGGTGGTGTGGTAAGCGCGGCATGTTATGGCGGGAACTGTTGCCATTCCTTTTCTACATCAGGGATGCTGACTCGCCTGATGTCCTGGTTATTCACCTTGGGGGCAATGGTTTCGGACAGGTCACTGGCCTATCGCGGAAGCTTGCGATTTGCAGTCACCTGGCCTACTCACATTATGTGTGGCCTGCCACACCCCTCATTTGGTCGGACATGATACCGCAGTACGCTTACAGGGGAGCGTTTGGCCTCCAGGCGCTTGACCGGGCTCGTTGCTCCAGGGCTATTGCCCGGTTCCTTTTTGACATCGGTTGGGGACGCGTCATTCACCTCCCCGCCATTAGTCTGCAAAATTATGAGCTTTATTCAGGGGAGGGGGCCCATCTGTCGCGAGGAGGTATGGACCTCCTGCTGAGTGATTGGCGAGCAGGCCTGTCGACCGAGCTGACGGTCTTGGGGGGGCGTCGAGCCTTTATTGAAGCCTCTCCGGGTGGCGGGTAGCACTGGTAAGGTAAACATTTATGACCCACAGGTATCCGGCAGGTTCGCAATTGACTGGACAACACTAGATAGGCATAAGTTGTTTAAACGTTGTCCGGTCAACGACGAACCAGGCGAGGGGGTGATGGTTACCACTAGACAGCTGGAATCACCCCCTGATTTTATGGATACACGTCAGAGGCTGGGGTCATTAGTTAGATATTGACTACGGTCAACAATTTGTTTGTTGTCAACAAACAAATTGATACAAATAGATACATTGTAACAATTGCCGTTGGCAATTTTGGGTGGTACCTTACCAGTGTTACTTCGGCCTGCTTGCCTTAAGAATTATGATTGGTCGTTTTACCAATAGAAATTTATAATTCGGACTAGGGCATGAATCAATAAATGTGGCCCAATGCCGTTATCCACTTTCATTTGTCTCTGAGTCCATTATTGGGGGGGTGCGCCTGCAATGGAAGTGTGGCGCCAAAATGGCCGCTGCGCTCTTTGCGGCCCCCCCCCCCACCGGACGAAGCCATCCGGGTAGTTAGGGGCGTGGCCAGCACCCTAATAAAAGGGCTGACCACGAGGCAGCCGTGCTGCCATTTTGGCGAAGCGACGGAGCGGAGAAGTTTTTCCCCTCCACCCCCTCCCTAGTTAACAGTGTGATTTCTTGGTCGCTTCGGGGCCGGGTGGGAATTTTTGGCTGGGACTCGCAATTGGCCTTGAGTCCTGGCTTTTTTGCCCATCCCACGCTGTTGCTATGGTTTGATATAGGGGTTTGTTCTGTGCTGCTGTTGACTTTGGTCACATGGGCGGGTAGCACTGGTAAGGTAAACATTTATGACCCACAGGTATCCGGCAGGTTCGCAATTGACTGGACAACACTAGATAGGCATAAGTTGTTTAAACGTTGTCCGGTCAACGACGAACCAGGCGAGGGGTGATGGTTACCACTAGACAGCTGGAATCACCCCCTGATTTTACGGATACACGTCAGAGGGTGGGGTCATTAGTTAGATATTGACTACGGTCAACAATTTGTTTGTTGTCAACAAACAAATTGATACAAATAGATACATTGTAACAATTGCCGTTGGCAATTTTGGGTGGTACCTTACCAGTGTTACTTCGGCCTGCTTGCCTTAAGAATTATGATTGGTCGTTTTACCAATAGAAATTTATAATTCGGACTAGGGCATGAATCAATAAATGTGGCCCAATGCCGTTATCCACTTTCATTTGTGTCTGAGTCCATTATTGGGGGGGGGGGGGGGGGGTGCGCCTGCAATGCCATTTGAGGCAAATGTCTCATTCTCTCACGTAACAGGGTCAGCACTAATTTACTTCTTGGCAATATTTATTAAGTGCCAAAGTCCAGTGGTAAGAAAAATACAATCTTTTTGTTTTTCAATCGCACACTCGATTCCGACCCTTCGTGACCCCATGGATCACCGCCCTCCAGGTACCCTCTGTCCTCCACCATCCTCCTCAACCCGCCAAGCTCTATGCCCATTGTGTCTACAATACCATCTAGCCATCTCATCTTTGCTCCTCTTCTTCTTTTGCCCTCCACCTTTCCCAGCATCAAGGCCTTCTCAAGTGAATCCTCTCTTCTCATTTGATGACCAAAGTACTTTATCTTCATCTTTACTATTTGATCTTCTAAGGAGCAGTCAGGGTTAATTTCTTCTAAGATAGACCTATAAGTATCTCCTCGCTGTCCAGGGGACCATCAAAACTCTCCTCCAACACCACATCTCAAAGCGATCTATTCTTCTGTGCTCAGCTTTCCTGATTGTCCAGCTCTCACAACCATACATTACCACCAGGAATACCATTGCTTTGACTATGCAAATTTTTGTTTGCAAGGTGGTCACTATTTTTCACTATGTTTCCCAGGTTTCTCATAGCTTGCCTCCCAAGAATCAGTCACCTTTTTATTTCATGGCTGGAATACCATCTGCAGTGATCTTGGATCCTAAGAAAGTAAAATCTGTCACTGCTTCTACTTCTTCCCCATCTATTTTGCAGGGACTGATAGGGCCTGTTGCCATTATCTTGGTTTTCTTCATGTTGAGTCTCAAGCCAGCTTTTTCACTCTCTTTTTTCAACCTAATCAGGAGCTTCTTTAGGTGTTCCTCACTTTCTGTCATTAGGGTAGTATCATCTGCGTATCTCAAGTTGTTGATGTTTCTCCCAGCAATTTTGATCCCAACTTGTGATTCGTCCAACCCTGCATTTTGCATTATGTGCTCTGTGTATACGTTGAATAAGCAGGGTGACAAAATGCAGCCTTGCCTTACTCCTTTTCCTATTCCAAACCACTCCGTCATTCGTATTCTGTCCTTACTGTTGCTTCTTGACTCATGAACAGATTTCTCATGAGGCATATAAGGTGTTCTGGTATTCTCATCTCTTTAATTACAATCTTAGCTTATAATTAATAAGTTATGGGTAAAGAGAACTTCTGCAATGTTTTTGTGCTCCTGGTAAAAAAAAAAAAAAGTAGGATTTTGTCCTAAATTGCTAATATAAAGACTGGGTGACAGTATAAGTACCACTATCTGGCTAGTTAGCAAGCTCCATAGCATGTTAATTGTCTCATGAAAGACAAAAGAAGGGGAAAATCAATGAAAATTCTTTTAATTAAAATATAAAACTGAATGCATATTGAAAGAAATCAGACTTTTTCGTGTTCAGGGAATGAAGAAGCAGACGAGTGAAGTAGTGAAATTCAGCTCTTTATTAGTGGGGTTTGAACACAGTTTGGATGGGGCAAAACTCGGACTTATATACACTATGAACAGTAACAGTAACAATAATACAACAAGCCCATTGGCTAACAGAGTGTGCACATTTTCAATCCACTTATTTGCATAAGAATAGATATATGAGAAAAGATACATTCCGCTCCTGTCAGAAAACACAGTTAACATACATAACATTCTCCCCCCCCCTAGGTAAAAACAAAATCCTTTAACCAGGATGGCGGTCTAGTTTCCTTTCTTGGCTGAGCTGGGTCAGGGGCTCGTAGGATGGGTGACCCAACTGGAGTGAGGGATTGACTAGAGTGGGAGGATTGTAAACCCAAATTAAAGCCCCGTTTGTCAGATGGAGGAGCAGGGGATTGCTCAAAACCAAAATCTAATTATGTGGATGAATAAGACAACTCAGGGTCTCCTATGTGTACTAAGAGTGGAGGGCGACTCTGAACAAAATTGGTCATCACCAATAAAGGAATCCAGAGTGCTAGGCTGGGACAGTGTAGGGGTACCCATGGCCGGAATAGGGGAGTATTCCACAAATTACCCTTGAAATTGGTTCCTAGAAGACACTTCTGTGTCAATGTTGGCTGGCTGCTGACTATTACTTCTGCCCCCTGGGTTTAAATGGGTGGGGGCCAACCCTAGCATTGAGTGTCTGTATTCGTCTTGGGGATCCAGTACTCTGGGTTTCAATTGATCCACGTGCCTCCTCCAGATCAGACCAGTGGCTGTTTCGATTCTGTAAGAAACAGGACCAGTCAGATCACAAACCCAGGCACCCACGTAGGACCACCAGCTGCATAATTGTGGCAATGTACAGGGTCTCCGGACGAGAAACCCTTCTGGTGTTGGATTGCTATATTTGTGCCTTTGTCCTCTACCCTAGAGGGATCCAATCTGTCCAGCAGGGATGACAGTTTTCTTCGCTGGAGCAATTCAGCAGGGGACAGCCCTGAGGCAAGGGGTGTGTGTGTGTGAGCCTATATGTGAAAAGAAACTGGCATAACTGGAGCTCCAAATCCCCTTCACCCATACGCCGAAGCGCGTCTTTAGTTGTGCGCACCTGCCGCTCTACCTGGCCATTGGTGGCTGGGTGGAATGTGGTGGCAGTGATGTACCTAATTGCATTCCTTTCCATGAAGGATTGGAATTCTGCAGATGTGAACATGGACCCGTTGTCAGACACCAGCACATCTGGAAGTCCAAATGCTGCAAACAGCCTTCTTAGGTGCATTATCGTGGTGGCCGAAGTGGTATTAGGCACCCTAATCACTTCCAGCCACTTAGAGAATGAATCAACAACCAACAAAAATAGGGCACCCTAAATGGACCTGCAAAATCTATGTGCAACCTGGACCACGGGCCCCGAGCAGAATCCCATTCCTGAGAGGGAAGGTGGGATTGCTCTGGGCGAGAGAATTGACAACTGGCACAAGTGCCGACCATTTGTTCTATGTCTTGGTCCAGTTGAGGCCACCAAAAGTAGCTACGGGCAAGGGCTTTGGAACGGACAATTCCCGGGTGACTTGTGTGAAGTAGATGTAAAACCTTTTTCCTGAGAGTGACAGGAATAACCACCCGCTGGCCCCATAGAAGGCAACCTCGTTCCACTGACAGTTCCAAACGCTTGCAGTGGAATGTTCTGAATTCCTTGGCTAGAGGAGAGACAGGCCAGCCTTTTTGTACCCAAGACATTACTTTAGTCAATGTTACATCCTTGGCCGTAGCCTTGGCTATATCTGAGGGGTGAGTCGAAAACCTCAATCATAAGGACCTGGTGGTCACTTTCGATCTCGCAATTGGCTTCCCTGAGCCCTGGCAGTGGAGAATGTGATAGGGCATCAGCGTGGCTGATGTTCTTGCCGGCCCTGTGCACCAAACTAAAATCGTATGCATTTAAGAAAATTGCCCAATGCAACATACTTGGGGACAGAATTTGAGGCGTGGACTTCCCGTTCACAAAGATTCCAAGGAGGGAATAGAATGCTACGGGGGCTTCCTCCCGTCATTTAGTACATGGCATAACACAGCTCCCACCCCCACAGGGTATGCATCACACACAAGTACAACTTCTTTGTTAGGATCAAAATGAGTTAATACAGCATCCGAGGATAGCAGCCTTTTAAGTTCTAGGAACACTTTCTCCTGGCAATGTCCCCAGTGCCAAACAGTATCTTTCTTAAGAAGCTGATGTAATGGTTCGGCAACTGAGGCTTTGCGATGGAGAAAAGTGTGATAGAAGTTTAACAATCCTAGAAATGATTGCGATTCGGCTTTACATTTTGGCCTGGGTGCATTTCGCATGGCCACCACCTTGGAGTCAGAGGGCATGATACCTTGGGGTGTAATTCGGTACCCCAGGAACTCCACTTCCTGTGCCAAAAACACACATTTGTCTCTTCTGAGACATAGACCAGCCCTCTCAAACGTGGCCGCTAGTTCGACGGTGTCCTTAGTCGTGATCAGGACATCATCAAAATATGGCAGGACACCGGGCAAACCTTTTAAAATACGTTCTACAAGAGATTGAAATATTCCGGGGACCGCATTCACCCCCAAATTGTAGTTGAGTTACCTTAAATGCCCCCCTATGCGTTACTATGGTCTGGGCTATGGCAGCAGCAGGAGACACAGTCAATTGTTGGTAAGCCTGGGCAAGGTCAAGTTTTGAGAAGCAATTTCCTCCATGCAAGGAGGCAAGAAGGTGGCTTACCACAGTCACAGGATATGCGTTCGGTCAAATAGCTTTATTGATGGTACACTTGTAGTCAGCGCATATCCTGACATCCCCATTACTTTTCAAAGCAGTCACTTTTGGTGTCTCCCACTCTGCGGAGTTCACTGGCACTAGGATGTCCTGCCCCACCAGTTTGTCCAGCTCGGCTTCTATCTTTTCCTTTAAAGCAAAGGGTACCCGGCGTGGCTACATCCGGATGGGCCAGACAGTTGGGTCAAGCTCAAAGTCCACAGGGGGTCCTTTGTATAACCCTAACCTTTTTGAACACCTCAGGATGTGCAACACAAATGTTCTGGATTGGGTCAGCATCTATTGCGTGAATGCCAGAAACCCGGATTCCCAGGGCCTAAACCATTGGGTCCCAATAAGACAGTTAGTGCCCTGCTTAACTACAACCAATGGCAAGGAGGTGCAAATGTTTTTGAATTTGACCAAGAAATTTCCCACCCCCAGGACCGGAATCTGGCAACCTTGCACATCCCGGAGGGAAGTTTTAAAAGATTTGAGCTTGGGCTGAGAGGCAGGGGAAATTCTCAAAAACTCCCGCTGTGGGATTATGGAAAAGGTAGTACCTGAATCCACCTCCATCTTGAAGGGGACGTCCTGCAGGCTCAGGTCTGCGAAGAAATGCTCACTGACGATGCCCACTTGGCATTGCTCAGGCTATGGTGATACTTTGGCAGTGGACGTTTTGTGGTGATGACTCTTCTTGGACTCAGGTGCTGGATTTCTTTGCTTTTGCTGTCGGCATACGTTAGCAATGTGCCCTCGTCGCCCACAGTTATGGCATTCCGTGCTGTGGAAGGGGCACTTCCTGTGGTCATGCCGTGCACTGCAGCCATCACACTTGCAAATGAATTTCTTCTCCTGATCATCACGGTGCTCTCTGTGCTTTCGTCGGACCGCTCGGACCTCTCCCTCTGCGTCTCTGGACTCCAATTAAGAGGTGGAACCAGGCGATGCTGAGGAGGATGAAGATGAATTTTGCTGAGCTTGCACAGTTGAGTTGGTGGCACTGGTGGTGGAGTGGCGATGCCAGAAAAGCTTGATGCTGGACCGTGCGGCCTCAGACGCTACCACCTCTTCTAGGACAGCCTTGAAAGTTAGCATCTTCCTGATCATGAGGTGACATTGAGCATGTCACAGGGTGTCAGCAATGCGCAGAGCAGTGGTGTAGTCTGCAATGGACTCCCCAGGTCGCTGCTCCCTTCCGTGGAAGGCCACCCTTGCCGGGAAGATCGAGACCTCTGGCTGCAGGTGTTTCCTCAGTGCGGACATAATTTCTGCGAGCAACACCACATCCACGTCTCTTGGGAGAAGAAGGTGGGCTGCCAGCTCAAGCGTCTCAGAACCGCACTGTGTGAGGAAACAGGGGCGTTTCTGATCTTCGTCAGTGATCTTCTGCAAGGCCATTGTGTGGCGGAATCGGCGTTCGTATGTTGCCCATTTCTCTGGACACACTGGGTCAACTGCGCCAATGTTGCTGCCATGTGGGGACACCATCCCACCTTCATTGCCAGTTTCGTGTTCAGGGAATGAAGAAGCAGATGAGTGAAGTAGTGAAATTCAGCTCTTTATCAGTGGGGTTTGAACACAATTTGGATGGGGGAAAACCCAGACTTATATACACTATAAACAGTAACAGTAACAATAATACAACAAGCCCATTGGCTAACAGAGTGTGCACGTTTTCAATCCACTTATTTGCATAAGAATAGATACATGAGAAAAGACACATTCCGCTCCTGTCAGAAAACACAGTTAACATACATAACAGACTTCGTGTGGGCAGTCAGACATAAAAGAAAGAAAATGTTTTGTAAATGGCAAAAATGAATCAAGATTATTTTGGACAAAACAGTCCCATGGTCTGAGTACAGGGAAATTTATTGTGCCCACAAACACACAGACAGAAAGACCAAGGGTCCCTCTTGCTCACTGGTAACAGATGACATGAAAGGTAGGATCTTCCCAAATGTCCAATGCAAGGAACTCCCAAAGAGTTTCAATGTAAGGAGTGGCAGATTTTAATTTAATTTAATTTAATTTAATTTTTGAACTTGTATTGCCGCCCACTCACCAAGGCAACTCAGAGTGGCTCACAGTTGATCAATGCTCCTATGAACATGTTAGACCTAGAACAAAGAAGGAAGACATTTCCTCTCTGGCACATCAGTTGCAAAAGGCAAATCTGTCAACTATCCCAGCCTCAGGAATATGAAAACCATATTTTCATGAATCCTATTTTGGTCCAGCTCAGTACTTCCAGATCTCCAGGGCTTGAGGGCGGATTCTTTCCTAGTTCTACAATTAACAGCTTTGCTAGTATCTAGTTCTCCATCAAAGTACTAACCACATGCAGCCCTACTTAGCTTTCAAAATGAGACAAGAGCAAGCAACCTCCCCTTCTGAAAGTTGCACTCTCTCTCTCTCTCTCACACACACACAGACAGAGTAATCAGTAATACTAAACTTCTAACAACTAATTAAGGAAGAAGAGGGACTTCTGAGGTTTGTGCTCCTTATGCAAAGGAAATGAAGTACAAATTATTGTTCTATGTGCTGTCAAGTCATTTCCAAGGTCTAGTGACCATGACAAGATTTTTATTTTAAAAAAAAGATATATGAGATTTACCATTGCCACATCCCCAGTAAATTTCCCTGACTGAGCAGGAACTTGAACCTATGTCTACTGAGTCCTAGTCTGACACTCTATCCATTATATCTGTATGATTTAAACACTCTTAAATGTGTAGATAAAGGAAAAGTTTTAGGGATATTTCATAGCCCCGGGAGAGCTGTTAATCCATCAAGAATTAGAAAATTCCTCTGAAGTAATTTAGAGGTTATTTAAAGCTGAATGAATAAGGCTGAACTGACAGGATGACATTGAGAACAAACAGATACTGTCTGTCACAATAAGGCTTTGTGATCTTTGGAAGAAATGAAACACATCCTCTTACCTGTTCTAAAATGGAAAAAAAGAAGAAAGATCTGTGATCTTTGTACAAAATCTAAAAACAGGAGCATATCATACCTATATTGGACAATTAAACTCTTAAAAAAACACACAAGAATCCCATTGGACTCATTCTTAGGCTGGCCATTGCAAAGCTGAAGGGAAAGAACAGATAAATCTAAAAACCATCTTGGCTAAATTAAAAGTCAAGTCCCAAGGTGGAGGCTGCCAGCCTTGTAGAACTAGCTTAAGAAATGACGCTTTACCCCAGGGGTACAGAGTCATTTGCCTTACTCCATCTCTGTGGAACAAAGGATGTTAGTCACTCAGTGTCTTCCCTACTGCCTTTTTTCAAAGCATACAAGGAGCTGAGGAACTACAAAACGTAACAAGCGCCATATCAGGAAAAACTGAGGACTAAATTTACTTAGCTCACTAGGCAAAGGTTCAGTTAGCTGAAGCCAAATTAAGAGTATTAACCAGTGATTATAAGAAAGTGAAGTTCCTTTAAACTCAGATTCCCAGTTCCTGCAAGACTCAGATGTTCACAGTTTTGAGATTTTTGTGGACTCAGAAAAGTATTGCCCACCTTCATTCTGTTTTAAAATGAGGTGTGTAGTATACAAGGATTGCACTGGCACAATTGAACGTGGACCTACTTTTGGCACTTGAACATCACAGAGCTGTTGAGCTGATAATAGATGTTTTATAATCTTAGAAAGTAGAGCTGGAAGAGACCCTATGGATCGAGTACAACGTCTGTCAAAGAGGTACAGCTGGGAATTGAACTCCCAATCTCTGGCTCCTTAGCCAGCAACCATTGAGCTATCCAGCCTTCCATAGCTATCTAGCAGTTCTTATTTAATTCTTCATGAAGCTAATATTGTCTTGTTTTTCTTACGAATTTATGAAAGCTCTATTCAAGCTTGTTAGCTTGGGTCATTCACTACGGCAATGATGGCCAACCTTGGCACTCCAGATGTTCTTGGACTTCAATTCCCAGGAGCCCAAGTCAGCACTCCTGCTGATCAGGGCTTCTGGGAATTGAAGTTCAAGAACACCTGGAGTGCAAAGGTTCGCCATCACTTCACTAGGGCTATTGGGAGAATAAAATGATTCACTAAGACCTGTGAAGGAAGATTTAAAGGGAGAGCATACATTGGGTAGCAACAGCAAATAAACCAATGTCAAGTAAAAAAAGGTGTGATAATCTTCTTTGTTTTTTATTTAGGCTATGTGATTTCATTTCATAAACTGCATTCATAGTTATTTTGCTTGAAGGCTGCCAAAAGGCAGGTTAAGCCATGATCTGATGCAATCTGGAATGGAAGACAAGTCTTACCTGCAGCATGTAAAGAGAACAAGTGTGACTACAGATGAAAGAATGAGACAAATCATTTAAATCACTATAATTATTTTAATGCTGGAGGGAAAATGGTTTTCAACTCAATCTAATTTAATATTCACATTTATACGCTGCCCACTCAGGCGAACCTGACTCAGGGCGGCATTACAACAACTTTTAAAAACATATAAAAACACATTAAACCCCTAGTTATCCCAACCACCCCCCTACCCACCCACTGTAAAAAAGAGACAGAGAGGGCTCCTAATTGCTATATTGTTGTGAGCCAACAGGCGGGGACCGTATTCCCATT
The DNA here is from genome assembly GCA_035047345.1 of Bradypodion ventrale. NCBI lineage: Eukaryota > Metazoa > Chordata > Lepidosauria > Squamata > Chamaeleonidae > Bradypodion > Bradypodion ventrale. The sequence goes on along the minus strand of JAWDJE010000003.1, from coordinate 261,243,264 downwards.
AGGGCCCCTCACCTGCCCTGCCAACCAGGTCTCCATACCTTTCCTGAAGGGCACAAATTCTTTTTCTAGTCTTAGATCTGTTGGCAGGAGATTCCAGAGGGCTGGCGCGGACACAGAGAAGGCCCTCCTTCAGGTACTAGATAGATGTGCCCCTCTAGTTGATGGCAAAACTAGAGAGCCCCTCCGATCTGCTCTAGTTGGACGGGCAGTGATGCGGTCTTGGGGTGATGCGGTCTCAAAGGTATCCTGGCCCACTACCATATAGGGCTTTAAAGGTCAAAACCAGCACCTTGAATTGCACCTGGAGGCAAAATGGTAGCCAGTGCAGCTCCTGAAGTAGCGGCGAGGCACGGGCATATCATCCTCACCCCATCACCACCTGGGCTGCCGCATTCTGGACCAGCTGCAGCCTCCGAATGGTCGTCAAGGGCAGCCCCATGTAGAGTGCATTACAGTAGTCTAGTCAGGAGGGGACCAGAGCGTGAGTGACCATGAGCAAGGAGTCCCGGTCCAGGAGTGGGCACAACTGGCGAATCACCCGAAGTTGGGCGAAAGCCCTTCTGGTCACAGCCGCTATCTGTTCTTCTAGCAGCAGCCGCGAGTCCAGAAGGACCCCCAGGTTGCACACCAGGTCTGTCTGGGGCAAAATAGCCCCCTCCAGAACCAAAGATGGTAGCTCCCGGGATAGGGCAGGGGCCCTTATCCATAGCCACTCTGTCTTGCTGAGATTCAGCTGAAGCCCGTTGGCCCCCATCCAGACCTCAACGGCCTCCAGGCACCTGGATAGGACTTTGACAGCATCACTGGGGTCTCCACGGGCTGAGATGTACAACTGAGTGTCATCAGCGTACTGATGGTACCATACCCGTGGGAACGAATGATCTATTTGAAAATAATTTTCTGTAAGATGTTGATTTTCTGTAAATAATTTCCGCAAGATTTTTTGGAATATTTTGTACCCAGTCAACACGTAAGAAGATTTTGATGCAAGACAGTTTTGAGAAAACGTTGTTTATTTGGTGACTTTATTAGCACTACAGAAGACCTTGCAAAATTTTCATTATTAAACAACCTATTGATATTTTTTGCCTCTTGTGGGATTTTTGTGTGTCGTTTCCTGGATTCTAACCATTTGGCCACTTTTTGTCAACAACAGTTTCACTGGCTACTGATTTCCATTTCCACGCACAGTTCAAAGAGATGGTTATAACGTACAAAGCACCATATGTCAAGGCAGATGTGCTCTTGGTCAATCGACAGGCAGATCAGGAGCTTCAGCCATGGCTGGGAGTACCTTTTCATAGCTAAATCTAGCATTCCAGCTGTGACCATACTTGGAGATCTGACCTGGCCACAATGATCCATGCCTCGGTTAGTCTCTGCTTGGATTACTTGTATCAAACTATATATTGAGCTGCTTTCGAAAAGAATTCAGAGACATCATTTTGTCCAAAATGGGCCGTCAGTTGTCTTTCCTCTGAATGCTTCCAGAGTTTTAAAGCTTGAATCATCTTTGCAACTCTAGAATAATTTATTCAGGTCAATAACATCTCTGGGTCTTTTTTCAGAGATGCTTGTTTATAACCTCTTCTTCACAGTCTTTTCTTATCCATTAAAAAAGTTCATATTTCTGAAATATTTCTCAGTATAAAAAAGCTTCTGCATCAACTTGATAATTTATTGTCTGCCTCCATAAAGCTAACAGATCACTTGCTAAGTGCTGTGACTCAGTTGTAGTGTTTTAGTTTTGCACCCTCAACTTGATTTGTGTGCATTAACTTACATTGACTGTTTTAATCCATGTGTGTCCTTACCTTTTCTACCCAACCACTTTCCTCCAATACTGAGAAGATCATGCCAGGGATTATTTTATTCTTGATGATTTCCAGTTGTTCTGAATATTAGTATAATGTTGCACTGAATACATATTTTTCCCCCTCTCACACACAAGGATTGCCACAAATTGCTGAATAGTTTGGTTTGATATATAACTTTGTGTTTCTGAAGATTCCAGTTCCTTTTTTGTTTGGCTGCTTCTGAAAACCTTGTCTTATTGTATGAATCTTCCTTAGGCTGAATGTGTATGCATATTCACAAATCCCTTTTCATATCATACATAGTCTGCTGATGATATAACGTAAGAGTTTCCTTCTATTAAGAAAGCATAGCGGCAAAAGAAAACATTTAACCAATTTCCAAAAAGCAGCTAGGGGCTTCTGGGAACAAAATATGGTCATAATTAAAGAGAAAAGATTTAAGATATTAAGGCAGGGTTCCTCAACCTTGGTGCTCCAGGTGTTCTTGAACTTCAATTCCCATAAGCCCAGATCAGCAGATGTGCTGACTTGGGCTTCTGGTAATTGAAGTCCAAGAACACCTGGAGAGCCAAGTTTGAGGAACCCTGTATTAAGGAATAGGATGTACCCCTCTGCATTGTTCATTCCCATCACAGAATCATGTTGGCACTTCCAAGATAGCTAGTCCCAACCTGGTGACCTGGAACAAAAGAAACTGAATTGCTGCTGCTGTTATTAAACTATATCCCTGTCCTTGGTGTAAATTCCATTCCCAGCTATGACTTGTGAAGGGACATATTTGGGTACCTGGAAGCTCATCAATACTTTAGATCCAATGTACCCAGGAACAGTAGTCTTGATACCCTGAGAAGGGTTAAAACACTTGTAAATCCCAATTGGGTCTGTCAGATGACTTCCTCCATCCCCTTCCTTCAGCTGTCAGATCATATCTCTTCAGATAGACCCCAACTTCAAAATTGCCCTCCCTTTGTGTCTCATACACATATTTCTCTATTTTTTTCCAATCTTACTTCAGGCCACTTTACTGCTTTGGGTGGGTAAAGAATCTTGTCCCTCTTCATGTTCCAATCAAGGCAAAGGGATATATTGCATTCTCTCCTTGCCTGTCCACCTGCATGCTTGTCTGAATAGACTTGAACGGTGATTGGCTTCCTGCATCCCATTCTTTGCCAGTGCAAGAACACAAGCTTTCAATTAAAGTTTTTTTATTTTTGTTGTGACTGCACTACTGCCCAGGAAGCACAATCCAACAGTCTGTCCCTGGTTCCCTTCTTCAGCTTCAGACCTCCAAGATGAAAGAAGTTAGGGCCACACAACTTGTCACAGGGGGTTACATGGGATCTCCAAGACCAAATCTCCCCTTCTGAGATCAGACCTGACTTTCTGCCCTTGGAGAAAAACATTACTCCTATGTTGCTTGGGACACTCAGCCAGGAAAAAATATTCAGTCAATGTTGCAAAAATAAATAAATAGGGAACTGCTGATGGAAATCTTGCAACCTCCTCAAAATGAATCTGAGCAGACGGAACTCTGGCATTTTCAAACTCTCCCTGCAGATTTTCTTGCCCCTCACACTAAGAAATTTCATTGCTCAGGATTATTACAATTCATGCAACTTTCCTGTACAGGATCCACCCAGGTCTTGGAGGATCATCTTTCCACAGTTCATTTATGGATTGTTGCCTACAGCATGGCATTAAAATAATTCTTCTAAAAAGTAACTTTCCAAATTCTATTGTTTAGGACTATAAAAATCAAATTATGAAGTGTTGGCTAAGCACAATGAGTTACATTGATCTTGATGGGTCACAAGTTGTGGAGAGCTGTCTGACACCATCCAGAACAGACAAGCAGACTGTTGGAAACTGTTCGAAGCTTATAGACCCTTAGGCAGACATGCAGAATTTGATGGAAACTGTGAATTAAGGTGTAGATAATAGAAATCATCATGGAGTATTTTTGTCAAAGGTATAACACACACTATAGAAATGTTGAATATAATCTGTCTTTTTAGGCAAAGTAGGTACATGTCATTTAGAATTTTTACAATGCAAAAGCAATGTACCAAGAAGCACTTTAGCAAGACATTTTGCCATTGGAAAAATTCCTGTGACCTTCTTGAAATAATATCTGGTCTGACTTCTCTTTACACTTTTAAAAACCATTAATACCATGAGGTTGACATGTTTCCTAATACAGTAAATGGCATAGCTAGGAAACAAAGATTGTTCTGGGTGCCAGTCAGCAAAAAAATGACTAGTTTAATAGATTTGGCTAATTATAGATTATGTTTTCCTAATCAAATCAGGTCCTTCAGCAAGTTGTACCTCATGACTTTGCTACATGTTTAGAAAATGAAAAAGAGGTATTCACAGAATTATGTGAAAGACAAACTAATAAGGAAAATATTGGCCCATATAAGGGGCTACTCACATCTGCCCATAATGGGAAACAGAAGCTGTATAGGTTTGCTGATGCAGAGATCCTTTTACAGGCTATTCTGCTTTATGGGGGCATCTTTATTTACATGGTGCCATGGAAGACATGAACCATCTAGACAATGACTTCTTCAGTGGCCAGTCATATAACCAAAGACACCTCAAGGAAGTAGGGGTTTGTACTACCTTTTTCCTAGGGATTCTCTGCCCATGTTCCTTTAGAATTAAAGATCTCAATTGAGAGGGTAGGAAATATTCACAAGGTCTTAGGGATATTGGATGATACCTATACTAATTTCAGAAAAATCATATTAGCCTCATCCATCACAACACCACATTCTGTATGCAATATTAGGTACCACAGTTTGTGAAGGTTAAGTATGTCCAGAGGGGGTGACCAAGATTGTAAAAGGTCTGAAAATAAAACAATACTTTATTAGAACAGTTAAGGAAATTGAGTGTGGTTTAGACTGTGGACCAGAAGACTGAGAGGTAATATGGTAGTTATTTTCCACCATCTGAAGAGCTTTTTCATAGAAGACAGAGTAAGCTTCTCTGCTGATGCTCCAGGTGGAAGGTAGGGCTAATTTATGTGCTTCTTTCATTTTAGATTATTTCACAAATGCCTATTCTGTTTTTTCTTTCATTTGCATCTTCTTTAATTTAACAAAAAAACAGACAGTCTCTTACAAGTTATTTCATTTCAGGTTTCTCATGTGTACTTCTGGCATTCTAAAAGTCCTACAGAACCCTGAAAAATTATTTCAGTGGTAGTTTGGCCTACTTATTCGCGCTCATGTATCAAAAAGCTTCAGTCACATTTTTGAGATCAGTTTGGGTGCTCTGAAATGTGTATCGAGGTCATTCCTTAACCTGGTGGTGGGTTTTTGTTCACTATTAAGTTTGGCCTAGAGCTGTAGCCTTGGTTACTGGAATTGATTATTCCGTAGTGAAACTGAAGGGTCTTATGTCTCATTGGCAATGATTGACTCATATGTCTCTTCTTCGAATAAAGTTGTGGTTCAAAAGATTTCATTGCTTGGCTTAATTTAGCAGAGCTTTGTAGATATAACACTAGGCAAGCCAAATCCAGGATTTAAAAAAATGGATCTTTGATATTGACTGGCGGAATTTGGTAGCTCAATCCAATAGATCCTGCTCCATTAATGCATTAGGATTAAGTGTATTTTATGGTAACAAATGTGTTTCTCATTTAAACAAATAGACAGTTCCTAAGTGTAGGAGAGCTTTATCTCTTAGCAAGGGTTGATGCTAGGTCCTCAATTCTGATAGAATGATACTTCAATGAAAGGTTATGTCTATGCGGTGTAATACACATGTTTCTATACTATAGATTTTATAAAAGTGTAAGGAATAGAATATTATACCTGATTCTGGTACAAATTTCCCAGTAGATCCAAAGTTGACCTTCTGGGAAGATAGCTAAAGGAGAATAGTTCTTCTGGAATTAATGTTATACAATATTTAAATATTGTATTAGACTCAAGATGTCCAAAGAGATTCAGTCTATGCAACATTTGGGTATGTAATAACAATTTTGGCTTCATTGTATCTCTGTGTGTGTTCTTTATGATCGATTGTTTAATTAACATTTATGTAGAAACACTATGTCAAAAAAAAGCAGAGAGACAAAGCAATAGACAATCAATTTACTCCAAAAGTAGAGAAGAATGCATGGGAAAGAAAACCATAATCATAATTTTAAAAGTCATCTCATCTCCCACCAATCAGCCAGTCAAATATATAGAGGAGCAAACAAAGAAAAGCACTAAAAATGAGAAAAGAGAAACAACCATGTGAGTTCATTGCTACCCACGCTGTAAATGGCAGCACAATAGCAAAAAGGCAGGGAAGCAGCCAACCAGCACAGAACAATTGGTTAGCAACCAGCTGGACGGTTATCACAGAGCAATGCAATCAACAACAACTCAAAACAGACTCCCCCAAATCCTGCCAAAATGTGCATCTTAAACAAAATAAATACCCAGTAAATTAACAATTATAAAAACCAAGGAAAGCATCTTTCCTACACTTACAGGGGGGGGGGGGGAGATAGCAAAATAAACACAGAGAGTAAGAGGTAAAAATTTCCCTTGCTTGAAAGCCAGTCGTATCCAACTCTAAGGTTCAGTGCTCATCTCTGTTTCAAAGCCGAAGAGCCAGTGCTGTCTGCTTCCGTGGTCATGTGTCAAGCGCAGAATGCTAGTTACTTTCCCACCGGCCCAAACCAGTGGTGGGCTCCAAAAAAAATTACTACCACACTGTGGCCGTGGTATGGAGGGCATGACCAGGGGGAGAACCCTGCATTGCACCCAAATTAGGACTACTTTATTTCAAAACTTGGATGGGTGGGGCCTGCCAGAATTTCTGCTACCGGTTCTGGCGAACCTGCTGATGCCCACCACTGGCCCAAACCCCATTCAAGGAAATAAAAAAAACACACACCATACAATCAAAGCACCCCCACAACCAAAACTACAGAATTGAGGACCTAGCATTAACCATTGCTAAGGGATACCTAAGGACAACCTCCAGGTTCGAGAGATAGGCAGGATATCTCTCAATGCCATTTCCAGGGAATCCTAAGCAGGTGAAGGCATCTGCTTGGGAATACCCTGAAGCAAATGGTGAGCCACGGTGTGAGACAGAATGCTGGACTGGATAGGCTGTGGCCTGTTCCAGCAAGGCTGCTCTTATGTTATGTTCTTATGTTACTACAATATGGGGGAATTTCTCTCCCCCTGCTACCAGTTGATGTTTTCTTGCCTCTTCTTGTTTGAATCCAGCAGTCGGCAGCAGACAGACAGACCGAGTGACCCATTAGGGAAGACACCAGGACGGAGTTCAGCAGCACACAGTAATCACTAGTCTTATCCAATCCAGGCCCTTTTGTTGTTGTTCAGTCGCACAGTCGATTCCGACCCTTTGCGACCCTATAGACCATTTTTCTCCAGGCGCCTCTGTCCTCCACCATCCCCCTCAGCACTCCCAGTTCTGTACCCATTGTGTCTACAATCCCATCTAGCCATCTCATCTTTGGCCTCCCCCTTCTTCTTTTGCCCTCCACCTTTCCCAACATCAAGGCCTTCTCAAGCGAATCCTCCCTTCTCATTTGATGCCCAAAGTACTTCAGCTTCGTCTTTACTATTAGACCTTCCAATGAGCAGTCAGGGTTGATTTCTTCTAAGATTGACCTATTTGTTCTCCTCGCTGTCCAGGGGACTCTCAAAACCCTCCTCCAACACCACATTTCAAAGGCATCTATTCTTCTGCGCTCAGCCTTCCTAATGGTCCAGCTCTCACACCCATACATTACCACTGGGAATACCATTGCTTTGACTATTCTAATTTTTGTTTGCAATGTGATATCTCTGCTTTTCACTATGTTCCCCAGGTTTCTCATGGCTTGTCTCCCAAGAATCAGTCGCCTTTTTATTTCATGGCTGCAATCCCCATCTGCAGTGATCTTTGATCCAAGGAATGTAAAATCTGTCACTGCTTCTACTTCTTCCCCATCTATTTTCCAGGAACTGATGGGGCCTGTTGCCATTATCTTGGTTTTCTTGATATTGAGTCTCAGGCCAGCTTTTTCACTCTCCTCCTTCAATCCAATCAAGAGGCTCCTTAGATCTTCCTCACTTTCTGCCATTAGGGTGGTATCGTCTGCATATCTCAGATTGTTGATGTTTCTCCCAGCAATTTTAATCCCATATTGTGATTCCTCCATCCCTGCATTGCGCATTATGTGCTCTGTGTATAGATTGAATAAACAGGGTGATAAAATGCAGCCTTGTCTTACTCCTTTTCCTATTCCAAACCACTCTGTCATTCCGTGTTCTGTCCTAACTGTTGCTTCTTGGTTCATGTACAGATTTCTCAGGAGACATGTGAGGTGCTCTGGTATTCCCATCTCTTTAATTACTTGCCACATCTTGTTGTGGTCCACACAGTCAAATGCCTTAGTGTAGTCGATAAAACACAAGTAAACTTGTTTCTGGTATTCCTTTGTTTTCTCCATGATCCAGCGTATGTTGGCAATATGGTCTCTAGTCCCCCTACCTCTTCTGAAACCGGCCTGCACCTCTGGTAGTTCTCTCTCCACATGTTGCTGAAGTCTATCCTGCATTATCTTGAGCATCACCTTGCTGGCGTGTGGGATGAGTGCAATTGTTCGATAATTTGAGCATTCTTTGGCATTGCCCTTTTTTGGGATTGGGACGTATACTGATCTTTTCCAATCCTGTGGCCACTGTTTTGTTTTCCAAATTTGCTGGCATATTGAATGTAGTAATTTGACACCATCATCTTTTAGAGCTTTGAAAAATTCCACTGGGATGCCATCATCTCCACTAGCTTTGTTGTTTGCAGTGCTCTTTAGGGCCTTTATAACTTCGCTCTCCAGAATGTCTGGCTCAAGTTCAATTTTTTCATCATTGTGGTTATCAGGGGTGTTGAGGTCCTTTTTGTAGAGTTCCTCTGTGTACTCTTTCCATCTTTTCTTAATCTCTTCTGCATCAGCTAGCTCTTTTCCGTCTTTGTCCCTTATCATGGTCATTTTTGCTTTAAATGTTCCCTTTATTTCCCCAATTTTTCTGAAGAGATCTCTAGTCCTGCCTCTTTTGTTGTTTTCCTCCATTTCTTTGCACTGTTCTTTTAGATAGTTTTCCTTATCTCTCCTTGCTTTTCTTTGAAATTCTGTGTTCAAATAATTGTACTTTTATAGATTCAAAACACCTTCTCTGTCCTCTTGCCTGGCTGGGGACAACAGCCTTCACAATGATATTGGAGGAAAATATTCCCTGGCCATTTGACTGACAAAAGGAGAATTGAAGGTTAAGCTAAAGAGGCAAGCAAAAGAACATAGCATTTTCGTGTTTTCTTCTTTCATGAATTCAAATCATTTGTGTTTTCGAGGCTCCCTTTTGGGGATCAATGAAAAAATATAGAAACAATTGAAGCAAAAGATTTTTCCTCCTTTGTTTTCTCCATTTGTTTTCTCCCTTTTGGCTAAAACACAACAGACCCATCCCTAGTATTTCAACATGAACCAAAATGCAAGGGGGAAAAAACATTCTGACTAAAGAAATTGCTGATGGCATCCACTGCTCAACAGTGGCTTCAGAAGGCAGCAGACTTTTCACTGTTGAAGCTATGATATCTGTTATGTATTGAATGCAGTGCCATGAAACTCTGTAAGACATCTTTAACGGAATGTAACCAATGATTGCTACCAATTGTATCTCGTCGAGAACTCATTGTAACAGGCTGTTTGAGGATGTGAGCTAAGTGACCACAGGCAGTAGCGAGCATCCAGTTCACATGGTACAAATTCTCCAAATACCTGAAGGGCGGGAAACCTTCCCACCACACCAACACCTGGAGAAGATGGGCATGACACGCAATGATTTCACGTGGGCAGCAGCCAATGGGCTGCCATACCTGCATGTTCAAATGTATAGTGCAATATAAATAGAACTGTTTGTCCGCCATTACCACATGTTCACCCTGACTACCATGCAATAAAGTTGTGTCCAGCCTCGCTGCGGCTGTGTCCATTGTCTTCATTGCAAGACACTAAATTGGCGACAAAGGTGGGATGGCGTCCCGCAAAGTGGACATCGCTCCTTTCGACACTGCGAAACCAGAGAGATGGGAACTCTACGAGCAGCAGTTCCTCTACGCAATGGACGCTGAGGGCATCGAGGATGAAGCCCAGCAGCGAGCGTATCTGCTGGCTCAGTGTGGCCTGGAGACTCTGTAGTTGGCTATGAACCTCCTGTCGCTGAGGCCACTCAGGGAGGTTCCCCTAGATGACATCCTCACCGAGCTGAGGAAGCATTTCCACCCGAAGGTGTCCATCTTCCCGGCGAGGCTAGCATTCCAACAGAGAAACCAGCGGGCCGGTGAGTCTGTGGCAGAGTTCGTTGCAGCCCTACGGGTGGCTGCAGTGACATGCCAGTGGGGAACACACCTGAGCGAGGCGCTGAGGGACAGGCTCCTGCTAGGCCTGCGAGACGAGGGCGCCTGGAAAAAGTTACTGGCCAAAGATGAGGGCATCTGCTTTGAGCAAGTTCTGCAAATTACCCAAGCCGCCGAGTCGGTGCAACACGGCGAGCAAGTATGCCGGGCCAGGACCGCAACAGCTGGGGGGGGGGCGTCTGTGGTCCCAGTCCACAGCTGTTCATCTCATGGAGAGCAGGGAGCCCCCGAGTCCACCACGTCCATCTCCGAATGCAGCGAGGATGACAACGTGGAACGAGTACAGAAGAGGCCCGAGGTTTGAGACCGTGCCAGGGGAGACTGCCGCTGCGACAGATGTGGAGCGCCTCATGACCGGAGCAGGTGCCCATTCCTGAAGGCGGAGTGTCACAACTGCGGGTGGCGCAGCCACATCGCCAAGGTCTGCAGGCGGCGACGGGACGAGGGCAAGGGCCCGGCGGAACGTCCATAATGGAAAGCAGACGGAGTCAGCAGGATCTTCAACAACGATGAGCCAGAGGAATGCCACATGTCTCGAAGAGTTCCCGACAACCAGGACCAGGCAGTACACAGTGTGCCCTTGAGGCACCCCCCATTTCTTTGTGGAGGTACAGTTACAAGGGGTCCCAGTTGGAATGGAGATAGACTCGGGGTCATTGTATTCCATCATCTCCCAATGGGAATTTTTGCGTATTCCCCCCAAGTCACGCCCTAAACTGAGAGCCCTAAGGACAAACTTATGGGACGTTCAAGGGAAGATCATCCCAGTGTTGGGGGTGGGAGAGTTCAAGGTTCAATTCGAGCGGTGCACCGCACGGTTGCCCCTAGTAGTTTTAAGGGACGGGACCTGTTGCCTCCTTGGAACACAGTGGTTTGGCCCCCTGGGGGTTTTCATTGGGGGCATACACACCATGCAGGCGGACCCGATCACAGAGGTGTGTAACGCACACCTGGCAGTCTTCGAAAAGGGACTCAGTTTCGTTCAACATGGATCCCGACATCCGGCCCATCAGACTCAAACCGTGAAGAGTGCCATTCGCACTGAAGGACAAAATTGAGGCAGAACTGGACAAATTGGTGGGCCAGGGGATTTTGGTACCAGTAGATTCTGCCGAGTGGGAAACCCCTATTGTCACGGCACTTAAAGCTAACAGGGAGGTTAGAATTTGCGCCGACTACAGGTGCACCATCAATAGGGCAATCCGCCCGAATGCATATCGGTAGTCAGGCACCTATTAGCAACATTGCATGGGAGGAGGTGTTTCGCCAGGCTGCATTTGGCACAGGCATACCAGCAATTAACAGTGACCCCAGCTGCAGCCGCCGCACAAACTATAGTCACACATAAGGGAGCTTTTAAGGTAACGTGTCTTCAGTTCGGCATGAACTCGGCTCCCAGGATTTTCCAGTCCCTCGTGGAACGGGTTTTGAAAGGACTTCCAGGTGTTATCCCCTACTTCAACGATGTTTTGATAACAGCGGGGGGACAAGAATTGTTCCCAAGAGGTTAGACTGAGTGTTAGCCGTGTTCAAGAAAGCGGGGCTCAGGTTGTAAAATATCACAACTTTTACATCATCATAATATACTTAGTGAAAGTGGCAGCAATAGGTAAAGGTTGCCCTTGCTCGAAAGCCAGTCATATCTGACTCTAGGGTTCAGTGCTCAACCCTGTTTATAGCCAAAGAGCCAGTGCTGTCTGTGTCTGCATGTTACCCCAGATCTGAAATCACCCCTTTTTATTGTTATTTTAATATTATTATTTTATTTTATTTTATTTTAAATAAAATAATTTTCTCTTTATTTTTCACTTGCCACCTCCCCCCACTGAAAATGCTAGGCTTATGTACACACAAACCACTACACTAACACGCTCCCAGGCCGCCATTGGGCTTTCCTAGCGCCATGGATTTTGAAAGGGTGAAGGCTCCGAAAATTTTCCCAAAGGCTAGGAGAACCCATGTACTCAACCCGGGCCGGATTAATTATATGCATGGGCCTAATTGGGCCTGTGGGTTGTAGTTTGAGCACCGCTGATGAAGACTTTTTCACCTTGTAGAGTTAACTTCAGTAAAATGATCTTAGATAGATAAATCTTTATTGTCATTGTCCTGCACAGAACAACGAGATTGGGGGGAAAAACACTTATCAACCCAACAAAACCTAAACAAAACACAACTATACAAAATTATCAACATAGTCCCACCCCACATATACACATTTAACCCCTAAAAAGCTCTAAAACTCTAAAAACTCTAAAACTCTAAAAACTATATACAGAAGCTCCCTCATAGACTGCATTGCACTGCATTCAAAGCCAGAACCACTTTTGGGTAGAGACTATTTCTCAAGTGGCTGGTCCTGGTCTTTATGACCTTCTTCTAGAAGGCAGAAGCTGAAAGAGATAATTTCCGGGGTGCGTACTATCTTGCGCAATCTCTACAGTTTTCTTATAACACCTGGTGGCATAGATTTGATCTAGAGTGGGAAGAGTACGCCCGATTATCCCCTTCTGAATTAGCATATGTTTGCTCTTCTATTCTTATGATTAAACCCAATGCTGCACGTGTTTTAAATTCTAATATAAATGGCTCATTATCAGATACAATAACAAACAAAAACAATTTTGAACATTGTTTTCCCATTTAATTTCCAGTTCACAGGTACCAACAGTTGCCATTAATTTTTGTCCATATGCTTCGAGTTTTATTTTCCTTTGTCCCTCCACTTCCTCTGTAACAGTTACCATACATCCAGCAATCATGTATTATCATGCTTTAATACAAGATAAGTACTTGACCATACTTAGCTTTCCAACATTGTTCTTGCACACCCCTCCCCTCTCTCTCTGTCGTTCGTCACCACCTTTCTCTTCCAATAGATCCCTGGTTGATCCTTCCTGCTCTTCCATTGGGGGTTTATCCTTACAGTCCCTATATTCATTTGTATGGAATCCATATGGGGGAATCTACTGACATGAAGGTCTTTCCTGTGCTCAAGTTCCCATGTACTCTTAATACTAATCCTAGGGACAATTTTCTAGGACAGAGCCCTCTGCGCAGAAAAGCACACACTATATAGAATTTGCTGCTCAAGTGCAAAGAATAAAACAGTACGCCTGTAGGTTTTGTACCATGAGTTACATTTTGGGCAATTCTTACCATCATACTTTAAGCAAGCCAATGGCTCTGTACACAGTTGCCTTAGCACTGCAGATTTTGAACAGTCTCTATATTGACAACATTCTTGATTTTTACCTGCTAGGAAGCCCGTTTTACTATTAGTTAGATGTTGTGACAGTTTGTACTCTGAGCTTAATTCTGCTCTGATGGAGCCTCCAGGCCAATACAATTATTCTTTAATTAACATGCTACTACTGGTGGTTGGCCTGGCTCAATATGTTTTCAATTTTAAAAAATTGAAACCAAAACACTTGAACAATTTTGGCCAATGAATCCAGCCAAGTAACTGTGTTTATGGAAAACCACAAAAATACTGAAAGCATTGAGTCACTGGCAAAATAATACTTATTATCTGATTTTCTTGTTTTTGTTGTTTCTTAAGATAATAGAATCCAAAAAATATATATACTGGAACTTGGGTTGATTGTGTTCTTAATTTGCAGAGTTTTAGATAAAAATGCAACAAAGCAGAAGAGAAACTGTAAAAGATACAGCCACAAGTTCTTAAAAGGCAGCACCTTCACTAGCTAGCACTTAAAATGGAAAAAGAAAAATCTCTAGAAGCAGATATATATATATATCAGCCCCTATGGTCTGCTTTCATATGAGACCACATCAACCCAAGGTTTTCATCCTGTCTTATGAAAGCAGACCATAGGGGCTCCCTAGTGGCCCCATCAGGCAGGGAGGCCCATCTCACTGGGACCAGGAGGAGAGCCTTCTCGGTAACTGCTCTGGCCCTATGGAACCTCCTGCCACTTGAACTGCACCTCCAAGGTAGAGTTGCTCCCCTTCAGGAATGCCTTAAAATTGTGGCTATGCCAGCAGGTGTTGGGTACAACTGGTACCACAACCCAGCCCTGCTGGCTTATTTAGCCCTGCCTGGGTGTCCTTTTAAGGGGATTGGGGAGGTTTTATGGATGTTTTAAAGGGTTTTATAGTATTTGGTTTTAACTGGTATCGGGTATGGGTTTTAATTGATGTTGTGAGCTGCCTTAGGCAAAAAGGCGGTTATATATAAATTCAACAAATATGGGGGAAATAGTTTGGGCTGCAATCCTTTGTATATTTATCTGGGAGTAAATTTCATAGAATTGAGCAGAGCATGTTGATCACTAGACTGCATACAGGGTCATACTGTTAGTATCTCTTCAGAGTCTGATGTCAGTAATACGGGTAATGGTCTGTGAATTTGAACACAACCAAAACCAATCTAATTTTGGCTACTCAGTTGTTTTGGATCACCTGTTCAGTTATAATGTGGCATGCATGCTTTGCCAGAAATACACTGTATGTCACATGGTTTTGGGCAGCATTGTTTTCTTGACTGTGAATCACATAAAATAAATGGAGCAGCATTTATCAACCTTACAGTGACAGATGATACTGTCTACCATCAACTGCTGCTCAGAATGCTCTACCTCCTTACTAAAGACCATGGACTAACAGAAATGGTCATCGTTCTATTTCAAGACCAAATATTTTTTAATTGAATTTCAAGGAAGACATAGTTGCTAGAAAAATCAAAGGAATGATTTGGTTACCAAGTCTGGTTACCTCCAGACTTGATTATTGTAACGTGCTCTACATGGGGCTGCCCTTGATGACCATTCGGAGACTGCAGCTGGTTCAGAATGTGGCGGCCCGGGTAGTGATGAGGTGCGGGCACTATGCCCGGGCCTCACCTCTGCTCCGGGAGCTGCACTGGTTACCAGTTTGCCTCCGGGTGCAATTTAAGGTGCTGGTTATGACCTTTAAAGCCCTTCATGGTAGTGGGCCAGGTTACCTTAGAGACTGCATTGCCCCAAGAGAGTCTGCCCGACCTACAAGGGTGGACCGGAGGGGCTCCCTCAGTGTTCCATTGGCTAGAGGGGCTCACCTCTCTAGCACAAGGAGAAGGGCCATCTCCATGTCTGCCCCAACCTTGTGGAACCTCCTGCCAGCAGACTTACGGCTGCAGACGGAATTGCTGCAGGGTTGAAAACCTGGCTGGCAGGGCAAGTTTGGGGGGCTGATGGGGTGGTGACTCCCGTCCATTGGCTCTGCTAGAATTTTTGGCCCTTTTTACTGATGGGTGGGGAGGGAGGGTTGTTTTAAATTCAGGAGCTTTGTATATAGTTTTTATTGTATTTTATTGTCTCAGATTAATTTTTTTAAGGGGGTGTTTATGGTATGTATGTGACTGTGCGCCACCCTGAGTTGCCCTAGGGCAAGTGGGAGGGATATAAAACTTAATTTAATAATAATAATAATAATAATAATAATAATAATAATAATAATAATAATAATAATAATAATAATAATAATAATAATAATAATAATAATAATAATAATAATTATTATTATTATTATTATTATTATTATTATTATTATTATTATTATTATTATTATTATTATTATTATTATTATTATTTCTCACTGGATAGTGTCCTGGCATCATTACTGTTTAACATTTACTCAAATGGTCAATTGATGTTCCCATAGCCCAGGACTTTCATTTATATTTTATGCTGATGATCTTGGCTCAACAGTTCAAGAAGAAACCCTTGAGTCCATTAAGCCCTAGCTAACCACTGCAGAAGAATATTTCCCTATATTATAAAAAACAACCAGCCAAAACAAAACTCTTTGAAAACACAGGCCTCTTACTTCCACTTAAAGAACAAAGAAGCTCAGAGAAAGCTTGGAGTTATCTGGAAAAACAAGATTTTGGAACATCACTATAACCCAAAGTATTTGGCCATCACTCTGGACTGAATTCTGACTTACAAAAACCAATTTCAAAACACCAGACAAAATTACCACCAAAAATAACATACTTAGGAGACTGGCTGGTTTAAACTTGGGGGCACATCCACAAGCAATAAAAACACTACTCTACAGCAGAATTATGTCATCTATACCTATAAAAAGTGGCCTTAACCGTTGGGTTCGTTCAAAGGCTCCCGCACCCAGCCCAACCATCCCCAACCTAGCCCTCCGCACTCACTGTAATCCCTGCCTTCCCAATGCCACGGGGTTCCGGTGGTCGCCAGTGGGGCAGCCGATCTATGAACGCGACTTTAAAAAGAACTACAAGTCCCAGAGTCCTCTGCACTGCACAACCCCTCAGCCAATCAGGCTGAGGGATGTGAGTGCAGAGGAGGCTGGGAAAATGCGGTGTGGCAGTTTTAAGAGACAAACCGCGCCAGCCCGAGAAAGACTTTCAAAGACCCAGCTGGAGCTGGAAAAAGATAAGTGCGGTCGATGAGGGTGGGGGGGAGGCACGGCCCTAGTAACCATGCCCCCCCCTGCCCCACCACCTACCCCCCCCCTAACCGCCGCCAACCGCACTTACCCTTTGCCAGCTCTGGCTGTGTCTTTTAAAGTCTTTCCCTCCTGTCGTGTCCTTCTGCAAAGGGAGAAGCACTGGACTGTCCTTTGTCTCTGTGGGCAATGTGGCAAAGGACAGTCCGGTGCTTCTCCCTATGCAGAAGGCCGTGGCGGGAGGGAAAGTGTTTCCCATAGGGAACCTATTCGTCTTCCTAGGAGGACAGAGGCCAAAAGATTCGGCCCCCGTCTTCCAAGGAAGACGAACACCTTACAAACAGGAGACGAAGGCCAAGCACAGAGCACCATTCTCGGCCTCCGTCTCCCACAACCGCCCCATAGCTTGGGGGGAGGATACCACCTCCCCCCAGCTTTGGAAAGACAGCAGGGGAAAAAAATCCCCCACAGCCTCGGAGGCTGGGACAAGCCGCCACCATAGCATGGGGGGTGGGGAAAGAGGGTACCACTCTCTTCCCCCCCGACCCATGCTTCAGCGAGGCAATGGGGAAAAACTATGTTTCCCCCCACAGCTTTGGAGGCCTGCCCAAGCCGGCCTGTAGCTTGGAGGGAGAGGATACCCCCCTCTTCTCCCCACAAACCCAGGCTACAGCAAGGCACTTGCCAGCCCCCCTGTAAAAAGAAAAGAATACATAAATAAAAGAATGCTCCCCATCCCAACACAAGGATTTAACACGGCCTGGCCAGGAAGGCAAGACCACGTTAAACTCTCCAACCCGCCCCCCCACACACACACACTAACACACACCCAAAAACAACAAAAACTCACCTATAGGGAACAACTGAAAAAGACGTCCTCCCTACATGAACGCCTCCTCCACACTGAACGTTAGTGAATATAGTCCACCAGAGGGTGCTATTTTTAGTTTAAAAATATTAACTAAAAATAGCACCCTCTGGAGGACTACATTCACACACACACACACACACACACACACACCACTCCTGCCATAATAAAAAAAATTAATGTGTGAGTTGGTGGTTGGAGTGGTTTTTTTCCTAGGAGTGGTGGTGGTGCAAAACCAAAACCACCCCAAACCACCAACACACACATTAAAAATGTGCTAGTATTGTATAAATTAGCACGTGCCAAGTAAATGGATGTAGTTCTTAATGAATCCTTGAAGAGTATTGCTGCCTGCCTGAAATCTAACACACACACAATTGAAAAAAGTCTATATTTGGCTGATATTGCCCCTCCAGAAGTATGTTAAGACGTGCTGCCAAATCTATATAACTAAAACCAAAGTGTCGTGGTGTTTGTTAGTGAAATGCCATGCCACCATGGACCCCACCGCCCCAGAAACCCACGCCCTGCCTACCTGGTGTGCCTGACCAGGCCGGCATGGGGTACTGGCAGTGGCCCCTGTGGTCCTTCACTCCATAAACTGGACATGAAGGGCCCCCCACTGGCAGCATGAAATGGCCAGGGAGATGATAATATGCATGCACGCAAATCCACACAGGCGCAAAAGCCTGCATGGAGTTCCAGGCGGCAGCACCCCCTGGAACTCCGGGCAGGCTTCTGCACCTACACGGATTCGCACGCATGCGTATTACCGCCTCCCTGCTTGGGAGGCACCACTGGCTGGCCACCATTGCAACCAGAGGATGGAGGGCTACCCTTCTCCAGAATGCATGGGCCGACCGGAGCACCCCGTTCGGCCCATGCCTGCTAAAGAAGGGCCTTGCCTTCTCTGGCAGCCATGGGCCAAACGGAGCACTCCCAGCAGCCCCTGCCTTCCAAAGAAGGGCCACCCTCCATCCTCCAGCTGAAATGCCAGCCAGCCAGGGGAGCCTCCCAAGCAGGTAGGTGGTAATACGGAGGATACCTGCCAAATGGAGCGCTCCAAACAGGGTGCTCCGGTCGGCAATATGCACCAGCGCCCAAGCTGAGGCCGCCACAGGTGCGGGGAACCACAGCGGCAAGGCCACCACAGCACCCATCAAAGCACCACCACCATTTGAGGCAAGGCCACCACAGGCGGCCGCCGCCCATAGTGTAGGTAAGGATCTACTACACAGTGAAATGGGTAACCCCTGCTAGTAATGAATAAAATAAAGTGATGAAGCACCAAACATATCCACTTCATGAAAACCAACCTCCTCACTGATGGCTAAAATGAAAGAAAAAATCTGCATGCCTCTCAAGCTCTAAATATTAAATCATACAAAGCTAGGCTAAACTTATGGAGAGCAAAAACAACTCACCTTGTCAAATAGATGACTGCTGAAGATTGTTTCATGCCACAACAAGATTCTGGCTGGAACCTTGGAAATCACTTTATAGACTTTTAAGTGAAGTAGGACAATCAAATATAATAATCAAGTAAAATGCAGTTGGGTGCTGTGGTCCAATCACCTGCATACCTGGATTTAATTGATTAAAAGAAACACACAAAGAAAAACCTGATGAATTTCGCTGATGATGGCCAGGCAAGCAACAAGGATCACAACTTTCACAGGAGTGACTTTAGGCAAGCCAAGGAGTTGTCTAAGGTGAGATCCCAATGGAGATCATTTGTGGAATCCTCTATACCGGGGCTGCGAGCTGGTCATGTGGTTCAGTGGGGCCAGTCACTATGGCCCAGGGCCGGATCCAGGCTGTAGTTTGGGCACCCCTGCTCTACACCATGATAGAAGGGGAGGCGAATAAGTAAGTAAAATGGAGTTTCTTGGATGGAGGACAAATTTTCTGTGAACTTGGAGAAATCCAATCAATGCAGCATTTATGTGCTTGCAATTTATGCCTTATTATATGTGCAAAATAAGATCTAATACTGTAAATGGCCCAGATAATATCTTTGAAGTAGCTAGCTTCTGGTGAAAAATAATCTTAACCTATAAATCTGAGCGTTAACCGTTGGAACTTGACAAAGGATCCTACACCTGGCCATACTAGCCTGTATCGAGCATTTGTGCACTGGCCCGAAATGGGTCCGAGGTCAACAAAGATTTTAGAAATGTGCCAGTGGGGCAGGAGACCCACAAACTTGAACAAAGGAAAAGAACCTCAATACCCAACATTCCTTGCACCGCACCATGCCACAGCCAATCAGGCTGAGCGGCGTGAGCAAAAAGAATGTTGGGAAATGCACCACGGCCAATCAAAATTGAGCCGCAGGGGAAAAAAGCTGCAGAAATGCAAACCACAAACACAAAACTACACGTCCCAGCGTCCTGTGTGCCGTGAGCGTGCATAATGCTGAGAAAGCCGCCACGCAAAAAATAAAAATACAAAACGCAGCGCCTCACAGTCATGCAAAACAAACAAGCCACCAAAAAAAAAAAAAAACCCAAGGAGGAAGGTGCCTTCGCCCCCTTGAAAGCGAACAAATTGCCCAGGAAGGAAAGGCAGCGAATGGCCCTCCAGTCGCTGCCTTTACTTTCCGAAGAAGTGTTTCACTTTCAAGGGGGGGAGGTACTGGTGCCTTCACCCCCCCTTGAAAGTGAACCAATTGCCCAGGAAGGAAAGGCAGTGAACGGCCCTCCAGTCACTGCCTTTACCTTCCGAGGAAGTAACTACCCCTAACCAACAACAAAACAGCCAACAAATGTAACCAACAAAAACACCAAAAATATTACAAAATAATAAAACAAAAATAAATCAATAATTAACAAAACAATGAATAAACAAAAAAACCCACAAAATACACACCTAAAACTAAACAAACCTAAACCACAAAGTACACACCTTAAACTAAACAAACCAAAAAATAAACCAAAACAAAAAATAACAAACAGAAATACCTCACAGCCCACCACCACAAAAGCAAAACAAAGAAAAAACCCAAAATAAAGAAAACAAGACAACTCACAAGCAGCACATCCTCCCTCCATGACCACCAGAACAGAAATGAAGAAACAAAGAGACTACGTACCGGAAGAAGCTCCACCCAGAGGCCAAGAGAGAAAAAACAGTCAAAGTAAAAGAGAACCACTAGCAGCCCCACCTGCAGAGCAGAATAGTAAAAATAACTCAAAAATACACAACAGCCCCAAACAAAAGGCCACAAGAGTAAAAACAAGTCAAAAACATAACAATACATCACACTTCTACACAAATCACAAATATATGTCACAAAAATAAAATAAAAAGATTTCTAAAATCCTGTGTTGAGTTTCAACTCACATAAAAACCAAAAACATCTAAACACAGTTTAAAAACACTGAATGTAAAAAACATGTACTTTGGCATTGTTAAAATTATTACCTATGGTACAACTATTAAAAAACAGTCACATACTAAAACATTATTTGGTTAAATAAAATTTTTGAAAAACATTATATCATCCTTTGTTCTTTTTTTAATCCACAAAACAACTGCCAAAAAAAAAATAACCACAATTTATTACAGCCCGGCATCATCACAAAAAAACATATATGTTAAAACAAATATTCAAAAATACATTAGAAAAATTACAAAGATAAATGTTATTACTTTACAGTATCAAAACAATACAATCTATTTAACAAATGACCACAAAAAAGTGTGTATACATAAACATTTTAAAAATGACAATTACAGACTAACCTCTTCTTTACAAACATTAAGAAAAAAAACTTTCCAACACAATTTAAAACAGCCCGGCACTGCCGGGCAAACTATGCTAGTGTAATTATATAATGCTCTGATACAAATAAAGACTGGACTAGGATTGTTGCTCCCTGTTTACAGCAAATCCCAATTCATTCAGTTTCCCAGATCATAGTAAAGGTCCCCCTTGTTCAAAAGCCTATCGTATCTGACTCTAGGGTTCAATGTTCACCTCTGTTTATAGTCTGCATCTGCAGATGCTTCCATGGACATGTGGCAGGCATGCCTAGAGTGCATGGAATGTTGTTTACCTTCCCACCAAAGTGGTACCTATTTATCTACTTGCAATTTCTTGCTTTCACAGAACTGGGACAGAGACAGGAGCTCACTCCATCATGCAACATTCAGGTCTCGAACTGCTGACCTGCCGACCTTCCAGTCATCAAGTTCAGCATCTTAACCACTAAGCCACCACAGCATGCAAAACAAAAAGGAAAGAAATGTTAGGGTGCTGCAAATGCTGTTTGGATGACTGT
Source organism: Bradypodion ventrale (assembly GCA_035047345.1). Lineage (NCBI taxonomy): Eukaryota > Metazoa > Chordata > Lepidosauria > Squamata > Chamaeleonidae > Bradypodion > Bradypodion ventrale. Next base: position 261,221,428 of record JAWDJE010000003.1, on the reverse strand, counting down.
GTAAAAAAATATAGTCCCATCTCACTTATTTACCCACTTCCAGGAAAATACAAGTTCAAGCTCTGGTTACCACTCTTGATTTTTACCCATAAGCATATAGTGTACATGCACAAAGGTGTGCCTGAGAAAATGACCAAAGGCAGATATGGACAGTATATGACTTTATTTATTTTGGCAGCTGGAATTCCCAGGCATAAACGTCATCAGCTGCTCTACTTAATGCATCCACAGGAATTTGGCCAACTTAGAGCCAAATACATCTTTTAAATAAAACCGCATGTTCAAGGTCACTTCTTTCAGTCTACAGAAATTTGTCAATAAACTGCCTTAACTTGAAAGAACTATCCATTCACATGAAAATGTCCATTTCTCTCCTTTTTGCTCACAAAAGCAGCCATGTAGGAACAACAGAACCTACGCAAATGCAGGAATGTAGGAATGATAGTATCACTGCTTTGCTGATAAAGGAGCATGCTACAGGGAAGCCTGATTTCTGTACACTACAAAGAAATAACTACCATATTTTCCGGCGTGTAAGGCGACTGGGCGTATAAGACGACCCCCAACTTTTCTAGTTAAAATGTAGAGTTTGCAATATACTCGCTGTATAAGATTACCCCTCTTCCAACAGCGGCGTCTTCAGAGCCTCCCGGGCTGGGGACGGCTCCCTTTATCTCCCCGCTGGTGGAGGGGGTGGGGAGAGTGTGGCTGCGGTGGATGGTTTTCCCCGCCACTCAGCTGGTCCTCCTCCTCCTCCTCACCACCACCCCCAGCCGGGGGGTGAGGGGGACCAGCTGAGAGGTAGGGAAAGCCATCCACTGCCGCTGCCACGAGGCCTCCGGAGCCAGGGGCCTCCCGGAGACCACCACCCGCAGCCACACAGTGGTGAATGGCTTTCCCCGCCACTCAGCTGGTACTCCTCCTCCTCCTTACCACCACCCCCAGCCGGGGGGTGAGGAGGAGGAGGAGGGGGAGGACCAGCTGAGCGGCGGGGAAAGCCATCCACCGCCGCCTCCACGAGGCCTCCGGAGCCAGGGGCCGCCCGGAGACCACCACACCCAGCTGGGGGGTGAGGAGGAGGACCAGCTGAGCGGTGGGGAAAGCCATCCACCGCCGCCGCCACGAGGCTGGAGGATGGTAGTCTCCAGGAGGCCCCTGGCTTCGGAGGCCTCGCGGCGGTGGCTGTGGATGGTTTTCCCCACTGCTCAGCTGGTTCTCCTTCTCCTCCTCACCCCCCCTGGCTGGGGGTGGTGGTCTCCGGACGGCCCCTGGCTCTGGAGTACCCAGCGTATAAGATGACCCCCGACTTTGGCACAGTTTTCGGGGTTAAAAAGTCATCTTATATGCTGGAAAATACGGTACTAACTATTTCTCTTTTGAAGAAAAGAAGTAGAGTGGGATAGTTTCCCACTTCCTTAAGACCATGTGGGTATGTGAATGGCAAAGTTGCAAACCTTTCCCCCATTTTAAGGGCTGCTACTGACAAATATCTCAAGCTTCAGCATATAAAATACTAAAGAATGTATGAATCCCTACTGGCATGGAGTTGATATTTCAAGGTTTAGTTTTAACTAAATTTGGGGAAGGAATCAAGAATATCTAGAAAGCAGTGTACTGTTTAATGATACTTGTGCATGCATAGTGTTATCAAGTTGTGATATTCAGACTTATGGCTACTCTTTTTAAAGAACTAATTGCTTGATTAATTATATACTATCAAGTCACTTCTGATTTATGGAGATCCTTCTTAGGGTTTTCTAGGTGTAACTTACTCAGAAGTGGTTTACCATTCCCTCCTTCTGGTGTATGCTGGTACTGAGCAGTGGTCCACATGTGTTAGGGCAGATAACTTCATCAGCCACACATGCTCTGAAGGCAGTGGTGGACATCAGCAGGTTTGCAACAGTTCGCCAGAACCGGTAGCAGAAATTCTGGCTGGCCCCACCCATCCAAGTTTTGAAATAAAGTAATCCTAATTCGGGTGCAGCGCAGGGCTTTCCCCCTGGCCACACCCACCATACCACACCCACAGTGTGGTGGTAAAAAAAAATTGAGCCCACCATTGTCTGAAGGACCTCAACCAGTCCATCTTCCAAAATGCCCAGAGGAAATTCCAACTCCCAGTCATCCAGCTTCTTTAGTAAAAGGTACAGGTCACCCTTGCTCGAAAGCTAGTCATATCTGACTCTCGGGTTCAGTGCTCATCTCTGTTTATAGCCGAACAGCCAACGCTGTCTGCGTTTGCAGATGTTTCCATGGACATATTGGCAGGCATGCCTAGACACCGAAGTGCACGTAACGCTGTTTAACCTCCCACCAAAGTGGTCCCTATTTATCTATTTGCAATTTCTTGCTTTCAAATTGTTAGGTTGGCAGAAGCTGAAACAGAGACGTCATGCAGTACTCGGGATTTAAACTGCTGACCTTCTGCCTCCCAGTCAGCATCTTAACCTCTTGAGCCACTGTAGTTCCTACCAGCTTCTTTACCAGGAAATAAAACAGCAGCTACAGTAATAATGTCATGCCATAATATGTCTCGAAAGAACAGTGGATGGCATGACCAAGGAGACAAACATTATTTCCTGTTCTGCTTTGTATTCAGACACAGAACAGCTGCTTTTTCCTTGTCAGCAGAAGGATGTAAAACAAACTGAAAACATGTGTGAAAGGGTACAAGGTCAAACTACGCATTATGTAACTTTAGAATCAAACTTCGATTTCTCTTCGAAATGTAGTAAATCCATGGGATTTTACGCTGGTGCTCCCCAGAATGTTTCTGAGTTTGATCCCATAGGCTTTCAATTTGTATGGGGAAGAAACTTCTATTGGCCTGAATGAAAACTGCCCCACAAATTGCAGGTGTGCCTCTGCTCCTCAATATAAAATCAATAAATAAATTTCATGTCAGACATTACTCTGGGTTGAAAGGATTTTTGCTGGAGAAACTCCGCTCAGAGAATGTCCGAATGAGGCTCTTTTTATGTCCCCAAGATCGGTCTCCAAGCTTAGCATCTTAACCACTAAGCCACCGCAGTGCTGTTCAATATAAAATAGAACCACAACAGATAGATGCAGAGATTTATCCCCACCCCACCCCACCCCAATTCCCTACACCAGCACCTCTAGTGACACACAAATAAGGGTATGGACATGTGTGCTGAGCCACATGAATAGCACATTCCAGAAAACGTCTATGCTGACTTCTTAACTTGCAGCAACTCACCACTGAAATTTTTAGTACTCTGGCAAGTGTAACTCAGGGTGAAAATAGACAGAGAAGGAAAACTGGATTAAACTGGTTTGCTTTGCAGTTTTTAAAACCAGGTTCCAAAATTGTATCCATTCACATTAATAAAATAGGGGCTGCAGTGGCTCAATGGTTAGGAAGCTCGCCTTGTTAGCTAGAAGGCCAGTAAGTCAGCAGTTTGAAATCTGGGTACTGCATGATGGATTGAGCACCCGTCTCTGTCCCAGCTCCTGTCAACCTAGCAGATTGAAAGCAAGAAATTGCAAGTAATGTAGATAAATAGGGACCACTTCGGTGAGAAAAGATCTTGGGGACATGAAAGGAGCGTCATTCAAGCATCCGCTGAGCAGAGTTCCTCTAGCAAAAATCCTTTCAACCCAGAATAATTTCTGACATGAAATTATTATCAATAAAATAAATTACCCCATTGCAAAAATACACACTGTACTTGCCTATCATTTCAATTCCCATGCAATCACAAATGTATCCTTTGAATACCATTCTGTTCTCTGCCCCTTTCCCCCCTCACTCCCCCTTTATCTGTCCTCTTTGGGTGGCTGTTGAAGCCGTCAGCTGTGAGGGCTTTTAATGCGTACATTAGGAAGAATTAACCCCTATTTTTCACATGACAATGGTCACTCCTGTGTTTCCCCATAATGTGGGAGTTTAACATTCATATTGCTGCTCTTTTTAAATTATTTTCTCTGAAGTCATACAATATTGCATTGATTTAACAGCTTATCATTCTTGTTAAAAGGACCAACTTTGCCAATTTCATCTGCTCTGCCTGAAAGGTCTCGGATCACACAAGGCAAGGTAATGGGCTGTAGGAATCGGGGCCGCTAAGGGCCGGAGGTCCCGGAGGAGACTGATCAAGGAACGATACGAGGCAGTATGGAGCGAGATCAGATCAATAGTTTATTGAGGGAAAACTTCAGCACATATAGAAGGAAAAGCGCAACGGTGGCAAAACCGTCATCTGACAGAAATCACATCACCTGTTTACTCGGGTTAATTGGGAATCTCTCTGGGGGAAGTTAATTAACTGGGACAAACATTGACATGGGAAACACCATTGTCCAAGGATTAGGCAGGGGTAAACATGGCTTCTATTTGTGCCTGAGATTAGACTGAGACTCGGAGATGAGTGATTACTCTAATGGGTAACGGAGTTAGATATTTGCTCTCTCAGCAGATCCGCTGGCCAGGTCAAGGAATTGGGTGAATCAAACCCTATCATTTATCCACCCCCCTTAATTTCTCTGCCCGCAGAGCCCACGTCACAAGGAGCGTTCTCCCGAAGTGGCCTCTGCGCGGGCCATTCCATGCCCACCGGGCATGGGGAATCCACATCTCCCCTTTTAATTTCATTTAAGGACCTGACCGGCGACTCTGCGTAAGACGGGCATCAGCTGCTGAGCGGGAATGGCATTTCGGGGTTTCTTCTTGGGGCGGCACTTCGAGATCAGTGAGGGAATACATTGTGCAAAGCAGCATAACGCTATGCCTAGTATAATCACCCCCACAACCACCTTGAGTACCGTCTGGAGCCACCCCCACGGAATCCACGACCACATCCAATTCCACAATGAACTCCACCATGTTCCCCATGCAGAACCTTCTCTTATGCCCTCGACTATGGTGTGGAGGGCCGTGAGCTGACTCTGTACCTTGCGGGAGTTGTCAGTAAGATTGAAACAACACATACCATGGAAGGATTCGCAGCCCAAATGATGAAGCAATAAGAGGTAGTCTATAGCCGCTCGATTGTCAAGTATGGCATGGCGAAGCTCTGCCTGCTCCTGGTTGAGCAGCGCTATCGCTGAGGAGGTATGGTTGATGGCTTTGGCTAATCCGCAAGCCAACCGACTAATCCTCCGAGCGTTGCCGACGGCTAAGCCTGGCACACCAATTATGCTGACCGCCAACGAGACGTATTCGGCTGGACTCATAACTCTAAAGCTGCTCTCACATGAGCTGTCTAACTGGGTGGTGCGAGTGTGACGTATGGGTGCGGAAACATTTGTAACATTTGTGCTTGGGGTAACCATATCCTTAGTAGGGAGTAACAGTGTCAAACAACTAATGCAACAAGTAGCATCTGATACATTTGCAGGAATGTAGTTCCACATGTACTGATTACATGTAAAGAACCAACCAGATGGTAACGTAACATGAGCATACATTGAACCAAGCTTCACTGGGTTATTGCAAGTCCAATTGCCACTGCCAACGTAGAGGCAGCGGCGCCGGGTTCGACCGACTGAGGAGCAGCCGGTCATTCGAGCACAAGTAGTGTTCGGGCTGACCGCCACTCGAGGAGTGTGGAGAGTGGCTGCATCAGCCAGCAAAGTCATGGTGAGCCGCATCTCCCAACGGGCGTACTCTGCAGAAGCCGCTGGGTTGTATGGGCTGAAAATCCGTTTCACGAGCCAATCCCCATCCCTGGGGTATGCGCCTGGAGAGTGGCACACTGGGATGAGGCAGGTGCTCAAGATTGAGGCAGAACCAATGTCCTGTCTCAGGCAAAAATCGGACTGGTTGACGAGGCCCGCCAACCTTTCCCAAATGTTGTACTGCATCCTGGCAGAAAGGTCTCCGCCGGGCACCAAATCATTGGCTTTCAACAAGGTAGCCTGAACGCCTCCCCCGCAAAACAGGGAGAGGATCAGGACGATGGTGACTGCCATGGTGTTGGCGTGAATTCGGGCGAAGACTGCAGCCGTGAGGTTCTCCGGTGTCGGTTCCTTCTCCTCGTGTCGGAGGGCGTCCTCGGTCTCACTGCAAAGGACCTTGACCATCCCCCAGGTGATCTTCGGCGCTGTCGGTGGCCGTCTCCTCCGGCGGGTTTTGTCGGTCAGAGTGAGGTCCTCCACCTCCGGGATCGGACTCGGGTCGGTCTGGGTCCACGCCATGTGGTTCCAAGTGAGGCTTGACACACCGAGCTGGAATCCAAACGACACCTGTAGGAGACATAACTGCAGCATACCCTCTTCCCCAGGTTATGAGTGGCGCCGGGCCCCTCCAAGAAGGGTCCGGTGGCACCCGGTATCGGACCATCGGTCGCGGGAGAGCTTCCGAACGGCGGAAGTGCTTCTCCTGCGGCGTGCAATCTGAAAAAACATTAAGGTGATTGTAAGTGAACAATACCTTATTCAGACAATGCTGTGCCTGGCCCTGTGACTTGGGGAGGGCTGGTGGCTCCCCCCTTTCTGTTTGTTTGTCAATATAGGACTTGAGCGTCCGATTGACCCGTTCCACAATCGCTTGCCCCTGCGGATTGTAAGGAACGCCAAAAGTATGCTTAATGTCCCAGGTGGCCATGAAGGCCGCCAGCTGCCTGGAGCTGTAGGACGGGGCGTTATCGGTTTTAATTTGCCGCGGCTTGCCCATTGCCGCGATGCAGGAAAGGAGGTGCTGCTCCACGTGGGAAGCAGTCTCCCCTTTCTGCGCCGTTGCCCAAACGAATTGAGAAAACGTGTCAATGCAAACGTGCATGTACTGCCATCTGCCAAACTGCGGAACATGCGTGACATCCATCTGCCACACTTGGTTAGCCTCTGTCCCTCATGGGTTGACCCCCCACGAGGGCCCCCCCAGTGCCCCTGCACAATGCTGGCAAGAGCGAACTATGCCTTGGGCTTGAGAGAGTGGCAGATTGAACTGTCTGGCCAACGCTTTGGCATTTTGGTGAAAAAAGGCATGACTCTGAATTGGAGTAGTAAAAACACCTAAAACCGAACGTTGCTGAATTTCCTTTGCCGCCGCGTCCGCTCTGCTATTGCCCGCGGAAATCGGACCCGGCAAGTCTTGATGACTGCGGATGTGGGCAATATAGAGCGGCTCCGTGCGGTTTCACAAATGAAATTGAGCAGTGAGAAACAGACTAAGCAGATTCTTGTCTATCGCGGGAGTGATGTATGCTCCCGGTAGACTGTGAAGCAAATTCCTGACATACTGACTGTCTGTAATGATGTTTAAACGTTCCTTGGCGAAGGTGCGCAAGGCAAGGTTCACCGCCGCCAACTCTGCCCACTGCGCGGACTTCTGTGGAAGAGTTAACAGCATGCGCCAAGCCTGGCCCTCCTGCCAAGTCAAGACAGCATATGTGCGACCACCATCAGTAAAAACTGTCCTGGCTCCCTGAAGCGGAACCAGCGAGAGCAATTCTAACAAGCTGACTGTCTGCGTTTGAAGTGAGACAAATCTGGGGTCTTTTGGCAAGTGGTATGCCAAGCATCCGGTGAATCCTTCCAAAGCGATTGGAAGCGAGTCACCGAGCTGCATCAATTGCTGGATTTGTTCCTTGGTGAACGGGACTACAATCTTGGCTAAATCGTGCCCTGAGATGTCCCTAGCTCTCAGCCTTCCGCGGTAGACCACCGCGGAAACCAGCTCTTGGGGAGGAACGATGTTCCGTGAAGAGGTGTTCGGCAAGTACACCCATTCCACGATACTCGCCCCTTTCTCGGAGTCTACTCCGAGCACTCCGGTGAACATGGATCCTGCCCTTACGATGTACAAATTCAGGATCGGAGAATATGGCCCTGGGGTGATCCTATCTACCCACCTCTGGCTGAGAACTTGGTTCACTTTTTCGAGAGCTAAGCGCGCTTCTCGAGAAATGTGTATCCGGTCTGCCGGCTGCTTACCTAAAGTTAGCAGCGAGAAGAGCGGTTTTAAAAGATCCGTATCCAATCGGAAATACGGTCTGGCCCAATTAATATTACCCAGAACTTGCTGCAATTCTACAAGGGTGACTGAGTCCTGTAGATTGATCTGAGGCAAAACTGGTGCTGCGAAAGAGCGAAGAAGCCAATGACCCAAGTATGAGAAGGGCTCGGTTCTCTGCACTTTCTCTGGGGCAATGAGTAAACCTTTGTCCCCCAGGCTGGCCTGGAGGTCAGAAAACATGTCGCTGCCGAGTTGCGGCACCGCGACCAAAATATCATCTATGAAATGGCAAACTATTGCTTTAGGGTAAAGGTTTCGAAACTTTGCCAGTGTGTTGTGAACATAAATTTGGCACAGGGTGGGCGAATTGAGCATGCCCTGTGGCAAAAATTTCCACGCGTAACGCTGCGTAGGCTCACTGTGGTTCACAACCGGCACCGTAAAGGCGAACCTTTCCCGGTCCCTGGGGTCTAAGGGAATTGTATAAAAGCAATCCTTGAGATCTACGACTAGGATCTCCCACCCCTCGGGAATCATATTAGGATTTGGGATGCCGCATTGGAGCGGACCCATTGGCTGTATGCATTTATTGATCTCCCTGAGATCGTGGAGGGGTCGCCACTTCCCCGACTTCTTTTTTTATGACAAAAATTGGCGAATTCCAGTGACTTGTGGACCGTTCTATATGTCCTGTGTCTAGCTGTTCTTTAACCAGCTGCTTAAGGGCATCTAACTTCTCTCCCACTACCGGCCATTGTTCTACCCAAACCGGCGTATCGGTGAGCCATTTAAGTGGCAACGCCATTACCCGAAGGTAAGCGTAGCACCGTACTGCTGCAAAATGTCTCGCCCCCAAAGGTTGATGTGCACGTCAAGAATGTGCGGCCGAATTACCGCCGTGCCGTCAGCCTTTGGGATCGTGACTGTCACCCACTCCCGGCTCCTAAACACTTCCTGAATACCGCCTACCCCCCACACATCGGAGACCGGCTCAATAGCCCACTCCCTAGGCCACTGGCCCCTGCTTATCACGCTGACATCTGCTCCGGTATCTAACAGGCCTGAGAATGATCTATTATTCAGAAATACCTCAATAACCGGGCGCTGTTTCCACTCAATGTTGGTTTCCACTGTCGCTAAGACCTGGTATCCTTGCACTGCCTCACTGGCGCTCGAGCGGTCCTCTGACCGGGACTCGAAGCTGTCACTGAGCTTTCCCTGGCTTTCTGCTGGCGAGTGACAAGGAACCATGATCAGTTGCGCTAGGGTGTCTCCTTTGTGAATTGTTTGGGGCAGGTGAGTCCACAACTGAACTTGGAGAACGCCTGAAAAATTCGAGTCAACGACTCCTGGAATTACAAGAATTCCACGTGCTCCTGCTACACTACGGGGCAAAACTAAACCTATAAAGCCCTTGGGCAGTGGACCCATGTACTGGGAGTCCACCAGATAGACCGTGCCTGGCAGGTCGCATGTAACGTCTGCTGGCAAGTCAAATCTAGCCCTGTGCTACCCTTGGGGCTGGCCTGTGCCCTCGCAATGTCTGGAATGTGACCAGAACCTAGTCTAGCTCTGGCGAGCCTTGAATCTGGGAAGTCTCTGTTTGGACCGGGGCCAGAGACGTGCCCGTGCGCCGGTTTCCCGAACTCGGACAGTTTCTGGCCCAATGGTAGCCTTTCTTGCACTTCGGACACAGGGTGTTCGGAGCCTTGGAACGGCCGGAACTTTGTCCGCCTCCCTTGGATCGGCACTCCCTAGCGAAGTGACCAACCTTGCCACAATTGTGGCATGCTCCTTGGGTCTTTCCTTTAGGTCTTCTACCCCCTTGCACCGCTGCCGCTAGCAAACCCATTTTATAGGATTCTGTGCCAACGTCGGCGCAAGCTCTAATCATGTCCGTGAGAGTCAAGTCAGGACGATTGCCCAGGGACTGCAAGATTTTACGGCAGTCTAAATTGGCATTGTCCTTGGCTAACTTGATCATGAGCTCTTGCTGGGCTTCCTCATTATCGATCTGCCTGCTAATCGCCTCCTCCAAGCGATTGATGAAGTCCATGTAGGGCTCTTGGGCTCCCTGCTTAACTGTGGTATAATTCTTAGCCGCCTTGCCGGTCGCAGGGACCTTGAAAAAAGCCCTAAAGGCAGCCTCTGCCGACATCTGGAGAGTGGCGAGTGGCAAGTTGATCTGCGCATCGACGGATTCGAAGGCACCTGAACCATACAACTGGTCAGGAATTACTGCGCTTCCCATCCTGGCAGCCCTAGTTTGAGCCTCAAGGCGAAACTCACTATCCCAAATCAAGTACTGGCTAGGGTTGAGCATCATCCGCATGACGGCTTTCCAGTCATGTGGAATGAACATGGTGTTCTCGCACACTTGCTGAAGCGTGCCCCTTGTAAATCGGCTTTGGAGCCCTGTCTCTGAAATGGCCTTCCGTATAGCCATGAGCAGCTTATACGGGACTGGTGAATGAACTATCTTCTGGGCCCCCATGAGGGCATCCATTTCTAGGCAAATTGGACAAATCTGACTAAGCTCAGCTAGTTCTTCTGCTGGCAATTCCCCCTTCTTCAGTTCTTCCTCGACTGTGCGCTGAAGGGCACTCTTGGTAACTAGGGAACCTGGGGCTGTCAGAGAAGCGCCTGCGCTCCCCATTCCTTGCATTCCGTCGGTGACATCTGCAGCTGTCACCGAGGGAAAGTTCCCTACGCTACTCTGCCTAAACTGCAATGACGGATAGAGCGCCGTGGGTGCCGTTGGCTCGGCTGGCGCTGGGGGTTCTTTGGCCTCTACCCGGACTGGTTCTATCTCCGCTAAGAGTTTCCTACATTTGTTCCAAGTGCGAATTACGCCTCATGGAGCTTTCGGGGGTTGCTGAATGCAGTCTCCTATCTGATCCCAGAGCTCAAGGGTTAACGTACCTACTTCTGGGTAAAGCAGGCAGTGTTCCCTTAGATACGCCAAAAGTCTCGGTAGCTCTCTGCTGTGGAACTTTAACTGAAATACCCTGGCCAGGATTCTAAACTCTTCTTCACGAGTTTTTTGGCTAGCAGACGGACGCTGTCGCTGAGGACAGGTCCCCATATTACCTGCGAAGGGTCCTCCGAAGTTTCCTCCTCGGGACGGGTCGACGCGTCTTGGGCAAGTAATAGGTTCTGGCGACGATTCCCTGGGTAGAGCTCGGAGCGTGGTCCCCTACCACGGGCCCTCGGTGGCCTCTGCGCTGTCAGGGCTCACAGCTGACCCTGCGGAATGCGTTTTCTCCGTAACCTGCAAGCCGCCGCGAAAGCCAGGAGCAAACTGTAGGAAGCCTCTCGGTAGTGCCTCGCTGCGTAGGCCGTTCTCCCGACCGGCTGGTTTACCGGCCGGGCTGCCGCGCTGTCCTCCGGGACGAGTGGCCGCGGTTCAAGTGCAGAACCGGGCCGTGTGACTCTCTGAGTAGACCACTCGGGGGTCGCTTACTCACGAGTAGATCACGTCGGGGTCACCAGGTGTAGGAATCGGGGCCGCTAAGGGCCGGAGGTCCCGGAGGAGACTGATCAAGGAACGATACGAGGCAGTATGGAGCGAGATCAGATCAATAGTTTATTGAGGGAAAACTTCAGCATATATAGAAGGAAAAGCGCAACGGTGGCAAAACCGTCATCTGACAGAAATCACATCACCTGTTTACTCGGGTTAATTGGGAATCTCTCTGGGGGAAGTTAATTAACTGGGACAAACATTGACATGGGAAACACCATTGTCCAAGGATTAGGCAGGGGTAAACATGGCTTCTATTTGTGCCTGAGATTAGACTGAGACTCGGAGATGAGTGATTACTCTAATGGGTAACAGAGTTAGATATTTGCTCTCTCAGCAGATCCGCTGGCCAGGTCAAGGAATTGGGTGAATCAAACCCTATCATTTATCCACCCCCCTTAATTTCTCTGCCCGCAGAGCCCACGTCTCAAGGAGCGTTCTCCCGAAGTGGCCTCTGCGCGGGCCATTCCATGCCCACCGGGCATGGGGAATCCACATCGGGCAGAACCAAGAAGTTGCTAAAAATGCCCAGAAACATTAACTAGTGTGGTCGATTTCATTCCTGTCCCGGTAGGTAAGGCTTTCCCATCATGCACCAAGGCTTCATCCCCCACAACTGATTTCTAGAGGATGAGCAAGCAAGGCAACCAGTCCTATGCTGGTCTGCCTCAGCACTGAATAGACAGGTGCCTTAAAGGAAAGTTGGGTAACGAGTGAGCAGGAGACCTCAGGCATTGAGTAGAGGGGGATTATTCCATTGTAATGGCATACCGTGCCTCACCAGAGATGTCACCATAGGACCGCGATGGCGAACTTTGACACTCCAGATGTTCTTGAACTTCAATTCCCAGAAGCCCAAGCACTCAGAATCCACACGAATGGGTTTACTGCAATTCATCCAGCCCGCGCTGCCCTCGTCAATCCCGGAAGCGGAAAAAAATGTGCCCGTACTTTTTACCAGTATGTTTTCTTTTAGGAACGTCATTCAATAGGAGCAGGTGGCAGAGCAAGCACAAAGATGTTCTTTCCCCAAAGCTTTTCATGGTTGTCTATTAGGTCGACATCCTACTAGGCCTACATAGTTTCTCAAGAGGCACCTAATATTTTCGAAATGGGGACTTTTTAAAATACCCCGTGAAAGTAATTCAGGCAAATAGCAGTTGAAATTCAAATTTAATCTTATTGCTTCCATGCTTAGAAGTAGCAAACAGAGTGGTGTATAATGAGGGAGGAGGCAATCTTGTATTTCTTTCTAACAATGTACATAAGCAAAAGCTAAACCAGAAACAAAAGAAAATTTGTTCAACTCTATAGTCTTGAAAGCAATGACATGCGGCGCCAAACATGGGCTTTAACAGCTGCGGAAGAAAAATGGCTGCAAGTAACACAATGTCAAAAATGTCAAAAATATGTCAAAAATGGGTGCCCAGCAAGTGAGAGAGATTGAGGGAGTGACTGGATGAATGATATGCTTAATTTGTAGAGAAAGAAAGAAAAAAAGAACAAGCCATTCCTCTTTCTTCGCTCTCCCAACTCTCCCAATCAAGATTAGAGTTCATGACAGACTCAGATTTCAGAGGGAATGACAATGGGGAAACTCCCAGATTCAACCAGAGAGAGGAAGAAAATAGGGCAAGACATGCTTAAACAGACTGCACTAACATCTCCTCCCATCATGGCCACCTCAAGATAGTATGCTGCCTGAGGCTAAGGAGAGCATGGTGTCTATTTCCATTCTGTGTAAAAAAAAAAGCTGAGCACACTAGTAGTTGACTCTGTAGCAGTGGTGATAGAACTGCATTCTTGACTACACCTGAGGACTTCACAGGCTCATTTAAGGGGCCAGCCATCGCCGCCGCCGGGCAACCACCCCCAGCCGGGGGGTGAGGAGGAGGAGGAGAGCCGGCCGAGCGGTGGAAAGGCCAGCCATCGCCGCCGCCGGGCAACCACCCCCAGCCAGGGGGTGAGGAGGAGGAAGAGAGCCGGCCAAGCGGCGGAAAGGCCAGCCATCGCCACCGGGCAACCACCCCCAGCCGGGGGGTGAAGAGGAGGAGAGACGGCCGAGCGGCGGAAAGGCCAGCCATCACCGCCGCCGGGCAACCACCCACAGCTGGGGGGTGAGGAGGAGGAAGAGAGCTGGCTGAGTGGCGGAAAGGCCAGCCATCGCCGCTGCCGCGAGGTTTCCAGCCGGGGGTACCCACTACCTACAGGCTCCAGCCGAGCGCCAAAGGAAAAGACCCATTGGCAGAAGGGAAGAGGGCAGAGGAGGAAAAGCATGGGGCAAGACTTAGAGTTCCATGTAAAGGAAAAATGAGTTCCATGGAAAATGTAGAAGACTTAACATAGCAACTCACATAGAGACTTTATACTGACTTAACATAGAAACTGACATAGAGACTGTGTTTTTAAAGTGTGATAATATGCATGATAGTATGTTGTTTAAGCTGTTTTAAACTTTTTATAACTGTGATAAGATGTATGATGCGAGAAAAATGGCGTAGAAACCGGCAAACTACACCACAAAGCTTGCCAAGAGAACCCTATCGACCAAAACAAAAGGCAAAACAAAGGGGCAGGCTAGATGATACAGGATGCTTAGCACCACAGAGTGGAGGAAGGGGAGGGACAGGAAAGGGGGAGGGGAAATGCAATTTTGCAAGGAACAATACTGCATAGGGACATGGAATGTGAGATCAATGAATCAAGGTAAACTGGAAGTGGTAAAAAATGAGATGAAAAGAATAAGCATTGACATCCTGGGCATCAGTGAGCTAAAATGGACAGGGATGGGTGAATTCAGCTCTGGAAACCATCATATCTACTACTGTGGGCTAGAAAACCTTAGAAGAAATGGAGTGGCCATAATTGTCAATAAAAGAGTGAGAAAAGCAGTAATGGGATACAACCTCAAAAATGACAGAATAATGTCAGTCAGAATTCAAGGCAAACCTTTTAATGTCACTGTGATCCAAATATACGCACCAACCACTGGTGCAGATGAAGCCACAGTGGACCAGTACTATGAGGACCTAGAACACCTCATAGAACAGTCACCAAGAAATGATGTCCAAATTATATTAGGAGATTGGAATGCGAAAGTAGGAAATCAAAAAGTGGAGGGAATAACAGGCAAGTTTAACCTTGGAACACAGAATGAAGCAGGGCAAAGATTGATAGAGTTCTGCCAAGAGAATGCACTGGTCATAGCAAACACTCTCTTCCAGCAACACAAGAGGCGACTGTACACATGGACATCACCAGATGGCCAACACCGAAACCAAATTGATTACATACTCTGCAGCCAAAGATGGAGGCCTCCATACAGTCAGCAAAAACAAGACCTGGAGCAGACTGTGGCTCAGATCACAACCTACTTATCACAAAAATCAGGCTTAGACTAAAGAAAATGGGGAAAACAAAGAGACCAGACAGATATCACCTAGACAGCATCCCTAAAGAATACACGGTGGAGGTGATGAACAGATTTAATGGCTTAGACCGGTAGACAGAGTGTATATAGTGATCAAGCAAGCAACATCCCCTCCTCCCAAGTTAACTCTAGAACAGAAACCATGAAAGTGAGAGAGAAGTCTCTGCCCCAGACCAAGAAGTGATTTGCCCCTGCATAGATGAAATATACGCCGCGCATTCTGGCCCTGGTGGGGGCGAAGAGGCTCTCTGGCCACTCCACCGCCGGCATGCTGGGCTCCGCCCTCCCCCCCTGAGCGTTCTTTATGGGGCTTGATTTTGTATTTAATATTGTATTTTTCCCTGACTTGTAATCTTATAACTTGATGACATTATTGCTTTATTATTGATTTATTGTGTTATATTTACTTGTGTTATTGTACTATCTTATTGTTACTGTGTACCAACCCGCTGGTTGACTAAAGCGGTATAGAAATTAAACTTGAAATGAAATGAAATGAAATATTGCTCACCTAGAGTAGACTCCCATCCCATGGTGGCTCCGACCAGCAGCTGCAAAACCGAAGCCTCCATGACCATGTGGCAGGGAAACGAAAGAGAAGGCCCCAGCCCCACCACCACCTTCTCTCTCCCCTTCCACAAGCGAAAAGCCACACACCGGCCTCTGGTGGCAGGAAAACATAATGCAGCTTTGCCTGTGAGGGATCCAGTCAGGATTTTTTTAAAAAAATAAGGGATATTACGGGGAAATTAATAAAACGGGGTGGGGGTGGGAAGAGGGGTAAAAATAAGGGGTTTCCCCAGGAAAAATAGGATACTTGACAGGTATGGCTTTCATAAACTAACGTCTCTTTCCCTTGCACTGACTGACTGACTGACTGACTGACTGACTGCAATTAGAGAAGAGCAATGGAAATGAAACAAAAACAGACAAGAAGAGAAGGGGAGAACGTGAGGCTTGCAATTAATTAAATTAATTAATTTGCAATTAATTAAATTAATTAATTTGCAATTAATTAAATTAATTAATTTGAGGCACATGTGTGTGAGGCTTACCTAAAATTAATTAATTTAATTAATTGCAAGCCTCACATTCTCTCCTTCTCTTCTTTTCTGTTTTTTGTTTTGTTTCCATTGCTCTTCGCTAATTGCTGCTACCCTTGGGAAGATGCTGCATTCAGTTAGGATGGATCTCTCCCAGCCACCTGGCTGAAAGATTATCTCCTTTACTTTAATTCCTGATCCTATCTTGTAACTACTCATCAGAATTGTATGCAAATTCATCGGGCAAAATTTTTGGCATAGTGGTTAAGACGCTGAACTTGACAACCAGAAGGTTGGTAGGTCAGCAGTTTGAGACCCGAGTGCTGCACTACAGAGTGAGCTGCCATCTCTATCTCAGCTTCTGCCAACCTAGCAGTTCGAAAGCAAGAAATTGCAAGTAGATAAATAGGGACCACATCGGTGGGAAGGTATACAGCGTTCCATGTGCTCCATTGGGTTTGATTTGTATGGGTACTGTTGTCATTTATTTTCTATTTGTTCACCGCCCAGACTGGGATAATACCCAGATGGGCAATATATAAATTCAATAAATAAATAAATAAAATAAACGTCTAAGTCATGCCTGCCACATGACCACAGAAATGTCTGCAAATACAGACAGCACTGGCTCTTTGTTTTTGGTGCTATGGTAGCTGTAGTGAGCATAAAATTGAGTTAGCCCCATGTAGCTAAGCAAGAGGATTTTTCCTCATTTGCAAGACAGACAAACAACCAAGAACAGACAAGCCTGTCTGAGATCAAAAGAAAGCAAAACAATCACACTTGTATACTGTCTCATAGTGCTTAGCGCTCTCCATGGACGATTCAGCAGTTAATTATCATTTTGCCTACAACATGCTGAGTACTCATTTTACTGACCTGAGAAGGATGGAAGGCTGAATGAACCTTGAGTCCCATCAGGATCAAACTCACAACCTTTTGGTTGCAGTACAGCAGTTTAACCAGTGTACCACCACGGCTCCTTACTCAGAAATTTTCTTCAGGTTGGATGACTGTTGAGTCCGAGTGTAATTAGCAATGCGACCGCAAGTTCGGGGTTAACTATCCACGAAATCTTGTGTCATTACAAATGTGTTTTTTATAGTGCAACAGAGCTTCTTGTTTTGTTGTTTATTGCAATAGAATAATATGGTTGCCTATCTTGAAATAAAATTATTGCTATATATTATTATTACTTTACAAGTACTGTATTTTCTGGCGTATAAGACTACTTTTTAACCCCGAAAAATCTGTGCCAAAGTCAGGGGTCGTCTTATAGGACAGGTACTTAACTGCAGCTTGTTTCCCCTTGCTTCATATGTCCGGCGCATATGGTGGGGGGTGCTGCGGCCGAGTCCCTGCTCTGTGCGGGGAGTATGAAGCAAGGGGAAGCAAGCTGCACACATCTTCCTGTACCTCGAGGAGGAGAACATGAGCGTGGATTGGCTCTCCACCAGAACCTGCCTATTTGACTCGGAGGGCTGCGCGTCTTCGGGTTGAGTGTGGGTTAATTTTTATTTGGTGTGCATTGGAAGAGAGGTAGTCTTATACGGCAAGTATATTCCAAACTCTATATTTTAACTGGAAAAGTTGGGGGTCGTCTTATACGCCCAGTCGTCTTATACACCGGAAAATACGGTATATGACAAAAAGTGACAAATCAATGTGTCAGTGCAATGGTTAGCCTGATCCTTGGTGATCACCTCTGGCTTCTTCTTATCGTTTCTAGGAAGTAATCGCTCCAATAAAATAGTCCCATGCAAATTGCAAGTGAACATCCCAGAACAGCCTTATGCGATTTTAATGCCCTGCAGATCTGCTGAGTTACAACTACCGTCACCCCAAGCCAACATGATGATTAGTAGTTGTAGTTAAATAATTCCACAGTCTCCCAGGTCAGAATAGATGGCTTTAACACAACTGCTTTCCGAAGTCTGGCAATCCAGTGCCATTGTGGAGATACCATGTCTCCCCTTAAGCAAAGGAGAAAACCACACTGATGAAAGAAAAATCCTTAAGAGAGGGTTTCGTTTCCCCCCTACAGGTAATAAAAAGGAGGCTAGAGTTGACTTTTGAGCATAAATCCAAAAAGAGTCCCTCACCCCCTCTTGTGATCTCACTCTTACTGTCTTTCCTGTCGACAAACACAATCAGAGTACTTTGACTGAGGAGTCATGTTTTTTGAAACATTTCTCAAAGTTGTCTTCTATTTAGCTAAAGGTTGGAACACTCTCCTATTTACTGGTATAAAACCAATATTCTCCTATTTAGCCCCTCCCCAAATAAAAGGTTCATTGAAATTTAATTTTGAAAGCAAAAAACACATGGTTGGTACCTCCCCCCGCCTCCAATTTACTGTCAATTGGGCTTTGAATAAATATACGAAGTAAGTGGAAACTGCACTCAACTGGTACCAGCCAGCTGTTAAAATATTATTACATGTAGTATTGCTTCACTCAGTGTGTGAGAGAGAAGAGGAAGTGGACAAAGGGGAAATTGTTGCCATAACTAACTTTTCCTTTGTGATAACATATAATAAACTAGTAGAAAAAGGAATTTCCTTTCACACTTCCTTTTTGGTTCCACTTCTAAGGGATACATGTAATTGGAATCTCTGAGGAAATGAGGGACTGTAATTTTTTCCAGTCATGTTTGGATCTCCAAAACTTGACACAGTATTTCCTCCTCTGCTGATTGGCTATGAGAAGACACTTATATAAAGGAACCTCATTGGTCTGAGCTAACAAGGAGAAGAAGCAGACGTTGGCTAGTTGTTGCAATGGTGGGCCGAAAGGAAGACGCGTGGAGGCAGCTGTGTGGTGAAGTCCAGCCCCAACCAGAGTCGGGCGCAAGTATTTATTTCCTGCCTAAGGGTGAGGACGCGTATATAAGATAATCGTGTCACCCCTGTACAGAAGGCTTGCATACGTGGTATTTTCCGGTGGTCCAGCTACAATGCCAGCTCTTGGAAGTTACCCCGTGGTTAATGGACAACCTGTACTTAATTGCCTTGGGCTGGTGAAACCCATTGTTCCCTAATCTCAGAGCCTATGTGGATTGACCCCGGGCATCTAACTTTGTCCCTTGTTTGCCTTTGTCTGCTTGCCTAGCTCTATTTGCCCTCAGCCTGGGCCATTGTTAATTCCTAACCTACCTGCTTATCTCCCAATTTCCTTTCCAGCAGAGCCCAGTTGGTTCTCGGGACTGTGGCCGCCTGAGCAAACCCCTGAGTAGGGGTTAAGCCAACTGATGCGGGGGACCCACAGCTAGTAACATTTGACTGTAGAAAAAAAATTGTCCTTCTCAGAACCCATGAAGATAGAGGAACCCAGATCAGTAAAAAAATATTTGAAGTGAGATTTTACAATCAAATCTCTGTGTAATCATGTTTGCCTTACAAAAAGGATTAAATCAGGAGCATGATTTGGCAGCGTTTCTATAGGTAACTTTCTAGGGTGTAAGTTTTTGTGGCTTCAGTAGTTTGCTTCGGGTGTTTATAATAATTGGTTACATGTGAGTCATTTTCCACTAAGCATAAAGGCAGCTGCCCCACATTCATTATCAACGTCCATATGCACCTAATAGTATGAGCAGAGGCAAGGACGTGACTTCAAGAGACCTTTTTACATCTTGGTAAGCTTGTGCCTTTCTTATATAGTATTGATCTTATATATTAGATCCATAGCAGTGATATACATTTATGTGAACTCATGTGTTACAATCTTTTCCATCTCCTTGGCATGCTAATTATTATCTTTATGTATAATTATTTTTGTATGCAGATTTCCTGAAGAAGAAATAGTAATTCAAAAAGTAGAAATAACTGGTATCGACTTTGAAAGAAAATATTGCTATATCAGTGAATCATTTATATCTACCCATAGAGGAAATATTTTTGTTATCAAGAATCATGAACAATCATCTATAGAGCATTGAACATTACCATTGTAATACTGAATCAGTTATACTTACCCACAGAGGAATTATTTTTGTTATTAAGAATTCTGAAACATTTTATATAAATAATTTTTGTCCATATACATTTTCTTCATTTGTTAAGAAGAATTCATCATATTAACTCTTACCGAGCCGCAGTCACCACTTCAAATGGTTTCTGTTATTAGTTCAGGATAGAATGAGCCAAAGAAGCCTAAGCTCAGTGACAGAATGCAAACTGTAAGCAGGAGGTCCTCAGCTGAGCCCTGAGGAGCTCCGCAGAGAACTATGGAAGACTCTCTCAGAAATCCTAGGAAGTTGGTCCCAACCAATTTCAAAAGAGACCCTAACAGTTTTATGAAGGAAACTGAACCACAGGCAACAAGACTACAGCTGTGTTTTCTGCTTTGAAAATACTGGGTGTTTGCTCTTAGGAGGAGAGGTTATGGTGCTTCCTATATAAAGCTTCTTGTGCTATAGAAAATATTGACCTCTTACACATGTGAATGGTCATAAAGACCATAGATATTATTTCTTGTTCCATATAAACAGTAGGTATTCCAACAAGTTATTCCAATAAAAGGATGTCTGCTATTCTTGCACCAAGGAGCATTTTGTCTGCATTATCATTACCTTATAGGACTATGACAACTAGCTGCTCTCACATTTTTGTAATGATTATGTTCATAAAGATTTCTGTGATTATCATTCTTCATACACAAGCACTCATCTTAACACCCGGCTGACTTTTTTCAGCTAAGAAATGCCATCGTCAGTTGGATCTCAAATTAATGTGTTATCTGATTATAGTTCTGCATTTTATAAAGCATCTCAAAACAGAGACTATTTTTATTAATTGCTGGCAGATGGTGATAGCATTGCATAATACAACTTGTACCTTGATTGCAAATTTTAGTTGTACATCATGCTCAACACCCTTAATACATTTGATATTCTTATTCTGGGTAGCACCATTAAGATCTTGCCTTCCTAAATTTAATTCTTCAGTTCATCATCTCTCTTTATCTACTGTTGAATTCTTCTTAATTACTATACTAATTTAGCAAGTTACTACAATGTAGTAATTTGTAAAAATTATTCAAATTACTTTCTTTATTTTATCTTACTCATCTCCATTTGTCACCATTGCCCAAACCTGAATTTAATTCAGCAACTAATTGCTAGAGCTTCATGTTCTTTTCAGGTATTATTTGAGGAGGTGAAATGCCATAAAATGGAACTTTGTACAACCTGACATGAATGTTTATCATTGTTGCAAACCAATTCTTATCTGTGGCATGATTTATTCATTTATCAAATGCTCTTTCATTTACAAGACATGTGCACAAACACAAAAAACTTAAGACAACTTACAATGATTACAACATGCACATTTTAATATTTGCATAAGATAGATAGCAATTACACATATATACCACCCCATAGTGCAGTGGCTCAAGTGGCTAAGATGCTGACTGGAAGGCGGAAGGTCAGCAGTTCGATTCCCGAGTACTGCAGGATGGAATGAGCTCCCGTCTCTGTCCCAGCTCCTGCCAACCTAGCAGTTTGAAAGCAAGAAATTGCAAGTAGATAAACAGGGACTACTTCGGTGGGAAGGTAAACAGATTAGACACTCTGGTGTCTAATCATGCCTGCCACATGACCATGGAAACGTCTCCAGAAGCAGATAGTGCTGGCTCTTCGACTTTGAAACAGAGATGAGCACTGAACCCTAGAGTTGGATACGACTGGCTTTCGAACAAGGGAAACCTTTACCTTTACTATAGTGCTTAGTGGACTTTCTGGGCAGTTCACAGGTAATTAGCATGTTGTCCCCAGCATCCTGAGTACTTATTTATTTTTCTGATTTATATTGCCGCCCAACTCCAAAGACTCTGGGTGGCTCACAGAAAATAAAACCAATCACATTTTAAAAACCAATAAAAAAACCATTAAAACTGCCACCAAAAAATACTCTGACCCCTACAGATTAAACGTGTGTGTGTGTTGTGTTGTGTTGTGTTGTGTTGTGTTGTATTGTGTTGTGTTGTGTTCTTACCAAATCAGTCAGCAGGCAGGGGTCACCACATTACTGGTGCCCCACACCTGCTTTGCCAGCCAGGTTTTTAGCCCTTTCCTGAAGGACAGCAACTCCGTCTGGAGATGCAGCTCAATTGGCAGGAGGTTCCAAAGGGCTGGAGCAGACACTGAGAAGGCCCTCCTTCTAGTGCTAGAGAGATGAGCCTCCCTAGCGGATGGCACAATGAGAGAGTCTCTCCGGTCTGCTCTGGTGGCACGGGCAGATGTTCTCAGGTTGACACGGTCTCTTAAGTATCCTGGCCCACTACCGTGTAGGGTTTTAAAGGAAATTACCAGTGGCTCAAGTGGCTAAGATGCTGACTGGGAAGCAGAAGGTCAGCAGTTCGATTCCCAAGTACTGCAGGACGGAAATGAGCTCCCGTCTTCGTCCCAGCTCCTGCCAACCTAGCAGTTCGAAAGCAAGAAATTGCAATTAGATAAATAGGGACCACTTTGGTGGGAAGGTAACAGCGTTCCGTGCGCTCCGGTGTCTAGTCGTACCTGCCACATGACCACGGAAACGTCTGCAGAAGCAGACAGCACTGGCTCTTCGGCTTAGAAACAGAGATGAGCACTGCACCCTAGAGTCGGATATGACTGGCTTTCGAGCAAGGGAAACCTTTACCTTACCAGCACTTTGAATTGCACCCGGAGGCACACTGGCAACCAGTGCAGCTCCCGAAGCAGTGGCGAGGCACGGGCATACCGCCCACAGCCCATCACCACCCAGGCAGTTTTACTGACCATGGAAGGATGGAAGACTGAGTCAACCTTTCCCATCAGGATTGAACTGACAATGTTTTGGCTGCAGTACGCAGTTTAACCACTGCCCCACCAATATTTGTACAAGACAGATGCATTAAACAATGCAGCCTTATCACTTCTGTCCTCTACATTGCCTGAAAATCATCTTACAAATTTTTCCCAGCTATCAAGAAAAGGTTCTGGGAGTGCAGGAGGGCTAAGGGATGGGGAGGGGGGAGAGACCAGGATTGTCTAATTCCACTGACAGAATCAGTGGTGTCAATTCCACATCATTGTAAATATCCTGTGGGATCAGACCAATATACCAACAACATACAAGTATATCTCTACTTCCCAACAAATTACAAATCATATAACTAATCATCCCTACATATTTTCCACTGAGTATGGTCATGCATCTGAAGCATTAGGGGAAAAAACTACAGCAGAAACAAATAATTCCATTATTCATGCCACTGCTTTGTTACTCTTAGAATACGGGAACATGTTGATGTTTCCAGGAAGAAATCCATGGAAGAATGATATTTGTTGATGGCACATTGAATTTTAAGTAGAAGTAATCAGAGAATGTTCCCACTTTAGTGCCAGAATATCCAGTTATCTGGGTAGAACAAATCCTGCGTACTATTCTGCAGTTTAAACATGGGTGTTTATGCACCACAATTGCACAACTGAAATTTGGAATGGAACCTCATGAACTGCAGAAATCTAAATGAATGCCAGATCTCACATAAAGCTGAAAAAACTCATGGCACAACCCCTGCCCGTCTCTTTCAAAATACAGTAATACTTCATACAAAGTCTGCTTCATACAACATCGAATTCATACAACATCGCCTAATTTCTTGAAAAAAGTTACCTCATACAAAGTTGCTCGACTTTGTATGAGGCATTCAGTTTTTCACAGGTTCCATTGTGCCTGGGCAGTATAAAAGACAGGACACATGCGTGCATTGCTCTTGTGGGTTTTGCACAAGGCAAAGAGTGTTTAGGAGTGGTTTTGAGCGTGATTTTGGATTTTTTTGAATTTTTCATCAGAATTTGTAGAAGCATTCCTGGGATTTTTGCAGCATTCTTCAGGTTCTTGGACAATCAGGGTTGTTTGACATGTTTTTGTAATGTATTTAGCCTTTAGACAATGAACATAAGAACATAAGAACAGCCTTGCTGGAAAAGGCCACAGCCCATCCAGTCCAGCATTCTGTCTCACAAAGTGGCTCACCATTTCCTTCAGGGTATTCCCAGTGACTCAATGCCAAGTGTCAGGAGGCAGTTAACTAACCTGACAACTCTGAGGACTAGCGGCCTTGGCAAATTCACAGGGAAGGGTGATGGTCCTTGGCCTTCCCAACATCATTGGTACCAACGTGCACCATGACAACTGGCTCATTCCCAGTTCTCTCTAACAATCTATCTAGATTTCTTGTGATGTCTGCAACTTTTGCACCTGGCAGGCAAGTCACCATACGGTTATCATGTGCATCACAAATAAAATCCCACTTGAATCCATCTTGATGGAAGGCAGCAGCTTCATCAATACTGGCCTGAGGAGGACTTTGCATGGCAAAAGTGCTCAGGACCAGAAAATGACTTATGGAAATGGATCACCGGTACAGGTGTCATGCTGTAATGCAGAAGGCAGATGAAAGGCCACGGTATTATATTCTCAGGACAGTCTTCACAACTGATTGCCATGATGATCCTCAATATTCAGAATTGGCTTTTTCATGAGGCCACCCTATTAAGGCCACCATAGAGGGCTGGATGAAGCACGAAACAGAATTAAGATTGCCAGGAAAAATATCAACAACTTCAGATATGCAGATGATATCACCTTAACAGCAGAAAGTGAAAAAGATCTAAAAAGCCTCTTGATGAGGGTGAAAGAGGAGAGCATGAAAGTTGGCTTCAAACTTACATTAAAAAAAACCAAGATCATAAGAACATAAGAACAGCCTTGCTGGAACAGGCCACAGCCCATCCAGTCCAGCATTCTGTCTCACACAGTGGCTCACCATTTCCTTCAGGGTATTCCCAAGGAGATGCCTTCACCTGCTTAGGATTCCCTAGAAATGGCATTGAGAGATATCCTGCCTATCTCTCCAACCCAGAGGTTGTCCTTAAGTTTCCATAATTATAGCCATTGATACCCTTGTCCTCCATGAACTTGTCTAATCCTTTCTTAAAGCTGTCAAGACTGACAGCTGTCACCACTTCTTCTGGCAGGGAGTTCCATAGACCAGTGATCCTCTGGGTGAAAAAGTACTTTCTCTTATTTGTTTGAGAACTAGTACCCAAAAGTTTCATGGAGTGTCCCCTAGTTCTAGTGTTATGCGATAGGGAAAACAGTTTTTCCTTATCTACTTTGTCCACACCGTGCATGATTTTATAAACTTCAATCAGGTCACCTCTTAGACGCCGTCGCTCAAGAGTGAAAAGGCCCTACCGTTGCAGCCTCAGATGGTAAGGAAGGTGTTCCAGTCCCCTAATCATTCTGGTTGCCCTCCTCTGCACTTTCTCCAACTCCATAATATCCTTCTGGAGGTATGGCGACCAGAACTGTACACAGTATTCCAGATGGGGCCTCACCATAGATTTATAAAGAGGCAAAATGACACTTGCTAACTTATTTTCTATACCCTTCCTAATGATCCCTAGCATTGAGTTTGCTTTTTTCACTGCTGAGGCACACTGGGTTGACACCTTCATTGAGTTGTCCACCAGGACACCAAGGTCCCTTTCCTTGTTTGTCGCAGAGAGTTCAGACCCCATCAGTTTCTAAATGTAATTGGGTTTTTTTGCCACAACATGCATCACTCTGCACTTACTAGTGTTGAAGCTCATTTGCCACTGTTTTGCCCACTCCCCCAGTGTCAAGAGATCCCTCTGGACAATCTCTCACAGTTTTCACTACCCTGTATAATTTAGTGTCGTCAGCAAATTTGGCTACCTTGCTATTTACTCCTACCTCTAGATCATTTATGAAGAGGTTGAAAAGCAGGGGTCCCAGTACTGAACCTTGGGGGACCCCACTCTTTACTTCCCTCCACTTGGAGAAGTGTCCATTTAGTGCTACCCTCTGTTTCCTGTCCCTTAGCCAGTTGCTGATCCAGGACAAGACCTGTCCCTTTATTCCATGACTGGCAAGTTTATTCAAGAGCCTTTGGTGTGGGACCTTGTCAAAAGCCTTCTGAAAGTCCAGATAAACAATGTCAACTGGATCCCCCTTATCCACATGCTTGTTGACACTCTCAAAAAATTCCAAAAGATTAGTGAGGCATGATTTGCCCTTGCAAAAGCCATGTTGGCTCTCCTTTAGCAGCACCTTCTCTTCTATGTGCCTATTAATTCTATCTTTTAGGATGGTTTCCATCACTTTACCTGGGACACATGTCAAACTGACAGGTCGGTAATTTCCTGGATCGCCCCTGGATCCTTTTTTTGAAAATTGGTGTTACATTCGCTACCTTCCAGTCATCAGGCACAAAGCCTGATTTGAGGGAAATATTATATATTTTGGCTAGGAGATCAGCAATTTCATCTTTAAGTTCCCTGAGAACTCGTGGATGGATGCCATCTGGTCCTGGTGATTTGTTAGTGTTTAGCTTAACAAGACTTGCAAGGACTTGCAATGTTTTCTTAAAGTTCTGTCAGTTTCCTGTCTCTTTCCTTGACTTTGCCCTGAAGTCTGTGCTGTTACAGTACAATGTATCTCTATGGAAACGACGTTGTACGAGGCATCACGGCAAGGATTTGGACGTTGTATGAGGCATCGCGGCTAGGATTTTGCATGCCTCATACAAAGTCCAAATCCGTATAGGGATTTCCAAGGCCAAGGGCTGCATCTCTTTTTCTGGGATCTCCTTCGCAAACTGCACCAAGAGTTTACCTATAAGGAGAGTTTGAAGATAAATTCTCCTGGGGCTGCAGGAGTGTGTGTGTGTGTGTGTGTGTGTGTGTGTGTGTGTGTGTGTGTGTGTGTGTGAGAGAGAGAGAGAGAGAGAGAGCCAGAGAGAGAGTATGTGTGTGAGAGTGTGTGTGTGTGTGTGTGTGTGTGTGTGTGTGTGTGTGAGAGAGAGAGAGAGAGAGAGAGTGTGTGTGTGTGTGTGAGAGAGAGAGAGAGAGAGAGATCTTGAGTGGTAAGGAATTCCACCTCGATCATTAGCAAATGTTCAATGCCAGTTTTTTTTTATTATCTTCCCACTGTTTACCATTGAAAAGGGGATATTTAACAACCAGTGGTCATCTGCTACTGCCAGATGTAGGAAGCTGTATTGATTTGCATACTTCTCTGTCATGTTTATTGATCACTCTATGCCTCTGTATCTGATGTGTATAAGTTCATGCCTTGAAGTTTCACGCCTATGTCTGATGAAGTGGACTTGATCCAGGAAAGCTCACATTAAAAATATAGCAGTTAGTCTTTAAACCGCTGCAGTGTTTTTGCTTTTTTTCCCTGATAAAGTACATCCTTATCCAGTTAGGTAAGATAGTTTGATCCGGGGAGGTGAATTGAAGGGAGCAGTGGTGGCCCAAGAGATTTTGCCACCAGAGGCAAAGGAGCAAGTGCCACTGCTTCCCTCCCAAATGCAGGATCCGCCTTAATTGGCACCAGGGCTATAGCCAGGGTGTGGCCAGGATGGGCTTGGCCCACCCTGAGTTGGCAGTTTGCCCAACCAGGCAAAGCATGGTTTCCCATAGGAATGCATTATAAAAACACATAATAAAATACAAATACAGTATAAAACCTAATTAAAACCGTGTGTGTGTGTGTGTGTGTGTGTGTGTGTGTGTGTGTGTGTGAATAAAAGCCTAACACTAGTCTGGTTAGTGCCCCTACTCAAATGCCTCCCTGAACAGATGCACTTTAAGTGCAATATTGAACCGAACATTCAGAAACTGGCTTTGAACCATCAAGCACAACCAACCCACTGACATAATCAAGTATGTTTCATTGATATTACTCTTTTAGTGTAATAAAGAAAATAAAGAATAAAAATAAATAATTTTTAAACATAAAAAAGCATTGCAAACAAATAAAAAAATAAATAACGTATTTACAGCATTTTGAAATAAGTGTATTTACATAAAAGAGCATTTAAGCATTTTTTTGCATTAGCCATTTTAATTTTAATAAAAGGAATGCAATTACAGGATTTTCACAAAGGGGGGCGTCGAAAATTTTTTCGCTCCTTTGTGGGGCGGCAGCTTTAAAAAGGTTGAGAATCACTGTTATATAGCTTAGCCACCCAGGAACTCTAGGTGGAGCTTATGAAGATGCAGAACCTTCCCAAGGGCTCTCAGGTGAGGCTTAGCAGCTGCAGCAGAATAAGGGTCCAGTCCTGCAGGAATAGGAACAGCTGCTTCCAGGCTGAGGTCTCCAGCACTCCAGGACTTAGAGCAGCAGCTGCAGGTCCTGTCACTTCCTGCTGGAAGGTCAAGAACCTGCTTGCACCTGAATCCACCACCAATTGGTTCACAGTGGTTGATTTGGCTACAGACAGATTCTTGAGCTGAGCTTTAGAACAAGTCCCCCCACCCCCCTCTACCTCTTTGTGGAACAGAGGAAGCATTTCAATTTGATTGCTTTGGTTCATTTCCAGTGATTGCACACACTTCAAAAACACTGAAATGGATCAATCCTGCACGCGTGCATGCACACACGTGCACACACACACACACACAGAAGTCTCTAGCAGTGTCCCAGAAATATGTGGGTAGGAACATGCATACCTGTCAAGTATCCTGGATTGGCCGGGATTTCCCGTATTTCTGTGTCGCTTCCTCTACTTTCCCGCCTCCATCCTGTAATTTGACCGGCAGAGAAAGTAGGTTCTGCGCATGCACAGAAGGGTTCTGCGCAGAAGGGTTCTGCGCAAGTCCTGTATTTTCTGGAGCCGCACTTGACAGGTATGGGAACATGTGAGGATGGGGTAGGGTGGTTTTAGCAATTATGTTGCATGATTTCCAGAAAAAGAAATGAACCAGCCCAACCCCATAGCAGACCAAACTGTGGGCTAAAGGCCTGTCTGATTGCACTCTATGTTTTCAAAAACGCAGTGTAACCACCACTGTACTCTACAAAGCAGTTTGAAGGGCTTTCCACCAATTTCATAAAATTCTGCATAGATCAGGGCTTTCCCCCTTTCCTTGACCTAGCACAATGAAAGGCAGGCAGATGAGATTTTGGTCAGCTACAGAAGTTGTGGGATTCAAAAGTCTGGAAGCCAGATTGTGCAGGAGTTATAGGATCTGATTTATCTACTGTTTGATATGCCTTAACAAGGTTACTCCAAGACACCGTATTCTTGATGTTATTTTTGTCTCTGAAAAACTGTAGCCATCTGCAGGTTTTTGTAACTTAGAGCATTAGCAGGTTGCTTCTCAGACAGCCATTACTTTACAGATGGTGGTGTTTCTGACAGCAAAAAGAAGCACATCCAAAATCCTCAAATATCAGTATCAAAGCATCAAAAGCTCAAATGAGAGAATTTCTTCCCTCATCTCCCCCACGGCTGTGTTCTAACATTTGGTCAAATTTGTTTTGCTTTTACTATCTCTCCCATATGTTAGACTCTTTTAACTTTCCCCAAATTCTAATATGGTTTGCATCATAAGAATTGATAACAGAGACAGACTTGTAGCTTATTTCCACCACGATCCTCCCTCCTTCTTCCTATTGACTGTAGAACTCCGTGTCTAGCCATTGCTTAAATTTCAGAGTGGCCACAAATTTTGTTTTGGGTGTTATTTCTGTAAGACTATTTAAGAATATTTGTATCAGTATTCAAGATAAAAAGAACTAGGTTTTTTTTAATCAAAGGTGAAATAATTGAAACCAGCAAATTTGTACATCCAGAACCTCTGTTTCAGTATTTAATCAAAGCTCAAAAAGGATACAATTGCCTTCAAATATTTAACTCTGAAATGCCAGTTTCCTGTATGTTCAGCTTTTCTCACATTGTTTCTGTTCCCCTCCTCCATACCATTTTCTCCCTCTGCACAACTTTGGATTTTTATTTTTTGTGAGCTGGTTTATACACACTGCAACAGCAAATTGTTAGACACAAATATATCGATTTCCAGATTCCAAGGTTAACTAGAGAGGTCACCATTCTTCCTCCCCCCTGCCTTTACAAAATGATTATTGCTTGCTTGTTTTTAAAGAAAACTCTGGAGCCAGATTCAGCCATGTAAGTGCCCTTAACATCAGAGATAAGAAAATAAGACAGATGGGGAAGGCAAAAATAAGCAAGCAGGGCTCATATAAAAGTAAAAATTCTGAATACCTACTCACCTGATGGCTTATTAAGTTCTTTTCATAATTTGGACAGATGTCCTAGTCTTCTTCTTCTTTCATGTCTAAGCCAAACTTTAAACTACCCCAAATGAAGCCACCTTTTGGTGAATTCATGCTGTAGGACACCAAATGCTACATCTGGTACTGCTTTCTATTCTGTGGTCTGTTGTTGTGGTTGAATAGACATTTAAGATTGAATGAGCATCCAGAAGCTGTCAAGGCCTATAATCCGGGGTCTCCTAGAAGGCAATATAATTGTCTAGGATGGACTGGTGATTAGAAGGTATACATATAACTAACATCTGTAAAAATGTGTTAAAGATGTAAGAATACAATGGGAACATATGAACACATGTGGTGGAGTTGTAATGTGGTAAAATATTTTTGGGGTACAATTGGGAAAGAAACTTCTAGAATTATGGGGATAAGAATTAATTTGAGGTCAGGTACTGCTCTGCTGACAGATACGGAAAGAATGAATTTAGATGAGGATAAAAAAGAGCTGCTGTCGATAATACAGTGAACCCCCGCACAATGACGTGTTCGAGCAATGTCAATTTCGTACAATGTCGCAGTCTTTTCTGCAAACTCTCCTCACACAAAACGACGTCACATCGTTGTGTGGGAGATTACTTTGCAGAAAAAAGTGGAGGAAAGAGTTTTCCCCACTGTTTTGCCTACCAGCAGTCTGGGCAGGTGAGGGGGGGAAATCTGAAACAGCCCCATCAGCTCCCTCTAGCCTCAAAGAGGCACCTGGGGCGCCTCTGCCCACCCACCCACAAAAGGATGATGTGGTCTCCTACCTGTTCATGCTGGTTGTGGAGGAAAAAATCCCCGACAAACAGCTGATAAAAGTTGTGGCGTCCATTTTCATTTCTGGTTTTTTGGACTTCAATTCCCAGAATGCCAAAGCTTCCTGTACAAGAAAATGGCCACCACATGCATTTTTGGGGAGGAACTGGGAGGTGGATAAGGCATGCGCGGGGGGGGGGGGGGGAATAACGACAGCCTCCCCTC
Source organism: Bradypodion ventrale (assembly GCA_035047345.1). Taxonomy (NCBI): domain Eukaryota; kingdom Metazoa; phylum Chordata; class Lepidosauria; order Squamata; family Chamaeleonidae; genus Bradypodion; species Bradypodion ventrale. Next base: position 261,190,414 of record JAWDJE010000003.1, on the reverse strand, counting down.
AGCTAAGGTAATAATAAGTTCCCACGTTGGGTTTGTGGGGGTCACCAAGAGGCCTCTTTCTTTCCCTCTCCCTCTCCCTCAGGATAACCGGCCTGCCCCGAGAAGCTCCAACCCTGAAGGGGAAAAGGCCAGGCCGGCTGGTTGGTGCCACTGAAAAAAGGATGGGAAGGCAAGCGGAGGAAAAAGGCAGGGGCAAGTGTGTAATGGTCCCTGGGCAGGCGGAGGCTGAGGCAACCGCTAGGCGAAGGAGAGTGGAAGTGGTCTCTGGTGGCGGCGGGGAGGGTGAGCGAGGAGGGGAGGCAGGCAGGCAGGGCACCATGTGTGTACTATAAAGTACCTGCGTACCGCATGCCGAGAGAAACATTTCCCTCCTGCCAGTTCAAACATGTTGCTGCTGTGCTACCGTAAAGCGGCCTTCTGGGGCTGGGGGGAGGAGCCTGCCCGGAGAGCAATGCATGATGGGTGCCGGGTGGGCAGGGCATGGGTGGGCCCAAAAAGTAAAAAGTCAAAAAAGTCAAAAAAATCACACAGCTGAGCTCCGGGCAAATAAAAAAAACCATGCAGCTGAGAGCTGGGCCCCTGTCAGCTCGGGCCCCAGACAGCCATCTCCCTTGTACCCCCCTCAACGGCGGCTCTGTATGTAGCTGTGGTCTTATTGTTGTATTTAAACCAAGACAAAATTTCTTTTTTAGTGCCTTGAAATTCTATGTATGATTATAAAGGCTGTATATAAATGATTCATAGTAGAACAAATGAGTGAACCATGTTGCCTTCAATTTTACATGGTGACAATTTCTACTCTCCAATTAGCCTAGTTTCCGGATATAACTTTTGTTTATACCACTCATTTTGACATTCCCCAATTTTTAATCGAGAATTTGGGCTTCATTCCAAAGAACTGGAATTCTTGTCTCTGTTCTGTTCTGTTGCTGCTCCTTTCTGGCATCCATTAACATTGCCACACATTTTTCTTTGATTTGTCCCATTAAATTTCCTACACTGTTTCAGTGAATCTTTTTTTCTTAACCTTATGTCAGCCTCTACTATTGTTGTAAAGCTACATGAATTCTCACATGTTCTGTACTCACAATGATTATTATTAACAAAACAAAATCATTTCTGGGTGCAAAACTGAAAACATTGTTACTTTTTCAGTCTATTAAAAATAGCTGAGAATGTGATAAGATGGGCATTTGTCCCACTTTTTAGTACACCATGCTGATGGGCTGGTTTGCTCCTTTTTCTGGCAATAAAATGAATTAATTAGCAATAGAAATTACACTTCTATACCGCCCTATAGTGCTTTGTGCACTCTCTGGACAGTTCATAGTTTAATTAGCATTTTGCCCCCAATATGCTGGGTACTCATTTTACCAAGTTTGGAAGGATGGAAGGCTGAGTCAACCTTGTTTCCCATCAGGATCAAATTGCTAGAGTAAAACAGCCTTTTCCCCGAGTGTTTTTATCATCACCTTTCTTGGTCTCTGTTATGGAATATTACTTTGTGTGTGTGTGTGTGTGTGTGTGTGCAGTAGGACCTCTCTGTTTTAGGTTTCTTACAGCACATGCAATCAATTAGGGGGTGGGTAGTTTTAACTGTTTTTAACATGTTTTTTAAATTGTCATCGTGAACCGCCCTGAGTCGGCTTTGGCCGAGTGGGCGGTATATAAATTTGACAATTAAATTAAATTAAATTAAATTAAATTAAATTAAATTAAATTAAATTAAATTAAATTAAATTAAATTAAATTAAATTAAATCATTGGAAACAAAATAAACTGAAACTTGCAGCTTTAAAATGGCCTTCTGCTTTAAGTTTCCAGATATCATTAAATGATATCATTATATCATTATCCTCCCAGCGGAGGGTAAAGCAATGTCAGCTGCAGGCAGTTGAGGATGCTCCCACCCGCTGCCCACCGACCTCCGGGCCCTGCCATCTACGCCTGGAGGAGGATAAAGTGCTGCCAGCTGTGGGTGGTTGAGGATGCTCCTGCTCATACAAAAACATAATAAAAACAGCATTGCCATTGCCACCGGACTCCTGCCCCTTGCCTGCCCAGCAGAGGACGAGGACACAGCTGCTGGAGGGCTGGTGGCCGATAAGAACAGTGATAAGAACTATGTTGCCACCGCTGTATGATACTCTATTGTATTGTTACATTTTATTGTCCTATTTTACGGTATGATATTCTATTCCATTGCATTGTTATATTTTATTGTACTGTATTGTTAATGTGTTGAGATTTCTGTGAGCCGCCCTGAGTCGTGTATGCTGAGTGGGCGGCATCATACCTGTCAACCCGCGGCTCTGGAGAAATGGGACCTGCACACATTGCTTGTGCGCAGGTCGCTTTCCATGCATGCGTGGAAGGGTTTTACCCCTTTCACGCATGCGTGGAAGCGCTACGCCGCTTGTGCAGCCCCTACGCAAGCGGTGTAGCGCTTCTGCGCATGCGTGGAAGGGGTAAAACCCTTCCACGCATGCGTGGAAGCACTACGCCGCTTGCGTAGGGGCTGCGCAAGTGGCATAGCGCTTCCACGCATGCGCATAAAGCATTTTCCCCTGCTGCCAAATTACGAGGTTTTGGCAGCGCGGGGCTGGTTATGACGTCAATCGATGTCAAATTACGGGGTTTTCCCAGCCAAATCAGGATGGTTGACAGGTATGGGCGGTATACAAATCCAATAAATCAAATCAATCAAATCAGACTTAGGAAGACAGCTTAACTGCTTCATAATGCTGTAAAGTATAGGGAAATTAAACACTTCCTCTGCTCCTCCCAGGAGGGGTAGAGGAAAGAAAAACTATTATGACAGAACTAATACATGATACTGTGTATTTATCAGTCAGTAGATCTTATTGCTTCAGGGGAAGCACTTTCTGGGGGGAAAGGGCTAGAACTGTGGAGGATGACAAAAAATCAGTTTTGGACACTGACAAGGATAAACTGTGAATGTGATCACATGGGGAAATAGCTGGCATCTTGGCCTGCTTGCAGCATAGTCCAGTTGTCATGTGGGAAGTCTTAAACAAGCCTAATACTGATTCATATAAAAGCAACTCCTTTCTGCAACTAGCCTAAAGTGATTTCTTGACAGATATAAAATTCACTTTAAGGGAAATCATTCTCAGCAAAATGACCCTTTCCAGGACAGCCAGACATGATCCTTTATCACCATCTGATACCATCATTTGTTTATCCAGGTTACAAGGTTCTATAATATCAGAAAGTAAAAACAAAACACAAAAACAAAAACACCGCAGCACTTTAAAGACTAACGGCTATATTTTTAATGTGAGCTTTTGGGGAACAAATCCACTTCATCAGACATTGTCTGATTGTCTGATGAAGTGAACTTGCTCCACGAAAGCTCACATTAAAAATATAGCCGTTAGTTTTTAAAGTGCTGCGGTGTTTTTGTTTTTGTGTTTTGTTTTTACTTTCTGATATGCCTGAAACACAGACTAACATGGCTTCTATTCCAAAAAGTTCTACAAGATGATTATTTTTTTGCTTTAACTATCTGAAGAAAGCAAAGCATTTGAGTGAGATCCAAAATTGCCACAGTGGTATTTTGTTTTGCTGAAATTAACATTTGCAGAGAACAGTAGCCCTTATTCAAAGGTCTGTGTCAAAATGAGGACGTGGTCTGACGTGTTAGGCTCTAAACCCCTTTGCAATAATCACCATTAATGATCATCTATAGCTCAGTGGTTTAGGGATCTGGCTGTGGAGACAAGAGGTTGGGAGTTTGGTACCCCCTATGACTCCCAGAGGAACAGCCTGTCATAGACAAGCTGCACAGTCTCAAAATGCCCCTGAAAGTAGGGAATAGTAAAACATTTCTGTATATTTGCTACCTAGTAAACCCTGAAACCATAAATTGGAACTGTATTGACAACATGCAATTGTTAATTTTATTCCTGGCATACATAGAGCCTCCTCAAAGATTGTGGTATTTTGCAGTGCCAGCTAATCTTTCTCACACTAAGTGAGGTGAAAGGAATTATGGAATGGACTCCCCCAAAAGTGGCTTCATTTTGGCAATTTCACATCTTGCCTTGAAATAGGAGTGAAAGAATTAAGATATTAATTCTAATATTAATTCTGCTTAAAAGCAGAAATCATTCCTCAAGCTATTCTGAAATGAAAAACAGATCAGATTGACCTGAACAATATACACCATAATGACGAGGCTAAAGTAAATAAAAGGCCTTGTTTCCACAAGCCGAACAAATACGCTGAATAAACATGCAATGTAAATGTAGGATTTCTATCTGTAGAAAATAGCAGTAGAGATTTACACATAAGGAATAAGAAGGCTGAGTAATATTTCTGTGAAGTGATATGGTGTGACATGACACATGAATAATTTCTGAATGTTCTAACCTAAATGACAGTTCTTAATTTGACCCGATATGAATGACAATGTCATAAGATTAATAACTAATAGGCTTGTGCCATAATGATGTAATGTGTAGAAATTCCCTGTGATCATATGGTATAAAAGAAGGCTCTGAAAATGTATTTGTCGTTCAAAGTTATTTTTACACTCGATAGAGTGACTTTGAACCTGTTTGGCCAAATAATAATAAAAACTCCTTATCTGTCTTAGCCTGGAACGCGGTTTGTCTCGTTTTCATTCCACAACAGCCTAGACATGGGAGAAGAATAATTGTATTCCTCTAACACTTTTCTTAGCCCACAAAGATGAGACTGCTTGCTGTGAATTCTAGAATTGCTTCATTTCCAACCAGTAATTGACAGAAGAGGGATAGAACTGTTATCACATAAAGGTAACATTATGGACCTGATTCCAACTAGAATAGACCTATTTAGTATGTTATCCCAAATCTGAAAATTGCCCAGTTTATTATTATTTTTAATATTTTTATTTTCAATAAAAATGTTTTTAATCTTTATTTTTCATCCCCCCCCCACTTCAACTGCTAGGCTTACATATTCACAAGCACCACACTGAACACACAACCATTCAACACCAATTTGCAGATAAACAACTGCAAAAATCTATTTTTTATCAATTTTCAAAGTATTGCAATTGCGATCCTTAAAGCTCCGCAAATGCCATTCATTTGAAAAGGAGGTAGACCATGTAATTCAATTGGATAGGAGGTAGACAGGCCCCATTCATTCAGCAGGCCTATGTAATTGCATGGGAAGTAGACTGGGTTTTTTCAAAGATGGAGAAGTAGACTGGGCCAATTCAGCAAACAGGATTTTTTTAAAAAATAAGCTACAGGTAGACCAGGCAGATTCATCAGACGGCCGTGGTTTTTTGAATGGTGTTCCTCTAAATGGCAAGTAGACCAGATCCATGCACCTCAAATGACCCATAGACTTAAATGAAGAGTTCCAAATATGGTAGTTCAAAGCAGGTTCCATTTATGGACTTTCAAAGGCTGGAATCTTGAAATATTGTATCCTCTTGCCTGATTCAATCAAGGCCTCAAAGGACTTCAAAGGACCATTCACTTTCTAGGTTTTCTTAGACAGCACTGCGTTCATAAAATAATAAGACAAATTTAGAGTGAACGGGGAACCAGGTGGGGGTGATCTGAGGATGAAAGTTAACCTTTTAAATGCTGGAATAAATTTTAAAATAATCATTAAAAATCGTATCTTTGCTCCCAGAGCTTGGCTGAGCCTCGGGATTGGTTGACCGGCCAAGGGTCGGTGATGGGACTGGACTGAGGGTGTAAACCATGAAAAGTTTCTTTATGTCTGATTGGCTATAACTCAGAAAGAGCAGGCTTTTTGAAATTGGATTTTCCTCTGCCTCTTCTCCAGTCTAAAGGTCAAGTGCGGCTGCAGCGAAAAAGTAAATTTAGGCTTTCAAATGATTTAGAAGTAATCTCGGTTTGGGTTAAAAAGCATTTTTCTCATCTTTGGAGCCGCGTTCAACCATGGCCATGGTGAACTTAACCCCTTCACTCCTGATTGGGTTTTAATTAGCGGTTATACCAAAAATGATCCAAAATTACTAAAAATATTGTGGGATGTTCTAACATGTTTTATCTTTGTATTTTCGAAGCAGGGACCTCTTTGAATGTTCTCATTTACTCAGCTGCATATATTTTTTTTTTACATATTTGGGTAAATGCAAAAGCCTGACCACATTCCAAAATCACCGCATCTGGTGCCCCAAAGCCAAGAACTTACTTTCACCCTTCCTGGAACCTAAAGCTCATCCTTGAAGACCTTAATTGTTTTAGTGATTATTTCTTTTACTCTGTTTGCATGTGTCTTTCATGTCTATTGTTTCTGAGGGTAGAAATTAACATATGTACATTGTGCTGGGTGGGTTTTATTGCTGATAGGAGGGGCTGCTGCCTTGGGACAAGATTAGGATTATGCACATGGGGAATGCCTGGATACACCATCAAGTGAAGATGCAACAATGCTGAATGACTGTTCAAACCTCTCGCTTCAGATGTGCAGCAATCCTGATTGGTTCCTGTCTTCAAGCCAGGCAAGCTCAACAACCACATTCTACCATTGGTTGCTGCATTGACTTTGTTTTTACCTAATCCCCAATCTCCTCCCTCTATTTTCCTGGAAATTGTAATCTTTTTACCACTGCCATTTATTTGCAAAAATATTTACTTTTTAAACCAAAAATTGATTTACTTATCTATAAAAAGACAACCTGCTGCAGGTTTCTTTGTTTCATTGTAAATCTTTATTGTTACAGTAAAATTGTCGAAGTAGATAGAGGATAGGATTAGTCTGTATTTGTAGACTGTATAAAAGGACATTGTGACTTCGATCTTCAGTTCTCTCTGAAATTAGATAGGGAAGCTCATGCATAGATTTTTGTAGTGGGTGGGTTGTTGATTGTCCTTTGGCCAACAGATACCCAAATGTTGATTAAACACAATTAATAAACCTCTTCTTAGCCTGAATTTTAAGTCTCTGTGGTTCCTGGGATTCTGCCAGTGGAAGGTCTTTTTGAATTATACTGGTGCATCTCTAGCGGTTAGCGGTCTCTGCTGTGCTCACGTAGGCTTGTACAGTTCTTTTGACCTGTGACAAGAAAAGGGGGATAGCAGTTTTTCAGGTAACAAATCCAAGGAATTTATATACATGCTGATTTGCCGTTCTGCAATGTATTCAATGGAAGATACTGCAGCTGGGACTAAAAGTTGGATTTAGGACAAAATGTTCCATCTTGCTCTTTAGGGTCTCCATGCCACTTGGTTATTTTCCTGCACAATTTCCCTTAGATTTATGAGCATTTTTTAAAAAGTCAGTCCTGACCTCAATACCATGATCAATAAATTATGAGTCATTGGCTGTAACTATTTTAAGAAACAAATGTCAATTTCTCACTACTTTCTATGTTCAGGGCTTCTTTACTCAACCTTGGAAACTCAGTAAAATATATAAGTTGGGGATAAGCTGTTCTTAAAGAGACTAATCCTCAAAGGCATGCAACATTAAATATGTCCTTCAAACCACTGTGATGACTAAACACATCATTTGGAATGACATAACAAAAAACACAGACAACATAAGAGTAAAGCAAGAAAAATAGCTGAGGCCAAGATCAAACGCATCACATCCATCAGACATTTTTGGAAGGATTTCCTGTATACTTAAAAGCTGTGATGAACTGGCATGTTTTGTATCTGGAATGTCTGACACACACACACAGAGAGAACGTTTAACAAAAGCAAAAATTTGAGCTCATTAAGTAAAAGACCAGGTGTTTACAAAGACAAAATTCTCTAGACAAGCTCATAAAATCTAGCTGTGAGCTGTGAAAAGCAAGAAGCCTGAATGTGAACAAAAATGTAAATGAAGTGGAGAAAAGCACATAGAAATCAAATTATTTCATTGATAGCCTGAGCCCAAGGATCATTTTAGCTGCAGTGGCACACAACCCATGATTCCTCCTACAACAGCTCAGTTTCAGTATCTTTCCAGATGGCTGTTTCTATCACTTTCTTTTTGTGTTGCTTGGAAGCTCCATATCATAACCATGTTTAGGACTGAAACCAAAGGTTTTGGTGGTCAGGACCATGATAATTCAATGTGAACCAAAAACAACTTTTTAACCTCTCCATTATGATGTGTTTATGTTAAACTAAATGCCTATTTTTGAATTGTGGTGATGATGGTGAGATGTATACATATACAGTAATATCTCATACAATGTCCAAACTTGGTTCCACAAGTTAGGACATTGTATGAATTCCGACTTTGTATGAGGCATGCAAAATCCTAGGCGCGATGCCTCATACAACATCCAAATTATTGCCACCGATGCTTTGTATAGCGTCATTCACATAGAGATACATTGTAACAGCACAAACTGCAGGGCAAAGTCAAAGAAACACAGGAAACTAACAGAACTAACAGCTGGAGGAGGCGGGGAAAGAAAGAACTCGCCGCACTTGGGGCTCACCTCTCCATGGCCCCAAAAATGGCTCCCCACCTCCAATGGACCCCACCGACGCCTGGGCTGGGAGGCCCCACAGAGCTCGACTGGCAGCCGGCCAGAGGAGGCAGGAAAAGAAAGAACTCGCCGCACTTGGGGCTTGCCTCTCCGGCGAGTTCATTCTTCCCTGCCTCCTCTGGCTGGCTGCCTGTCGAACTCCGTGGGGCCTCCCAGCCCCGGCATCAGTGGGGTCCATTGGAGGTGAGGAGTCGCTTTTGGGGCCATGGAGAGGCGAGCCTCAAGTGCGGCGAGTTCTTTCTTTCCCTGCCTCCTCTGGCCGGCTGCCAGTCGAGCTCTGTGGGGCCTCCCAGCCCCGGCATCGGTGGGGTCCGTTGGAGAAAGGGAACCGCTTTTGGGGCCACAGAAAGGCGAGCCCCAGGTGCAGTGAGTTCTTTCTTTCCCCGCCTCCTCCGGCCGGCTGCTGGTCGAACTCCGTGGGGCCTCCAAGCTGCAAGTAAAACTCCCGCGGTAAAAAGCCTAATACCTCATACAACGTCCGGCAATGTTGTATGAGGCAACTTTCCCCCCAGAATTGGGCGACATTGTATGGATCCGACGTTGTATGAGGTATTACTGTACTTGCACACTTAATTAATGCATTTACGTAAAACTATAACTCAAAATGATGTCTACATATTTTTTAATCATGCATGATGCTTAGAGAAAGTGATAAGTTGTGAATCTAAAACTGACCGAATGGATATTTGCTTACAGTCCATATTTTACACATTGATTGCTTATTTGTTTTCTAATGGTATTTTAACATGGTTTACTAATTATTTGTTTGTTTGTTCATCACTGAATTAGCTAAGTTACATTTATATCCGGTCTTTAGTTTAAGAAGCTCAAGGTGATGTACATATGCTTTTGTTCTCTCTCTTTTTTTTCTATTTTAAAGTAACTTCTCAATCTTTTACTATACATGCCTTTCTCTTTTTTTTAAAGAAAAAGTGAAATCCTCAGATTGTGATAAATACATTTCATGTCAAAAATTACTCTGCGTTGAAAGGATTACTACTGGGGCTACGCAAGGCCAGTGATGCGCTGAAGCCGGTCCTGTCAGGGTCGACCATACCGGTAGCAGAACTGGCTGGCCATGCCCACCTCCCTCCCACATCACGCCCACCACCTTCTCCTCCTCTCCCCGCACTCCGGATGCAACCAGGAGCCAGGAAGAAGAAGAACAGGAGGAAGAGCTGCTGCCGTTCAAGTCATCATTAAAGCTTGGCTTGATCAGCTTGACCTCAGATGGCAGTTCTGAAGAGGAAGGGTAGGAAGGCATGCAAACCTCCAGGGCCGTATTTAGGATCTGTGGGTCTCTAGGCTGAACCTGTGGTGCGGGCTCTACTGAGGAAAGTATTTTTCTAAAATTAACCTACAAAAACCGCATTTTCAGCAATTATCCAATTAAAAACTGAAAAATAAACGTTTAAAGTTTATTATTAAATTATAGAAATTTTACATATGACATTCCTATACAGTATTTAGAATTTGATGAATTCATGAGATGATAAAAATGAAAAGAACTGAACATCAATTAGGCAACATATCTTAATGGTATTTAGCATGATTTATTAACATTGCTACAAACAACTATATTATTAAAAAAGAATACAAATTTGAGATTCAAGTCTATGTTTCTAAATATGCAAATATGAGTATTACGGTTTTAAAAATAACATATCATAATTTTAAGTAAACATGTTAAAAAATGTGAAATGCAAGATAACAAAAAGGAATGTAATGAACAAGCAAAATTTACTTAACCTATATAACATACATAATATATTAGTAAGGTAAAGGTTTCCCTTGCTCGAAAGCCAGTCGTATCCAACTCTAGGGTTCAGTGCTCATCTCTGTATCAAAGCCAAAGATCCAGCACTGTCTTCTTCTGCAGATGTTTCCATGGTCATGTGGCAGGCATGACTAGACACCGGCGCACACAGAATGCCATTACCTTCCCACCAAAGTGGTCCCTATTTATCTACTTGCAATTTCTAACTTTCAAACTGCTAGCCTGGCAGGAGCTGGGACAAAGATGGGAGCTCATTCTGTCCTGCAGTACCCAGAAATCGAACTGCTGACCTTCCACCTCCCAGTCAGCATCTTAGTAAAGGTAAAGCTTGCCCTTGCGTGAAAGCCAGTCATATCCAACTCTCTCTAGCATTCAGTGCTCATCTCTGTTTTAAAGCCGAAGAGCCAGTGCTATTTTCTGTGGTCATGTGGCAGGCATGACTAGGCACTGGAGTGCACAGAACACTGTTTACCTTCCCTTCCCACCAAAGTGGTTCCTATTTGTCTACGTGAAATTTATTGCTTTCGACTGGTAGCCTGGCAGGAGCTGAAACACAGATGGGAGCTCACTCCACACAAGCACACGCACCAGTAAAGGAATGCCCGTGTTTTGCGTTCATGCATGATGCCCAGGCAATAGGAGCTGGAAAGGCACACACCAGTTCCCCCTCATCCCCGCCCCTCTTGCCTGGGTTGCTGCGGGGATAAAGGAAGCTGGCAAACACTGCTCTGCTCCCTGTTGCTCGAGAAGAAAGTTGTTGCCGCTGTGTGCGTGCTTGGCTTTTGGCGGGCGAGTCTCTGAGCCTCAGTCTTCCAAAAGGGCCTGAGGATGCGGGGGGAGGGGGCGAGCATGGCTCCTGCCTCCTCCTCTTCATTGCTGGGGCAACGCGCCAGCCATCCCCCTGAGTCAGACGGGTGGCTGTCACTCTCGCTCCCGTCCCTCCTTTGCTCCCTCCTTTGCCCGGGCACCTCTTTCTTGCCTGGTGTCTGTCTTCATTATTATTATTATTTTGGGGGGGTGTCGTGGTGTGGGGGCTCCTGTGGTACAGGCCCCTAGGCTGCAGCCTAGGTAGCCTATGCTTAAATAGGGCCCTGCAAACCTCGTTAGAAGAAACCCATATATGTAAAAAAGGAAGCACATACATTTCATGTGGGCATCTAGTTTGTGGAGAAAAACAACAGATATGTAGATTCATGTGTTTCTACATGGCATCACTTTGAGACTGGAAGGAGGAGTTTGCATGAGCCCTTGCTTGTCCGAGAATGAAACATTCTTGAACAAAGGAGAAGGATAAGTTAGAATGATTTACTTTGACTCTTGCCTGCAGTTAGACTTCAACAGTGTACTAAGTAGAGCATCGTAGTGCATGTGTGAGTGATTGAAGATTTGCCTGTAGCGTGAGGGGCAGATGAAACAGAAAATGGCATTGTTCATAGCACTACCCTTAGGATAGACTTTGGTGGTAAACATCGTCATGGAAAGTGTGAAGAGGAAACAAAGGGGCATATTGTATCAAGAAAGCATACAACATCCCGTCTCTTCAACAGGAATGTTTGAAATTTGGCAAATAACAGGTAAGTAACGGCCTCATCAAATGAGACGTGGAGTGTACATCCAAAATCAGTGCATCCTACTGTATACATTATTTATTTTGCCAGAAGTTGGTCTCCATTTTCTGTTGGCAAATTAACTTCTTTTTGTTTCTTATGTAGGAGATAGCAAGCCTTCGTTTGCATGTCTGATGTCTCAGGCATGTATCACTTTTTTCAAAAAATTAATGCCCGGAGGGATAACATTAAAAGAGGAAGTAAGACATATTTGCCTTAAGATACGTTGTGACCCTGAGACATATGGGAACCGAAAGATGTTGATGCAAGAAAGAAATGACAGGCCAGCAAAGCAACAAATGGAAGCTGTAACAGAGAATTGAAAGGTTTGTGCACAAAATTAAGCCAAAAATTGAATGTAGGCTGCACCATCTGTGATTCACTAAATGACTAAGGCAAAGACAGCCTCCTAGCCACTTTGTTTGGTTTTTCATACACTGGTGGTTGTCTTATTTTTCTGTTTTTCAGAGGTAGCAATTTTAGTTTGTTTCAGCATAACAAAAAAGGGAGGAAGGAAGCTTCTGGCATCTTTAAGAATAACAGATCTATTTTAACATGAGCTTTCATGCTTTATAACCATCTATTTCCTTACATGAATGAAATACTCTGTGTGAGAGAGAAAAGGAATTCTAGTAAATTACAGCTAACAAATCTGTTGATTTTAAAAGATGCCATCAGACTTCCTTCTCTGACTCTTGATTTAACAGTCACACATTTACCAAACCTCTGATGGGCTACCATTGATGGCTAATTGTGTTTGTCTTGGTGGAACAATTCCATATGAGCATCCTTGAAGCTATTACAATGAGCTCAGCCTAGGGGAAAGTAGAAACTTTTAATCAAACCACTTGGATAGGCATCAAGGAATAGCATTGAAGCTCACTGGAAGTTATAAGACATGTTTGTTCCCTTTGGAATATTTTCATCAGGGCAATAAAATACAAAAGAATAAGCAATACTTGGTACAAATAACCAAGCCTTGTCCCAAGGCTGTCTGCAAGGCTGCCATCAGGAAGGGACAAGGGGGACTGCCGCCCGGGGCCCGGTGCTTGCAGGGGCCCAGGCGGTGTGTGAATTTTTTTAAAAAAACTTTTTCCTTTTTTTAACTTTTTAAAACTATTTTTTAACCGGCGGCAGACAGTGCCACTGCGCATACCCCACCAGAGGGCTCCGCCTTGTCCTGGATATCTGGGTTCAAGGCTTCAGGCTTCAGTCCAGCCCATGCGGTGCACCAGTCTGGGCAGCAGAGACCCTGGTCACCCCATGCAGGGGCCGGAGGCGGCGGTACGGAAGAGGAGGGGGCAACTCTGTTCCCAACACTTGGGCTGGGGTGCTTGGTGGTCTTGGGGCAGTTGCCCCCTCCTCCGCAGCAGCAGCAGCCACCTCCGGCCACTGTACGGGGTGACCAGGGTCTCTGCTGCCCGGACTGACGCATCGCGTGGGCTGAAGGCTGAAGTCTTGAACCCGGATATCCAGGTCAAGGCAGAGCTCTCTGGTGGGGCATGCCTACCACCAGTTAAAAAAAGCTAAAGAAAAAAAAGTAAAGAAAAAATTGACACACCGCTGTGTGCTCCGGTGGCTGTCTGTGTCACATGGAATTACAGTAATACCCCATATAACAATTCTAATTGGTTCCACAGGGTCCATCGTTGTATGAAAAAATCACTATACGATGCATGCAAAGGCAGCCCTGTGGGGGTCAGGGAAGCCATCTACGGAGATCCGCTTGCTGTTTTGAAGCAAGGGGACCTCCGTAGATGCCTTCCCCGAAGAGCACTGGGCTGCTTTTCCCCTGGGAAGCATGTTCCCAGGGCAAAAGCAGCCATGCGGGGGTCAGGAAAGGGATCCACAGAGGTCCCCTTGCCTGGAAACACATTTCCCAGGCAATGGACCTCCATAGACTGAAGATTGCGGCACCTGTCAGTGCAGTGAAACAAAGTTTTGTTTACCTGCACTGACTGAGGCCAAGATGTTGCCTTTGTGGCCGGAGTTGGGGAGTGGGGTTCCCACCCATCTCCGACTATAAAGGCTTCATCATGCATCTGCAGGCGCCACCGGTTGGCTTGTGGAGGTCCAAGAAAGAGCCCTGGTCTCCTCGCAGGCAAGCCGCCTGGGGCCGCAAGCACATTGCGACTCTGGTGGCTTGCTTGCGAGGAGACCAGCACTGTTTCCCAGACCTCTGCAATCCTGCCTTTAGGGTCAGGTGGAATTCCCACCCTCCACCTGACCCTAAAGGCAGGATCGTGGCGCCAGTCAGAGCAGGGAAAGAGAAGCCTCATTTCCCTACTCTGATTGGTGCTGCGATCCTGCCTTTAAGGGGGGGGATTCCACCCCAACCCCAACCCCATTCCCAAGGGCTAGGATCCAGCACCGATGAGAGCAGGGAAGAGAAGCCTCGTTTCCCTAGTCTCATTGGTTCTGGATTCTAGCCCTTAGGGCCTTGTTCTCTTTCCCTGCTCTGCTTGGTGCTGCAATCCTGCATCGAAGGTGTGCGGGGGGTGGGGGGGGGATTCCACACACACCACAACCCCAGCCCTAAGGGCTAGGATTGTAGCGCCGATCAGAGCAGTGAAGTGAGGCTTCTCTTTCCCTGCTGTGCTTGGCGCTGTGATCCTAGCTTTAGGGTCGAGGGTGGGAATTCCACCCGACCCTAAAGGCAGGATTGCGGAGGTCTGGGAAACAACCCTGGTCTCTTCGCAAGCAAGCTGCCAGAGTCACAAAACGCAGACCCAGGTGACTTTCTTGTGAGGAGACCAAGGCTGTTTGCCAACCACCTGGGTCCACAAATGCTTGGCAACTCAGGCGCTGTAAACTCCTGCCCTGAGAGCGCTGGGCTGCTTTCCCCCTGGGAACGCACTTCCCGAGGGAAATCAGCCCAGCACTGCCTTTTCACACAGGGGCCTTGGATGGATGCAGAGGAAAGTCTCCCCCACACCACCCCAAAGCCATCTGGCTTTTGCCTTTTCAAAAAAAAAATTGTATTGTTCAACAATCAAAATTGTTGCACGATACAATTTTTTTTAAAAAAAGGCAATCGTTGTACGATTTCATTGCTGTGCAATGCAATCGTTGTACAGGGTTTTACTGTACTGTAATGTATTAATAAATACTGCTATATACCAAGAATTTTTGTGTACGAGACATATAAATCGACCCAGAATGTTGCTTTCAAGTATAGTTCCAGAGACCCTTCTCCTGAAGCAGTAAAAAAAAGTATTTTGCTAAATAATACTATTTAAAGCTGCAACTACACTGGCAAATTGAATGGTATTTACTGTGGAAGTTGAATGGATGAATTGGAACATTTTAAAATTGATCAAAAAATGCAAAGGCCAATGTGAATCAGCCCAACCCTTTTTGCTTCAGAAGTGAAGTTTTTTCCCTTGGTGCTGGGGTGCTTCATTTTTTTAAAAAAAAACCTGAGTGATTCAAACTGTGTTATCCCTATGTGATCGATAGTTTCATTTCGAAAAGGACAGGGGCATGACTGCTAGTGGTATTCTGGCAATATACTAAGTTGGGCTTGGCAGTTTGGACTGTGGGAACACTGTCCCTTGTGATTTTTCTCCCTAGTTGCCCAGGTGTTGGTTTTACACATACTATTAAGTTTAGCACTAGATCACCTTGTCATGGTATTGAAACATTAGCTTAGTATTAGATCATCTTTGATGGACAAAAAAAGGAGAGATTGAAATCTATGTGTAGTAGAAATAACTCTGGCAAACTACAGTGGACTACGATCTTTCCACATATATGTGTTTGAAAATATAAAAACTTTGGAAAACTGACCCTTGTGTGCAGCACTTTAAACAGCCTACTCGCTGTACATTGAACCATAAAAGGAGAACTGGGGATTGACATAGGATAGTATCAAAAGAAGGGAGATTGTTGGCTTTCACATGGATTGAACCACAATGCATTAGTGAGGCAGTATGAACAGTGGCACTGAAACAATCCACAATCTCTGCATCATCACCCAGTCTAAAGGAGTCCTGCAGCCCAAAATCACCTTTCATCATCAGCAATTTGCCTGTTAATGTCAGTGGCCATGACAATGGACTGTTGACTTTTAACTATGACCTTGACACTGTTAAGGCAACACTAAAATGTAAATTTGGGAATAGGCAGACATTTTGCTATTAAATATCCACAGATCTCTGAAATAACATGACACACAGCTAAATGTGAATCAGCCTAGATTTTTCCACATAATTTGTTGTTGTGTTGTTGTTTTTTGGCAAGAGTACTTGTGCCTGCTTGCTTGCTTGTTTGCAGCAATTAAATTCATATTGGTTTGTGTGTGATGTGGTCTAAAGTAAAAGGTAAAGGTTTCCCTTGCTCGAAAGCCAGTCATATCCAACTCTAGGGTACAGTGCTCATCTCTGTTTCAAAGCTGAAGAGCCAGCACTGTCTGCTGCTGCAGACATTTCTGTGGTCATGTGGCAGACATGACTAGACACCAAAGCGCACGGAACGCTGTTACCTTCCCACTGAAGTGGTCCCTATTTATCTACTTGCAATTTTTTGCTTTCGAACTGCTAGGTTGGCATGAGCTGGAACAAAGACGGGAGCTCATTCCGTCCTGCAGTACTCTAGACTCGAACTGCTGACCTTCCACCTCCCAGTCAACGTCGTAGGCACTTGAGCCTAGCAGGGATTTAAGTGCCAAGTGCAATTCAAACCAGTCTCAAAATGGATCAATGGCTCATCAATGAAATCACACCCAAAGATCATCAAATTTTATCTTCCCCAAAACTCAATGGTTGAAAATGGCATTTTCTCTGCTCTTTTAGCTCACAACTTGGGAAGCAGGAATATTTAATGATGGTGAATATTGCCTATCTGCACATTGTGTTATTTTAATATCTTTTAATCTGTAGGGATCGGAGTAAATTTTGGTGGTAGTTTTAATGGGGTTTTTATTGGTTTTTAAAATGTGATTGGTTTTATTTTCCGTGAGCCACCCAGAGTCTTTGGAGTTGGGCGGCAATATAAATCAGAAAAATAAATAAATAAATAATCCGAATTGGGACCATGCATGATCAATAAAGAGTCAAGAGGAAAATGACATCATGTAGCATGTAACTTATCTCACAGGATGTTTGTTCCCTAGAAGATGAATCCCAATCTTTCTCTTACATTGTAATAGCATTCCTGTAATCATACTCCTGAAGATGGTTCTGCTATGTTCACCAGAACTGCATGCAGAATTAAAGCCTTGGACACTCAATATAAACAAAATTTAATAAGTATGAGTCATCCATCTGAACTTGAGGAAATACTGCACTATGAGAAATCTCATGTGTTCTACAGCTTCAATATGACAGTCTGTGCACATGAATATTGAACCAAAAACCAACAGTTCTCCATTATTTGGTATATTATATTTTGGCTACTTTGAAGCACAATAGTAATGCACATTATGAAGTAATGGCTTCCAAACCTCTGTTAAAGGACTCCATATTGTGAACAGTGAAATACTGTCTTGCTCAACAAGTCCAGTCTACTTGGGTTTTTTTTAAAAAAACATGGTGCATTTACATGGCTGACTCAACTTATTCAACTTTTTCATTTCATTTCAAGGATTAGCACAAAAAGTGGATATTCAGCTGTCATCGATTCTTCATACTCATCTTTAATTTCATACTCATCTTTAATTATGATGGATTTAAAGAGGGCAACCACTACCAACTAATGTATGTATAAATCCAATCATCAAACCCCTTCCAGTTTATCTATGTCAGATATTGTGCATCTGTACCCACAATTCAGAATACTGTACCAGGAAATGGCCAAATATTGCTGCACAATCTTGTGCTAGCATTGCTAGCAGGAAAAAGGCACACAATATAGATAATGCCAAATGACAGCAGTCAAGATGTTCTTTGGGATACCCTATTGTGCTCATTACTTTTCACACTTGTCAAAAATTTATTTTTATTTATTTATTACATTTCTATACTGGCCAAAAGAGCCATGACAATTGAATTGTGTTTGGGAGTCATTAGCTGATGGAAAAAAGGAGCCAATTTCTTCTTGGTGTCACTATGTGAAGTATACTGAATTATACTATGTGAATGTAGATCCAATCAAAAGTTCGGACTGCCCCAGTGCTCACTGAACCTGCAAGAATGTATCTATACTTTGAAAGGTTCATGCTGTTAAGCCTGTTCCACACAGTTTATAATACAGTAATAATTCTTTTCCCCCTTTGAGAGGCTTTTAAAAGATAAGTATTTCAGCTCCTGCAGCAAGGATTCTTCTAAATAAAAAAGTGTGTGTGACCAACTATTCTCTTTCAAAATAAGCAAAATTTGTCTTTTCAGTTTAAATGAGCTGTTTTAAATCTGGGAACATAAAAACATGTGTATTCCAACAAATGATAGAACATTTTTATTTTTAAATAAATAAATTTAAAAAATAAATTATTTATTTTTAAATAATCACATTTTCCTCTGATTTCCCAAATTTTGGGGCAAAGCATAAGCAGGCTGTCTGCTATATCTGTGCCATGCTGCAGGGATCATAAAGTCATAGAATAATTGAGTTGAAAGGGCCCATGAGACTATCGAGTCCAATCCCCTGATCAAGGCAGGAATCCAAATCAAAATAAATAAGACCAGGCCTGTGCTGGCAACAATTGGAGGGTGGCGAACAGATGTCAAGGGGGCGCCTATGGGGGGGGATTTGGGGGGGATCCGGACACCTAGAGCCAACAGCCTCCTCTTACTCGGGCCCAGGGTGATGGGGCAGGGCCATTCAAGATCTCACTCCACCCCAGCCCCTATTTCCCAGCCCAGAGCCTTCCTGGTTGCTCCTTGCAGGCCTAGCCAAGGAAGGCCAGCTTGGCTGGAGAAGGGGAGGCAAGATGTCTCGCCGGCCTCCCCACAGCCCCTGCAACGACCCCCTCCTGCAACACGCAACAGCCTCAAATGAGGTGCACACATGCAGGAGTCTCACAAAGGTGGCTAACGGGGACAGGAAAGGCAAGCAGCTGCGGAGAGGAAGGCAGGTGAGCGAGGGTGACCCCCCTTCTTCCCAGGTGGGGGATTGCTTTCTTTGGGGGGAGGAAGAACCCTCCCCTTCTGCCCCCCAAGGGAAAATGAAACCATGGACGCCTCCTTTGCCTTCCCCTCTCTGGGGCCATGGGGGATGTCCACTGATCATCCTTGTTGCCCTTTTCTGAGCTTGTTCCACTTTGTTGGTCTCTTTCTTAATATATAGTGTCCAGAACTGAAAACAGTACACTAGATGTGGTCTACCTAGTATTGAATAGAGGGGGATTCATTTTGGAGGCTATACTTCTGTTAGGTAAAGTCACCTTTACTCGAAAACCAGTTGTATCCGATGCTAGGTTTCAGCGCTCATCTCTGTTTCTGTGTCTACAGACATTTTCGTGGACATGTGGCAGGCATGCCTCAACACTGGAGTGCATGGAATGCTGTTTACCTTCCCACAGAAGTTATCCCTATTTATCTACTTGCAATTTCTTGCTTTTGAACTGCTAGGTTGGCAGGACCTGGGACAGAGACGGGAGCTCACTCTGTCATGCAGTACCCGGGAATCGAACTCTGACCTTCAAGTCAGTGAGTTCAGCATCTTAACCACTTGAGCCACCGCAGTCCCTCTGTTAATGCAGCCTAAAATTGGACTGGCCTTTTTTACAGCCACATCACAATGTTGACTCATATTCAGCTTGTGATTCGCAACATATCCAGGATTCCTCTAATTGGAAGTACTATTGAGCAAAGTATCCTCATCTTATGACTGTGCTTATGACTTTGCACTTATCCCTGTTAAATTTCCTTCTGTTGTTGTCATCCCTGTGTTCAAGCCTATCATCATCATCAATTTTAATTTGTACCTCGCCCTACTCAGCACAAGGCCAACTCAGGGTGGCATCACAACATAGCACATAATGACAAAATATAATTTCTTCGGTTTCTTCCTGCACCCCTCTCTTTTTAGGGGTGGGTTCTTATTGCTGGTTTTTATCTGTTTTATTTGTTTTTATCTGTTTTTACCCACTGTTGTGAACCGCCCGGAGTCGGCTTTGGCTGAGTGGGCGGTATAAAAATTTAACAATAAATAAATAAATAAATAAATAAAAATAATTCAAAATACAGTATGTAATTATATAAAAATATACAAAATTCATAACAAAATCAAAAATCAAACTCAAAACCACAAACAAGGTTTTTCTGAATTCTGTTCCTATTTTCCAAGATATTAGCTTTTCCATCCAACACTATGCCATCTGGTAATTTGGTAAGTATTCCATGCACTGCTTCCTCTAAGTAATTAATGAAAATGCTGAACAGCATCTGGCCAATGACTGAGCCTGTGGTACCCCACTTGTTAGCCCATCACAGTTTGAGAAGGAGCCACTGATAAACACTATTTTAGTTATGAAAGATATTATTTGCTAAGCGAACGGTTTATCAATCAACGGTTTATCAATCATTGAAGCTATTCAGGGATAATATTTACTCAAATATTATCTTGATTAAAACTGTATCCTACCAATTGTCATTTGAAGATAAGCACACTTTTCTCTCAAATGAAAAAACAATAATAACAATCAATTTCCCTGAACATGTATTATAGACTCAAATAAAAAGAGGGTTTTTTAGCTACATTTATATCCTACCTTTCCTCCAATGAATTCAAAGTAATGTGCATTCCCATAATGCTCTTTTCAAGTCCGTTCAGTCCTTAAACTGGCATTCTTGCAAGGTAGGTCACAATGAGATAATCATCAAAAACACCTGGTGAGGTCCATTACTTAGTAGGGGCTAGAAACTTGATCCTCTAACATTCTGACTACTATGCCACACTGGATCTTTTAACACCTTCCAGCATATGCTTGGATAGAAGAATGCTTTTGGAGAGCAGCAGGTTGAATCTAAGCCAAATTCTTTGTTCTATTACTTACAGAATTCTATTACTTATGTGTGCCAGCATAATTCAAGCATCATAAATCATAGAAGTGAATTTCTGCTAGTTAAGAAGTTGAGACTTGTATTCTTGGCCACAGATGAGTTGCATGACTGGATGTGCGGCGAGGAATCCAAACGTAAATTTCTCAAATAGAAATAATTTACTGCTATGATTTATGCTGTTTGGTTTGTGCCAGTACACATAAGCAAAAAGCCGCTCAGTCAGAAAAGAAATGGGAAAAGGACAACATAACAGATCTTCTGGTAAAAAGAAATAAGATTACAGGTCTATAAGTTTTCCATATGGATATAGCTAAGTACTTATTTTCCCCATTAACACCCACACATGTTAATGGCAGTTCTATGACTGTTACTTTCACAGGCAGCAGAAATGTCAAAACTTAGTAAAACGATGAGTGGTTCTGAAATTGTCCTCATCTGAAATATTGATTGCACATTTAGTCGAAACTGGTATTCTGATGGCACAGTTTTATATATAGATCTCACTCAGTTGAACTCTGTGGGACTACCACTAAACTAATGTAGAATTCCAACCTAAATCTGGATTGGTGGCTGTTCTTCCTATGTATACTCGGCTCTTTGCCTCTTCTCTTATTTCTTTTGCACATCACTTACTAAGGAAGTCTATATGGCTTCTATAGAAGACTATGGATTTCAAGCTTGGACGCTGACAAAAGCATCTGAAAAGAAAATTAAAGCTTCAAATGTGGACCTACAGACAGCTGCTAAGGATATAATGATTTGACTGTGTGACTAATGTTGAAGAGTTGTGCTGGGTGGATAAAAAACAAGAACTGTTTAAGACCATTAAACAAAGAACCTCCAATACTTTGGAAATATCTTGAGAAATGACATAAAATATAGAATACTTCAACTAGCTCTGTAAGGGAAGATCCCTGGGAAGAGAGGCCCTGAAGAACCTGAGAGACTGGTGTGGAACGTCCTCAGAAGAACTGATCCGAGGAGTTAAGAATAAGAAGACTTTTGCCATGATGATAACCAATATTCAAAATGGATATGATAGATAGATAGATAGATAGATAGATAGATAGATAGATAGATAGATAGATAGATAGATAGATAGATAGATAGATAGATCTTTATTGTCATTGTCCTGCACAGAACAACGAGATTGGGGGAAATATGGGACTTGAAGAAGAAGTTACTATAGAGCCACAGTGTATTACATTGTTTTTAGTATTACAACATTTGTTCCTACCTTAACTTCACTATTGTTTCATTGAACTAAGAACATAGGAAGTTGCTTTATAACTGTGTCAAATCATTGCTTCATCTTAATCTGTGTTGTCAAGGCACAGTGGAACTGCTCTCTGAGGCTTTAGACTCTGTGTGTGTGTGTGTGTGTGTGTGTGTGTGTGTGTGTGTGTGTGTGTGTGTGTGTGTGTGTGTGTGTGTGTGTGCGCGCGGCTGCCCTGGCAGGGCCTTCCGCTGGGGCCTGGTGCGACCTGGCCTGGACCTTTGATGGCTCAGAGCTCGACTTCCATCATGAGCTCCGACGCCCCCCAGAGGCCGGAACCCCCAGTGGGGGCAGCCCAGGGGGGTGCAACATGTGAGTATGGTGGTCAAATTAGCACACCATTCACACTACCATGTACTACCATGGGGGTGCAGTGGCCCTGGCCTCAGCAGGCTACTACGGCGTTGCAGCCGACTGCCCTGCCCCCTCTTGCCACTTGGGGCACTCCCTATTCACAGAGTTTGCCGGGGATGACTGCCCCGTCCGTACTAGCGCCATTGCCTATTGGGCCATATGGCCCGTTCTCCACTCCCCCACTTCGCTCCACGCCGACTCAGGCCATGCCAACAGCTGGCTACTCACTTCCCCTGGGTGACCACTTGTCTCAAGCCACCAGGGAGAAGATATGGCGGGGGGAGTATGTTGACATCTTCACCCTCCTTAACCGGGAACCAACCAAGGAGGAAAAGGAGGGGCAAGACGTCAGGGACAAGGAATTGTCCCGTCGTCGCAAGCCCCCTTGTACGTGGGCTAACTGGCTAACAGCCTACTTAATCTATATGGCTGTTTATCTCAGGGCTCGCCCTGATTTGGCTATCCCGATGGTGCAGTATTTGGACAACATTTACCGTGCTGTCATGGATTTCCCTGGCCCGTCATGGTTAGCCTATGATGAGGAATTCAGAATGAGAGCTGCCCTTCACCCTGAGATGAAGTGGGACGAACCTTGTCAGCTATTGTGGTTCCTTTATATGCCCCCGACATGACTTTTGCTCGGTCCGGTATACGTCATTCGACCAAGCCTTGCAGATGGTCCGCTCATGCGGTTGCGGGTCGCTACTGGCAAAATGTGATATTAAATCAGCATTCCGATTGTCGCCAGTGCACCTTGACAACTTTGAGCTTTTAGGTTTTTGTTTTCAGGGCAAGTTTTATGTGGACAAAGCTATGCCCTTCGGCTGCTCCATTTTGTGCTCGGCCTTTGAAAGCTTTAGCACCTTTCTTCATTGGGCTTTTGTTCAAAGGTCGGGATCTCGGGCCGCGACACACTACCTCGATGATTTTTTGTTCGGGGGTGAACACGACTTGGGCACACGCGGACAGCTGCTTGCCGCATTTCAGGGGCTTATGGCGGAATTTGGTGTTCCCCTTGCCCCTGAAAAGACTGAGGGCCCAGCCACCACCCTCACCTTTCTAGGCATAGACATTGACACCGTCGCACAAACGTCCAGGTTGCCAACAGAGAAGGTGACCCGGATCATAGACGCGATTTTGGCTATGCTAGCCAAATGCAAGGTGTCTCCCCGCAAGTTGCAGGTGCTCCACGGGCACCTCAACTTTGCCTGTAGGGTGGTAACCCCGGGTAGGGCTTTTGCCAGGCGTCTCTGTGATGCTATGGTGGTCTTTCCAAAAAGCATCACAGGGTCCGACTTAAGAGGGGTTTGTGGGCCGACCTATCAGTCTGGCTCACGTTCCTGCAGGGCTTCAATGGAATTTCCTTTTGGCGGGCAGAGCAAATTGCCACCCCCCACTTTCAAGTACAGTTGGATGCCTCGGGTTTTCTGGGCTATGGGATTTATTTTAATGGCAGGTGGGCCTATGGAAGGTGGCCTCAGGAATGGCAAGGTACTGGGTGCCTCCGCGATCTCACGTTCCTTGAGTTTTTTCCGATTCTGGGTGCGCTTATGCTCTGGGGGGACATGTGGGCTAATTCCGTAGTTCACTTTTGGTGTGACAATGCTGCCGTGGTGCATATTGTCAACGCCCAAACATCCAGGTACCCCAGGGTCATGGCCTTGGTTAGACAGTTTGTCCTCAGGTCCCTGCACCTTAATGTGCTCTTCAGGGCTAGACATGTGCCAGGCATGAACAATGATATTGCTGACACTTTATCCCGTCTGCAGATCTCCCAGTTCCGTGCCTTGGCACCAGACACAGAGGAACTTCCCTCTCCACTTCCGAGCAAGATGTGGACCTTTGGCGAGGAGAAGTGAACCAGGCGATCGGCATGTCTTTGGCCCCACGCACGCGTAAGGCGTATCAGCACATGTTCCTCCAATTTAGGGCTTTCTATAGGGAGGTGCAACTGCCTTATATGTGGCCGATCCCGGTTGAATATGTTTTGCAGTATATGGTGCACCTTCATGATCAAGGTCTAGCCCCACGCACCATTGCCACCAGGCTTTCTGCTTTGGCATTTGTGGCTAAGGCACGGGGTTATGCTGATCACATGGGTGACTTCTGAATACGCCATGTCTTGGAAGGGTGGACGCATGAACGCAGCCACTGCCCTGACACACATCAGCCTGTTTCCCCTTCTCTGCTGGCAAGCCTTGCCAGGGGCTGGCATAGCCTTTGCTACGATTGGTACAAAGAGTCTCTTTTCCATGCACCATGGCTTTCTTTGGGACTCTTAGAATCAGTGAGCTGGTCCCACTTTCCAAAAGGGACATGTCCCGTAAGGCACTGGAACTGGAGGATGTTTCTCTCAACGAGGAGTGGGCTCAGTTGAGGATTCGCTCCTCAAAGGCTGATCAGCAAGGGAAGGGTAGTAGCGTGATGCTTCTACGATGTACATTTGCTGATATCTGTCTGGTTGGTGCCCTATAAGCATTTGTGGCAGCGTGTGGTTCATGCCCTGGCCTGTTATTTTGCCACCAGGATGGGTCCCCACTTACCAAATTCCAATTCTGGAGGGTTACCGGGATGGCACTTCACAGTTTGGGGGTCCGTGGGGCTCGTTACGGTACCCACTCATTTAGGATAGGCACCGCATCAACAGCGGCTGCATTTGGGTACTCAGAGGCCAACATACGTCGGATGGGCAGGTGGGGATCTGCGCGTTTCGCTCTATATGTTCGTCCTCTCACCGTATGAGTCCCTTCCCTGCCCTCACTTTCTTTTCTTTTATTGCAGACCCTGTGTGTTTACGCACACCAGTGGCAGTCTGGCTGGTGGGCCATAGTTACATGCACTGGGCAGCACAGTATGCGGCTTCGTCGGAATGGGGACCCCATCTCGGGCTATGTGCAACCACATGTATGCAGTGGTATGGTGTGCGTGGCATGAGGTGGCGGGAAATGTTACCATTCCTGATGTCCATTAGGGACGCTGGACCTCTAGATATTTTGATTATGCACCTCGGAGGCAACGATCTTGCACAGATCACCGGCCTTGCATTAAAGATATCCGTGCGCAGTGACCTGGGGGTTCTCCATCACTTATGGCCGCACACGCGGTTGCTATGGTCAGACATCATACAGAGACACCACTATAGGGGAGGACTTGATCCTCGTGGTTTGGACCATCCCCTGCGGTCAGTGAACAGGGCCGTTGCCCGGTTCCTTATTGAGAATGGTTCGGGAACAGCCATTCGTCATTCGGAGATAGGGCTACAGGATTATAGCCTGTATTCTGGAGATGGGGTTCACCTGTCAGCAAGAGGTTTGGACCTCTTTTTGGATGACATGCAAGCGGGCCTGGTGACCGAATTGACAGTAGGGGGGGGGGGGGCGGTGAGTCATCATGGATGCCTCCCCGTGTGGCGGGTAGCACTGGTAAGGTAAACTTGATGACCCATAGGTATCTGGCAGGTTCGCAATTGATTGGCCAACACGAGGATAGGTACAGGGGAAACAGGCTTGGCCAGTCAAGGGTGAACCATGAGTGGGGTGATGCTAGGAGCTAGACAGCCAGCATCACTTTGATATTTTACCGGATACACATCAGAGGGTAGGGTCAACAGATAGCATATTGACTTCGGTCAACAATTTGTTTGTGTCAACAAACAAATTGATACAAATTGATACTTGATTGCCAATTGTCATTGGCAATTCTGGGTGGGACCTTACCAGTGCTACTGCGGCCTGCTTGCCTTAAATATTTTACAATTGGATGAAACACCAATTGAAAGTTATAATTAGGACTAGGGCATTATTCAATAAAAGTGGCCCAATGTTTTAAATCCAATACCAGTGTCTGTGTCTTTATTTTTTATTTTTATTTTTATTTTTTTGGGGGGGTGCGCCTGCAATGTTTGTTTTAAAAATTAGTTCAAATTGTTTTAAAGGATGTACAGTACCTGTCTTTTTGGTGGCCATCATTTTGGTGGCCCTTATAACCTGAATAACATTCAATAAATGTTTGGAATATATGATAATAAATAAATACAAAACTGTATGTAACAAGTAGGAATGATAATTACTTTCTTTAAAAAAAAACAGTTTCCTATTACTGTGTTTTCTTCCACTATTTCTGAGTCAAGTGTAGATCCTACGTACAATGCTTTGTCTCAACCCATGCTCCCATTGCTGTTGTTTTCTTAATTAAGACCATAATATAGAAAGGAAAGGTCAGACTATTAATGAACAACTAGGTTATTTCCAAAGACATGGTAACCATGTAAAGGCTGCCTGAGGCAGAGCAACATATCGTGCATGCCTGCTAGTTACCTACAGTTTAACCAAGGCAAGCCAAGTTGTTTTCATACCTAAGGGATAATTATATTGACCATTTACCCCTCAGTTTATGTCAGATTGGGCACAGATGAATTCTAACTGGAACCCAGTGACTATATGATGCAAAGTTCAATGAGTGAAAGGCTGTTCAGGTTTGGCAAACTTCCGTCTGCTTTCTGCCAAAATGTAACTGCCTGATCAAAAGCAAAGGGGTGCTCATAGGGGTGTCAGTTCCCCCAACAACCCCCTCCTGACTCTAAGTAGTCCCCCCCTTAAAAAAAGTTTCAACTCAGCACTGAAACAGAATTTTCCTGGAACCCTTAATGATAAAAAAATAGAGAAGTCGCCCTTTCCAGTTAGGACTTTTTAACACCTTGTTGAGGCAGCATCCGTCCAGATTTACAGGCATTAGCACAGTTAGGGGAGATTCATGTAGAAAACTCCTCCTCTCCCCTGCTCAGGATTGTAAGAAGGTGCTGCAACCGGATTCACCTTCCCAAATGGAAAAGCTGGCCAGAGCAAATGTGAGTCATTCTTTGAAGGGCTGCCAAAAGCCATGCATTGTGCATTGGGGAGTGGGGGCAGGAAGAAATAGCCAGGGAGTGGAGTCAGACTGAAGCAACTCCTTGCCACCTTGGGGTGGGGGAGATGGTGCATTTCCCACACAAATCTGCTCCTGCCTTGCTGACACCTGCAAATATGGACAGCTAAAGTCAGTTCACTCAAGGAAACTCAGTTTCAATGGATGCAATTGACATCAGGTCAACTAGTACTTTCCCTTCTTTGTAAATGCATCCTAAATCAGAAAATTTCACAAGTATCCCAAAATTTCTTGTACTCAGCAATTATCTTCATTTTGTCTAGTTTTTATTTTTCCTTTCACAATTTCTCCCTGAAACAGAGAGGCTGCAAGATTCACGTCCCTACCTCAAATACCACTGCCCTCATCCTGGCCAGGGGAAAGAAGGGTACAAACACAGAAAATGAATGTTCAAATTGACAACAGCATTATTAACACACGTTAATACAAGCACACTTTTCTCTAATCTGTCTGTTGGTTCTCTCAGCATACTAAGTGGAGCTACAGTAGTCACAGCACAAGGCAGTACTTGAATTACATTTACAAATTCACTGTAGGTACCCTGCACCACTACAGGAAAAGTAACTAAAAAGGTATATTTACATATGGTTAGTTTTTTAAAAGTGACATTTTCCTCATTATACTAATGTAATGTAGACTGTGTGATGTCAAATCAATTTTGACTTATGACAAAACTTTTCCAGGCTTTTCTTGGTAGAGAATACACAGAAATGGTTTACCATTTCCTTCTTCTGGGATGTCCTGGGACTGTGCAGTTTGCTCTAGGCTAGCTGTTCTCCCAGGAGGTACAGTGGGGAATCAAACTCCCAACCTCTGGCTCTGCTACCAGAAACCTAAACCATGAGACTATTCAGCCAGCTGTGCCATCAAGTCAGTTCTGACTTATGGCAACCCTTTTCATATTTTTTTAGGGGCAAAAAAATAGTTGGCTCAGAAATAGTTGGCCATTACCTTTTTTTTCGGGGGGGGGGCACCCAAGGCCATTTCCAATCCCTAACTCTACAGTGAGATCTCTAACCCACTGTCTAGCCCAGATCAAACTCACAATGTTCTGCCTGCAGTACAGCAGTTTAACCACTGCGCCATCAGGGCTCTTTACACCTTTCTTTTTTGGGGAAAAAGTTATTAATTAAAAGTCTGTGTAACTGGTTTCTTCTAAGCTCTGGTGTAATGGCCAAAGAAACATTTTTGGCTTGTCCAAGTATTCCAGTATTCTTTAATACACAGCAGAATGGTGGTTGTTCTGGTGCATACTTCTTTGTTTAATTATAGCTGAGCATGGAAGGTACCAGGTTCTCTCCATAGATCATTAACAAAATGAGATGCCTAGTATTATGAGGCACCAGTACGTTAAGCCTTCATAAATATTCAGCTCATGATCTTAAATGGAAATGGTTCCTAGCTGGCTAGAATGCTCAATGGCGTGTAGGCAACTGTGAAATGATTTGCAAGTCCGAACCTGTTTCAAAGGATGTACAAACAACTTAAATCTGCTTTTGAAAAGATACAGTAATTGTGCCATACACTCACACAAAGACTCAAAATTCTCCTGCGCTCTCCCCTTTTGTTTATAGATTTTGAAACAGTCTTCATGAAACTAGAGCAACAGTCTCCTCTGTTTGTCAAACAAAAATATGAGAGATTCTAAGGTTGTACTCCTAGACATATTTGTAGAGAAGTTCAGACTGAATGCAGTGAAATTTATTTACAGATACAGTATAGGCAAAAATACGCAGGGTTGTATTGCAAGGGTCATCTGTGATCACAGATCATCAATGTTAAGCTGGTCCTGATCAGTTCTGATCATGTTTCTTTCAGTACAACTCTTTGCAAGTTGTGCAAAATATATTTTGGTTGGAATCACAAGTGGTCTGCAGTGAGTCAAGGTTTGAGTAAAACAGAAACACCACAAAATACGGTCAAATTAAATCTGTGAGCAGGTTGTGTAGCCAGTAACAGAATTTCATCTAATGGAAACCAGCAACAAAAATGCACTAGTTACTGACGATAACCTTGAATGTTTGATAAGAAACATAAGCTTCTTCTTGCTCTGAGCAAATGTCTTTGTTCTCCTCCCTAATTAAATGTGGCCAGTCTCTGAAAGAAAGACTAACTGTGAGTTTTAAAGATGGAACACTTTGAGAGCCCTCTCCACTACCATCTTCCAGCTTATCTAATATTTACTGGAGGTAATCACCAATGACATGCTGTAGAGACTTTAGACCTTCCTGATTTATAAAGTAACACTTCTCTATCAAGCATTTTTGGATTAAGAGATAAAAAAAGCTAAGCACCCTATAAATTTTTAGGCTTAACCACTAACAATAAACAAATGTGAGTTCCTGTAGCAGATACCACTTATACATTGCTGGAAATGAGAACATGCATCAGTAAAAAGGATGACACTTGATTTGTATAAATGTTATTTTTTCTGTGTTTGAACCCATGAGGTGCATAAAAAACCAGTCACCATAAATGTCCTTATCACAGCCTTCCTCAAAGCAAGGGGAGACTGGTTATCAGTCTCACCAGCTTGTCCTTGTCATGCCTACACTTACATTTATTATCTTATAGCCACTGTTTGAAAGTCACGGGTTGAAAGTCTGGCCAGGTCATCCTGCTATGCTAATAGAGTAAACCATACTGCCAGTGACTCAATGCCAACTGTCAGGAGGCAGTTAACTAACCTGACAACTCTGAGGACTAGCAGCCTTGGCAAATTCACAGGGAAGGTTGATGGTCCCCAAGTGAATAAAATCCCACTTGAATCCATCTTGATGGAAGGCAGCAGCTTCATCAATACTGGCCTGAGGAGGACTTTGAATTGAATTGAAATTGAATTGAAATTTTAATTTATATACCGCTTACTCACCCAATGAGCAACTCAAAGCGGTTCACAAAACAAGCAGTACAGCATATAAGTTCAATATAATCAATACAAAAACGAACACAGGTGATGCAATAGCACCAAGCATAATTATACAATAATCATTATAACAATTACAACAATTAAACATATCAGATATCATAAAAAACAATTACATCAAACGAATAGGCAATACAACATCATCAATCCTCATAAACACTATAACAGTCCTTGCCTCAGGGATCATCAACCACATGGCAAAAGTGCTCAGGACCAGAAAGTGACTTACGGAAATGGATCACCGGTACAGGTGTCATGCTGTGATGCAAAAGGCAGATGAAAGGCCACGGTATTATATTCTCAGGACAGTCTTCACAACTGATTGCCATGATGATCCTCAATATTCAGAATTGGCTTTTTCATGAGGCCACCCTATTAAGGCCACCATAGAGGGCTGGATGAAGCACGAAACAGAATTACGGTAAGATTGCCAGGAAAAATATCAACAACTTCAGATATGCAGATGATATCACCCTAACAGCAGAAAGTGAAAAAGATCTAAAAAGCCTCTTGATGAGGGTGAAAGAGGAGAGCATGAAAGTTGGCTTCAAACTTACATTTTAAAAAAACCAAGATCATAAGAACATAAGAACAGCCTTGCTGGAACAGGCCACAGCCCATCCAGTCAGCATTCTGTCTCACACAGTGGCTCACCATTTCCTTCAGGGTATTCCCAAGGAGATGCCTTCACCTGCTTAGGATTCCCTGGAAATGGCATTGAGAGATATCCTGCCTATCTCTCCAACCCGGAGGTTGTCCTTAAGTATCCATAATTATAGCCATTGATACCCTTGTCCTCCATTAACTTGTCTAATCCTTTCTTAAAGCTGTCAAGACTGACAGCTGTCATCACTTCTTCTGGCAGGGAGTTCCATAGACCAGTAATCCTCTGGGTGAAAAAGTACTTTCTCTTATTTGTTTGAGAACTAGTACCCAAAAGTTTCATGGAGTGTCCCCTAGTTCCAGTGTTATGCGATAGGGAAAACAGTTTTTCCTTATCTACTTTGTCCACACCGTGCATGATTTTCTAAACTTCAATCAGGTCACCTCTTAGACGCCGTCGTTCAAGAGTGAAAAGGCCCAACCATTGCAGCCTCAGATGGTAAGGAAGGTTTCCAGTCCCCTAATCATTTTAGTTGCCCTCCTCTGCACTTTTTCCAACTCCATAATATCCTTCTGGAGGTATGGCGACCAGAACTGTACACATTATTCCAGATGGGGCCTCACCATAGATTTATAAAGAGGCAAAATGACACTTGCTGACTTATTTTCTATACCCTTCCTAATGATCCCTAGCATTGAGTTTGCTTTTTTCACTGCTGAGGCACACTGGGTTGACACCTTCATTGAGCTGTCCACCAGGACACCAAGGTCCCTTTCCTGGTTTGTCGCAGAGAGTTCAGAACCCATCAGTTTATAAATGTAATTGGGTTTTTTTGCCCCAACATGCATCACTCTGGACTTACTAATGTTGAAGCTCATTTGCCACTGCTTTGCCCACTCCCCCAGTGTCAAGAGTTCCCTCTGGAGCTCCTCACAATCTCTCACAGTTTTCACTACCCTGTATAATTTAGTGTCGTCAGCAAATTTGGCTACCTTGCTTTTTACTCCTACCTCTAGATCATTTATGAAGAGGTTGAAAAGCAGGGGTCCCAGTACTGAACCTTGGGGGACCCCACTCTTTACTTCCCTCCACTTGGAGAAGTGTCCATTTAGTGCTACCCTCTGTTTCCATTCCCTTAGCCAGTTGCTGATCCAGGACAAGACCTGCCCCTTTATTCCATGACTGGTAAGTTTATTCAAGAGCCTTTGGTGTGGGACCTTGTCAAAAGCCTTCTGAAAGTCCAGATAAACAATGTCAACTGGATCCCCCTTATCCACATGCTTGTTGACACTCTCAAAAAATTCCAACAGATTACTGAGGCATGATTTGCCCTTGTAAAAGCCATGTTGGCTCTCCTTTAGCAGCGCCTTCTCTTCTATGTGCCTATTAATTCTATCTTTTAGGATGGTTTCCATCACTTTACCTGGGACACATGTCAAACTGACAGGTCGGTAATTTCCTGGATCACCCCTGGATCCTTTTTTGAAAATTGGTGTTACATTTGCTACCTTCCAGTCATCAGGCACAAAGCCTGATTTGAGGGAAATATTATATATTTTGGCTAGGAGATCAGCAATTTCATCTTTAAGTTCCCTGAGAACTCGTGGATGGATGCCATCTGGTCCTGGTGATTTGTTAGTATTTAGTTTAACAAGACATGCAAGGTCCTCCTCCCTGGTTATTTCTATCTGGCTTAATTCTTCGGTTTCCCTCCCTATGAAGATAGGCTCTGTTTTGGGCATGTGGTCTCTGTCTTCTTCAGTGAATACTGAAGCAAAGAATTCATTGAGTCTCTCTGAAATCTCTATTTCCTCTTTAATAACCCCTTGCCTTCCATTGTCATCTAATGGTCCAATGGCCTTCCTAGTTGGGTTCTTACTTCTAATGTACTTAAAGAAGTCTTTGTTATTTCTCTGAGTATTTTTAGCTATACGCTCCTCAAAGTCTTGCTTTGCTTTCCTGATTGTTGCCTTGCATTTGTTCTGCCACAATTTAAATTTCTGCCTGCTGTCCTCATTTGGATAAGCCTTCCATCTTCTAAATGAGCTTTTTTTGCTTTTGATCACTTCCCGAACAGCTCCTATAAGCCACATCGGAGTCCTCTTGGACCTGGACGTGCCCTTTTTCCTTTTGGGTATGCATTCCAATTGGGCCTCTGTTATTGTTTTTGTAAACAGCCTCCATGCCTCTTGGAGTGTTTGGACTCTCTCAATTTTCCCTTTCAGCTTCTTTTTTACTAGTTTCCTCATCTTTGGGAAATTTCCTTTTTGAAAATTTAAGGTCTCTGTGTTAGATTTTATCAGTGACTTGCAGTCTATGATCAAGTTAAACATAATTGAGTTGTGGTCACTGTTCCCTATTGGACATCTTGCACCAGATCCTGAGTATTACTCAGGACCAAGTCAAGGATTCTTGTACCTCTAGTTGGGTCTTCAACCATCTGTCCCAGGGAACAATCATTTAGCATATCTAGGAACTTTATCTCTTTATCATATGCTGAACAACAGTTCACCCAGTCTATGTGAGGGTAATTGAAGTCCCCCATTATAACCAGGCTTCCCTTCTTGTATGCCTCCTTTACAACATTCTCCAACTGCCATTCTCCCTCAAGAGTTTGGGTCAGAGGCCGATAGTATATGCCTACTGTTAGACCATCCTTGTGGCCTGGTACTCTTACCCACAGAGCTTCTAATGGTGACTCCAAATCACCTAGATATTCCAATTCATACGATTTTATCACTTCTTTGACATACAAGGCTACACTACCTCCTGTTTACCCCTTCCTATCCTTCCTGTACTGTTTGTAGCCTGGGAAACTGTATCCCATTGGTTATCATCCGTCCACCAGGTTTCAGTGATAC